>OW052116.1:6082500-7282500 GCA_932526535.1 Caradrina clavipalpis
ACATTGCATTAGATTATGGTGTACCTGAACCAGATGATTTTGGTAAGAATATATATAATAATATATTTCATTTCATTGAATATTTCACTTGGATTCTACTGGATGACAAAATCAGCTATTCCATAGATTTATATTCACATAACTCAACAAAATTTATGGAAAAGCTGTTTTTATTTTCGCGATTTCAGGATTGATCCCACAGTATGCTGTTTATATTCATGAGTATTTTCATCCCCTAAAAGATTTCCCATGAATTCAGGCAACCTGAGGGAATATTAATATTATTTAATATAATGTCTACAAACTGTCTTTATTTTCAGGTCAAAATGAATGTGAACAACCAGCAACAGCAAATATCAGATATGACAGAGATCAAACAGCAACCACTGATTTAATCAGAGGAAGAGCATTACGTGATCAAATAGCCCGACGATTACATCAGTAATTTCTTAATTTTTATCCTAATTATACATTTGTTTTTTCTGAGTCTTTGTTTTATTCTACTTTATGTACGTATACACTAACTATATTTATTTACTTCTTATTCCATTGAAATACATTACATTTATGTCATATAGAATAGTTATTTGGTAAATAAAACATACTTTTTATACACATATTAATAGTAGCCTTTTATTTACAATCTAAAAAAGTTTCATTACTAAATTACACTCACAAAAAAAATACACAACTTAAAAAATGACAAAATGCCGAGATGCGCACAATGTAGAAGCATCACATAAGATAATAAATCATTGATCTCTACATAATCTAGAATCTATTACCTTATGTAATGCATCAACGGCAAGCATTGCAACATCTTGCCATTTCCTTTGAGTTTCCAACTCAAGCTCCCTTATGCGTAGCTTTTCCCTCTCTAAATTACTTTCATCCTCATGTTTCTTTCTCAAGAAACTCCTCCATTCCTCATCAGAGTTCAGGAAGTGCTCTGTTGCTCGTTCCATCTGATTGGGTTGTCTGGTTACACGGCGTCGTGGAGATATTATTCGACGTGAAGTTAATCCACGTCGCCGGCGTTGTGGAGTGTGTCCTGATTGAGTTGGTCTTAGAGGGCCTGCTGGTGGAGGACTGTCCAAGACAACTTCTTGTGCTTGATGCACATTGGTTGGTGATGGTTGAGGTGAGGGTATGGAGATGTGGGATGGACCGGCTTCATTCCATGACTCAAAATTGACTAAAATAGAAAAGAATAAATAAATGACAAATCAGCAATGATAGATTTAACTATCGGACTGCCAAGTTACAGGTCTCCATTTTTAGCTGAAGATAATACTTACTTAAATTAATAACTGGACTTTCTTCAACAACTGCAACCTCGTTACTGGCAGCCAGCACAGGTGGTGTTGGTGACAGAGTTGCAGTTCTGTCGGGACTGTCAATTTGGGTCTGAAATATTTGATATGTGAATTTTAATAATTGGCTGGAAAATCTGAGAAAATATTTTTATTGTTATTGTTAAGGAACTTGAAGTAATTATATATCTATACTTTGTTGCAGTTAGTAAATAATGACATGAAAGCACCATAACCCACCTCAGAAAAGCCCGCTTCCCTTACACCTGTTAAGCCTGTGGCTGCCTGAGGCAAAATTATTTTAAGGACACGTTGTTCCACATCAGTCAGCTGTAAATTAAGTGCAGGCCCACCACCAGTCCCACAAGCAGCCCTATTTATTCTGGCTGCTTTTTTCTTGGTGTTATTTTTTAAATCACTCCAAACCTTTGAAGACAACATCAATACTATTGTAGTACCCTATGTATAATGAATTAATATGTATGAAATAAAAATATATGGAAATATGGTAGGCATATTTGGGCGTACAATAAACCAAAATAAAATATTAACTAGGACAATGTACCTACTAGGATTAATTTATAATACTGTGCTAGGCTACATACCTTCTTCCATTTCTCTGTATTCTTGGTTTCCCCAGTGGGATCACTATTTAATAAATTTGTTAGGCGTTCCCAATCTTGGATCGTCTGTATCCTACCTTTTGCGGTTCTATTTAGTTTATTTATGTCCCCGTTTCTGTAAATTTTAAAGTAAAGATTGTTTTAATTTCAAAACTACATAAATCTAAAAGCTATGTTTATAATATTTTAATATTAAGTATTATTGCACTTACTGTTCCATGAAGTTAACTAACATTTCAAACTGTGATGCACTGGTCTTCATTATGAAAAGTATAATAGAATTAGATTGAGTAATGTTACACAAAAGCGCCAAAAACTTTGAAAGCAGACTAAGGAATTTTAAGTAGTTGCATATGCCGCCATACACAACTTATTTCACATCTCCCTTACTCACTACACGTTAAAACGAAATAGGAATATCTCATTCATAAAAACCATTATACGTTTAAATTATGTAGGACATGCAAAACCCTTGTTAACATGGTTGCAATAAGATTTGTATTTTAGCCGTATTATCTCGCCGAAACCACTCTCAAGTTCAATATAGGCAACATTAAGAAAAGAACAAAACGTTCGGGATACTATCGGACAAGTGACGATACGAGCCGCTGTTCGTATGCCATACTTTAACTCGCACTCGGACCATTTTTAAATACCATCACTCGTTAGTTTGCTCGATTAACTTGATCGTCACGTATTTTGTGATGTGACAACTAACTCACACTCGGGGTACAGAACATCATGCTTTCTATCCCCGTAGGGTTCAACAGAAGAGTAATACACCATCAATTTGTCAATATTAAAAAATAAATGTAATAAATAATGTGTTAAATTGTTTACAGTAAAAGGCGCAGCTTGAGCTCGGACCTCTTTGGTTTGGAGAACTACGTTCCCACCAAAACCTCAGTTGCGGACTTCAGTACCCCGAGTGTGAGTTAGTTGTCACATCACAAAATACGTGACGATCAAGTTAATCGAGCAAACTAACGAGTGATGGTATTTAAAAATGGTCCGAGTGCGAGTTAAAGTATGGCATACGAACAGCGGCTCGTATCGTCACTTGTCCGATAGTATCCCGAACGTTTTGTTCTTTTCTTAATGTTGCCTATATTGAACTTGAGAGTGGTTTCGGCGAGATAATACGGCTAAAATACAAATCTTATTGCAACCATGTTAACAAGGGTTTTGCATGTCCTACATAATTTAAACGTATAATGGTTTTTATGAATGAGATATTCCTATTTCGTTTTAACGTGTAGTGAGTAAGGGAGATGTGAAATAAGTTGTGTATGGCGGCATATGCAACTACTTAAAATTCCTTAGTCTGCTTTCAAAGTTTTTGGCGCTTTTGTGTAACATTACTCAATCTAATTCTATTATACTTTTCATAATGAAGACCAGTGCATCACAGTTTGAAATGTTAGTTAACTTCATGGAACAGTAAGTGCAATAATACTTAATATTAAAATATTATAAACATAGCTTTTAGATTTATGTAGTTTTGAAATTAAAACAATCTTTACTTTAAAATTTACAGAAACGGGGACATAAATAAACTAAATAGAACCGCAAAAGGTAGGATACAGACGATCCAAGATTGGGAACGCCTAACAAATTTATTAAATAGTGATCCCACTGGGGAAACCAAGAATACAGAGAAATGGAAGAAGGTATGTAGCCTAGCACAGTATTATAAATGAATCCTAGTAGGTACATTGTCCTAGTTAATATTTTATTTTGGTTTATTGTACGCCCAAATATGCCTACCATATTTCCATATATTTTTATTTCATACATATTAATTCATTATACATAGGGTACTACAATAGTATTGATGTTGTCTTCAAAGGTTTGGAGTGATTTAAAAAATAACACCAAGAAAAAAGCAGCCAGAATAAATAGGGCTGCTTGTGGGACTGGTGGTGGGCCTGCACTTAATTTACAGCTGACTGATGTGGAACAACGTGTCCTTAAAATAATTTTGCCTCAGGCAGCCACAGGCTTAACAGGTGTAAGGGAAGCGGGCTTTTCTGAGGTGGGTTATGGTGCTTTCATGTCATTATTTACTAACTGCAACAAAGTATAGATATATAATTACTTCAAGTTCCTTAACAATAACAATAAAAATATTTTCTCAGATTTTCCAGCCAATTATTAAAATTCACATATCAAATATTTCAGACCCAAATTGACAGTCCCGACAGAACTGCAACTCTGTCACCAACACCACCTGTGCTGGCTGCCAGTAACGAGGTTGCAGTTGTTGAAGAAAGTCCAGTTATTAATTTAAGTAAGTATTATCTTCAGCTAAAAATGGAGACCTGTAACTTGGCAGTCCGATAGTTAAATCTATCATTGCTGATTTGTCATTTATTTATTCTTTTCTATTTTAGTCAATTTTGAGTCATGGAATGAAGCCGGTCCATCCCACATCTCCATACCCTCACCTCAACCATCACCAACCAATGTGCATCAAGCACAAGAAGTTGTCTTGGACAGTCCTCCACCAGCAGGCCCTCTAAGACCAACTCAATCAGGACACACTCCACAACGCCGGCGACGTGGATTAACTTCACGTCGAATAATATCTCCACGACGCCGTGTAACCAGACAACCCAATCAGATGGAACGAGCAACAGAGCAGTTCCTGAACTCTGATGAGGAATGGAGGAGTTTCTTGAGAAAGAAACATGAGGATGAAAGTAATTTAGAGAGGGAAAAGCTACGCATAAGGGAGCTTGAGTTGGAAACTCAAAGGAAATGGCAAGATGTTGCAATGCTTGCCGTTGATGCATTACATAAGGTAATAGATTCTAGATTATGTAGAGATCAATGATTTATTATCTTATGTGATGCTTCTACATTGTGCGCATCTCGGCATTTTGTCATTTTTTAAGTTGTGTATTTTTTTTGTGAGTGTAATTTAGTAATGAAACTTTTTTAGATTGTAAATAAAAGGCTACTATTAATATGTGTATAAAAAGTATGTTTTATTTACCAAATAACTATTCTATATGACATAAATGTAATGTATTTCAATGGAATAAGAAGTAAATAAATATAGTTAGTGTATACGTACATAAAGTAGAATAAAACAAAGACTCAGAAAAAACAAATGTATAATTAGGATAAAAATTAAGAAATTACTGATGTAATCGTCGGGCTATTTGATCACGTAATGCTCTTCCTCTGATTAAATCAGTGGTTGCTGTTTGATCTCTGTCATATCTGATATTTGCTGTTGCTGGTTGTTCACATTCATTTTGACCTGAAAATAAAGACAGTTTGTAGACATTATATTAAATAATATTAATATTCCCTCAGGTTGCCTGAATTCATGGGAAATCTTTTAGGGGATGAAAATACTCATGAATATAAACAGCATACTGTGGGATCAATCCTGAAATCGCTAAAATAAAAACAGCTTTTCCATAAATTTTGTTGAGTTATGTGAATATAAATCTATGGAATAGCTGATTTTGTCATCCAGTAGAATCCAAGTGAAATATTCAATGAAATGAAATATATTATTATATATATTCTTACCAAAATCATCTGGTTCAGGTACACCATAATCTAATGCAATGTTATAGAGCACACAACAGGCTTGAATAATTTGTGCACATTTTTGAGGTTTATAATGTAAAACTCTGTCTTTGCATAAGCAACGCCAACGATTTTTCAGACGACCAAACGTATTTTCAATTAGAACTCTAGCAACTATATGTTTCTGATTATATATAGCTTCTGAAGATTCTGCAGTGGCTTCTAAGTATGGTGTCATTAACCATGGGCGCAATGGATATCCAGAATCACCTGAAAAAATGATATTACAAAGTACATATTACTAAAAAAAAATGATGTTAGTGTTTATAGACAATATTAAGAAAGCACAAACAGTCCTACTTGAAAATTAAATAACTCTATTAAGAATAGGAATTAAAAATAAATAATAATAATAGGAATTAAATCCAACCAACAGGTGTAGGTACAATAACTTGTTTTAAAAATAAGCAGAACACATACCCAGTAGCCAACATATTTCACCTTGTGCATGTAAAGATTGCATATAACCGTTGACTTGACTGTTCTCCCAAATAAATGAATCATGGTTAGCACCTCCAAATTTAGAATTGACATTAATTATTCTACAGTCACTATCGCACACCTAAAATATAATTATTAAAAATATTATTTGTATATGATTGAATACTACAATAAATTAGTAGGTATAGGTAGTTATTGCTTAAATAAATAAGTACCTACCATTTGTACATTAATTGAATGATAATGTTTTCTACAGTAGTATAAATGCTCCTCTTCTACCGGCGGACCATGTATTCTAAAATGACTCCCATCGATACACCCAATTACACCAGGCATGCCAAATTTTGAGTAAAATCTGTAATAATGTAATGTAATAATTTATTTGCAATGTAATAACTCCAATATTTATTGTTAGGTTCTGTAATTGACTCTATAGCTATGTGCTTAAATAAATACTAACCTCTGACTTACTGCCTGTCGAGCAGCACGAGTTTTTGGAAATTGTATATACTTTTCCAACATTTTATCATGAGTCAAAGCTTTAGTCACTTCATGAATATAAACGCTGCACATCTTTTGCGAGAGACCTTTGGCAACTCCTACAGGACGTTGGTACGAACCTGTCGCGTAAAAGAATAGAGCGACGAGTACCTAAAAAATGTGAACAAATGTAAAACGATGATGATGACGAACCTATGTATCTAAATGCGCCTAGAAGGAATTCACTAGATATTTTAATATTGCGTAGGTCCAATACCTTGGTTTGAAGATTAACTCGTTGGGTCGACCTTAAATTTGTCAATTTTTCTAGCTCTTGACAAAGAAATAGAAAGGCTTCCTTTGACAAACGATATCTATTCCTGAATTCAGTATCGTTGAGATTCTCCACTGGATCAAAACAGGTACGAAAATCGGCTCTCTGTTTTCGGAGATGTTTCCGTTCATCTTGATAATGAGCAGTCATGATCATTTTCCAAGCGAAAAAGTTACGTGTTGTCATAATTAACACAATTTACCACAAAATAATATGAATTTATCTAATATAAACAACAATTTCACCTGTCACACATCAAGTGAGTGACTATACTTTAAAGTTTACGTTTAAAAACGCGTTGGCGCCGTTTGGAAACGTCAAATTCTAACTCACACTCGCAATAACCCTCAAAACGTTCATCGAAACGCTACTATGTACGTCACGTATAAAATACCGAACTATTGCAGTACCGTTTAAAATCTTACACTCGCTGTTTCGGTTTACAATACTTTCCGCCAGGGGCGCTTTTTACGTTTCCATACATTTATTACTCGATACAGAAACGTGGTAGTACCGTTTTCTATATGTAAAAACTCACACTCGGGGTACGGTTCGTCACTCATCAGCCGTGTCGCCAACGGTAAAGTGCGGCGAACGGCAGACGTATCCGGGGACTTCTACGTGGAGGTTAAAGTTTACAATAAGGCTGAAGTTGCCTCCACCCCAAAAGAGGAGCGGTGGAAGAAAGCCTCGGTGGCACTAAAAGTGCAGCTTAACCGGAACACGCCGCAGTGGGACGGGTTACAAGTTTTTATGAGACGGGCTCATGAGTTTTTTGATAACTCTGAGCCTGTCTTTTATAGTGATAATATTAGTTTAAAATAAATATTTAAGTTGTTGGGGCACCAGATGTTTTTGTATTTCTGCGATCGTAAATCATAATCGTAAAAATAGTACATTGCTACATCTAATAGTAAGTTTAAAACTATTTTAATTTAAAATGCCGTTCTGTACTGTTTGTAACACATCTGTTGAGCGCAGTCACTGGACAGGTCACCTACGTAGTACTAATCATAAAAACAAAACTATTTCGCATTTTTGCGAAGGTGTTGAAATAATACATTCTGCATTTCGTAATCGTATAGCTTCTTATAGAATTGTCGATCCGTCTGAGAATAGTTCTCTACAACCATTTCTTATTAATATTTGGGACAAAATTAAAACGTTAATTAATATTTCTCTTAAAGATCATACTTGTCTAAAAGTTAATTTCGAATTTTTTGCTTTATTTTTAATGTTTAAAAATGATTCTCAGGAGATGAAATCATTTGCCACAAAAAACTTTACTCTGCATCAGAATTATGAAATTGAATCATTATTAACTCAAGTAAAAAACATTTTATCAAAAAAGATAGAAGAATTTCAGGACCGAGACAGTGGATGGACGTTCTTGAGCAGTTCTCATTTGGAAGTCAATGTTAACAAATATCAACCGTTGCATGGTTCAGGCTTTATCGAATTGCCTTCTGCAATAAAATCGAAAAGAGCATGTGTTAATATCCACAATAATGACGAGTATTGTTTTTTGTGGTCTGTTGTTGCTGCTTTATATCCAGCTAAAAGTCATCCTGAAAGAGTATCTTCTTACCCTGATTTTCGTAACGTGTTAAATGTAAAGGATATGTCATTTCCAGTGAATTTCTCAGATATTGCGCGGTTCGAAGTGAATAACCCCGAAATTTGCATTTACATTTATGGTTTAAAAAATAATACCGTCGTAGGACCGCTTTACAAACCAAAAGCCTTGAACGGAAAGGTGATTCATTTACTTTATTTAGAAAGAGATAATTTGTCACATTACTGTCTCATTAAAGACTTGCCGCGACTTGTTAAAAATCAAATAACAAAACACCACAGTAAACTGTACTTTTGTGATGCTTGTTTAATGTTTTTTAATTCATGCGATGATCTTAGTTCACATAGTTGTGGAGGTGTTGTCACTGAACTACCTCCAAAGGGTTCTTTCATACAGTTTAAAAATTATAATAGAAAGCAAATTGTTCCATTTGTTATATACGCAGATTTTGAAACAATGCTAGAACGGTATGAATCTTGTGACCCTGACCCCACTAAGGCGAGTACTGTAACGCGACAGCGACATGTGCCTATAGCTTTCGCTTATCATATTACGTGTACGCTAGACGAAAGCCACAATCGTTACGTTTCTTATCGCGGTTCGGATTGTGTATCAAATTTTGTGAAGTCTATCTATAAAGATGCACAAAAAATTTACGATATTGTAAAAAATAATGTTCCTATGATTTATTCAAATGAAAATGCTCGCGACTTTGAAAACGCGTTGACATGTCATATTTGTGAACACTTCTTGTTCGGCGATAGGGTTCGCGATCATTGTCACTTGACTGGTAAATATCGCGGCGCAGCTCATAGTTATTGTAACATACAATACAAACTACCATCATTTTTGCCAGTATTTTTTCATAATTTGTCTGGATACGATTGCCATCTTTTCATAAAAGAATTAGGTGAAGCTCCTGGATCTATAAAAGTGATACCTAAAACAAAAGAAAACTATATTTCTTTCACTAAGTTTATTCCGATTGCTACCGGGGAAAGCATCCAAGTTCGGTTTGTAGATTCTTTCAAGTTTTTAGGAACTAGCTTAGAAAAGTTGGTTAGTACAATGAAAAAACAGGACTTTAAACAATTAAAATCTTATTTCCCTAATAAAAAACAATTTAACCTACTCACTCGTAAAGGAGTGTATCCATATGACTATATGTCTCAATGGGAACGTTATGAAGAAACGTGTTTACCCTCAAAAAAATATTTTTTTAACTATTTAACAAATGATGCAATTACCGACGAGGACTATGAACACGCTCGGTCTGTTTGGTCAGTATTTAATATTCAAAACATGGGTATGTACACAGATTTGTATCTCAAAACAGATGTTTTGTTGTTAACAGATGTATTTGAAAATTTTCGAAAAACTTGTAAACTACATTACAATCTCGATCCCGCGTTTTATCTTACAGCACCAAGTCTATCTTTTGATGCAATGCTTTTAAAAACAGGAGTACAATTAGAATTGATTAGTGATGTTGAAATTTTTAGAATGATACAAAAAGGTATTCGAGGAGGTGTTTGTATGTGTTCCAAAAGACATGTCAAAGCCAATCATAAATATTTAGATACTTACGATCCAACCCGTCCTAATTCATTTATCATTTATTTAGATTGTAACAATTTATACGGTTATAGCATGTGTCAATCATTACCCTATTCGGATTTTAGATTTATGAATAGACAAGAAATAGATTTTTTACAATTGAACTTAGCAGAAATTAGTGATACTGCAGAAAACGGTTACATCCTTGAAGTTGATTTAATATATCCGGAGAATTTGCACATGGAACACAATGACTTTCCCTTTTGTCCAGAAAAATGCTTACCACCGGGTGGTAAGAATAAAAAGCTAATACCAAATTTGTATGATAAATATTACTATGTTATTCATTACGTACATTTAAAAAAATGTTTACAGCACGGTTTAGTATTGAGAAGAATCCATCGCGCTATTATATTTAAACAAAGTAGTTTTTTAAAGCAATATATTGATATTAACACCCAGTTACGTCAAAAAGCAGAGTCAACGTTTGAACAAGACTTTTTCAAATTATTGAATAATAGTATTTTTGGAAAGACCCTAGAAAATAATGAACACCGAATAGACGTTAAGTTAGTAAACAAGTGGTGTGACTCGAACAATAAAACAAAAAAGACTACTTGTGCTGAAAAATTGATAGCCAGCCCATATTTTCATAGCGTCTCTGTATTTTCTGATGATCTAGTAGCAATCCAAATGAAACCTGTGCGTATTATACTTGATAAACCAATTTACATAGGGTTTGCAGTATTAGAATTATCTAAGGCTCACATGTACAACTTTCACTACTCCATCATTAAACCTTTTTATGGTAACCGAATAGAATTATGCTATACTGACACAGATAGTCTAGTATATGATGTACAGAGTAATGATGTTTATAAAGACTTTAAGCTCCACTTTCTAAAATATTTTGATACCAGCAATTATGACTGTAACAATGACTATAACTTACCAATTATTAATAAGAAGGTTCCAGGACTGTTTAAGGATGAAATGGGTGGTGACATTATCAAAGAATTCGTAGGACTGCGCTCAAAGCTTTATTGTATTAAAACGTTAAACAAAACAATTAAAAAGGCAAAAGGTACAAAAAAATGTATTACCAAAAATTTTAATATGTTAGATTATAAAAATGTTTTATATGATTGCAGTGTTATTCGTAAAAAAAATGTATTGTTTAAATCAATAAAACACGAAATATTTACTCAGGACTTAAATAAAGTAGCACTTTCAAGCAATGATGATAAACGATTGCTATCGTTTGATAAAGTTTCTACTTTAGCCTGGGGTAACGCAAGTATATTTAAGTAATAAGTACATATTTTTAACATGTTTTTTATTGATTGTGAATGGTAAAACTTATGACGTCCTAAATGGAAAGTTAGATAATTTTTCAACCTACCTACTGTCTTACTTACTATTATAAAAAGTCTGTAGGGTGGATCGATGGATGTTTGTTACTCTTTTTTAAAATGTGAAATAAGTAGTATTGCTGTGTAATTTAATTCAAATAGTATCGATAGAAGTTTCTTTTGAACCTGGTTTTATTATGTATACAATTCTAAATTGTGTGTATTCTTGGTGTCCCTTTTACTAGTTAGAGCTAAACAGTGTAGGTACTTATATAATTATCTATTATGTGCCTACAAAGTATAAAGTTGAATAAATAAAATTGTGTATATTCATTACATAAGTACATCTGTTTCATTTCTGTTCCTGATGACAAAGCACACAGGGCTCGCCGTGTGTCGATACAGGTTCCAACTTGATAAAATATGTACCTAATGTCCAGTTTTGATGACAAAGCACTCATGAGTCGAGGTTCGCGCGGTGTAGAATTTGACACCGATCAGGTGCTCATCAGATTGAACTTGTTGAAACATGAAATTGATTCACATCGCAAGGTTTTATGGAGTTTGCATTTCATAATAATATATTATGATTAGTACATACATCACAAGGCAGTCAGCCGGACTGGTCACATCACACTTAAAAACGAAACAAATTGTAAGTATTGCACAAGCGTATAAGTACTTATAAAATTATGTCTTATTTATGTGTTTGATATAATTATTAATAATTATAATATTCTTTGTTTCAGATCATCAATAATGTGCGATTCTCCAGATATTATTGACTTCTCACAATACGGTCATGGTTTTCCGACTCCGAGTTTAAGCTGGCATATCCCAGATATCCAAGATCAACAAATACCTGTCAACAAGGAACCTAGAGCAAGACAAGACTGCGGACCTGCTAACAAGAAGCCTAGAACAAGACGGGAGTGTATAAAACAGAAGTCATCTCTGCTTAATTATTGTGAATCATATGTCATAAACAATGAGAAGAAAAAAGGATTACGACTGATCCAGGTACAAGTGTTGGATATCAGTGAACAAGAACCTGCAAGTGACAATCAGAATGTGATGTTAAGTGCGCAGTATGTAGTGACTGAACCGGTGGACTATGTTATGGAGGAGACGCAATCGTTAATTAACAAAATTTCAAAAAAACTTTGTGGGGACAGTGGTTATTATTAAGCGATGTAATTATTTTGTAAGTACCTACTTTATAAGTTACTATAAAAAATAAATATATGTGAGTAATATAATAGTTATTAGGGTATAATAATCGGTTTTTATGTTGTGTAAGTTCTGGATGTATAAATTATTAGAATATCATATATGTAAGTTTTATTGTAATAATCTTTTTACATTTTTATGTATACAAAAGAAGTTAAAAAATATCAAAAACAAAAAATAATAAAGAGAGAAAAAAATTTAATAAAATATCTAGATTGTTTTAATGTAAATAGATAATATTAATCTCTTAGTTTAATTTTGTTGGGTAGTGCTCATACATCACAAGTTTTTATGTTAAGTATGTAGGTACGCGTAGAAAACATGTGGGGACAGTATTATGATTATTGGGTTGGTAGATATAATTAGTTTGTAATAATTTTAAATAATTTAGAAAATAAATAAAAGTATATTCATTTATAATTTAAATTATGTTTTATTTTGTAAGTACCTACTTTATAAGTTACTATAAAAAATAAATATATGTGAGTAATATAATAGTTATTAGGGTATAATAATCGGTTTTTATGTTGTGTAAGTTCTGGATGTATAAATTATTAGAATATCATATATGTAAGTTTTATTGTAATAATCTTTTTACATTTTTATGTATACAAAAGAAGTTAAAAAATATCAAAAACAAAAAATAATAAAGAGAGAAAAAAAAAAAAAAAAAAAAAAAAAAAAAAAAATTAAATAAAATATCTAGATTGTTTTAATGTAAATAGATAATATTAATCTCTTAGTTTAATTTTGTTGGGTAGTGCTCATACATCACAAGTTTTTATGTTAAGTATGTAGGTACGCGTAGAAAACATGTGGGGACAGTATTATGATTATTGGGTTGGTAGATATAATTAGTTTGTAATAATTTTAAATAATTTAGAAAATAAATAAAAGTATATTCATTTATAATTTAAATTATGTTTTATTTTGTATCACTTATTTATACTCGAACTCTAAATTAGCTCTAGTGTAATGATATTATTATAGGTTAATTGCTTTAAGGATTTTTTCTTACAATAATTCGTTTAATAAATATCATTTTGCTACAGCTCATTTAAAGTTTGGTATGTAGGTTACCCTGATTATATTAAATAAAACACTCATAAGTAGATAATTACATTTTTATTAACTGTTCAACACAATAATAATTAAAATAAATTAAATATAGTCATATTATTATCCACATACCATTTTCTAATACACACCGCATTATTCAATGCACAATTTATTTTATGGTTCACACAATTAAAATCAGTTTTATTTTTACAGAACTTCTTTTTTAATGTCGCAAAATTAGGGCACCCTTTTTCACCTATGTCAATCACTTCACAGTTTGCACATAACTCTTTAATCCACTTAATCTTTTCCAAACCCTTTGTAATAATTTTTTTATTTTCTAAATACGGTACGATGACGTGTTGAAACTCTCTGTAGTCTATAAAGCCCTCACTCCAGAAAATTCCACGATTTCTTTCCAACCATCGCACCTGCTTCTTTTCTTCTTGAGTTAAATAATAAAACGAATGCGGTGGTTTAACCAAGAACGTCTGTGTGTGGTCATTACTTACGATAGCCACTTCTTTGACAATAAAATTATTGTTTAAATATTTGAATCCTTGGAGTTCGACAATGATAATATCCGCGTTCATGATAACTTCTTCACTGTGTTGCTTAATGGTTTGTATTCAACAATACAATCGTTGAGAATGAGACAGTATGCCGAAGTTTGATCTGGTATTTCTGAATCACTCTCAATTTCTACCCTTACATCCACAACGGGTCCAGTCTTCAGATTATCGGTCTGTCTAGAGCAATCAACAACAAACAACGGAGCTAATTCTTTAAATTGTTTCTCGCTTAATAAAGACTCCGGACAACGTCCATAATATGACTGTTGAAATCTGATGTATTGCTCATATAATAAAGCAATTCTGTTATTGGCGAAGTTCACATTGATGTTTTCATACGGGAAATATGTCGAATTAAGGTACACTCGAACATCACGAACATAGCAGTGATCAAACTGCGACATGTCAGAACTTGCATTATTTTTTCTACTTGTTTGTAGACCAATTATTACATATCTCGGTTTTTCTATTTGAGATGAAGTTTTGATAGACCAGGTGTGCTTTGTAGTTCTTGGTAAAGTGGGATATTCATATAGATCCCAGTTTCTAAAAACCATCTGAAGCGGTCGATCTTTTTCCAATAGTTTTAATAAACTTATTTTTTCTTTGTCCGATACTTTAACATGGGGTACGCGCCATATGATTTTATTGATTTGAATGTCTTCCACTATTTCGCCGGTATTTAATTTTACAGCGTTCAAATTAGTGTTGCTTCGTAATAATATTAGTTCATGTCTACTATTTATTACAACTTTTTTAAAATCCTCTGCAAAACCGAGGATATTCCGAAGTGGTATAGACGCAGAAAAACTTCCTCCATTAATATTTTTTATGCCATCGATACTCCAACCCCAAGCTCTAGCTATTTTTGATTCATTCTCATTCATTGATATTAATGATTTCATGGTTGTAGTTATACCTGCATTTTTTATTTTATCAATCTCCACTCCGTTTAATTCGTACCTAATATCTTGGAACAAGAAGAGTAGTCCATTGTTCGTAAAATTGACACTAGTAGCTTTCTCTTTTGAATCTTTTTTGCTAACGATAACGGTTCCTTCCAAATACAGAGTGCTGGCTGATGGTAATATGTACAGATCCTGTTGGTTGATAGGTATGCGTATTTCATCGTTCCTGTTGAAACTCGTTACATAAGGTTTGTACGAATGAAATTCGATTCCTTCTATACTGTTGTCGTAAGTCGGAGTGGATAAAACGTCTAAGATATTCATTTTATCAATCCGATCGCTCTGAGAAATATCTTATTGTCTTTAGTTAATTTTATTTTGCTCTTAGAACGACGTCTTATTTGGTAGGCAGCTTGAGTAGAACTGGTATTTTTAATTTGATGAGACACATATTTATTGTAGTCAATCATTTTTTCTTCTAAGATGTAAATACAGCTGCACTTCTTCACCACGCAAATTAATTAAACGATTGTTTATATCTAGTAGTCGGATATGTATGCAGCTTATGCTGTTTCGATTGATTGGAAAATATATTGCGTTCTTCGGGATTTCTACGATTCTGTATCCAGGTGATACGTTGAGTGCGAATTCGTGAATTATGTGACTTGGTTCACCGTTTATGTAAGAGCCGCTCACAATGTCACATTCGATCCTTACCACGGTCGTCGGTAAAATGTTGACTGGATGTTGTGACACATGCCATTTATTTGCTTTCAGAACCTGCTTATCAAATCCTAACAGTCTACTGAAAGAGTTTTCTTTCTTAAAATTAACGTCTTTTGAACAGTATAGGGCAGTTTTTAAAGTATTGTTATTACATTGTAATTTGATTGAGGCATCTTTTATTTCGGATTTTAAATAATCGTAAATATCTTGCAATTCATAGGTGCCTTCCGGTATTTCAATAACATCGTTTGAGCCATAATAATACTTGTTATTACTTTTATCAATATTTGGTATAGAATTAAATGTTGAAAAATGCAATAAAGCACACTCATATTCTCCATTGAGTTGCAACGTATTAGGATAGTACGTAGATAAAATTGATGAGTTTCCAGTTATTGACAAAGTGAGTGACATCTTGCAAATGAATGAAATAAAATAAAAGCATTCATTTTATATATTTTTATTCCAAAAAGTTCTTAGATATTTTAAACATAAATGACCACAGTTTACAGTATTAAATTTTTGATATCTTGTGTAGTTATATGAAACTTTACAATTCTTAAAATATCGTACCAGTTCTAATGGAGGTTTTAAATTTCCATAGCTATCAAAATATTCACAATAGTCATATACTTTTACATAAGCTACCCAATGCGTTCCTTCATTTTTAGAATCGTCTAAGTTAACAATACCACATTCCATACGTTTCGGCTTCCTTGGTAATTGATCTTTCATATATACTCCTCGGAAATATGGGATGTCTCTTGCATAGTATTGGATGTCTACATTAGTTAGTGCGCGATTTGGTAGCTTCTTGTTCAGTTTTTTGTTGATTTTATAAACAATCCTTTCCCGTTTTTATAAGGCTTTATATATAAACCCTTGCCCACTGCTAAACCCTCCATAGTTCTATTGTGTCGTTCTGTCTCTCGCAAATTTTGTTGAGCTGATTTGTAATCATTTACCGTTTTTGCAATGCCAGCCGCACCACCAGCTAAAGCTCCTAAAGCTGATAAGCCAGCAAAAATTGGAATTAAAGGTAGAACTCCACCAGTCTTCGGTATGGGGATCACTCTCGGCACTTTGATTTGATGTAATTTGGGGCATAACTTTTTTGCAGCTAAGTAAGCGAAGTTTATTAAAGACTTACTATCCTTGGGTTTTAGCTTTTTTATTTTAGATTTTATTTTTGATACTAAACTCTTAAATGTTTTGGCACCAGAACCAGATTTCAATTTGGCTTTCATGACTTTGCTTACTAACCATGAGCTTAATTTTTCACCTTTTCCTGCATCTTTTGATTTGAGTCTATGTTTAGCCATGTTCAATAGCTGTAAGTCGGCTTTATGACGATTAGGTAAATCTGTATGATTTTCATATGCTATATCGTGGTGCATACAAGCTTCGTCTAGTTTATTCACACCTCGATCACCTCGCAACAAACGTTTATGAAGTTTAGTTCCTGGTCCGCAATAATTGTATCCAGGCAAATGAGCTTCGAACGGTAGGTTATTAATTATACTGTTAACTAGTCCACCACCTTGCATTACTTAAATTATAATGATACAAATATAACAAAGTACTTCTTTTATATCTCAATTTATTAATGCAGATTTATCAATCCAACTGTTTTCATCATTACTGAGACCTAACCATTTAACGAATAGTTTCTTTCCTTTCTTTTTAAGTATTTTTTCTACTAAATAAACATCAGGATAGTTCGATTTTTGAAGTTCTTGTTCGTAAAAAGTTCCTAATATATCTTGCTTTCTTTGATCTTCTATGTGATATGTTACTGGTATAGTTTTATTAATCCTTTTTATTGTGAAGAGTTCAGTTGACCAGTTAGGAGTATAACCTTTCTCGAAATTGTGTTTGTATTTACTGATACGAACACAGTCACCTTTTTTAAATTTAGGTTTCCACTGGAGGGATACATGATTACATATATTTTTTATATTTTCTTTTACGATTGCTTCATTAGATTTATTCACATCAATAGGTTTAACTTTAATTGTACGATGTTTTGTGTTGTTATACGTATTAAATAAATCTTCTAAGGGATAACCTAACCACTTATAATTTCCAATGAGACTAAAATATTTATACAAGTTATTTTTAACAGTTTTAATTAGTCGTTCTACAATTGAAGCTTTTTTAGTAGAGAACGATGAGTAATGGTTAATGTTGTACTTCTTCATTAGCGTTTGAAATGTGTTGTTATAAAACTCTGTGCCCATATCTGTTTGTAAATTAACAGGATTTTTATTGCTGCTTAGTAGTATTCGTTCAAACGCTCGAGTTACTTCAGATTTATTTTTAGACTTTAACGGTTCTGCCCAGGCATACTTTGAGAAGCAGTCAATCACCACTAAAATGAAATTGTAACCTTTATTATACTTTCTTAGGTTTTGCATGTCCATTAGATCTGCTTGCCATAAATCATCGATCCCTTTGAGAATAACAGAACGTCGAAGAAAGTTTCTTCGTGCTGCTTTGTGTATTTCATTTACTATTTGTTGTTTTGCCATTATTGAGATTTTTAAGTAATTTATCTATATCTGCTTTGGTGTAAAACTTCTCTTCCAAATGAATCAAAACCTCAGGCTCCTTTGCTTTTAAAGTAGACTGAACAGTCTTTTGTGCATCTAATATGATTTGAGCACGCAATGAAGCAATCAGCTTATTAAATTGATTTATCGTATCAGCACTCATTTGATCTACATAATCCTTGTTCACAGCATCGTCTGCTTCTAATGGAGGTTTAATTCCTCTCAATCTAGATGACTTTAAATCAAAATCTCCATTTTCTGATTTTAACAACGCGTTATCATTGAAATTAATCAGTTCTGACAATCGCATTCTTTTATGAATTAAATGTCCAAATTTATCAATATTCATGTTTCAGGTGTACTATATGTAAAGGCTGATGATCAACTGAACAATAGTAAATTTTACACCTATTTATTTATAAGTTTACTTTCACGTAATTCTTCAATAATGGATATTATTTCATTATCTAATCCTGTGTTACCAGCATCTCGAGATGCTATTAATAACTTTAACCTTTCCACCAATTCATTAGGATCATCCCAATATACCAAATCTATGTTTTTTTTCCAGATTTTTGTTAATGGTAGTCCTTTTCCTTTTGAATGATTACCCTGAACAGTACTTTGCAGTTTAAAAAGAGGTTTAATAACTTGCAAATATTTTTGTCCCTTATTACTTTTTATTGGTTTACTTGGGTCATTATCACGACGATGTGCGTTTGTATCAAGTAACATTTTCTTATAATATTGCAAGTCATCTTCAGTAATCAGACTTAAATCAATATCTTTCTTAAGCAGTAGTTGTTTTAAACCAGGCGTATGTCTGTATTTATGACCGGCTACGATGATATAATGATCGTCGATTGTTATGTGAGCAGAACCTAACATCAATTTTCCGCGTTCTACTCTAACACCAAATGGAATGTCTGTTAATGCTTCTGAAGACACTGACCAGGATGATGTATCGCGACCTTCACTTTTTTCAACTGATTTATACGAAGATTCACTGCTGGTATCAGACTCATCTACATCACTACCAGTTGCGACTTTTTGCAAAGTTTCGTCTATAAACAGATCTTTAGATTCTTCATCTTCATTACTATGCAGCAAAGGAGTTTGCATACTGGCTGTAGCAATTTGGTTGAGAGGCTCTGTTACAGGTTTAAAAACTGTTTCCAAGGCTTGCTTACGCTCATTCTCAACATCTCGCATTTTTCGCACCTTCTTCTTTACAGCTGCTGCAGCATCAACAATTTGTCTCTTTAAAGATTTTTCCATAATTGATGAATAGATTGTAACCGGTTAAGCTCTGTTTGGAGAGTAATATTATTGCAACGATGACACCTTATTATATACTCGTGCTCTTAATCAAAGATTACAAAGGTGTCAAATTTATTTCTATAACATCCTTTATTTTTTGCACAATCTTTATTAATTACAACATAACTGAAGGGCTCACTCCATATTTTTGAACACATTTCTCGAAATTCAATCCATGTCATGTCAGTATTGACATGTTCTTCATAAACATGTCTCATATTTCTTTCATCTTGTTTAAAAAGTACGATTAGGTTTGCGTTGTCTCTTACTAACTGCTTAGGGATTTTACTATACGTCTGATTTAGATAAAAACAATCGATGAACTTGTGTCTCCCCATAGCAAAATAATCACGCAAACCACTTTGATTTTCACAAGCAACATCATCGAATATAATTACAGAATTCGGTTTTGCGGTCTGAACACTCAATACTTGCTCATTATCATGATATTTCTGAAATGAAATGCCTGGTACCCGTTGCAAGACTTTTTCTAAAAAAACGTACTTGGGTTGTTGTAAGGTTTTCGAATAAACATAAACATTTTGAAATCTTAAACCATTCTCGTGTATAAGAAGACCAATTAATAAATTAGTTTTTCCACAATTTGACGGTCCGCAAATGATGCACCGTACCGATTTAGGTAATAATTCTCCATGGCGAAAACCAGTCTCCTGAGAATGAACACAAAGTTTGTTTACATGTAACGATTGTGGTTGTTTTACAAATTTCATGACGACTGCTTGACACGGTTACATTAACAATGATTTAATTAATGTAATACATTCATATTTATAACTCATTATCGCTAACTTGAACAAACGTACAACAACCTCACTGACTGTGAAGTGGTGGTTAAATGTGAAACTTGTTAACTAAAGTAGTGATTTTGTGTTCAATTCGAGAATCTGCAGTACATGATCGAGGTAAACCATCGGTAAGTAATAATAATGTGCTCAGCCCCTTTAACCGTAACTGTATTTTTTTCTCGTGTGGAATAGGCGCCAATCCAGTATTAACGCAAACGCAAATTCAAACGAAGTGAGACGTAGGAACGATAAGTAATAAAACGGAATTGTTGAACGGCGCCCACTCCGTCGGATATTATTGGGCATTCTACCACACCGTGAGTGACGGAGGCGAACGGAGTGAGCCGATGGAACGGAAGGTGGGGTAGAATGCCCAATAATATACTACTGGCACCATTATAATATAATTTTATTCACAAAGTCGAAACTTCTTACTTCTGCCTTGCCAACCCAACTATGTTGGGGTCAGCTTCCAGTCTAACCGGATTCAGCTGAATACCAGTATTTTACATGGAGCGACTGCCTATCAGACCTCCACAACCCAGTAACTGGGCAACACGATACCTCTTGGTAAGACTAATACCATGTGCCAGCGACTTCGTCCGCCCACATTTGATTTATTATTCCACGGGAACCGTACGTTTTTCCGGGATAAAAAGTACCCTATGTGTTATTCCACACTACAATCTATCTCAGTGGCAAATTTCATCCAGATCCGTTCAACAGTTTAAGCGTGAAAGAGTAACAAACATCCATCCATCCATCCACACAAACTTTCACATTTATAATATTACTAGCGACCTGCCCGCGACTTCGTGCGCGCGGTTCATTTCACCCACGTTAAGTTACGTTTTTGGTTACTGCTCCGCTCCCGTCTGTCATAGCGTGATGTTATATGCCCTATGTTACTCAGCAATAATGCAGCTTTCTATTGGTGAAACAATTATTAAAATCGGTCCAGTAGTTTCGGAGCGTATTCGGTACAAACAAACAAACAATTTTTTCCCTTTTATAATTTTAGTATAGATTAGTACTATTACTAGGAAGAAAGATTAAGAGCGCGTATACAGAAAGTTGGCAACGTCGCAAACAGCTGTCAAATATTTCCCTGTTTTGATTAATTTGTCAATATTACTGTATGAAAATAAGAAATATGGCTAACTAATGCACTAGAATATTAATCATGAATTGCAATTAAAACACTGAATTTGATGTTGTAACCGTTTTAGGTGCAAAAAAGGCATTTGTAAAGTTTCCACATACTTTTTTTACATCTAAAACTAAATATTCGGTGTTACGATATTAATTATTGCATTTCATAATCAATATTCTAGTGCGTTAGTTAGCCATATTTCTTATTTTCATACAGTAATATTGACAAATTAATCAAAATAGGGAAATATTTGACAGCTGTTTGCGACGTTGCCAACTTTCTGTATACGCGCTCTTAAGTAGGATATAGCAAGAAAAGTCTTACCTTGACATTATAGGCGGGAAATTAATCCTGAAAAAAGAACAATAAAAATAAGTATAATTTATAATCTCGTGAAGGTTGAGAAAGATAAGAAGATCAAGTATCTTGACTTGGCTCGCGAGGTTGTCGACATATGGGATGTGAGTACAGCAATCATTGCGCCGATAGTCGTAACAGCCAATGGCATAATTGCCAAGAGCCTCGACCAACACCTGAGGAGGCTCTCGTTGAGTGGTTAGATCAAGGGCTTGATTCAGAAAGCGGTACTCTTAGACACTGGCACTCCTTTAAGTATGTCCATTGTTTCAAATAACATCATCATCATTATCATCTTGTTTAATATTATATAAGGTGCTATAAAAATATCTGCCACGGCTTTAATGGGAGGTAGTATTGTGTTTATAGATTACAATAGTAAAGATAAATTATTGATAATGTGTCATATTTTTTTTCATACAAAAAAATTTACGTTAAAGTTGAATTGATTTATTCGCATAAAACCATCCATCGGTCAGCTGTTGCCGCACCGCACCGAATACAATTCAATCGTTTGCGTTTCGCGTAATTTGTGAACCCTGTTATGCAGAATAGAGTCAATGTTTATTTTCTCAAATTTTATTAACTATTCTGGGGTACGAAATTTCTTTAGTATTGTAATCTTTAAACACAATACTACTTCCCATTAAAGCCGTGGCAGATATTTTTATAGCACCTTATATATTTAATGTCTGTAACTAATGTAACTGGTCAATGGCGGTTTTATGCTAAAGTAAAATATATAACTTCTACAGAACTTACTTTGATGCTCGAGTGACCAAATTAACCCTGAAAACCAACAATAAGTCTTAAAACGAAAAGTAGTAGTAGAGCTCTTTGTGAAGGAGCTCGTCCGGGGAAGTACTACCACCATATTTCTGCCGCAAAGCAGCGTTGCTGTGTTCCGGTTTAAAAGGTATGGGTGACGGTATAATTACAGGCACATGAGACATTTCAACTTAGTCTCTGAGATGGCAATGCAAGGCCTATGGTATTGCAGATGTCTATAGGCAGCGGTGACCACTTAACATCAGATGGGCCGTAGGCTTGCTTGCCAACAAATGGCATAAAAATAAATCGGTTGATAAATGACAGAGTTCTAAGGTAAAAAAAAAACAAAACAAAAACGAATTAAGTCTTATCTTTTTTTTTGAAGTCAATAAAAAAAAAAATTACTGATTTTGAATGATGTACTTTTTTTTTCGGATGGGAAATCACCAAATGACTTCCCCCGCCCTGGGCGGGGCGGGAAGGACTGTCAAACTTTTACTTATTTAAACCCATCCATATTTCTTCTTGTGCCCTTTGCGTTCCGGGGGCGCGGTATCTCTTTCGAACAACCCGCAGCCCCGGCAGGCACCTGAGTTGCCCCTCCGTTTGATATGATGATCTACTTACCATCCTAATTTGTAAGGTGTTTTTCTTCGATTGATTGTGGAATACAATCTTCTGACGCCACGAACTAAAACAAAAAAAAACCCATAAATACAAATGCATACGATCACGCCTGTATTCCCCGAAGGGTTAGACAAAATCGTACCAAAGTACACCCACAGTTCGCCGGTATGTTTAGGTCCCATCTAACAGGGGGCGAGCCTATTGCTATTAACCGGGCACACATAGGTACAAACTCCGAGCTGGTACTAAGAATTTCACATAAAAACTAATATAAAAACCCTTAACTTCCAATAACCCTTTTTGCTCGACCTGGGAATCGAACCCCAAAACTTCTAGCGTAGCAGTTGCGCTTAGAACCACTAGGCTAATGAGGCAGTAAATGTTTATAAACCCACCCACGACTCAGGAAAAATTGCTTGTACGGGGAAGTTAAACAAAAGAAGGTTATAAGTACCTTGATGGTCTAGAACTTCTTCGTGTAGTATTTGTTTTATTCTTTGGATCATATTCCTGAAAAGACAAATACGGGATGTAAAAACTGTCACATTACATAGAAGGTAACTAAGCATACTGCCCATCAAACTATTTAGCATCATTATCATCATCTGCTTATAGCCTTTTCCTAAGGCAGCTGAATACCAGTGCTTTACATGCAGCGACTGCCTATCTGACCTCCACAACCCAGTCACTGGGCAACACGATACCTCTTGGTAAGACCGGTTGTCAGACTTCTTGGCTTCTGACTACCTGTAACGACTGTCAAAGATCTACTATTAGTAGCCGGGACCAACGGCTTTACGTGTTTTCCGAGGCACACCACGAACTCCAAACTCCGGGCTGTTTCTGACAAATTCCTAATAGAAAAACCCAATAACACTTTTTGCCCGACCTGAGAGTTGAACCCAGGATTCCACGCTCAACAGTCATGCTTGCCACCACAAGATCAACGGGGCAGCTAAGCTGATAGTGAAGAAAAAAAAAATTCCGCATATACAAGCGTTGATTTGCATCCTCGTCAAATTCAAGGAGTTAACGATGCTCGTGATTCTTAACACGAATCAATCCTTACTAATATTATAAATGCGAAAGTAACTCTGTCTGTCTGTCTGTCTCTTCTTCACGCCTATACCACTGAACCGATTTCACTGAAATTTGGTAAAGATATAGTCTGGGACCCGAGAACGGACATAGGATAGTTTTCATCCCGGAAATCCCCCGGGAACGGGAACTATTTATCCACGCGGACGAAGTCGCGGGCAAAAGCTAGTAATAAAATAAATTGGTTTTGAAATTATTATTTTTTGACGTAATTTTCAAATTCGAGCTAGCCATCTCGCCAGAGGGCTTAGGCGCTATGTACACATTGATATAGCCGCGCGACAACTCTGACTACCGCATACGCAACTGGGCGATTCTGAATTTTGCAAGAGGAGTATTCTGGAATATTGTTATTTGATAGTTGCAACTAAAAAAACAAGTATTTATTAGATATTGGCCAGGTATCGTAATTATATTTGATTACTTCTATTTTTTTATGACAAGCTCCTAAAATTTGACGAGGATGCAAATCAACAGCTTGTATTTTAAATCCTGTATGAAATCAATTAATCAGCTCACATGCTTTCTGCATCAGAACTCATCAGTACGCTCACGAGAGAACTGCGGGTCAATATTTTCTTTTTGACTGAAAAATAAAATAAATACGCCATCACGCCTGTATTCCCCGAAGGGCTAGGCAGAGGTGTACTAATGTACACTCACAGTTCGCCGGTATATTTTGGTCATATGTAATAGGGGGCGAGCCTATTGACATTAACCGGGCACAAATCCAAACTCCAAGCTGCTACTGAGAATTTCATAGAAAAACCCAATAACACTTTTTGCTCGACCTGGGAATCGAACCCGGGCCCCTTGCACAGCAGTCGCACTTGCGACCACGATACCAACGGGGCAGTTACACAAACAAACAAACAAACAAACAAAGTCAAAAACAAAGCATTTATTTCAATAAGACCATTTACAGGCACTTTTGAGTTGTCAAGAAGTAATAGTATAAAGTTGAAGCTAGTTGCTCGTTCCAAAACGTAGGTCTCTATGGAGAAGAACTAGCGAGAACCTTCACGGACACTCTTTTCTTTCAATTTAGTTTTTACAAAATCAAAATATCGCTGGATAGTAAAGAAGCCCAATTTTACCATGCCAAAGTTGAAATGTGTCATGTGTCAGTAATAACACCGGCACCCATACCCTTCAAACCGGAACACAGCAACGCTGCTTTGCGGCAGAAATAGGTACGGTGTTAGTACTTCCCCGGGCGAGCTCCTTCACAAAGAGCTCTACTACTGCTAAAAGTCAGTTGCTGACGTAGAATAATACTAAGGAGCATGACTTACAGAGTTTCAATGGTATTTTGAGTAAACTTTTAAGACGTTTGTCCATCACGTTCCTATAAAAAAAAAGAAAATATATACTCAATATGCGTCTAAGATCCCCACCGCAGCTAACAAAAAAGATGATAACTTTAAAACGGCTGAACCGATTTCCATCAAACGTAGATAAAAACACTCTCAACTAATTCACCATTCAAAAAATAAAATCAAAATCAAAATCGGTTCATGCGTTCGGGAGCTACGATGCCACAGAGAGACACACACACACAGACAGACAAGTTAAACTTATAACACCCCGTCATTTTTGCGTTGGAGGTAAAAATAGCTAACAAAGCTATTAAAAAAAAACGTAAGATATACACACACTCGCATACTACCACGCCTGTATTCCCCGACGGGTTAGCCAGAGGTGTACCAATGTACACCACCTACAGTTCGCCAGTAAGTTTAGGTTCCATGTAATAGGAGGCGAGCCTATTGCCATTAACCGGGCACAAATCCTAACTCCGAGCTGCTACTGAGAATTTCATAGAAAAGCCCAATAACACTTTTGCTTGACCTGGAAATTGAACCCAAGACCAGGGTAGCAGTCGCGCTTAAGACTACTAGGCTAACGAGGCAGTTCAAAAAAGCATGAGGACTTCCAGATTATTTCTTTTTTCGTAACTCTAAAAATACTTACGTGGATTCCGATTCTTCAATAGTGCTGTAGGCAGAATCAATCCAGTCTGCGCCTTCACCGGATCTGTCTGAAGAATAACAATCTATTTTTTATGTTTCTTAACGTTTTTATATATTTTAGACCTATTTAAAAATGTAATTTATAGTTAATTGCTGAATAAATGAAAAATAACAGTAGGCTACTATAATTTGAGTAAAGCAATCTTTACAATTTCCCAAAAAGATCTGAGGATTTACAAGGAGGTCATGAAATCGCAGAGAATCTTAACACCGCGATTCAGGAATTATAATACATGTACAACGCCATCTATCACGGTTGGTGTAAATAAAATACATATCAAATTTGACAAGCTTGACGTTTAACACAATCATTGTACCGATAGTCGTGTCGGTCAATGGCATAATTGCCAAGAGCGTCAACCAACACCTAAGGAGGCTCTCGTTGGGCGGTTGGATTATTGGTTTATTTTGTGCCATTCGATGGCAAACAGACCCACGGCCCACCTGATGTTAAGTGGGCACCGCTACTTATAGACATCTGCAATACCAGAGGTCTTTCATGTGTTGCCATCCCGGAGACAAAACTTAAATGTCTCATGCGACTGAAATTACACCGGTACTCATACCCTTCATACCGAAACACAGCAACGTTGCTTTGCGGCAGAAATAGGGATGGTGGTAGTACTTCCCCAGACGAGCTCCTTCACAAAGAGCTCTACTACTACTGAAACTAATGAACGATAATCATAAATCAATTTATTTTTACCTGATTTCATATTTAGTACTGAAACTGTATACGATGTATTTCCTTTGAATCTTGTGCTGAAAAAGAAATAATTTTTGAGATTGTGACATATAGCGACATCTACCGTACACCATGTTTACGCTGAAGAAACGCTCAGAAGGATAGGGTTCTTAATAAAAACAAGCTCTCACAATATATTCTATTTACTTCGCACTGCACAGCAATAACAATATAACCCCATGGGTCCTGGTTCGAATGACAGACCGATGTCAGTGTAATGACAGACTGTAGAAACGTCAGTGTAATGACGTATGACTGTTACAGTCGGGACTGTAGCGACATCTACCGTACACCATGTTAACTACGACTGTAGCGACATCTATTGCACAACATGTGAACTACAACTGACGTTTCCTACATCGCGCTGTCAAAGTTCTCCGCGACTTTAGCAAATACACAAAACGTATACACGACATTAATCTTCGGGCAGTAGCCCGCCAGGCACAAACCCCGTCTGGTTGGAGGATCCTCCCTTTTCTATAGAGGATGAGGAAGTTACACCCTCGTTACAAACAAGAAAATAGTTCCTCTTAATGATATTAAGTATAGATTCGTGTTGAGAATAACTAGCATAGTCAAGTTACCTTCTTGAAGTTGACTAGAATGCAAAACTGCAACTTACATACATAAACTCACGCCTTTTCCTCATGGTGGTAGGCACAAACCACAGACCTCCACCTACTACGATCCTTACACACTACTGTCGCCTCCACCACGTTCATACATCTGGTCATACAAGCACGCCGGTTACGAGTACTGCGCACCCGACCTTTCTGAAGAACCTCACCAATAAGGTAACTTAACTGCAACTTGTTTAAAGGATAATGAACCTTAAAAACTTACTCAGATCGTACGGTAACTGGTACTTCTGAGTTCTTGCGTAGTGCCATGTTGGCTATTTCTGTTGAAACTCCCAGCTCTGTAAACGTATCAATAAAGAAAGTTATGGCGTACGCACATTGGCAGACGGGATGGCAGAGAATTTCAAATTTATCAATAGGGTATATATTATGCATGATTTTGTTTTTTCTTAAAAAAAAAACAATCCTCAGTTATGTAAGAAACAGTTTAATTATTTGGTTTTTCTATGAAATTCTCAGCAGCAGCTCGGAGTTAGGATTTGCGCACGGTTAATGGCAATAGGCTCGCCCCCCATTACATGGGACCTAAACATACCGGCGAACTGTGCGTGTGCATTAGCACACCTCTGCCTAACCCTTCGAGGAATAGTAATTAGTTAGTTTGTGTTTATTTCATAAATAATTAGTTAAATCACTACGTTCCCACAATTTTATTTTTTTGGACAGCCCCGCCTCTCTATTTCGAAACCACTGCAACTCCTGTAAGCCAGAATCAACAGTGGCGACCACAAGAAAAGCGCCGAGACAATGAAGCTCGACGAGTGCCGGAGAAACGATTCAACTGTCTTGGATACCGCAACGAAATTACGTTCACACTAATCCCCATTGAAATTAACTGGACACCCACCTGCTATCCTGGGATCACTGCATGACGGCTTCTTTTCCTGTAAAACAAATGAAGCCCGGCTTTTTAATGGTCGACACACATCAGCAGTCATTATTATCATCATATTGCCTATTTTTTTTTTTTTTTATAGATGGGAATCATCAAATAACTTCCCCCGCCCTGGGCGGGGCGGGAGGGAGTGTCAGACTTTTACTGACTAAAACCCGTCTATGTTCCTTCATGTGCCCTTTGCGTTCCGGGGGCGCGGTATCTCTTTCGAACAACCCGCAGCCCCGGCAGGCATCGGCCCTCAGTGGCCCCATCCAATTTTGCTGACATCTCTTTGAGGCGCGCGAGGAACACGAACGCACCGTCGACACGGTCTGTCGCTAGTGAACGTACGGATGGTGAGCTACCCATTGCTCACCGTCCACAGACCCGCGTCTACGGTGGCCCGGAGTCGTCTCGCGGCTCCCGACGCCCGGAGCGTCTACCGCGGCGGCCGCTGGGACGGGGGACCCTCCTTTCCCACCTGCAAACTTGGAAGGGGCCGCTGAGGGCTGATGCCTGCCAGGGCTGTGTGTGCAGACTTTTACTGACTAAAACCCGTCTATGTTCCTTCATGTGCCCTTTGCGTTCCGGGGGCGCGGTATCTCTTTCGAACAACCCGCATCCCCGGCAGGCATCGGCCCTCAGTGGCCCCATCCAAGTTTGCTGACATCTCTTTGAGGCGCGCGTGGAACACGAACGCGCCGTCGACACGGTCTGTCGTTATTCAGTGAACGTACGGACGGTGAGCTACCCATTGCTCACCGTCCACAGACCCGCTTGGGAAAAGGCTAAGGAGACTGATTGTTTCGTGACCGTGGCGGGCACGTTTTGGTTTGTCATCTATACATGACAGGTCGAAAGGTTAAATGATGGAGGTATGTATGAGATACTTACGATAGGGATGTGTGTATCTTTCTTCTTTCTATAACGTTTTCTACGTTGTGGTACTACCGGAAGGGCCGGAATGGTACGGGATCTGCTTCTGAAAAGAAAATTAATAAAATAAATATACCATCACGCCTGCAAATCCCCGAAGAGTTAGGCAAAGGTGTAGGTACCAATGTACACCCACAGTCCGCTGGTATATTTAGGTCCCATGTATTAGGGGGCGAGCCTATTGCCATTAACCGGGCACAAATCCAAACTCCGAGCTGCTACTGAGAATTTCAGAGAAAAACCCAATAACACTTTTTGCTCTACCTGGGAATCAAACTAGGACCTCTAGCGTAGCAGTCGTGTTTAGGACCACTAGGCCAACGAAGCAGTTAAATATTTAAAGAAAAATAAAATATTTATTTATTAATGGTTTGTTGCGACATCTACCGCTCAACCTGCGAACTATTGCGGCAAAAAATGACGTTGTATAGATCGCGCTATAATAATTTGCAGCGACATTAGCATATATACAAAATCCCGACATTAACCGTCGGGCAGTAGCCCACCAGACACAAGAGTTTTATTGCTGACTTAAATGGTTATAATTCTGAAAATACACAATTCTTACGCCCGCGAATTATACTTTAATCAACATATAACTTAATACTAACTTGCAAATTGCAAAAAACGTAAGCAAATTTGAACTTCGCGGGCTACCGTGGAGGTTCCACCTTAATGTACTGTGGATCATAGACAGGATGGAATGACTTACTTGTCATCCGCAAGAGTGATGATCTTTTTAAGCAACTCTTGAGTAACATCTGTGATGGTTCCAATTTCTGAAATAAGTAAATAGAAGTTATCTTCATCATCATCATCATCACATTAGCCGAATTCCGTCCCCCTTTGAACATGTATGTACCTATTCTCCAGACCGATTCCGGACACGACGGCTAAATAAAATGCAGAGTAGCCAAGTACACAGGAGATACTGTAGTGCACAAGTGTGTGCGCAAATACACCTGTGTTTGCTTCCCGGCACTCCCTCTTCCCTAACTCTCATAGTCCGATGGGACGGCAATCCGACACGACCGGGGAGAGATCAGGCGCAGGAACAACAGGCTTACGTGCTTTCCGAGGCACGGGGGTATCACACCACCATCACTTCAGGCTGCTACTGAGAAAAACCCAATAACACTTTTGCCCGACCTGAGAATCGAACCCAGAACCCGTCACTGAAAAGTCACGCTTGCAACCACAAGACCAACGAGGCAGGTATACCTCTGGACATAGGCCTCCTCTAAAGATAGCCACAATGACCGGTCCTGTGCTGCCCACATCCAACGATTTCCCTCGACCTTCACCAGCTCGTCGGTCCACCTCGTGGGGGCCTTCCCACACGGCGCCTTCCGGTGCGTGGTCGCCACTCGAAAGCCTTACAACCCAGATGCCGCCAGTCTAACCGATGCACGCGTCATATTCGTGAACGGGTGCTGTCAGTTGGGATTGGTCATCTCTTGACTGCCATGGCTTACATCTTTATTATATTTTTGTTATTTTTTATATTCATCTTCATTGTTTTCACATATAGAAGCAACAAGAATATTGTAACCAAGTTTTTGTAAAAACCAAATTGAATGAAAAGAGTGTCCATGGAGTTTCTTGCTCGTTCTTCTCCATAGAGACCTACGTTTTGGAACGAGCAACTAGCTTCAATATTAAACTGTAACTTCTTGACAATTCAAAAGTGCCTGTAAATGGTCTAATTGAAATAAATGCTTTGATTTTGATTTTGATTTTTGATGCAGCTGAATACCAGTATTTTACACGGAGCGACTGCCTATCTGACCTCCACAACCCAGTTACTGGGCAACACGATACCTCTTGGTAAGACTGGTTGTCAGACTTTCCAGCTTCTGACTATTCGTAACGACTGTCAAAGACATACGAATGACAGCCGGGACCTACGGCTTTAGATGCTTTTTGACACACCACCAACTTTCTAACTCCGGGCTGCTACTGAGAAATACCTGATGGAAAAACCGAATAACACTTTTCGCCCGACATGGGAATCAAACCCAGGACCCCACGCTCATCAGTCGCGCATGCGACCACGAGGCTAACGGGGCAGTTTACTGGGTATAATTGATATAACTAGCTTCTGCCCGCGACTTCGCCCGCGTAAAGTTTCATTGTTTATCCCACGGGAACCGTACATTTTTCCGGGATAAAAAGTATCCTATGTGTTATTCCACACTACAATCTATCTCAGTGCCAAATTTCATTCAGATCCGTTCAGCCGTTTAAGAATGAAACAGTGATAAACATCCATCCATTTATCTATTCTAACAAGCTTTCGCATTAATAATATTAGTAGAATAGGATATAGTTCAATCACCTGATTTGTCTCTTTGAATGCAATCCACAGTTTGGTAATAAAAGCAGTTCTAAAAAACAAAAAAAAGGTAAATTAAAATCTTGCTAACTACCAAAAACAGAGTGCCTGAGGGTTAATAATAACACATTCTAATGTTAGAAAGCCTTACATCCCATCACGCCTGTATTCCCTGAAGGGTTAAGCAGAGGTTTACCAACGCACAACCACAGTTCGCCGGTATGGTATAAGTCCCATGTAATAGAGGGCGAGCCTATTGCCATTAACAGGGTATAAATCCTAACGTAGAGCTGCTGCTGATAATTGCATAGAAAAACCCAATAACACTTTGCCCGACCTGGTAATCGAAACCAGGACACGCTTAACAGTCGCGCTTGCGACCACGAGACCAACGGGGCAGTTAAAAGACTAAGATTTTTATGAAAATGCAAGACTACTTACTTCAACGCGTTTATTTTTATCGACTTGCAAGATATGATCGGATATTGCCATAATACTGAAAGAAAAAACAAAAACTTATTTACCTTACTTACAAAATTGACTAAATATAATAGACTAAATACAAATATAATAAAACGTGATAGAGCAACTCAAAATATAACTTTATTTACTACACAAAAAGATCCACATTTCATTGTGACAATTGGGTAGATGACACCACTGATCAATTGACGTACTTTTTATGAGCTGTCAAAACGCAATTCCCCCGTAGATTTTCTATGACAATACTCAACTATGACATCACTTTTTTGTCATCTCAATTCACTAACTATTTATTGATTTCAAAGCAACTAAAAATCTATTTTTATAGTTATTTAAAAAATCATCGGGTTTTTAGTGCTAAAATTAAATGTTTTTTTGTAAAGTTGTTTCTTAAAATTATTGGTTAGTGGTGTCATCTACCCAATTCAGAATACGTTGCAACTACCCACAATTAAATGTTTATCTTTTCGCATAGTAAATAACTTAATATTTTGAGTAGCTCTATTAATCAGTGTGAACTGACCGCTAGCCTAAGGGCTCTTTCAATTTATGAGTTTGGTGCCGGACCGCTGCGGTGGCGAAGCGGTGCGTTTGTCGTATTGCGTACGAACAGTCGTTTGTTTTGATACAATGCGCGCGGTGCGGCAACAGTGCGACGTCGGTACCTACGCACGCTCGACGGCAGGACGACAGACGTCACGCGTCAACTGTATGAAAAAGGACAACCGTCCATATGCAGTCCGAAAAACGCGCCGCCTCGGCACCGCAGCGGTCCGGCACCAAACGCATAAATTGAAAGAGCCCTAAGTTCCATACCTGGATCTCTTGATCTTCTGCTCTGTCGGCTCATCAGAATCAGTGGCGTTGGATGCTGCCAACCTCGCCAGTTCTATGACACCGTCTCGGCTCCTATCAGGCTTCCAATCTTGGCCTCTTGCCTTGTCTCTATCACGCCTGGTGAAGGCAAAGAATAATTACTATTCATACATACATACATACATTCATACATATCATCACGCCTGTATTCCCCGAAGGGTTTGGCAGAGGTGTACAATGATTTCCATTAGATTTTTTTTATCTTCTTTTTGACGTTTAAGTCTTTTAATGGTCTAATTGAAATAAACTATTTGACTTTGACTCTGTCTTTGACTTTGATTTTCGGCTTTGACTTTCGACTTTGATTTACGACTTTGACTTTCGACTTTGACTTTCGACTTTGACTTTCGACTTTGACTTTCGACTTTGACTTTCAACTTTGACTTTCGACTTTGACTTTCGACTTTGACTTTCGACTTTGACTTTCGACTTTGACTTTCGACTTTGACTTTCGACTTTGACTTTCGACTTTGACTTTCGACTTTGACTTTCGACTTTGACTTTCGACTTTGAAGATATACCTGTGAGACTTGGACCTAGGCCTTCGCCCCCTGTTGGCATGCATGTTCTTGGTCCTGCGAGCGGTGGAGCAGCCTTGGAATATTCTTTGAGCACATCTGGAGCAGAATATTACCCCCTTGAACACCTCAGCGTTTTGTAGATTAGTTTCGCTGCATACATCTGAAATTGGAAACAAAGATGTTAAAAAAAAAGAAAAGAAATTCTCCAGACCGATTCCGGCCACAGCGGCTAAGTTTTAGTCAGTAAAAGTCTGACACTCCCTCCCGCCCCGCCCAGGGCGGGGGAAGTTATTTGATGATTTCCCGTCTATAAAAAAAAAAAAAAAAAAAAGCGGCTAATCTTAATGCAGACTAGCCAAGTACGCAGGAGCAGGGACTTGAAACGTTACTCAAAATAACGTTACGCGTAGTTCCAGTACCGATAATTTGTACCGTTCCACCAGGATCGTAACAAAATTAATACCTTGGCTATAACGATACTGACAAACGGAACGAAATCTTAAAGTGTTCACTAACAATATTATCAATATATCGTTATTAGTATAACGATATAATAACGTTATTCATTACAGTGGTGGCTTGTGCCGAGGCTACCGGGCCGCGGGCGACGACGGAGCGGTAGTCAGCGAGAAAAGTTCTTAAGAATAACGTTACAAATGAATCTGTAACGTTTCACCTGTAACGTTATTACAAGCGGATAAGCTTAATGTTACTGATACCTGTAACGTTACTTAAAATTTTGTTCTACGAAAATGATATTCTTTAACGTTTCTTTCTTGTAACGTTATTGGTATTTTTAAGTTTTAGTATCGTTACAAATTTTGGAACGTTATATGATAACATTAATGATAACGGAACGAAATTCATTTCGTTTTCAAGTCCCTGCGCAGGAGATATAAAAAATGCGAAAGTGTGCGTGAACACAGGTGCACTCCCTCTTCCCTAACTCCCATAGTCCGATGGGACGGCAATCCGACACAACCCTTGAGTGATCAGGCGCAGGACCAACGGCATTATGTGCTATCCGAGGCACGAGGGTGTCACAACACCAACTTCTAAACTCCAAAAAACCGAATAACACTGTTTGCCCGATCTGGGAATCGAGTGGTAGCAGATGAACCCACCTATCCACCATTTTCGTATGTTCAACGTTTTGCCAAACACCTTGTATTCACGGTGGTTCAGCTGCGGACGTCCAAATGAAAGCTCTGCTAGTACTAGGATGGAAGTAATACTCACAGCACTTGTGGCATCTCTTGTGATAGCTGAAACCTTCGCGCATCATGATCACATCGTCCCTAGAGACGCGACTCTGGCAGTGCTCACATACCTCGCAACTAAAAAATATAACATCATCATCATCTGAGGTTGAAGCGGCTTGCATCCAGCGAGTTTGTGGACGGTGGGCAATGGGTAGCTCACCATCTGTACGTTATTTAACGACAGACCGTGTCGACGGCGCGTTCGTATTCCACGCGCGCCTCAAACAGATGTCAGCAAATCGGAGGGGCCAATCAGGGCCGATGCCTGCCGGGGCTGCGGGTTGTTCGAAAGAGATACCGCGCCCCCGGAACGCAAAGTGCACAAGAAGGAACATGGATGCGTTTTAATCAGTAAAAGTCTGACACTCCTTCCCGCCCCGCCCAGGCGGGGAAAGTCATTTGATGATTTCCCAACGGTAAAAGAAATAGAAAAAAACATTATCTGATTCTGCTTAGCCTTTTTTGCAACTATGTTGGGGTCGGCTGCCAGTCTAACTGGATGCAGCCAGTGTTGTAGGTAAGTACATGGAGCGACTTCCTATTTGACCTCCACAACCCAGTTACTGGGCAACACGATACCTCTTGATTAGATTGATTGTCAAACTTCCTGGCTTCTGACTATCCGTAACGACTGTCAAAGATCTATGGCTTTACGTGCTTTCCGAGGCACGGGGGTGTCACACCACCAACTTCCAAACTCCGGGCTGCTACTAGGAAATTCCTAATGGCAAAACCCTATTACACTTTTGCCCGAACTGGGAATTGAACCCAGGACCTCATCAGTCGCACACTTGCAATCACGGTACAGGGCTACTTTTGTTCCGCGATTTTGTCTGAGCCTGATATAACCGTCATTTATGAGGGCATAGTCACGGGTGAAACCTAGTTTCATGATAAAAAAGGACACAAAACACTTACGCCATATTTTTACTGTTTTTATTTTCTTTTTCAATTTCTCTACATTTTATGAATAGTAAATATTAAAGAGAATTTTTAATAATTTTGCACTTATGATTTTGACATTGTTTTTTACTTTGACACTATGAAGTGAGTTGAAAAAGTCACTCATAAGTCAGTCAACGATTTTGAAATAAGAAAACGACCACAGAGATTGTATTTGTCTTTATCTGTAGTCCGTGGGCCATTGGTGATCCCTAAGAGCAGCAAAAGTGGTATAGGTCTACCAGAATCTAATGGCATTTTAAAAAAGTTCCATTAGTACCTACATACATACATAAACTCGCGCCTTTTTCCCATGGGGGTAGGCAGAAGCCACAGAACGCCATCTGCTACGATACTTACATACTACTTTCGCCTCGTCCACGTTCATACATCTGGTCATACAAGCACGTCGGTTACGAGTACTGCGCACCCGACCTTTCTGAAGAACCTCACCAATAAGGTCAGGGTAGGTCTTTTTATTAGTATCTAGTTTAATATATATAATTATATTAGTTGTCGTGATGGCCCAGTGGTTAAGGCACCCTCTCATGCACGAGGTTGTGGGGTCGCATCCGGGAACGGGCAAGTACCAATGTGACTTTTTCTAATTCATATGTACTTTCTAAGTTTATCTTGGACACGACTGACGTCCATAACCATGTCAGAGGCCCTTGAGGTGGTTTAGAAACTCTGACACTAGGTTGTGTGGGGTCGTTAGACCCTACTGCCCTCACGATAAAGAAGAAGATTTAGTTCTATATATTCTAGCTAGTTATTTTTATAAACTACCTTTTATATTGCATTGTCATACAATGTGTAAATGTATTTAAAATTCCAGTTCGATAGAACACTGGGAAGTAGGTCTAATTTTACTTGTAAGATTTGGTTAACCTTTTAACCGCTTGTGTCACATTTATGCGACACATATTTCCGTGCCCCTACCGCTCGTGTCGTATTTCTGCGACAGAGAACACGCATGATTTTTCGATCTATTTTTGTCCTATTAACTGCCTGCCTGCAAAGGTATTATTTTGTCAAATTTGTAGCCGCGCGCTAGGGGCACGGCGACTGATATTTTGCCAAGCGGTTAAAAGGTTAAGTTCCCATGGCCACCTTCCGGCTCCATCATCAGACCAGCTCTGTGGCATCATTAAATTGTAATGTCATGTAAAGAGCGTGTATGTGAAAAGTTTCAACTCAGTCGAACACCGGGAAGTGGGTCACATTTAACTTGTAAGATTTGATCTGTCACAGACACCGGGATAGGTGAAAGAAATAAATTTATAAAAATTAAGTAACCCCCGACAGACGAATTAAGATCCCTACCGCAGCTAACAAAACAGCTGATAACCTTGAAACGGCTGAACCGATTTTGATAAAACATATCTAAGAACCATCGCTAGGATACCTGCTTTCAAATAAAAATAAAACCATATTCAAATCAGTTCACCCGTTTAAGTGCTACGATACCGCAGGCAGACACACAGACACGTCAAACTTATAACACCCCCACCCCTCTTTTTGAGTAGGGGGTTAAAAAGCTTATACAATTAAATAAAATTCAAATTACTTTTCACAATATTTTTATTATGATAATAAAATGAGATACATAAATATAATTATGCTTTCATATAATATAGAACCTTGTTCCAGCACCATAAGGTTTAAATTCGAAGTAAAAGTGGTGACATTATACAAGGTGATTAAAATTTTTATTAAAAAAAAACGGATTATATCACCACTCTATTTTTAGCTTTTATAAAGTTATAAATTATAAATAATATATTATAAGTTTTATATAAACTTTATATAAACACACAAAATAATAGGAGTAGTAACATTTATCTCAGTGATATGGTTTAATTTCATTAAAAAAAAAACATGACATTAGTGTATGTACTCACTCGAACAAACAATTTGGTGTACCATTTTTACTACACTGTAAATGTAATTTTTTATTGTATGTGTAATCACTTTTTAAGCTAACGACAAACTTAGGTTAATGAAGAAAGACGGATGAACAAAGATTGTATGTAGCGGAGATGAGAATGTTGAGATGGATGTGTGGTGTGACCAGAATGGATAAGGTAAGGAATGAGTATATCAGAGGAAGTCTGAAAGTAGCGTCAGTGACAGAAAAGTTGAAAGGGAACCGTTTGTCTTGGTATGGACATGTGAAGAGGAGGGATGAGACGCATGTGACAAAAAAAATGAAAATAAATGTGGATGGATGGAGCGGAAGAGGGAGGCCAAAGAAATGATGGATGAATAGTGTGAAAAATGATATGAAAGAGAAGGGAGTCAGTGATAGCATGACGGTTGACAGGACGGCATGGAAGAAGAAAACGTGTTGCGCCGACCACAAGTAACATGGGATAAGGGCAGGAAGATGATGGTCAAAAGGTTAGGTTAGTAGAGTGTAATTTCTCAACAATATTTTTTGCTCAATGTTACTGATTTTGAAGGACAGTATGAGTAGTTAACAGGTATGTGGCGTGTTGTGTTACTCCACACATAATTGGGTAGTTGACACCACCATCAAATGACTTTATTTTACCTATGAGGATTGATTAGTTTTCAGTTTATTGTAAAATTAGATTTTTACTTACTTTAAATAAAGAAATAATCGTCACTACGTCACTACGTGGCCTCCTCAATTGGAGGAGGCCACGTAGTGACGTCACAGCGTGCTATTGCCATACAAAATCTATGAGAGAATCGCGTTTTGACAGTTCATAAACAGTATGTCAATTGATGGTGGTGGACACTACCCAATTTTACAATTATTGTACTCGAAATGATTTACAAAATTTCTTGTCTCTCACAAAAATATATAATTATATACATTATAAAACAGGTAATAAAATACGCTTAAAACTAAACTCAAAATAATAATAATAAAAATACAAAAAATAATAATAATGAAAAAATCTTAATTTAATAATTATTTATTGATAATAAAGTTTGCATTTACGCTTACTGGCCGTGAAAATGCGTGTTTTAATATTATTAAAAGTTTAAATTAAATAAGTACTGGTTTTTTTTATTTAAAAAGAAATAATTCGTTTGTATTGTATTGTTTTAATTAGTCATCAATATGGATTTTTTTTATTATAGTTTGCATAAAAATAAAATTATACAATAATTTGACGATTTATTTCTAATTAAATATTAAGTTACAGAAATAATAACTGTTATTTTATTGTTTTTGAGATCAAATTCACATAAAACAATTAGAGAGAGGAATACCAATTGAGATCATAATTTAATAAAGAAAGGTATAAAAAATATTAAATCTAAAAAGTAAATCTCTTTAGATTTTAAGGAATTTCTGTTTTACTAAAATCACAGGACTTTTTCGAATAATTCTAACTTTTATTTTTAATAATATATTTTCTTAAATTATTTTATTAATGTATATTTTTCTTATTAAATCTAAGTAATTTCTGAAATACTGGCCCCAAAATAATATTGCTTATTTTTCTACATCTAAGTATCCTTAAATACTATAAAACTTAAATTTATTATTTCTTATAATTAATTAAGTACATAAACATTTGAAACAAAACGAGTTCATATAAAAATCTAAGTTTGAAAAAATATGAAAATAAGTACAAAAATAGGAATTTTTAATTAACAACTAATATTGCCACTAATGCCCTGTATATTTTTTTTACATTTAAGGGAACTATTTTTGAGCATTATTTTACTTAAATATAAATATAATTAAGTACTTAATAATTATATATTTATTTTTGTATATAAATAATTTCAGGAAACCATATACACTCAACAAGAGATAAGTATAGTACAATTCAAACTCGGTGGCAGCTCGGAAGTTCCTGCCGGGGCTGCGGGTTGTTCGAAAGAGATACCGCGCCCCCGGAACGCAAAGGGCACATGAAGGAACATAGACGGGTTTTAGTCAGTAAAAGTCTGACACTCCCTCCCGCCCCGCCCAGGGCGGGGGAAGTTATTTGATGATTTCCCGTCTATAAAAAAAAAAAAAAAGCTCGGAAGTTAGCTGCGAGTGTAGGTTCCGCCGGTATGATTAAGGTTCCATATAATAGAAGGCGAGCCTATTGCCATTAACAGGACACAAATCCTAACTCCGAGCTGCTACTGAGAATTTCATTGGAAAATCAAATAACACTTGCTCGACCTGGAAATCGAATGGGAGACCTCTAGTATAGCAGTCGCGCTTAAGACTACTAGGCTGACGAGGCCTCAAATATAAGTACAAAATAATAAAATTAAACTATGCATAATTATAAAAACTTAAAATAATAAATGTTAATATTACTGGCCTTAATTGTTTAAGGATAATGCCACAATACACGTAAATAACAATAGGGATAGTGTGTTTGTACATAATGTCAAAAAAAAAAACAAAATGTCAGAGTGGACGAAAATGTCTTAAATATAAAATGTAGGTATGTATGTATTCTCCAGACCGATTGCATTCACGATGGCTTATGTCAATGCAGACTAGTTAAGGACGCAGGATATATTATAGTGCACAAGTGTGTGCGCAAACACAGGTGCCAACTCTCAGAGTCCGATGGGTCTTCGACACGACCGGGGAGCGATCGGGCGCACGACTAATGGCTTTACGTGCTTTCCGAGGCACGGGGGTGTTACACCACCAATTTCTGAACTCCGGGCTGCGACTGAGAAATTCCTAATTGAAAAAGTGGAAAAACCCAATAACACTGCCCGACCTGGGAATCCAACCCAGGACTGGCTCAACAGTCGCGCTTGCAATCAGGAGACTAACGTGGCAATGTCTTAAATATTGATAATAGTAACACTAATATTTTTTTACGGGAAATATATTCGTACGCGCGCTTTTAAAATATAAGTAAGTATTGTGCAAAAATACAAATTCTTGCAATGCACATACGAGTACTTTCCTTTTGTGACAGATAAACAAACAGTAATAGATCTGTTTTATCCTTTTTGAGGAAAGCCGTATACTCGAAAAGAAGAAGAATCTGGTTTCTGAGGTAAAGATTCAGAAGCCAAAAAAATACTAATCTTAAGGATCAAAATACTTCTAAAATGTGGTGGCTTCAAGGCGAAAGAAAAACAAACTCCTATAGAATACATACACACATACCTTCACGCCTTTATTTCCCGAAGGGTTAGGCAGAGGTATGCCAATACACGCATACAGTTCGCCGATAGCTTTAGGTCCCATGTAATAGCGGGTGAGCCTATTGCCATTAACCGAGCACAAATCCTAACTCCGAGCTGCTACTGAGAATTTCATAGAAAAACCCAATAACATTTTGCTTGACCTAGATATAGAACACAAGACCTGCAGCGTAGCAGTCGCGCTTAGGACCACTAGGCTAACGGGGTAGGCCTACAGAATACTCTTCAGAAAATCACATAGGATCAAATACTATCTTAAAAAATACCTAAAATAATATGTGCTATATTAAAATATAATTATTGTCATATCATTTGAGCAGATGATCACAATATTAATGCCCTTAAGTACTTAATTGTCATTTTAAATAACAACGCTTATTAATTATTATTTCGCTTTTATATTCCCTAATGTAGGATTTCCACCAATCAGGCCGCACCGGAGCGCATTTCACATTGTGCTAAAGAAAATTCACACTTCTACAAAATAGATAAGGTTCATATTTGCATGGACATGGAACGGCATACGCGCGGACTTCGGACGCGCCCAGTTTGATGGAAATCATACATCAATGTCTAGTGCCCAATAAGAAATATACATGATTATTTTTTTATCGCATTTATTAACAAAACATGAAAATACGGTAGTAGACATGACAAACAGTGAAATCAAAATTGGTCAAGAAATACGGCCGATATAAGCATTTAAAACTAATTACGCAACGATTAGACAGAGAGATCCGATATGGACTGTGACGTCACATATCACTACAGCCATATAAACTACGTGTTAAATGTAATTTTGCTAGACAGAAATCTTAGATGGCTTATACGAGTATCTTTTTTAACTTGATAGTTTTATAAAATTAGAATTATTTTTTTGAATTAGAAAAAATCATGCATATTTCCTATTTTGAAGTGATTTGGTCAACCAATCAGATTGGTTGACCAACTAACGCCATAGTTAGACATAACGTTTTAATTGGCTGTTCTGTAACAGGCCTAGGCCAATAGGCACAAAGGGATGTTTACAACTGGGAGAAGCCCAGATTGCCAAGCACCACGCCACTTCATTCAAGTCTTCGACTTTTATGTTTACGAAAGATTAATGAGATTCATGTTTTTCAGGAAAACGCAACGTATGACGTCCACCCACAAGGTGGACGGACGACCTGATTAAGACCGCAGGAAGACGCTGGATGCAGGCCGCTTCCAACCGGTCATTTTGGAAACCTATGGGTGAGGCCTATGTCCAGCAGTGGACGTCCTGTAGTGCGATCCTCTAAGCTTCACTTCTAAATTCGAAAGCTGAATCTGCAGTGAGATTTCCAAATGGTATTCTCTTAAACACGATCACGAGTGACATCACCACGGCGAACGAATACACAACCAAGGTCAGATGGGTTCGTTATCGAAGTGAGAGCGGTCACTTGAATGAGACTCGTTTTCGAGTTTGCATTTTAGAGAATCGCACTACTGCGGCCGATATGATGATGATGATTTTTTTCAGTGTCTCCTCATATGTAGCCCAAGATGGTCGGACCTGGCGAAGGACCGTCTACACATTGGGCATGTGAATGGACGATGGCCTGCGTGCTTGCGACCTGATTAAGACCGCAGGAAGACGCTGGATACAGGCCGCTTCCAACCGGTCCTTTTGTAAATTTATGGGGGAGGCCTATGTCCAGCAGTGGACGTCCTGCGGCTGATATTATGATGATGATGAAGATGCTGGATGCAGGCCGCTTCCAACCGGTCATTTTGGAAATCTATAGGGGAGGCCTATGTCCAGCAGTGGAAGTCCTGCGGCTGATATGATGATGATTTCTTTCAATGTCTCCTCATATGAAGGCCGAGATGGTCGGACCTGGCAAAGGACCGTCTACACATTGGACAAGTGAATGGACGATGGCCTGTGTGCTTGCGCGTGTGTCGGGTTAGCTCGTCAGACCTCGCGAACCGCCATTCGCAGCCTGCCCACCCGCAGGAGTACGGCTTTTCTCCTGAAACGCAAAAAAAATGAAGTTACTTAACCTTTTGACCGCCACTGACGTTTACAGACGTCAAATTGACTTTTTGATCGCTACAGTCATGTATAGATGACAAACCAAAATGTGCCAGCACACCACGGTCACGATCCCATGACAGACTTTTATGCGTAAATGAAACTCATAAAACAACATCGATATAGGTAATTCCGAATTTACTACTATTTTGTAGGTATTAAAGGATGAATTCGTAGCTTGGCGCTGAGAGCATGTATTGGCATTTTTAAGAACATTATGAAAATGACGAAGTTTTTATTTTTATTTACCCGCAAGTAATCTTTTTTTTTTCATACAAACAAGCCGATGGCCCACCTCATGTTTACTGGTCACCGCTGCCTATAGACATCTGCAATACCAGTGGCCTTGCAAATGCGTTGCCATCCCAGAGACAAAGTTTAAACATCTCTTGTTCCTGTTATAATTCCACCGGCACCAATACCCATCAAACCGGACCATAGCAACGCTGCTTTGCGGCAGAAACAGGTATGGTGGTAGTACTTCTCCGGACGAGCTCCTTCACAAAGAGCTCTACTACTGAAAAGTTGGAAAAGGCATAAAACTCACCAGTATGCGTCCTCTTATGAGCCTTCAGATGCGAACTCTTAGTGTACACCTTGTGGCATCCCACCACATCACACTTATGCAACCGCCTTCTATTCGGTCCATCATTACTGCTGGAGAATTCTTCTCCATCATTCTTCAAATCTGTCACTTTTGGAGAAGTTCTCTGCTGCGTCAGATGGTTTAAGGAGTCAGATAAGGCGTTCTGTAATGCTGTGTTTAGGAGGAAGGACTTGATTTGGGCATCCGTGGTGGGTTTATGTGGTGGTAGAAATGGGATTATTGGTAGGTACGGTTTTATTAGTTCCGAAGTGGGTGTGTGTGTTGTCTGCGTGTGGGTTGAAGGTTTGAGCCTGGAAGAGAAATATATGATTAAAGGTTTACCAGAATCTGATGGCATATAAAAAGTACAAGTATTATGAATTTCTTAAGGCTATAAGAATGAATTAATAGAGATTGCCTCTAAGATAATCCTGTAGTTCATCGCAGCTGCTAGGTTTGGTGATGGTGATGTTATTTTGATTTAAAAACCAAGCTACTAAACCGATTTTGATATTTTTTTCAAATCGGTTGATATATTTACAGAGTTCTGGAGTAAGAAACCATCACGCCTGTATTCCCCGAAAGGTCAGGCAGAGGTGTACCACTGTACACCCACAGTTCGCCCGTATATTTAGGTCCCATGTAATAGGGGGCGAGTCTATTGCCTTTAACCGGGCACAAATCCAAACTCCGAGCTGCTACTGAGAATTTTGTAGAAAAATCCCCAATAACACTTTTTGCTCGACCTGGAAATCGAACCCAGGACCTCTAGCGTAGCAGTCGTGCTTAGGACCACTAGGCTAACGAGGCAGTTACGGCGTAAGAAACATAAAAATAAATACAACTGAATTGAGAACCTCCTTCTTTATTGAAGTCGGTTAATAAGAACTTACTTGTTTATAAGTTGCTTAGGCCTTCGGGCGCTTCGGAGATCAGGACCCATCTTTATTTTAGGCAGTTGGTGACTGGAGCTGAAAAAGGATTGTACTGTATAGTATATCCACTACTTGTGCCCAAGTACCTGGATATATAAAAAGGCGCTTAGGAGGGCTGCGGGTTTGCCCGGTTAAGCAGTACACAACCTCCTAGGTTGAACTGCGAGATGCCAAACCGAAAAAAAAGGGCTGCGGGAATGAATCGATCCAGCCTTAAGGGCCAAATGCCTGCCGGGGCTGCGGGTTGTTCGAAAGAGATACCGCGCCCCCGGAACGCAAAAGGCACACGAAGCCTAGAAACATAGATGGTTTTTAGTCAGTAAAAGTCTGACACTCCCTCCCGCCCCGCCCAGGACGGGGGGGGTCATTTGATGATTTTACCACCATAAAAAAAAAAAAAAAAAAAAAAAAAAAAAATGCCTGTCCCCTTGCTGCCCTCCCCCAGCGACGCCCTAAGCCGAGGTTCGTACCCCACAGGGGGTGCCCTTAGCGTGTAGTCGCTTAGTATTTAAGTATTTTTTAGGCCCTGGCCAGAGGCCCTAATTTCTAAGGCATTTCTGTGTTTGCCTTAGAAATTAGGGCCTCTGGCCAGTCCGGTTAAGCAGAACACAACCTGCTAGGTTGAAATGAGAGGTGCCAATTCAAAAATGGCTGCGGACTTAGGGCGTCTGTCGTCCAACCAGAAAGGCCCGAGTGAACGGCGCAGTGTTCCTCATGCGCCACTCGAGAGTGGGTGCGGCCGTTTTGGAAATGACAACACGGGGAGGAGGGACCAACTGAGGAACAGCGAGTCGAGGCCTGTCGGGGGAGCGGTGAATGCTTATGCAAACCCCACAGCCCCGGCCAAAGGTAGAGGTGGAACACCTTGGTGGTTTTAGCCGGTAAGAGTCCGGCATGCCACTTCGTCACCCCCTCGACGAAGGAAGTCCATAAGGACTAGCACAGCGCGCCAAAAAAAAATGTATGTTTGTTTTATGTTTAGTTTCTTAACCAGGGGTTGCTAACATTTTTCAGTCTGCGGCGCACTTACAAGGTTAGTTACAAGGCCACGGAACCCTGGCTCTGGCGGCTTCTGGAAGACTTTTACTGACTAAATCAACCGAACAACGTAGTAACATTAATTTTAATATAATGTTAATCAATAATTTGAATAGAATATTGTTTGTTGAAATTTTTAAACATTTTTTTATTTTTTGTTGATTTTTTTAAAATTTCAGACGCGCGCTTCGCGGCGCCCCTTTCCGCGGCGCCCAGGTTGGGAAGCTCTGTCTTAAACAAAACGTTAGGTACTCACTCAAATATCAGATCAACTGTGGATGTGTTCTCATCCTCTCTTACAATCTTGGATGAAGTGGGTACAACGCCACCTGGAAACAAGGAAAGGAAACTTTATTTAGAAGAAAACCAAATGGAGTATCAAACGTGGTGATCAATGCTCGTGCCTTCTCTGTGTGAGAAGAGGCCTTTACCTTGCAGTGGGACAGTAAGCATCTCCGCACACGACAGATAGTCGGACCGTTTATAGGGGCGATTTTTGTCAATTTCTTCTCGCCGACGAAAAAATCTGTCAAAAATCGGCCCGATTATCGGTCATGTGCGCATAGTCTGGTATTATTAGAGATAAAAGTACCTACTATCTATACTAATTATAAAGAGGAAAGACTGTTATGCCGAATAGGCTCCGAAACGACTAGACTAATTTTAACTATTTTTTCGCCAACAGATAGCTACATTATTCCTGAGTAACATAGGCTATATAACATCACGCTACAACGCACGGGAGCGGAGCAGTAACCAAAGACGTAACTGCACGCGGGTAACACCGCGACGTATATAGTGAGTTTCTTTATAAAAAGGCTTCCTCTGACCATATAAGTCTTCACAACTATTAACACAATTACCGGACGTTTTTTAATCGTCGCGCCAATGAGCGAAATACCTTAGTTTTTATATCGCCGTCGATTGATGCGCTAGCACATGAAAAGGGGAAGAAATAAAGAAAAATATATAAGATTCTACAACACCCGGCACATTGTCTTTAAAAATCTTTATTACAAAAAAGACAACCGCCTTCAAAAACTAAAAAATAAATTTAATTTTGGAAGTCGGCGGCTTTGGTTCCGTTTTTAGTTTTGTATTGCCTCCGACTTCCAAAGGTAAAGTTATTTTTTAGATCTTATAAACTACGCAACGCAACGGATTTTAATGCGGTTTTCATCAATAGATAGAGTGATTCAAGAGAAAGGTTTAATACGTATAAATTATACGTATAGAACATCACGCTACGACCAACGGGAACGGAGCAGTCACCAAAAACAAACAGGACGCGGGTAACACCGCAAAGTATATAGTTAGTTTCTTCATAAAAAGGCTTCCTCTAACCATATCAGTCTTCACAACTATTAACACAATTACCGGACGTTTTTTTAACCGTCGCGCCAATGAGCGAAATTCTTTAGGTTTTAAATCGCCGTCGATCAATGCGCTAGCACATGAAAAAGGAAAAAATGAAGAAAAATATATAAGATTCTACAACACCCGGCACGTTGTCTTTAAAAATCTTTATTACAAAAAAGACAACCGCCTTCAAAAACTAAAAAATAAAAATAAATTTAGTTTTGCGACTTTGGTTCTGTTTTTAGTTTCGTATTTTTTTTTCAAGATGGGAAATCATCAAATGACTTCCCCCGCCCTGGGCGAGGCGGGAGGGAGTGTCCGACTTTTACTGACTAAAACCCATCATGTTCCTTTTTGTGCCCTTTGCGTTCCGGGGGCGCGGTATCTCTTTCAAACAACCCGCAGCCCCGGAAGGCATGGCCTAGTTCAGTTTTGTATTGCCTCCGACTTCCAAAGGTAAAGTTATTTTTTAGATCTGATAAACTACGCAACGGATTTTAATGCGGTTTTCATCAATAGATAGAGTGATTCAAGAGGAAGGTTTGTACACGAGAACATCACGCTACGACCAACGGGAACGGAGCAGTCACCAAAAACAAACTGGACGCGGTTAACACCAAGAAGTATATAGTTAGTTTCTTCATAAAAAGGCTTCCTCTGACCATATAAGTCTTCACAACTATTAACACAATTACCGGACGTTTTTTAACCGTCGTGCCAATGAGCGAAATACCTTAGTTTTTATATAGCCGTCGATCGATGCGCTAGCGCATGAAAAAGGGAAAAAACCAGCCGAGTGTTAGTCAGACTCGTGCACGAAGGGTTCCGTACCATCCAAACTTCCAAACTAATATTATAAATGCTAAAGTAACTTTGTATGTCTGTCTGTCTTTTCTTCACGCCTAAACTACTGAACCGATTTGTGTGAAATTTGGTACAGACATAGTTTGGAACTTGAGAAAGGACATAGGATAGTTTTTATTACAAAAAATAAAAATAAAATTTATTCCGGACATACAGCGCCATCTATTGGTCAAAAGTCGGCCTCAATAGAAAATTTGTCAAGGGAGAAACAGTCTTTTTTTCCTTTTAAACTGAAATGGCAAATCAGTAGAATGATGGGAAAATAAGGGGAAAATAACCTTTTTGCCTTTTTCGATCGGCAATAACGGCTTTAATGTCCTAAGTGAGTATACATCTCTTAAATTCTAACGCAGAGCTCATTATGTTGATTTTTGAAGAGTTCCCTAGAATATCTTCCACATTTGATTTTTGAAGAGATCCCGCGAGATCGAGACCTATGTGGGTAAAACCAAAAATCTGCCGGAAGTCACTATTCAACGCGAACGAAGTCGCGGGCAAAAGCTAGTTATCTATAAAACGGCAAAAAATCATGTATGGGAGTGATTAGTTTTTAATTATTTATTTTTAAAGTGAATATAAAACTAAATATTCTATGAATATTTCAAGCGTCGTTGTTGTATGGGAGCGCCCTTAAATATTTATTTTATTTTGTTTTTTTTTTTAATATTTGTGGTTACAGCATCAGCAGCAACAGAAATACATCATCTATGAAAATTTCATCTGTCTTTTGTTAAATAATAGAAAGAAAAGAAAAGAATGCTCGGTGCATTACAGCGCAAATCCGAGGGCGCAGTTTGCTCGGAGTAAATCTTCTGTATTAACATTAGCTATGTCATAGTTTTTGTTAGGTCGCAATTTAGCTGCGTCGGCGCATCGCGGCAAAGGGAGACTGTTTTTATTGGTATTCCTTTTAAATTGCTTCCCAGTTGGAATAGGGTTTTCAAATTCGAAATGTTTGTAAATATAAACAAACTAGCTTTTCTGCCCGAGAATGAATTCAGCCGCGTGGTTTTCTTTTTAACCGACTTAAAAAAAAGGAGGTTATCAATTCGACCCGTATGTATGTAATATTGCCAGAATTGCCCAGTTTTTTTATTTAAATTCTATCATAATTGGAAAGACACGTGGCGCCATCTATTATCATAATGATAATAGATGGCGCTACGTGTCTTTCATATCTTGATCATGATAATATCATACGAATGTTTGTGAGGTCATAGGAGGTAATCTCTGGAACTCCTAAACCGATTTTGAAAATTCTTTTACCCATATAAAACCACGTTATCTGTGAGTGTTAAATGTTACATAACATCACGCTACGACACACGGGAGCGGAGCAGTATTCAAATATGTAACGTAAGCCAGGTAAAATAAGCCACGAGGATGAAGTCCCGCAGTTCGCTAATATTCAAAATAATACTGTTTTACGAGATGATGGTAGGTCCCCATTTTTTTTAAAGGATGGGAAATCATCATATGACTTCTTCCGGTCAGACTCTTACTGACTAAATAAAACCCATCCGTGTACCTCCTAATGCCCTTTGCATTCCAGGGCCCTGGTAACTCTTTCGAAAAAAATCACAAAGCTGGGTGGTAGGCCCCCTGGCCTTTCAAATCCAGTGATACTATAATAATAATAAAAATTACGTTTTATTTTTAACTGGCAACCCTAATAACGCATAGAATGCAAAAAAGGCGGGAAAATGCACTGTCAATCGGTCAGTCTATGGTTTAATACGATAGTCTGCCTCGTTAGCCTAGTGGTCTTAAGCGCGACTGCTACGCTAGAGTTTTTGGGTTCGATTCCCAGGTTGAGCAAAAAGTGTTATTGGGTTTTTCTATGAAATTCTCAGTAGCAGCTCGGAGTTAAGATTTGTGCCCAGTTAATGGCAATAGGTTTGCCGTCTATTACATGGGACCTAAAACATAGGCGTACTGTGGATGTACATTTGGTACACGTCTGCCTAACCCTTCAGGGAATACACGCGTGATGGTATGTTTGTTATTTATTCTATGATGTGACTGGTGAATGTTGAATTCTTTATTTGTTTTTGTTTTTTTTTTAATCCCAGCAATTATGTTTGCTCAACGTTACTTAGTTTGACGGGCAGTCTGCGTAAATAACGGCTATGTTGTGTCTTCTTACATACTGTATATTTTTACACCCTGTATAAATACAACATTGGTGTGAAACAAGCGCAATGTTTACTATAAGTAGTCCGGCGTTGCTTTATCGTGTACAGTCAGCAAAATAGATAAGTAACCAGAGTCGCCTAATGAAATCAAAAATTTACAAAAACCGATAAAAGTTTTTGAATGAATTTTATTTTAATTAATAGAAAATTAACAGTTTATTAATTAAATTAAATTTCATTTAAAAACGACCACCAGTTTTAAAGAAATTTTTAACTATATTAAACGGTCCGGTTACTTATCTCTTTTGTTGACCGTACATCATTGGTAGTCAAAGTGGTCTATATAGACCCCAGGGGGTCAACGATAAAATGCAAAGGGGTACATGTCAGCGAAAGAAAACATTGGGGGTCCATGACTTCCATGAGATGTAAATGGGGTCAACAATAATGGATATCTTCATCTATTATTTTAGACTTTTCATGAATGGAATAATTCGCGGTAAACTTTTAACTAGTTTTTTTTTAAGTTTAATACACTACGTTTAATTTACTACAATCAGAAATTAAAATCTTTCAAAGTATGTAGTACTGTAGGTACCAACCAGCTATAGAAAAACCTTTAAAATTTATGGATTTGCAAAAAAAAAACACCTATATTAGGTAAGCAAGACGAAAAATATGATTAAAGGCAATTGTAATTAAGTAGTAATAGAGCTTTTTGCGAAGGAGCTCACCCGGAGAAGTACTACCATTATACCTATTTCTGCCGCAAAACAGCGTTGCTGTGTTCCGGTTTGAAGGATATGGGGGCCAGTGTAATTACAAGCACAAGAGATACTCCAACTTTGTCTAGGGGATGGCAACGTATTTGCAAGGCCTCTAATATTGCAGATGTCTATAGGCAGCGGAGACCACTTAACATCAGGTGGGCCGTCGGCTTGTTTACCATCCGAATGATATTATGGTCTATAACACAAAAAAGTTTGAGAACCTCTGTTGTACATTCTGAGTTGTAACGCTTAAATCAGCCGATACAGGGCTGCAATAGAATACTAGGCTTACATTTACTGACTATCAATTTGTGCTCTAACTTTCCCTTCCAACCATAGGTACATTTAAATGAAGGTAAGTATTACGCCCGATTCCTAAACCTTACCGACCGGTAAATGTAACCACACAAGTAACCATAGTAACAAGCAAATGCTTACGTATTTTGAAGTTCATTTTCCAGCATACAGCCCGGTTTCAACCTCACAAAATGCTACTATAGGATCAAAATGTTATTCTGGATTATTTAGTTTTACTGTTAACAAGTATAAGAGACTTATTTCTAAAAGTGTCCTGAAAGATAATCTTATAGCTAACTATAAGACTGAGATATAAAAGCAAATGGGGTTTGACGCATTTGGTGCACTTCTCAATTTGTACACCATGCTCAAATGGTGAACTTAGCAACTGGTGCACTTCTCATATGGTACACTTCGCAACTGGTGCACTTCTCAACTGGTGCACTTCGCAAAAGGAGCACTTTTTAAGATGAGTGGAGATTTGGAAAAATTGACTAAAAATGAAAGAATCTCTGGTTTTGCGTAAGTAATTTTCTTAAAAATACAATTACCAAAATAATTTTAATTAACCTCTACATATCACCATAATATTTTTAATTTTCAAAAATAAAAAATAAAAATCTCCAATTATTTAAGTAATTTTATTTATAGCTATTTACTTAATGAATAGTAACAATTACTAAGTAAGAAAAAAAGGTTTATCTATATTATTTATAACCTGTTTTTGAGAAACAGGTTATTATTTATTTATTTTTATTTTAACATAAAAACGGCCATTAGCCAATTACATCAGCTAAAGATTTACAATTTTGTTATAAGAATAATAAAAAGTTTTATATACTATAATAAATAACATAAACATAAATTACTAACAATCAATTAATGATTTAATTTAAAGCTTTTATTTAATTTAAAATAATAACTATAACTAAAAGAAGTACAGTTCAAATTATAATATTATAAAGGTTATTGATGTAATAAGATATTATATCATGTCTTTATTATGAAAACTTTTTGCTGTAAATTTATTTTTTTTCTTACATAATTATATTTAAAAAGGAAAGAGCAAAAAGTGTTATTGGGTTTTTCTCTGAAATTCTCAGTAGCAGCTCGGAGTTTGGATTTGTGCCCGGTTAATGGCAATAGGCTCGCCCCTTATTACATGGGACCTAAATATACCGGCGAACAGTGGGTGTACATTGGTACACCTCTGTCTAATCCTTCGGGGAATACGGGCGTGACGGTATTTTTTTATGGTATAATTATATTTTTATCACTTCCAAGTGACTTTTTTTTATTTTTGAAAAAAATATAAATATTATTCTGATTATGTAGAGTTTAATTAAAATTATTTTGTTGATTGTATTTTTAAGAAAATTATCTACGCAAAACCAAAGATTTTTCATTTTTAGACAATTTTTCCAAATCTCCACTCATCTTAAAAAGTGCTCCTTTTGCGAAGTGCACCAGTTGAGAAGTGCTCCAGTTGCGAAGTGTACCATATGAGAAGTGCACCAGTTGCTAAGTTCACCATTTGAGCACGGTGTACAAGTTGAGAAGTGCACCAAATGCGTCAAACCCAGCAAATGCTCTTGAGAATATCTAGGCTTGTGAAATGCTATTACTAGTAAAATTGTCCTATACATGTTTTATAGGTCAGTCTTGTAGCGAACTATAAAACCAAAATATAAAAAGTAATGCGCTTTAGTATGTAAAGGCTTGGCAAATTCTATTATAAGTTAAATAGTCTAGCGCAATACCTTTATAAGAACGTTATTAATAGTGACAGACTTATAATCTTTCTTTATAGGATTACTTTGCAAGTTGGGGTCTATTCCATCCGACTATTCGTTGATGGAAATACAAATATGCAGTTTGCGCTTGCGAGTTTAACGAAGTCATTAATGGATCCGTTCCACTCGCGGTGGAAACCGGGCTTCTGGGTAGGATTATACGAAATTGATAAACTCATGAGGATGTAGTGACAAAGGTTTAAAAGAGTATTAGCTTAGATGGTTCGGTCGTATTGAGAGGATGAGTGAAAGGCGACTAACAAAAGGGATTTATATGGCAGATGTGAGTGGCAACGTCGGGAGGTGACGCCCTAGAAAGACCTACCATGACCTTATTGGTGAGGTTCTTCAGAAAGGTCGGGTGTGCAGTACTCGTAACCGGCGTGCTTGTATGACCAGATGTATGAACGTGGACGAGGCGAAAGTAGTATGTAAGGATCGTAGCAGGTGGCGCTCTGTGGTTTCTGCCTACCCCCATGGGAAAAAAGTGTGAGTTTAAGTATGTATGTATGATAACTCAAGAGGAGTTTATCAATTTCGTTTAATTTTTTTTATCTTTAAGTACCTCAGAACTACTATTATTATTTTATTTTAAAATTATAAAATTAAAAATATAAGTACCATCACGCCTGTATTCCCCGAAGGGTTAGGCAGAGGTGTACCAATGTACACCCACAGTTCACCGGTATATTTAGGTCCCATGTAATAGGGGGCGAGCCTATTGCCATTAGCCGGGCACAAATCCAAACTCCGAGCTGCTACTGAGAATTTCATAGAAAAACCATAAAAACCATAACATGCATACCATGGTATTATTTTAATGTTATAAATAAGACAGTCTGTCAGCAAGTCGTGAGGGCCCAATTTTGGTGACACATTTTAATGTTAATAAACATTTACAATAATTATGGATATAAACCTTACCGTATGCTGGAAAACTCTCTGCTTTTGAAGTCGGTTTTTAATGAAAAATAGTTTCTCCAGATATTTCAGGCAAGGTCTGACTCAGAAATTAAGGAACTAAGCGCTATTACACAAGGTCTCAATTGTCAAATTAGTTACAAACAATGCCAGACGGATGTCTAAAATTATAAATCAATACGCACATAATTTTCATGCTTGACAACACGAAATAATTTGTACATACATACATACAATTACAATAGGACTTCGATTATCCGAACTAATTGGGACTGGTACTGGTTCGGATAATCAAAAGTTCGGATAATCGAAATGTTGGCTTTTTGGGACAAACTCAAACAAATACAACACATTTTCACCTAAAAATCGTAAAGTCTGTTAAAACTTGAAACGTTGAAATATTAAACACCTAAAAAATCTCAAATGCTTTTCTTATAAAATAGTTTTTTTTTTTATAGACGAACAGCTGCAACGGTTTTTAGCAACGAATTCCTGCTAGTGTTCGGATAATTGAGGGATCGGATAAATTAAGTTCGGATAATTAAATTGGTAACAAACGTATGAGATTGTCCAAAAAAATAAATTTGAGTTACAGTTCTGAGGATGACAAACGGACAGCGGAGTCTTAGTAATATGGTAACGTTTTCCTCTTTGGGTACGGAACACTAAATATTGGGTTCTGGGACTAACATCTAGTAACAAACTCGCACTAACAATTTCTACGCTACTTTAGCAAGTTAAACCAAAGTAATGTCGCAAGTTACCGATGCCTAGGGTAACCATACGTCCCGTGTATAAGGGACTGTCACCGTATTCGAATATCGCGTTCCGAATTACTATTATTACTATTACTAGCTGCTGCCCTTTTTAAAAAAGAAAAAAAAGAAAGAAAAGTAAGTCTTAGTTACTCTTTAAAACATTAGCTATCCGGGAGTAAAAGTCCCGTCAAAATCGGTCTGGCCATTTCAGAGAAAGCTGGTACAAAAAGACAGACAAAAATAAAAAATAAAAAAGTTTTTTTGAAGTATGTGCCGTATATATTCTCATATGCATTTATAAAAGTTATTAATTTGAAATTACAAATAACTGGCTAGCCCCTATTACATGGGACTTAAACATACCGGCGAACTGTCGGTGTACATTGGTACACCTCTGCCTAACCCTTCGAGGAATACAGACATGAAGTGCAGGTATGTATGCATATACAATTATTAGAAAACAAAACTTTGCTATAGACGTTATTTTTCTCACTGTTGATTCTGGCTTACAAGACTTGCAGTGGTTTGGGAATACTGTGGCGGACTTGTCCCATTAAACAACAGACTTTTACATAAGGCAAGGCGCAAACGTTGGACACTTTTGGGTCTTGTGTCAGATACAAGCTACCGATGAATATTTTATTACCATAGAACCAGTATGAAACCATCCACTCCCAGCGCATACGTAAACATTTCTTGTGTTCAGTTGCTTCCACTTAACACATACTCATGACGATCAAAAAGTGTTCGGTGTCGGTAACTGGAAACTAAAAGTGTATACGTTTGCGCAGCGCCTAAATGTCCCGTATTTATCGCAAACCATGGCTACCCTACCGATGTCTATAACTCCGAAGCGCTAACCTAACCTTATTCCCACGCTTTACATATAACTGGACGCTGAAGATCTAGCTAGCACTGCTGTACTGCTGTTTTTGGACCTGATTAGCGCGATTTAGGAATATTGAACTAAATACATTCACTAAACACGAATATTGCAAGCAATGGTCGTTCAGTGGGAAAGATATTGAAATTTCGGTTGTAATAAGACTATTAAATTAACGAAGGCAAAAGTTAGGAACACATTCTTGATGTGGTGTATAGTATTAAAATATTAAAGCGAAGGCTAATTAAATAATACAATGGTGCCGATTCCCTTGTTCACAAACTAAACTAAAATTAGGGAGTTGACATCTCTTACTAACATACAGCGAAAGAAAAGGATGGTAATACCTTAGAACTAAGTTAGAGATGTCAAATTAGTTTTGCCTTGAACTTTTCCGTGTTTTTAATCAACACGTTCTGACATGACAATTATAATTGTATAGAGGTTTTATTTCAACTAAAATTGACAAGTCTTATTCACGTCCGTCCCTTTCTTGTTTGATTGGAAAGAAAAAGATAGAAATAGTCTAAATTAAGTTTAGCTTGTGCATAACAGAATCGACACCAATGTATACTAATAATACTCGTAATAATAAAAAAGAGGTAATTTTTTTGGTTTTATTTTTTACCGAATTGGCTCCGAAGCTACTGAACTGGACCATTTTTTAACCAATAGAGATAGCTACATTATTCCTGAGTAAAATAGGCTATATAACATCACGCTACGACACACGGAAGCGGAGCATTAACCAAAGACGTAACTGACGTAACTGGCGGGTGATAAGCAACGCGGACGAAGTTGCGGGCACTTCGCTAGTTACAGCCCCCCTAGCCAAGTCACAAACGATAAACGCAATCGCTGAGTAGGCTTTAATAGATCTTCAACTTTATGTGCTTGGTTTTAAGTTGAAGATCTAATGAAGATTGCATAGCGTTTTCGTTCGTTCCAGTCGCTAACGTTTAGAAATCTTTAATAGATTTTCAACTTAAGGCTCTTGGGTATAAAGTTGAAAATCTATTAGTACCTATCGAGCGTTTACGATTATCGTTTGTGACTTGGCTAGGGGGGCAGATATCATTTCAACAATAAGTTTGCAAAGCTAGAAGGAAAAAAAATCTAACAAGTATTGTGACAAGTCATTTATACATCCAATATTATTTAATTTTTCCTGACGTTCATATTCGCAAAATATTCGCATGAATTCTGCGAATGCAAATGTCAAAAACTATGCAAATATTCGCGGATGCGAATACAAATATTTGCTACATCACTACTACCTACTTGAACTGCCCCTTTAGTCTCGTTGAGCGCGCGGTCCTAGGTTCGATTCCCAGGTCGGGCAAAAAGTGTTATTGGGTTTTTCTATTAGGAATTTCTCAGTAACAGCCCGGAATTTGGATGTTGGTGGTGTCGGAAAGCACGTTAAGCCGTTGGTCCTGTGTCTGATCGCTCCCTGATTGTGTCAGATTGCCATCTCATCGCACTATGAGAGTTAGGGAAGATGTGTTTGCGCACACACTCGTGCACTACATTATCTTCTGCGTACTTGACTAGTCTACATTAAGATTAGCCGCCATGGCCGGAATCGGCCTGGAGAATACATATTTACACCTTACGCATTTTTCCTGAAGTTCATATTCGCAAAATATTCGCACGAATTCTGCGAATGCGAATGTCAAAAACAATGCGAAAAATTCGCTACGTCACTATTAACAACATTAATGTTAATTTCAGCAACTGAAGCTAAGCGTGCGTCTCAGAGATCGCGCTCATCAACAGTGAAGGGCACCGGCCACTGTCCGGCATTGCCGGCCACTCTCCGCCTTTCTAATGGCCATAATATAGCCGAAGATAAAGATCTGCGCTGGATATGGCAAGGGATTCTGTTAGTGTACTGTGAATTAGCCTTTTTGGTACTTGGAGGCGATTGGTTAAATTGCTTGTACAACGTGTTACGAGTACTGAAAGGGTATATAGGTACATTTCAAATGGATGGATGGATGGATTTTCATTCTTTTTGTGTAAACAAGCCACCACATAGCAATTTTTTTTTAATATCTATACTCACCATTTTTTTTTAAATATCTTTACTGCCTCATTAGCCTAGTGGTCCTAAGCACGTCTGCTACGCTAGAGGTCCCGGGTTCGATTCCCAGGTCCAGAAAAAAGTGTTATAGGGTTTTTCTATGAAATTCTCAGTAGCAGCTCGGAGTTTGGATTTGTGCCCGGTTAATGGCAATAGGCTCGCCCCCTATTACATGGGACCTAAACATACCAGCGAACTGAGTGTGTACATTGGTACACTTCTGCCTAACCCTTTAGGGAATTCAGGCGTGATGGTATAATTTATTTATGCTAGAGGAGACGCTAATGCTGTCTCATCTAGTTTGGTATATCTTTGCTATGCGTGTTGACATACTGAGCATAATATGGGTTTATGGTGCATACCGTTTAGTATGTACCTCAGCGGCCAGGCTTATAGGCACACTGCAATGGCCTAGGATACATATTCATAAGAAAAACACAGTGAAACCTCGATTATCCGAACTAGTTGGGTGCGAGACTAGTTCGGATAATCAAAAGTTCGGATAATCGAATTTTGGGGATTTTCGGGACAACAACAAACAAAAACAACAACTGTACAGTGTATTAAAATTTGACATACCTATATATTTATTAACGTTGAAATAGAAAACACGTAAAATAGTCAATTTTTAATTGACGATCAGCTGCAACGCGTTTTCAGCAACAAATTCTCGCCAATGTTCGAATAATTGAGTGTTCGGATAAACTAACTCAGCGTTCGGATAATTGAGTGTTCGGATAATCGAGGTTCGGATAATTGAGGTTCTACTGTACATACTATCACGCGAAAACGCTTTTGACGACACGGTTGGCGCATCGGCCGAGCGATCGACTGCTGCGCTGCGTGTCGCGGGTTCGATTCCCGCACGGAACAAATATTTGTATGACCTACAGATAGTTGTTCTGGGTCTGGCTGTTTGTGTATGTGAGTTTATGTTAGTTAACAAACCCTAATGTTATTATATTGTTGAAATTTACTTGTCAAATACGGATGATAACAATACATATAAATACGTTTAGTAAAAAAATAATAAAAATAAAGCTGGTATTAATTTTCGTTTCTAAGTGACTAGGTTACTTGGAACGATGCAAGCATTGTAACGATACCTCATACATCTAAATCAGTTCAGGCGTTCAGAAGTTATGGTGGAATAATGAAACTCATATACATTCATACATACACATACATACATTACATACATACATTAACTATGAAAACATACCACTCTTTTTTTTGGGGCAGTCGTGTAAAAACCCAATAACACTTTTTGCCCGACCTGGGAATCGAACCCACACGCTCAACAGTCGTGCCTGCCATCAGACCAACGGGGCCCTTCGGGAGCTTGTCGTTTACACCACAAACACAAACGCACTCTCACAATATGTAGTCAAGCGCGATTTATGCGCTCGCTAGACATTGTTAGTGGCAGTTGCGAAATGTAGGTATTGTTGCACTTATAGCGAAGCGATGGTATGCTACAACAATATATTTAGAGCGATACCCGGTCAACGGTACCGTAGAACCTCGATTCATCATCTGCTTAGCCTTTTCCCAACTATGTTGGGGTCGGCTTCCAGTCTAACCGGATGCAGCTGAATACCAGTATTTTACATGGAGCGACTGCCTATCAGACCTCCACAACCCAGTAATGGGTAATACGATACTCTTGGTAAGACTGGTTGTCAGACTTTCTGACTTCTGACTAACAGTAACGGTGACTTTCCTCCGTGCCTCGGAAAGCACGTAAAGCCTTTGGTCCTGCACCTGATCTCTCTCCGGTCGCGTCGGATTGCTGTCCCATAAGACTATGAGAGTGAGGGAAGAGGGAGTGCACCTGTGTTTGCGCACACACTTGTGCTCTATAATATCTCCTGCGTACTTTGCTAGTCTGCATTAAGATTAGCCGCCGTGGCCGGAATCTGTTTGGAGAATACATACATAGGTGTGATGGTAGTACATTTAATAGATCCGACGACCAGGCACAGCGGTTGACCAATCAGGTCGTGTTCTTATATCGATAGGAATCACCATTACATTACACATGCGGTTTTCGAGAACGTTAAGATAAAATCTCTCACACTTCAGATGTGTATCGCGATAATATATAGCTTATAGCTTGTTGTATCGTTTGCGCCATCTTTTACTGTATTCCCTGAAGGATAAGGCAGTGGTTCCACTCCTTTTCCCACGGCAAAGGAGTGGTACTCCCTACCTTTTTTTTTTGGTTCGGAAATCGTCAAATATCTGTAGCGACATCAATCGCACAGCATGCGAACTATTACGGCAAAACTGACGTTGCCTAGATCGCGCTATCAAAGTTCTACACGACATTAGCATATATACAAAATCCCGACAACAACCGTCGGGCAGTAGCCCACCAGACACAACACCCGTCTGCTCGGAGGATCCTCCCTTTTCAACGGAGGATGAGAAACTTGAAACAACAAACAAACAAACAAACTTACTTTCGCATTTATAATACTAGCTTCTCTTCGCAACTTCATCCGCGTCAAATTTTACATTTTATCCCACGGAAACCGTAAATTTTTCTGCGATAAAAAACATCGTAAGTAAGTGTTATTCCACACTACAATGTATCTCAGTGCCAAATTTCATCCAGATCAGTTCAGCCGTTTAAGCGTGAAAGAGTAACAAACATTCATCCATCCAATTATAAATGCGAAAGTTTGTGAGGATGTATAGATGGATAGATGGACGGACGGACGGACGGACGGACGGACGGTCGGACGGACGGACGGACGGATGGATGGATGGATGGATGGATGGATGGATGGATGGATGGATGGATGGATGGATGGATGGATGTTTGTCACTGTTTAAAGCTTAAACGGCAGTAGAATTGGATTTATCAGTAGCAGAGATTTCTCATACATCCAGGGCCCAGATTTCACTGTATTCCCAAAGTTATATCCACTAAGGCATAATTCTGTCATCGGATCGGTTAATTATTATAAATTATAATTTATATGCCCCTAATATGGGTATGAGCCAAAAGGAGGTATTAAAGCGGTTATAGTCATAAGCGTAAGCGGGTAGCAGTTTGACTGTTTATTTTATTTATTTTGTTTTAGGAAAGCTTAAAGACTTATAACATTATAATAACAATAATATATAACTGCCTTGTTAGCCTAGTGGTCCTAAGCACGACTGCTTCGCTACAGGTCTTGGGTTCGATTCCCAGGTCGAGCAAAAACTGTTATTGGGTTTTTCTATGAAATTCTCAGCAGCAGCTCGGAGTTTGGATTTGTGCCCGGTTAATGGCAATAGGCTCGCCCCCTATTACATGGGACCTAAATATACCGGCGAACTGTAGGTGTACATTGGTATACCTCTGCCTAACCCTTCGGGGAATACTCTTTCTGAATTTTATAGCTATTCTACAAAAAGTTGTTATACTAAACTGTTTTTTATATAAATGAGGATTGATTTTTTATTTAAAAAAATCATGCATCATCATCATCTGCTTAGCCTTTTCCCAACTATGTTGGGGTCGGCTTTCAGTCTAACCACATGCAGCTGAATACCAGTGTTTTACATGGAGCGACTGCCTATCAGACCTCCACAACCCAGTAACTGGGCAACACGATACCCCTTGGTTAGACTGGTTGTCAGACTTCTTGGCTTCTGACTAAAAAAATCATACATATTCAGTATTATAGAAACTCGTAAGTAAACACATTTTCAAAATCGCTCCGCTCATTGCAGGGCGATACCTCTAAAGCCAAGATTAAGTTATAAATAAGTATAATGTTGTCAGTAAGTGCGCCATAACTTATATTTAACTTAAATACGCACTGGTGACGTCACTTAGTACTGCAAATGTGGAGTAAGAGCTAAGTTATCATCTCCAAAATAAATTTAAAAGCTGATATAAGTTATCGGCTTTTAAATTTATTTTACATAGCATCACGCCTGTTTTCCCCGAAGGGTGAGGCAGAGGTGTACATTGGTTGTCTGCCGGACAGACAGTCTGTCTGTCTAACGGACAGACAGACAGACGGACGGATAGCGGAGTCCTACTAATAAGATCCCGTTTTACCGTTTAAAAAAATCAAAATAGATTCATGCGTTCTAGAGCTACGATGCCACAGACATACATACATACACACAGACATATGCAACCTATAACTCTTGTAAAGACAGGGGTAAAAAAGACATTTAATAGTCAAAAACTAGCAAAAATTGACTTACGCAATCAATGAACGGCGCCTTAAGTAACATCACTTGCATCTAGGTCGAGACGCTGCACCCATAGAGATAGTGCTGTGCAAACATCGACACTAATGCCCGATTCCTATAACTTACCGACAGGTACTAGTAAATCTTACTAACAAATAAATGCCTTCGTATTTTCGCTGTTTTTGGAGTTTACTAACTCGTGATGGCCCAGTGGTTAAGGCCCGCCTCTCATGTACGACGTTGTGGGTTCACAACCAATATGTCAAAGTCAAATCATTTATTTGAATTAGACCATTTACAGGCACTTTTGAATTGTCAAGAAGTTACAGTTTAATACCGAAGCTAGTTGCTCGTTCCAAAACGTAGGTCTCTATGGAGAAGAACGAGCAAGAAACTCCATGGACACTCTTTTCATTCAATTTGGTTTTTACAAAAAACTTGCTTACAACATTATTGTTGCTTCTATATGTGAAAACAATGAAGGTGAATATAAAAAATAACAAAATTATAATAAAGATGTAAGCCATGGCAGTTAAGAGATGACCAATCCCAACTGACAGCACCCGTTCACGAATATGACGCGTGCATCAGCACCATTTAGCTCAACCATCTTGAAGGGAACCAAACGATCCAACCCACGCGCCACCGTCAGCGAGACATTAAAGTGAGCATGACGATATGATGTTTTCTAATTCATATGTTCTTTCTAAGTTCATCTTGGACATCACTGGCATCGGTAACCATGTCAGAGGCCCTTGAGGCGGTTTAGAAACTCTGACACTAGGAAGTGTGGGGTCGTAAGGCCTTACTGGCCACACGATAAAGAAGAAGAAAACGATGGAGTTTACTTTTCAGTAGTGCGAGCCCCTCTTAAATAATTGTTTTATTTTAATTTGACGTGTCTATCTGTTGCCGTTATCAATATCAAACAAAAACGAGCAAAAATATCAGGTTTTTTGTATGGGAATACTCTTATTTTTTTTTTTTATAGACGGGAAATCATCAAATTACTTCCCCCGCCCTGGGCGGGGCGGGAGGGAGTGTCAGACTTTTACTGACTAAAACCCGTCTTTGTTCCTTCATATGCCCTTTGCGTTCCGAAGGCGTTCTTTCGAACAACCCGCAGCCCCGGCAGGCATCGGCCCTCAGTGGCCCCATCCAAGTTTGCTGACATCTCTTTGAGGCGCGCGTGGAACACGAACGCGCCGTCGACACGGTCTGTCGTTATTTAATGAACATACGGACGGTGAGCTACCCATTGCTCACCGTCCACAGACCCGCGTCTACGGTGGCCGGGAGTCGTCTCTTGGCTCCCGAGACGCCCGGAGCGTCTACCGCGGCGGATGGGAACACCTTTAAATTAATATTTTATTCTGGTTTTTTTTTTGGTATTTGTTGTTATAGCGGCAACAGAAATACATCATCTGAGAAAATTTCAGCTGTCTAACTATCACGGTTCATGAGATACAGCCTGGTGACAGACGGACGGACAGCGGAGTCTTAATATTAGGGTTCCCTTTTACCATTTGGCGCACGGAACCCTTAAAATTCTAGACCATTCATAGTAGTCAAACCTATTGTTGTTTTATTTATAACTATAAGCCTTGAATACAATTTAGTTGAATTCAGGTCATTTTGAAGATTATCACGACATTTTTAACCTCTTTTAAATTATTAGTTTTTATGAAGTCACGCCAACTATTTGTCTATTTAGGGTTCCGTACCCAAAGGGTTTTTTTTTCTTTTTATATAGACGGGAAATCATCAAATAACTTCCCCCGCCCTGGGCGGGGCGGGAGGGAGTGTCAGACTTTTACTGACTAAAACCCGTCTATGTTCCTTCATGTGCCCTTTGCGTTCCGGGGGCGCGGTATCTCTTTCGAACAACCCGCAGCCCCGGCAGGCATCGGCCCTCAGTGGCCCCATCCAAGTTTGCTGACATCTCTTTGAGGCGCGCGTGGAACACAAACGCGCCGTCGACACGGTCTGTCGTTATTCAGTGAACGTACGGACGGTGAGCTACCCATTGCTCACCGTCCACAGACCCGCGCCTACGGTGGCCGGGAGTCGTCTCGCGGCTCCCGACGCCCGGAGCGTCTACCGCGGCGGCCGCTGGGACGGGGGACCCTCCTTTCCCTCTCCCGTGTACCCAAAGGGTAAAACGAGACCCTATTACTTAAGACTATATTAACTGCCTCGTTAGCCTAGTGGTCCTAAGCACGACTGCTACGCAAGAGGTCCTGGGTTGCAATTCCCAGGTCGAGCAAAAAGTGCTATTGGGTTTTTCTATGAAATTTTCAGTAGTAGCTCATAGTTTGGATTTGTGCCCGGTTAATGGCAATAGGCTCGCCCCCTATTACATGGGACCTAAATATACCGGCGAACTGTGTGTGTACATTGGTACACCTCTGCCTAACCCTTCGGGGAATACAGGCGTAATGGTGTATTTTTTTGATGGTATATATTACATACTTTGCTGTCAGTCTTTCTGCCTGTCTGTCCGTCTGTCACCAGGCCGTATCTTCCCTTCGTGTGCGAGTCCGACTCGCACTTGGCCGTTTTTCTATATTAACACTAGCTTCTGTCCCCGACTTCCCCCGCGTGGATATTTTCACCCGCGTTAATCTATGTCTTTGGTTAATGCTCCGCTCCTGTGTGTCGTAGCGTGATGTTATATAGCCTATGGTACTTCCTGATAATTTAGCTATCTATTGCTGAAAAATGGTTAAAATCGGTTCAGTAGTTTCGGAGCCTATTCGGTACAAACACACTGACAGACAAAAAATCTTTCCTCTTTATAATATTAGGTAAGGGACATCTGTCCTTAAACTGAAACCATGAATTCTCTATTCTGGACTGAGTATCAGACAACATGATTTTTTTATAGGAAACCCTAACTAAATAAAAATTGGGTTTTTTAATACTTTTCTGCTAAGTGAAAATTCGGTCTTATTCCTTCTGTATCATCCTTAGCGGTTGGCAAAAACATATTTTGCCCTTGGTCAACAAATATCGTTATTGCCATTACAGACGACTAAAAAAGCAACAGGCCAATTTTTCCAACTTGATCTGCCCGAAAAAAGGAATAAATAAAAAAACAACGACGTGTTGCACTCCGTGAGTGCCGGCAGAAGTGAAAACTTGAATATTAACGTTGTGCATTTTTGATATTTTGGAATGGTTAGGGAATAATTTTGCACGAATTGCTATAATTATCATTATAAAAGTACTATGTATATAACAGAAACCATTAAACCAAGCACGTGTACTATTTAGTCCATCCGTCCATCCACGATTTTCCACGATTTTGCGATTTTCCACGATCCAATTACGAATATTTTCGATCAGGGTCACGTGTCCTGACGCGAGCAAAACAAGTGCACAACGCTGCTTAAAATTTTCGATCAGGGTTACGTGTCCTGACGCGAGTTTAACATTTTTTACCCATCGCCGCTAAAGAAGTTTTCATTTAAAAAAACCAGCAAGAAATTCCACTTGTTCTGAAGTCAGAATAGTGTTCTGACTGCACTGGCAAAGTTTAACGATAGATGTCAATTACACCCGTTATATCGATATTAGTTTATTATCGACATACGTCCCACCTCTACGCGCAATTCAAGGAACGGTAACATCACGGGCGCGGCAGATGGACTGCGCTTGCGCATCGATACGGGTTTACTACACACACATACATATTTGTTGATGTGTGAACTTTGTAGGTTGAACTTTACATGAAACAAGTAACTAGCTTCAAGCTTCTGCCTGTAAATGTACCGATCTGATACGATTACTCGGCTGACATATTTTTTCAGTTATTTATACATCATCACGCCTGTATTCCCCGAAGGGTTAGGCAAAGGTGTACCAATGTACACCCACAGTTCGCCGGTATATTTAAGTCCCATGTAATAGGGAGCGAGCCTATTGCCATTAACCGCGCACAAATCCAAACTCCGAGCTGCTACTGAGAATTTCATAGAAAAACCCAATAACATTTTTGCTCGACCTGGGAAACGAACCCAGGATCTCTAGCGTAGCAATCGTGCTCAGGACCACTAGCACTAGGCTAACAAGGCAGTTATAAAACCTGAATCATTCATCCGTTCATCTGTTTAAGAGGTACGGTGCCACAGACAGACACACAGACACGTCAAACTTATAACAACATTCTTTTTCAATCGGGGGCTAAAATCTGAAATGTTAATCTGCTTTTATTGCTGACTGTACCTAGGTACTTAACTGTAATTAAAAATATATTGGTTCCTTTTATTAACTTACTGACCTTTGACAAAAGATTATAATAAAAATTATTCCTTTCACTATTATACTGCCTCGTTGGCGTAGTGGTCCTCAGCGCGTCTGCTACGCTAGAGGTATTGGGTTAGATTCCCAGGTCGAGCAAAAGGTGTTAAGTATTGGGTTTTTCTATGAATTTCTCAGTAGCAGCTCGGAGTTTGGTTGCGTGCCCGGCAAGGCTCGCCCCCTATTACATGGGACCTAAACATATCGGCGAACTGTGGGTGTACATCGGTACACCTCTGCCTATCCCTTGGGGGAATACAGGCGTGATGATATTTATGTGATGGTACTTTCCTCTTTATAATATTACTAGCTTTTGCCCGCGACTTCGTCCGCGTGGATTAATAGTTCGCGTTCCCGGGGGATTTCCGGGATGAAAACTATCCTATGTCCTTTCTCGGGTCCCAGACTATATCTGTACCAAATTTCATTGAAATCTGTTCAGTGGTTTAGGCGTGAAGAAGAGACAGACAGACAGAGTTACTTTCGCATTTATAATATTAGTACTGATGATATACTTAGTATAGACAAAACTTCTTACAAAATACAGATCGGGCAGACATTTTGAAAGTAAGCGTTCGTATTTACATAAAGTGCTATCTGGTTGTATAATCCTTTCCCTGGCTGAACATGGTATACCGTGGTAATTAACTAGTGATAGTGAAAGGGAACAGGGCTTGCAACCTGTTCAGAACGGCCGTCTGCTGAGTACCTCATATCTATGTATGTATTATGTTATGGACCAAGTGATAAATTGAGCAGTATACATAATGCTCGGTCATTGTGAAAAATGCCCAATATGAGAGTACATACATATTGCCCTATCACCTTGTGGCTAGACTTATAATTTCCCTTTATTTATTAGAACAACTGCCACATATAGCTTTATTATCAAATTGCCCAACTATCATGTGCAATGTGATAAATAATGAAGTTAAGAAAGTAATTAATCACTTAGCCCGATAAAGCTAGACATTGTTCATAATGCTCGTGCATTATAAATCATCATCATCATCTTCCTGCCCTTATCCCATGTTACTTGAGCTCGGCGCAACACGTTTTCTTCTTCCATGCCAACCTGTCAACCGTCATGCTATCACTGACTCCCTTCTCTTTCATATCATTTTTCACACATTATTATTTCATTATTTATAATGCTCGTGCATTATAAATAATGCCCGCATTAATCACCTGGTCCATAAAAAACCTCCAGACCGACTCCGGCCACGGCGGCTAATCTTAATGCAGAGTAGCTAAGTACGCAGGAGATATTATAGTGCACAAGTGTGTACGCAAACACAGGTGCACTCCCTCTTTCCTAACTCTCATAGTCCGATGGGACGGCAATCCGACACGACCGGAGAGAGATCAGGCGCAGGACCAACGGCTTTACGTGCTTTCCGAGGCACGGGGGTGTCACGCCACCAACTTCCAAACCCCGGGCTGTTACTACTAAGAAATTCCTAATGGAAAAATCCAATAACACTTTTGATATCTATACAAATATTCATCATCATCATCATCATAATCTCAGCCATAGGACGTCCACTGCTGAACATAGGCCTCCCCTTTAGATAAAGAGAAAAATTATAAAGAGGTAAAGTTTGTGAGGTTGTAGGGGGTAATTTCTGGATCTACTGAACCGATTTTGAAATTCTTTAACCCATAGAAAACCAAGTTGTTTGTGTCATGGGCTATATAGCCTCAGTTAATCAGGGCTAATGTAGCTTTCTAACTGCAAAAGATTTTTTGAAATCGGTCCAGTGGTTTTTAAGTTTATTCGTTACATACATACACACACATCTTTCATCTTTAAAATATTTGTTTAGATGTATTTTATCGATGCCATAGGCATTGCAGATGGGTTGTCGATAAAACGACACAGCTAAGCGTCTCCCAACACGACCGACAATCGGTCCGATTATCGGTCGTGTGCGGAGACGCTTAAATGTCAAACATTCCCTTTACACCAGGACACAGTAACCATAATGCAATAAAAGCAATTTTTAAGCGTAATTAAATTAAAAATGCATTTATTCGCACCATATTCAAACCAATTAAAAAGCAATATAAATTGCAGTTTTCCATGCAAATTGTTTTAACCACTTATAATAAAAATTATGCCAGCCTATTATAATATGTCGTGATGGCCCAGTGGTTAAGGCCTCTCATGCACGAGGTTGTGGGTTCGCAACCGGGCATGGGCAAGTACCAATGTAACTTTTTCTAATTCATATGTACTTTCTAAGTTTATCTTGGACATCACTGACATCGGTAACCATGTCAGAGGCCCTTGCGGCGGTTTAGAAACTCTGACACTAGGGTGTGTGGGGTCGTTAGACCTTACTGCCCACACGATAAAGAAAGAAGAGCCTATTATTGTTCTACTGCAGGGCAAAGGCCTCTTCTCATACAGAGAAGGCACGAGCATTGATCACCACGCTTGCTCAAGGCGGATTGGCGATTTCGGACTTATATTAATTACGTACTAACTAGCTGCCCCGTTGGTCTCATGGTCCTAAGTTCGACGGCTACGCTAGAGGTCTCGGTTTCGATTCTCAGTTCGGGAAAAAAATGTTATTGGGTTTTTCCATTAGGATTTTTTCAGTAACGCCACGGAGTTTGGAAGTTGGTGGTGTGACACCCCCGTGTCTCGGAAAGCACGTAAAGCCTTTCCTGCGCCTGATCTCTCTCCGGTCGTGTCGGATTGCCGTCCCATCTGACTATGAGAGTTAGGCTAGCCGCACACACACAATAAGAGTTAGGGAAGAGAGAGTGCACCCGTGTTTGCACACACACTTGTACACTATAATATCTCCTGCGTACTTGGCTAGTCTGCATTAAGATTAGCCGCCGTGATGAATCGGTCTGGAGAATGCATCCGTAAATATCAAATACTCAACAGCAGGTAGCCACCTCGAGGGTCTGTGGACGGTAAGCAATGGGTAGCTCACCGTCCGTACGTTAACTTAACGACAGACCATGTCGGCGGCACGTTCGTGTTCCACGCGCGCCTCAAACAAATGTCAGCAAACATTCGGAGGGGCCACTGAGGGCCGATGCCTGCCGGGGCTGCGGGTTGTTCGAAAGAGATACTGCGCCCCCGGAACGCAAAGGGCACATGAAGGAACATAGATGGGTTTTAGTCAGTAAAAGTCTGGCACAAGGGCGGGGGAAGTTATTTGATGACTTCCCATCTATAAAAAAAAAGGTAGTGCACCTGTGTTTGCGCACACACTTGTGCACTATAATATATCCAGCGTACTAGGCCGTAATTAGCCGCCGTGACCGGAGAATACCTGCAAATCACCATCACAAACTTGAACCGGCCAGTATCGTGCTTTTGAATAATTCATTAAATAGGCGGAAATGTCACCTTTAGTTAGATAACGAAGCTTAAATTGATACGTTCGTGTTTATTATAGTTTTCGAGGTCGACGGGACCAAACGGATGTATTCCCGGATCTTGTAGTTTTACGGACTTTACTAGCTTTTGACCGCGTCTTCATCCGCGTAAAATCCCGTTCGATGCCGCGGCATTATTTTAGCGTAGCAATAATAATATACCATCACGCCTGTATTCCCCGAAGGGTAAGGCAGAGGTGTACCAATGCACACCCACGTTAGCCTAGTGGTCCTAAGCGCGACTGCTACGCAAGAGGTCTTGGATTCAAAAAGTGTGATTGGGTTTTTCAATGAATTTCTCAGTAGCAGCTCGGAGTTTGCATTTGTGCCCAGTCAATGGCAATAGACTCGCACCCTATTACATGGGACTTAAATATACCGGCGAACTGTGGGTATATTATATTGGTGCACTCTGTCTAACCCTTCGTGGAATACAGGCATGCTGGATTATGATGATGATAATGACTACTCACCAATGGCTCGAGCTCGTCTTCTTGGCGTCGGTGGTCGTTTGAGGCTCAAGTCTACTGGCTCCATCTGGATAGGCGGCCCGCAAGCCTGGAACAATGGAAAAACAAATGTAATACTCCAGACCCATTCCGGCCACGGCAGCTAATGGGACAAGCCCGCCACACTGTTCCCAAACCACTGCAACTTCTGTAAGCCAGAATCAACAGTACCACGCCACGGCCAGTGCCACGGCGGCTAATCTTAATGCAGACTGCGTACTTGACGCAGGAGATATTATAGTGCACAAGTGTGTGCGCTAACACAAGAGGGACAGAGGTGGAACACCGTAGTTTAGCCGGTAAGAGTCCGGCATGCCCCTCCGTCACCCCCACGAGGGAAGAAGTTTATGAGGATTTCAAACGCGCAACAAAAAGAAAGGTGCACTCCCTCTTCCCTAACTCTCATAGTCCGATGGGACGGCAATCCGACACGACCGGTGAGAGATCAGGCGCAGGACCAACGGCTTTACGTGCTTTCCGAGGCACGGCGGTGTTACACTCCCAACTTCCAAGCTCCTAATGAAAAACCCAATAACACTTTTTGCTCAACCTGGGAATCGAACCCAACACCCCACGCTCAACAGTCGTGCTCGCCACCACGAGACTAACGGGGCAACGAGGCGGGGGGGAACCAAACTTACGGATACATGGTAGATACAAAATTCATTGTAAAACCACTGTGTTGCCAAATGTGAAAATTCGATCAATTATTATAAAAACAGCAACACCGTAATTAGGGTTGCTATTAGACCTGTTTATGGTTTAAACTAACATTGTATTACCTCTCGCTATTAATTTTCGACTGATAAAACAAATGTGTAACTGCCTCGTTGGCCTAGTGGTCCTAAGCACGACTGCTACGCTAGAGGTCCTGGGTTCGAATCCCAGGTCGAGCAAAGTGTTATTGGGTTTTTCTATGAAATTCTTAGTAGACGTTTGGAGTTAGGATTTGTGCCCGGTTAATGGCAATAGGCGCGCCCCTATTACATGGGACCTAAAAACATACCGGCGAATTGTACGTGCACATTGGTTTACCTCTGCCTAACCCTTCGGAGAATACAGGCGTGATAATGATGTATAAATGGGGATGGAGAGGGAGGCCAAAGAAAAGATGGATGGATTGTGTGAAGAATGATATGAAAGGGAAGGAAGTCAGTGGTAGCATGACGGTGGACAGGACGGCATGGAAGAAGAAAACATGTTGCGCCGATCCCAAGTACATGTAAAAGTAATATGCCATATTACTTTGGGTCGGCGCAACACGTTATCTTCAACATAGTTGGGGTCAGCTTCCAGTTTAACCGGATGCAGCTGAATACCACTGTTTTACATGAAGCGACTGCCTATCTGACCTCCACAACCCAGTAACTGGGCAACACGATACCTCTTGGTTAGATTGGTTGTCAGACTTCTTGGCTTTTGACTATCCGTCACGACTGTCAAAGATCTACGAATGACAGCCGGGACCAAAGGCTTTACGTGCTTTCCGAGGCACGGGGGTATCACACCACCAACTTCCAAACTCCGGGCTGCTACTAAGAAATTCCTAATGGTGGAAGTCCTACGCTGCGCTAAATAAATGTTTATAAAATCATTTATTTATTTAGTGCGACTGCTGTGCAAGGGGTCCCGGGTTCGATTCCCAGGTCGAGCAAAAAGTGTTATTGGGTTTTTTCTATGAAATTCTCAGTAGCAGCTCGGAGTTTGGATTTGTGCCCGGTTAATGGCAATAGGCTCGCCCCCTATTACATGGGACCTAAATATACCGGCGAACTGTGGGTGTACATTGATACACCTCTGCCTAACTCTCGGGGAATACAGGCGTGATGGTATGTATGTTTATAAAATCATTTATTTGGATGGCAACCCTACGGAAAACGGAGTAAGCAGTTTAATAACTAGTGGATAAACGTTTGAGTTTTTTATTCGATTCGGAAACACCTGTTCTTGTTGTACTAACTGCGTTATTTGTATTTAATTAGAATTTTATTAGCTTCAGAAAGGTCGGGTGGTCGGCAGTACTCGTAACCGTCGTGCTTGTATGAGCAGATGTATGAACGTGAACGAGGCGAAAGGAGTATGTAAGGATCGTAGCAGGTGGCGTTCTGAGGTTTCTGCCTGCCCCCATGGGAAAAGGGCGTGATTTTATATATGTGTTTATGTTCTTCTTTATTTTTCATTTAGCCTATTAGGCCTCTGCTCACCAGTTACTGTTAAGCACAAAAATTAAAGATTATCATAACCATCACACCCGTATTCCCCGAAGGGTTAGGCAGAGGAGTACCAATGTACACCCACAGACCGGCGGTATGTTTAAGTCCCCTGTAATAAGGGGCGAGCGTATTGCCATTAACCGGGCACAAATAACTCCCGAGCTTCTACTGAGAATTTCTCAGAACAACCCAATAACCCTTTGCTCGACCTGGGAATTGAACCCAAGACCTCTAGCGTAGCAGTCGCGCTTAGGACCACTAGGCTCACGAGGCAGTCAATCGAGGTAGTCAAGGTTTTATTTATTTTAATTAAAAAAAAGAGGGTTACACGAAAACAAAATTGTAACCGATGAAATAGTGAACGCGAACGGAGTCGCGGGCAACACCTAGTTACACAATACACCATTTTATTAAACAACGGTTCGGCATTAATCGTGCATCTTCGTGTGCCGTCGTCGCTTGCGCATTATTAGTGTTGCAAGAAAGTTGGGGCTTCAGTGTTCGATCCTCAACTATTGTGGTCACAAGCGCGACTGATGAGCAAGGGGTTCGATTCCCAGGTCGGACAAAAAGTGTTATTGGGTTTTTGCACTAGGAATTTCTCAGTAGTAGCCCGGAGTATGGAAGTTAGTGGTGTAACACCTCCGTGCCTCGGAAAGCACGTAAACACGTAAGCACGTAAAGCCGTTGGTCCTGCGCCTGATCTCTCTCCGGTCGTGTCGGATTGCCGTCCCATCGGGTTATGAGAGTTACGGAAGAGGGAGTGCACCTGTGTTTGCGCGCCGGAATCGGTCTGGAGAATTTCATGTATATATGTATCAAAAGCAATCAAGAATCCGCTAGAACTGTAACCGTACTAGACCGCATGGTTGCGCATACGCAGCGCGCGTGGACACGCCCCTTCACACTTGTGTAACGTCACGATTTTTATCAATAACTGACTGCGTATAGCCCTCATTATGTCTTGACTAGCTTGTGCCCGCGACTTCGCCCGCGTTAAGGGTTAGAGCGGGTGTAAGGGACATCTATCCTTAAATTGGGTAGTTGACACCACTTACCAAAGTCAAAGTCAAATCATTTATTTCAATTAGGCCATTAAAAGGCAGTTTTGATCCCCAAATCGCGTGTTTCGCTTTTGTAAAAAGATTAATATTGAATCTAAATTCCAATAAATTCAAGTCACAACTTCTTTAAATTAAAAAACTAAAAAACCCGACTGCTTTTCTGAGTATTTATGAAAAACCCCTAAAACAAGAAAGTTGTTGTAACCGATTGCACTTAAAATTGTAGCAGTCGGGATCGGGACCCATTTAAGTCAACCAAAGGTGGTGAAGAGATAACACAGCAGGTGCAAATTATTGTACGAGAGATATATATGTATTTGATGTTTTTCCGTAGGTAAAAAAAAACCTTGTGGGTACGGAACCTTAAAAACCAGTATTACACTTCTGAAGGAGTGCCTTGCGTTTTACAAATGACTGTTTTCCTTTGCATATGGTAATTTGGTGAGGAAAATCGTCGTTTCCTCCGAGTACACTGAAGGCGTGTCTGGGCGCGGTTGATTTCATCAGCGGACATTGCCTCCTACCTCAACAGCCTTGGAGGCTATTACCTCTTTTTGTATAACATACTTTGGAGGTGAGGTCTTTGGAGTGTGATAAGGAGCTCGCGGCTAAATAATTACAGCCGCATAGACCTATCTTCCGGGTTAGGCCACGCTTGCCGAGGTTGGTCTGTGGATTGGTGACCATTTACCATAGCGAGTTTCCTCCGTGCCTCGGAAAGCACGTTAAGCCGTAGATCTTTGACAGTCGTTACTGTTAGCCAGAAGCCAGAAAGTCTGACAACCAGTCTTACCAAGAGTCTTACCCATTACTGGGTTGTGGAGGTCTGATAGGCAGTCGCTCCATGTAAAATACTGATATTCAGCTGCATCCGGTTCGACTGAAAGCCGACCCCAACATAGTTGGGAAAAGGCTAGGCAGATGATGATGACTTTAGAGGTATGAGAAACAGGGTGTAAAGTTTCTCATCCTCCATAGAAAAGGGAGGATCCTCCGAGCAGACGGGTGTTATGTCTGGTGGGCTACTGCCCGACGGTTGATGTCGGGATTTTGTATATATGCTAATGTCGCGGAGAACTTTGATAGCGCGATCTAGCCATCGTTAGTTTTGCCGTCGTAGTTCGCAAGCTGCGCGATAGATATCGCTACAATACTATCACGCCTATATTCCCCGAAAGGTTAGGCAGAGGTGTATTGTACAGGCTTTAATTAAAGGAGCCTATACACATACCATCACGCCTGTATTCCCCGAAGGGTTAGGCAGAGGTGTAACCAATGTACACCCACCCAGAGTTTCTAAACCGCCTCAAGGGCCTCTAACATGGTTACCGATGACAGTGATGTCCAAGATTAAACTTAGAAAGTACATATGAATTAGAAAAAGTCACATTGGTACTTGCCCGTGCCCGGTTGCGAACCCTCAACCACGTGCGTGAGAGGCGGGTGCCTTAACCACTGGGCCATCACGACAGTATAATATTCCACTAAAGTACATCAGTCATGCCATAACAGAAAGGTATTTGTAATGCAAATCTAGTTTATACTACGTAACATTTCATGGTTTCAACTGCGTTAATTTAATTAATATCGAACATAAACCATTATCCCACTCCTACAATCCCTACTTCTCTACTTTATATTATAAATACGATAGTAACTCTGTCTGTTTGTTTGTTACGCTTTCACGCCTAAACTGCTGAACCGATTTTGATGAAATTTGGTACAGAGGTAGATAAGACCTTGGAGAAGGATATAGGCTACCTCTTGTTGCGAAAAAAGGGGTTGAAATGGGGGATAAAAGTCAAAAATAAGGGATAAAAGTGGGGGTTAAAAGTGAGAGTCTGTCATTATTGAAGATGAAACTTTGCATTCAGAGCAGGCACTTGATAATAAATTAAATTAAGCGTTATTTTGTTAAAAAATAAATAATAATAAAACATTCTTAATCGCTGTTCGTTGTAGAGTTTTTATAAAATTACGACCTCTAGTAATTTCGGGATGAAATACCGTAATGGACTCCAAACAAATCTATTTACCTATGCTTAGTATAATTGCTGCCCAAGGTAACTATTCCACGCAAACGAAGTCGCGGGCACAAGCTAGTCTATACTTCTATTATATAGAGGTTAGAATGTTTTTAACTAATAGGCTCCGAAACTACTGGAACGATTTTAACCATTTTTTCACCAATAGATCGCTTCATTAATCCTGAGTAACATAGGCTATATAACATCACGCTGCGACTTCGGGAGCGGAGCATTAACCAAAGACGTAACTTATGGCGGGTGAAATAAGCCACACGAACGAGGTCGCGGGCATTTCGCTAGTTCGCATAAAAGCCGAACTTTCCCGACTAGGACCCGAATAGAAAACGTTTCGCAATCGCCCAATCCCGTCGCACAATCAGATAACTGACAAATCAATAGATCAATTACGATTGGTCTGTTCCAACGTTCCATATTCAAATCGATGTATCGAATTGGTCCATTTAAATTTTGAATTTATTTGGAATGAATTTTGCAACGGTCATTTTGCTGTCGGTTACAGATTCTCGATTTCAATTTGATATGGAATCGATTTCTTGTCTTTAGTCCTATTTCTTGTTATATACACCATAGAACTGCTTTATATGTACTTTCTAATTTTATCTTGGACTCAAAATGCTTTGCCATCCTAGATACAAAGCTAAAATGTCTCATGTGCCTGTAATTACACCGACACCCATACCCTTTAAACCGGAACACAGCAACGCTGCTTTGCGGCAGAAATAGGTATGGTGGTAGTACTACCCCGGACGAGCTCCTTCACAAACAGCTCTACTGCGACTAATATCTCCGTCTAACTGCCTCGTTAGCCTAGCGGTCCTAAGCGCGACTGCTACGCTAGAGGTCTTGGGTTCGATTCCCAGTTCGAGCCAAGTGTTAATGGGTTTTTCAATGAAAATCTCAGTAGCGGCTTGGAGTTAGGATTTGTGACAAGTTCATTAACTTGTCACAAATCCTAAGCTGCTACATTACTGAAAGCTACATTATTACTCAGTCAAATAGGCTATATAACATCACGCTACGATCCACGGGAGCGGAGCAGTAACCAAAGACGTAACTAACCGCGGGTGAAATAAGCCACGCGGACGAAGTCGCGGATCGTCCGCTAGTGATTAATATATAGGTAATACACTATACTCATGTGATGCCTCGTTGGCCTAGTGGTCCTAAGCGTGACTGCTACGCTAGAGGTCTTGGGTTCGATTCCCAGGTCGAGCAAAGTGTTCTTGGGTTTTTCTATGAAACTCTCAGTAGCGGCTCGGAGTTATGATTCTTTACAAGTTACTATCAATAGGCTGGCTCCCTTTTACATGGGACCTGAACATACCGACAAACTGTGGGTGTACATTGGAACTACTCTGCCTAACCCTTTGAGGAATATAGGCGTGATGGAAATGACATAGAAACACAAACTTATATCATGGATTTAGTACCTACATCATTCTAGACCCTTTAAGGTTTTTTGCCCACCATTAGAATTTCTCTTTTATAGTGGGTGCCAAAAAGTGGGTGATCAAAAGGTAAGTACGATTATGATGTAAAAGTAACCGTGTATAGGCATTACCGGAATGTGTAAACACACGCAATATACTCTAAGGCCGGTTACAGTGCTTGACCGATCGTCGGTGCGTACGTCAGTCGCGCTTATCATTTTATGAAAATTCACAAACCGTACAGTGCTGGACTGACCGTACGCACGCGTATATTGGTACGCACTGCGTACGAGGACCGTCGGTCGAGCGCGTCCGCATGCGTGCCGTCGGTCGACCGACGCGCTATGGAAACATATGAACGCGTTCAGTGCTGCACCGACCGGTGGACGTAAACGGTTCCATTGCGTGCGATTGTACCAGTCCGGTCAGTTTGATGGTCAGGAGAGCACTGAATGATACAAACTGACGGTCGGTTCAAGCGTATCGTCAGGACGGACCGTACGTACTGACGGTCAGTGGAGCACTGTAACCGGCCTAAGCCACGCCCACTGACCATCTAATACTCATAAAGATACCGGTTGACCCTTTTAATATAACCTTCATTTACTTCTTCATCCTAGAATTTTAGTATTAGAACTAGCTTCTGCCAGCGACTAAGGCTCAATTTACACCGCCGCGGATTGGAATGGGAGCGACATTTTACAACGAAATTGAGTAGTGTCCACCACCATCAATTGACATACTTTTTATGAACTGTCAAAACGCGATTCTCTCATAGATTTTGTATGGCAATAGCACGCTGTGACGTCACTCCGTGGCCTACTCAATTGACTTACTATTTTATCGATTTTAAAGTGAGTAAAAATGGAATTTTACAATAAATTGTGTGTGTAAATTAATCGGTTTTCATGGGTAAAATAAAGTGCTTTTTTAGGGAAGTTGTGACTTGAATTTATTGGTTAGTGATGGACACTACCATCATAATGAACTTTATGTCAATTAAATAACATTCAAACTAAACACTAGCCAAAATACGCCGTGAGGCGAAATTGACGCTTCCATTTCATTCCGCGGCGGTGTAAATTGACCCTTAGGACAAGTTAACACCGAGACACGACGCTTTTTTTTTAGAGATGGGAAATCATCCAATGACTACAGCGCATTTTTCACTCCACATTGCAGTTTGATTTTGTCTGACTCGCGTGCGTATCGCGTCCGGTGTCTATGGTGTGCACAGGCCCTATGTGTGCAGTGCACCAAATAAATGGATAATCTATATATCTACGTACCTCCATTGTAGAGGGCAGCTTGACGCCTCCACGACGCCCCGCCCCCTCCCTCTCATCCTGAAACAATACATATTAATTAATTAAACAAACAAACAAAATCAAACTTAAAAATAAATATATCGGAGATTAAATCATTTTTGCTACAACGCCATCTGTTGTTTAAAAATGGTACTGAACGTGGAATAAGCGCCCTCTAGTGTGAACAGGGTACTAATGGAATTAGTATATGGGCTTTTTTTTTTTTTTTTTATAGACGGGAAATCATCAAATAACTTCCCCCGCCCTGGGCGGGGCGGGAGGGAGTGTCAGACTTTTACTGACTAAAACCCGTCTATGTTCCTTCATGTGCCCTTTGCGTTCCGGGGGCGCGGTATCTCTTTCGAAAAACCCGCAGCCCCGGCAGGCATCGGCCCTCAGTGGCCCCATCCAAGTTTGCTGACATCTCTTTGAGGCGCGCGTGGAACACGAACGCGCCGTCGACACGGTCTGTCGTTAGTGAACGTACGGACGGTGAGCTACCCATTGCTCACCGTCCACAGACACGCGTCTACGGTGGCCGGGAGTCGTCTCGCGGCTCCCGACGCCCGGAGCGTCTACCGCGGCGGCCGCTGGGACGGGGGATCCTCCTTTCCCGTCCCGCCGCCTCCTTCTCTAGCATTACAGCTTCGCAGAAGGAGGCGACTGCTTCCCATTCCCCCTCGCTCCGGACCATGGCCTGAACCAGTGCCGGACGTAGTATATGGGCTGGAATCGGTGACGTAGTGCTGTCAGAATACTTGAAAGACGGTTGTTTTTATATTGTGTACAGTAAAACCAACCAACACCCCGCCCTACCCCCCTACCCCCCCACCGTGTTCGCCACCTCCAGTGGTATAAAAAAAAAATATCATGTTTTGCAATGAATTTATACTTTTATATTCTTCTAATCCCTTTTTTAAAATCAAGATTTTGTTACATTACAAATCTCCAAATTAAATTTACACTCGAAGATTCACTTTCAGTTTTCTTACGGGTCCAGGGCCCCCTTCTCAAACGGGGGCCCCCAGGCAGTTGCCTAATCCGGCCCTGTGCGTCGAGGACGCATTGGGTACAGTAACAAGTGTATCGTGGGAACGTAGCATTTACGCTTTCACTCGCTGGACAAGCGCTTGTCGAAACTAGATTTATTGTAAGCATTGACGTTCGATACACTACGCTGGAGTAAATCCCGGATAAACGTATTGCTTTTAAGGGATCCGTACCCAGAGTATTACGTTGGTTTGACTCCGCTTCTTCTTTATCGTGTGGGCAGTAAGGTCTAACGACCCCACACACCCTAGTGTCAGAGTTTCTAAATCGCCTCAAGGGCCTCTGACATGGTTACCGATGCCAGTGATGTCCAAGATGAACTTAGAAAGTACGTATGAATTAGAAAAAGTCACATTGGTACTTTCCCGTGCCCGGTTGCGAACCCACAACCTCGTGCATGAGAGGCGGGCGCTTTAACTACTGGGACATCACGACACTTCCTTCCTTCGTCCTTCTGTCCGTCCGTCTGTCACCAGGCTGTATCTCATGAACCGTGACAGTTAGACAGTTAAAATTTTCGCAGATGATGTATTTCTGTTGCCGCTATAACAAAGAAGTACTAAAAAATAGAATTAAATAAATATTTAAGGGGGCTCCCATACATAAAACGTGATCGTTTTACTCGATATTGATAACGGCAACAGATACGACGCTTGAAATATTCACAGAATATTTAGTTATAAATGTATATTATTCACTTTAAAATTAAAAAAAAATAAAAATAAAATAAAACAAATATTTAAGGGGGGCTCCCATAGAACAGACATGCTTTTTTTTGCCGTTTTTGCAGATAATGCTCCGGAACCCTTCGAGCGAGAGTCCAACTCGCACTTGTCAAGATTTTTTTATTAGGGTTCCGTAAGAAGAATCCGTGCTAACAAACTAGCGGGCAAAAAGTCATAAAAATAAAGAGAAAAGTATAGAATACCTGCGCAGACGCATCGCTCGGCGCCGCCATCTTGCGCGGCCTTCACCTACTGACACCGACTCATCCTGAACGAGTTAGCCTTTACCTACCGTTATTACTAATAAGTATAGCGGATTATAAAGAGAAACAGAATTTAAACAACCATCACGCCTTTATACCCCGAAGGGTTAGGCAGAAGTCTTAGTGTAGTGTACCAATGTACACTCACAGTTCGCCGGTATGTTCTAGGTCCCATGTAATAGGGGGCGAGCCTATTGCCATTCTTCTTCTTAGCGTTTCGATGACAAACCACATTATAATAAATAAATAAATATACTATTATTATAAATTATATCGATGCGGCCCAGAATTTGGCCACTCTGACTGCGTTGTCGGTGGCAGCCATTAAATCTTCCTGCGTGCAACTGTTAGGGCATGCAGGGCACGATGTAAGATGTAAGATGTATTCCCCGAAAGGTTAGGCAGAAGTGAACCATTGTACACCCACAGTTCGCATGTTTAGGTCCCATGTAATAGGGGGCGAGCCTATTGCCATTAACAGGGCACAAATACTGACTCCGAGATGATGCTGAGAATTTCATAGAAAAACCCAATAACACTTTGCTCGACCTGGGAATCGAACCCAAGACCTCTTGCGTAGCAGTCGCACAAAGGACCACACACCACAGGACTGAAATTCTCAGTAGCAGCTCGGAGTCAGGATTTGTGCCCGGTCAATGGCAATAGAGTCGCCCCCTATTACATGGGACCTAAACATGCGAACTGTGGGTGTACAATGGTTCACTTCTGCCTTACCCTTCGGGGAATACAGGCGTGATGGTACGTGTCTAAATTCAAGAGGAAGAGGACCACTGAATGACCTCAAAATCAGTGAGTGTGACCTCCGATTAGATGTAAGGTCAATAAAGAGGCTGAATCGTGTCCGGTGTACATCAGATCGTGAATTGCAACACGGCTTTAATAGGATTGTACAGTCAGCAACTAAAGTAGATTAACATTTCACATACATACAATCACACCTGTATTCCCCAAAGGGTGAGGCAGAGGTGGTACCATACACCTACAGTTCGCCGGTATGTTTAGAAATACATACAAATAAATAAAATTGTCTGTTTGTAATTTCAAATTAACAGTTTTTCACAAAATATACATATGAAAGTATGCACGGTACTTACATAAAAAAAAAAACAATTTAATTTTTTTTGCCTGTCTGCATGTCTGTTTGTTCCTGCTAATCTCTGAAACGGCTGGACCGATGTCCACGAGACATTCACTCGTAGAACTAGTACTCGTAGAGTAAGATAATTTTTATGCCGAAAAAATTTACGGTTCCCGTGGGATGACATATAAAATTTGACGCGGATGAAGTCGCGGGCAGAAGCTAGTCTATTCATAATTGGCGGAAAAAAAAAAACGCGTAACAAACATACTTACAAAAAACGGTAATTTAAAAAACTAAAAAACCCGACTGCTTTTTTAAGTATTTATGAAAAAGCCCTAAAACAAGAAAGTCGTTGTACCCGATTGCACTTAAAATTGTAGCAGTCTGGACCCATTCTGGACCATCTGCAATGTAATACATATAGGTATGTGCTCTCAATACACTAAGCTTCCATTTCTAGAATGGGTCCCGACTGCTACAATTTTAAGTGCAATCGGGTACAACGACTATCTTGTTTTAGGGATTTTTCATAAATACTCAGAAAAGCAGTCGGGTTTTTTAGTTTTTTAAATTACCGTTTTTTATTTTTTATTCTTTTTAGTTTTTTATTTTTAATATACCCAGTCACTCTCACAGTAAAATCCATCGAGCCGTTTAGGCTGCAGAGCGTGCCAAACAATTACACATACATACATACATACTTACATACATACATACTCTCGAAAAACATAACCCTCCTTCTGTCGCAGTCGGGTAAAAATGAAGTCGAATTGATAACCTCCTTCTTTTTGAAGTCGATTAAAAAGGAAAGACGATAGGAGTATTCAATCTAACCCCAATGCTACGCTAAAAAGGAAGGTCGTCAAAAGTATGTTTCGTGGCCGAATGTACAGTCAGCAAAAGAGATAAGTAACCAGAGTCGCTAAATACATTCAAAGCTTTTTAAAAACCGATAGAAGTTTTTGCATGACATTAATTTTTATTAATGGAAAATTTAATTTAGTTAAAAAAGACCACCGGTTTGAAAGAAAACTTGAACTGTATTTAACGGTCTGGTTACTTATCTCTTTTGTTGACCGTACATCAAATCGTGTGTTGCAACACGATTAATACTTGATGCGCCTGCGCCTCATAAGGCGAAGAACGCACAGCGAAAACTCAGCGAGAAATAAACATAACATACCATCACGCCTGTTTTCCTCGAAGGGTTAGGCAGAAGTGTACTTTGTCTCTGTCACCTCTGACCAAGACAAGAGTCAAGAGCTTGCAAGATTTTGTAAAAACCAAATTGAAAGAAAAGAGTGTCCATGGAGTTCCTTGCTCGTTCTTCTCCATAGAGACCTACATATTGGAACGAGCAACTAGCTTCAATTCTAAACTATAACTTCTTGACATTCAAAAGTGCCTGTAAATGGTCTAATTGAAATAAATGCTTTGACTTTGACTTTACCCATCTCGAATAAAATATAAAAAGGGTAAGTATACCAATGTACACCCACAGTTCGCCGGTATATTTAGGTCCCGTGTAATAGGGGGCGAGCCTATTGCCATTAACCGGGCACAACTCCTAACTCCGAGCTGCTACTGAGAATTTTATAAAAAATCCTCAATAACACTTGTTGCTCGACCTGGGAACCCAAGACCTCTAGCGTAACAGTCGTGCTTAGGACCACTAGGCTAACGAGGCAATTCGACGCGAGAAATAAAACTATCATCTATTCAGATACCAGCCGTATGCAAATATAATCCCAGCATTGTCCCACTTCTTCTTTATCGTGTGGGCAGTAAGGTCTAACGACCCCACACACCCTAGTGTTAGATTTTCTAAGCCGCCTCAAGGGCCTCTGACATGGTTACCGATGTCAGTGATGTCCAAGATAAACTTAGAAAGTACATAGGTATGAATTAGAAAAAGTCGTATTGGTACTTGCCCATGCCCGGTTGTGAACCCACAACCTCGTGCATGAGAGGCGGGCGCCTTAACCACTGGGCCATCATGACACAAGTAATACAGTATGTTAGGTTAAACAAGGGAACGTCAGAGGCGCAGAACCTGTCGTCCCAGTCGCCGTTGGAGATGCTCTGGGCGTCGGGAGCCGCGAGACGATTCCCGGCCACCGTAGACGCAGGTCTGTGGACGGTGAACAATGGGTAGCTCACCGTCCGTACGTTAACTCAACGACAGACCGTGTCGATGGCACGTTCGTGTTCCACCCTCGCCTCAAAGAGATTTCAGCAAACATTCGGAGGGGTCACTAAGGGCCGATGCCTGCCGGGGCTGCAAATTGTTCGAAAGAGATACCGCGCCCCCGGAACGCAAAGGGCACAAGAAGGAACATGGATGGGTTTTAGTCAGTAAAAGTTGTACACCCCCTCCCGGCCCGCCCAGGGCGAGGGAAGTCATTTAATGATTTCCAATCGGTAAAAAAAACAAAAAGTGGGTTCGTTATCGAAGTGAGAGCGGTCACTTGAGTGAGATTCCTTTTCAAGTTTGCATTTTAGATAATCGCACTACTGTGTTCGGATATCCCCTTAAGAGTAAGACTAGTTCATGTCGCGATGTTCGAGATAGCAAGGTCGGCCCATCACCGCTCTATTTTGCCAGAGCTTGCCACACCTAATGCACCTACTTATAGCCTGCACAGAATAGCGGATGGGACGGCAGAAGATTTTTTATCAACAGAGGTCGGAATTAGGTACTTAGAGTTATTTATTTACTGATTTCATACAGCGAAAAATAATCCAAATAATCCAAACTCCGAGCTGCTACTGAGAATATCATAGAAAAACCCAATAACATTTTGCTCGACCTGAGAATCGAACCCAAGACCTCTAGTGTAGCAGTCGCGTTTAGGACCACTAGGCCAACGAGGCAGTTTTTTCATGAAGTTAATTCCGGCCACGGCGGCTAACCTTAATGCAGACTAGCCACGTACGCAGGAGACATTATAGTGCACAAGTGTGTGCGCAAACACAGGTGCACTCCCTCTGCCCTAACTCTCATAGCCCGATGGGACGGCAATCCGACACGACCGGAGAGAGATCAGGCGCAGTACCTACGGCTTTACGTGCTTTCCGAGGCACGGGGGATGGGGGGGGGGGGATTTTTCATGGGTACTGGTATTATGGTGTTATTGAATGCAGCTCAAGATCTTTGGATGGACAGGATTCGCCGCAAGGTGCTTATCTATATAAGAGTTAGTTTAAACTAGTGTAACAGGGTTTTAAAAGATGCTTCATTTATTTATTTATCATCACTTACAACTATGTGGATGGATGAAGAGGAAGAGGGAGGCCAAAGAAAAGAGGGATGGATTGTGTGAAGAATGATATGAAAGAGAAAGGAGTCAGTGAAAGCATGACGGTTGACAGGACGGCATGGAAGAAGAAAACGTGTTGCAACCACAAGTAACATGGGATAAGGGCAGGAAGATGATGATGATGATGATTTGACGGGCCTGTTGGTCTAGTGGTTAGTGGCCCTGACTGCTAAGCCGGAGGTCGTGGGTTCGATTCCCACCCAGGACAAACTTTGTGTGATGAGCATGTTCTGTGTCTGGGTGTGATTTATCTATAATATGTATGTATTTATAAATTATATAAGTATGTATATCAGTTGTCTGGTTACCATAACACAAGCTCTGCTTAGCTTGGGATAGATAGCCGTGTGTGAGTTGTCCCAAGATATTTTATTTATTATTTTTTTATTATTTATGATGATGATACAGCGGAAAAAAAAGTGGATATGCCTCAAATCCCGAGACAAATTTTAAAGAGCAAAAAATCCCGTAATTTATTAAATAAAAAAGTTATTTACTTTTACACAATTTGAACCATCCGACATCGGATGTCCGAGGTTGCAAAATTCCAATGCGCACACGCACGATGTTGCCACATTTGTTGTTCGAACAACATAGCTTGCGAGAACAAAAGAAAACAATAGCGAAAATGCGGAGCACTCCCCGGCAAATCCTCGAGCAAATCCTGGAAAGATCCATATTAATATCTAGAAAGATCTACCTTGACCTTATTGGTGAGGTTCTTCAGAAAGGTCAGGTGCGCAGTACTCGTAACCGGCGTATTTGTATGACCAGATGTATGAATGTGGACGAGGCGAAAGGAGTATGCAAGGATCTTAGCAGGCGTTCCGTGGTTTCTGCCTACCCCCATGGGAAAAAGGCGTGAGTTTATGTATGTATGTTTTCGATGCAAGTATATAAATAACTCTTTCTAATTCCAACCTCTGTTTGTCACTTGAATTTAATACTATTACTTGAAACTAGGGTTGCGATCCGTCCATGTTTCCTCGGACATGTCCCTAGAAGACGTCCGGGGAAAGTCCGGGAGGGGTTGTCCGGGTAAAACCCGGATACTTTTAGTGTCAATTGAATCCCGATTAATTGAAAGATAAGCGATAAAGCTCTCAACCACAATGCTCACTGCGTACAATACATACTAACTTAATAATACAAGCTGTTGATTTGCATCCTCGTCAAATTTTAGGAGCTTGTCATAAAAAAATAGAAGTAATAAAATATAATTACGATATCTGGCCAATATCTAATAAATACTTGTTTTTTTAGTTACAACTATCAAATAACAGTATTCCAGAATACTTCTCCAGCAAAATTCAGAATCGCCCAGTTGCGTATGCGGTAGGCAGAGTTGTCGCGCGGTTATATCAATGTGTACATAGTGCTTAAACCCTCTGGCGAGATGGCAAGCTCGAATTTGAAAATCACGTCAAAAAAAAAATTGATTGATTACAGCTCAGGTTACTGCCAACACAATGCCAAAAGTTTTGTTCAAATCGGTGCAGGAGTTAAAAAGTTATGCGCGTACAAACAAACAAACAAACAAACAGACAAAAATTCTAAAAACCATTTTTCTGGGTTCAGTATAATGTATTTAATATGTGAGAATTACTCTTTATAAAAAATATTGTATGTACAGAATTGGCCTCGTTACGATTTTATTATGTATAGATTCATAGTTAACTCCTTGAATTTGACGAGGATACAAATCAACGCCTTGTTTACGGTACTTATAGGAATGAAAGGACTTACCATATAAACCATTAAGCAACCTTTGGGTGCTCGTCACATCACATGCCGTCGTCTGCGGCTGGAGACCAAATAAAACAATCGTTATTTATGTAGTCGTTACGCAGTTGAACGATAGAGTAAGGAATTAAATTATACGACAACGTTGCGGATTAAAAGAGGATGTAGTAACTGCCCCGTTGGTCTCCAGGTCAGCCAGAGGACCTGGGCTCGATTCCAAGGTCGGGCAAAAAGGTTTTTGGGTTTTTCCATTAGGAATTTTTCAGTAGCAGCCCGGAGTTTGGAAGTTGGTGGTGTGGCACTCCCGTGCCTCGGAAAGCACGTAAAGGCGTTGGTCCTGCGCCTGATGTCTCTTCGGTCGTGTCGGATGGCCGTCCCATCGGACTATGAGAGTTAGGGAAGAGGGAGTGCACCTGAGCGCACACACTTGTGCACTATAATATCTCTTGCGTACGTGGCTAGTCTGCATTTAAATTAGCCGCCGTGGCCGGAATCGGTCTGGGGAATCACATTTACAGTGACCAAGCTTGCAAAGAGTACCTACCTGAGCTTAGATGGTTCGGTCATATTGAGAGGATGAGTAAAGGCGACTAACAAAAGAGATTTATAACCTCTATCCCCTAGAAAGACCTACCCTGACCTTATAGGTGAGGCTCTTCAGAAATGTCAGGTGCGCAGTACTCGTAACCGGCGTGCTTGTATGACCAGATGTATGATTGTGGACGAGGCGAAAGGAGTATGTAAGGATCGTAGCTGGTGGCGTTCTGTGGTTTCTGCCTACACCCATGGGTAAAAGGCGTTTATGTATGTAATTGTTACGCGTAGTTTTTACTTAATTGTCACGTAGTTATTTATGTACTTATTGTTTTTGGTTACTGCTCCGCTCCCGTAAGCCGTAGCGTGATGTTGCGCGCTTATACTATTCCTCATGAATCTGACTATGATATACCTACGAAAAGATTTTGTGCAATTCGACTAATAGTTTCAGGGATTAGGGCGTTTAAACAAACAAAAAGCTCTTTAGTTTTATTATACAGGGTGTTAGGCAGGCTTTTTTTTTTATAGACGGGAATTCATCAAATAACTTCCCCCGCCCTGGGCGGGGCGGGAGATAGTGTCAGACTTTTACTGACTAAAACCCGTCTATGTTCCTTCATGTGCCGTTTGCGTTCCGGGGGCGTGGTATCTCTTTCGAACAACCCGCAGCCCCGGCAGGCATCGGCCCTCAGTGGCCCCTTCCAAGTTTGCTGACGTCTCTTTGAGGCGCGCGTGGAACACGAACGCGCCGTCGACACGGTCTGTCGTTAGGCCAAAATAGGCAAATCACTTCGAAAGCCATCTCGATAGTCACGCTTGCTTCGCAGAATATCAAATCCTATTGATAACGTCAAAGTACTCACTCGATATTAGGCATGGAACATTTCATAAATAGCAGGTGAAATTTCATATGAAAAAAAAATCATTAATCACACCCGCTATTTGCCTTCACTTATACTGTGATTTTTCACAGTCAATGAAATCACGAATCATTATGACTTCATTTATTCATTCGAGCGAAGTTCGTGAGCGGCGCGCTGCTGTCTGCCAAAGCGACCGAGCGAGTAAGAAAGAAGGAATGATTTGTTCATGTGCGTGTTAGATAAGGACGAGAGATGTGATGACGGACAACACTGGGCATTTTAAATTTGAACTTTAAACTTAAAGGTGTAAGGTTTAGATTTCCTTGTCATAATTCATTGTGATTTCATTAGATAGCAGGTCGCAACGTGTTCGTGTTCGTGGCGCACATTATAATTATGAAAGAGCTACATTATGACACTGCGAATAAAAATCATTGCCTGTGAAATTTCACATGTGAAATCACATGATTAAAAATGATCATTTCATATAATGAAAATGAATTAAAAATAGCAATCATTTCCATGCCTACTCGATATAATACTTTTCACTTACGTCATCACGCGGTGGCGCTAGTGTCGAACTCACTCATTGTAAGAATACGAAACTAAAATCTCACCGCGGATTCAGAAGTGATTTCGAAACGAAAATGAACTTTTAGAATAGCACTATTGAACGTATGCGTACGCGTCCATATACCTAATAGAATAGTGTTTTCTATGGACAAAAAAATAATGGAGCTCAATACCGAATGGACTAAATACACTTGTATTTAGTCCCTTAACTGCGTCGTTAGCCTAGCGGTCCTAAGCGCGACAGCTATGCTAGAGGTCCTGGGTTCAATTTCCAGGTCGAGCAGTGTTATTGGGTAGTTCTATGAAATTCTCAGTAGCAGCTCGGAGTTAGGATTTGTGCACGGCTAATGGCAATAGGCTCGCCCCCTATTACATGGGACCTAAAGATACCAGCGAACTGTGGGTGTACATTGGTACACCTCTGCCTAACCCTTCGGGAAATACAGGCGTGATGGTTTTTTTTTTATAGACTGTACAGTTTTTAGGTAAAAAGGTGTTGTTTTTGTTTGATCTTACCCCGAAAAACCCACATTTCGATTATCCGAACTAGCCTCTCCAATTAGTTCGGATAATTGAGGTTCTACTGTACTTATTATATTAGTTAGGATGTTTAATAACACAAAAACTTAGTGGTACTTACCAAAGAACGATACAGCATACTCCATTGCAAAATCATAACAATTATTTTTCTAAGTTACTGGCCTTCACTCACTAAGCAAAAAGGATTTAATTATCACATAATAATTACAAATAACAAAAAAAAAGTAAATACTGGCCATAGATAATATCTATAAATAAACATTTGTTTCACATTTTAGGAACAATGGTGAGCCTTTTTTTTTATTTAACAAATGATATTTTTTTTACTGGTCATTCTTGGCGGTTTTGAATCTGGAACAATAGAAAAATTATATGAAAATGCTTTTCTATCACAAGTACCTAACTTATGGGAAAAAATAAAAAAAATATTAATACAACAAAAAAACTCTCGAAACAAAAAAAAAAGTATTTTTCGCTCGGCCTATATATTTAATCAAAGGAATTAAAAAAACTGCATTTAAATTGGTTCACCCGTTTAAGAGCTATGGTGCCACAGACAGACACACAGACACGTCAAACTTATAACATCGCTCTTTTTTAGTCAGGGTTTAAACAAGAATAAGAATATTGTTTTTTTAAAGCCACGGTCATCATCATCTTCCTGCCCTTGTCCCATGTTACTTGTGGTCGGTGCAACACGTTTTCTTCTTCCATTCCGTCCTGTCAACCGTCATTATATTACTGACTACCTTCTCTTTCGTATCAATCTTGACACAATTATCAATTTAAAAATTTAATTTTACCATCCAATTTAACCAACATTTTTTGCAGGGTAACAATTTTCTTTTTTGGTGTATCCCAGGTCGAGCAGAAAGAGTTAAGGCCTACGCAGACCGGGACGGCCGCGGCATCGATAAATTCCCGTGGCATCATTTTAAAGCATAGCAATTTATGTCGTATTTCTATTACGGTACGTTTGAATGTCCATTGGTAAAAATTTAAATCCCTTGCTATGTTGTCCTGGTGTGCATAGGCCTTTATTGGGTTTTTCTAAGAAATTCTGAGCAAAAGCTCGGAGTTAGGAATTGTGCCCGGTTAATGGATATAGGCCTGCCCACAATTACATAGGACTTAAACATTCCGGTGGGCTGTAGGTGTACAATGACCTCTGCGTAACCCTTCAGGGAATACAAGTGAGATGGTACATAGTATTTTTGTAAAAGTCAGATGAGATGTTTATCAAGTGGGTCTGCATCTGCCGTGGTCTCTTATGGCAAGTAACGTACACGTCTGTGTCAGTCAAATACGCCTGGTATTCCCTGAAGGGTTAGGCAGAGGTGTACCAATATACACCCACAGTTCGCCAGTATGTTGTAGGTCTCATGTAATAGGGGGCGAGCCTATGGCCAATAATAATAATAATGAATTCATTTATTTCAAGTAAATAACACCCATTGCAAAATATACAAAAATAAATGATTACTTTTACATTGTTCTGGAACTGAAAGCCATAAGCTCTATCATAGTAACAGAAACTATTGGCACTATTATTTTCAAAATAATATTAAAAAATACACGAATATTTAAATTGTGAAATAGTTAGAACTCTAAGCAGATGAAGTCATGCGCAGAAGCTAGTCACACTAAAGTTATAAAGGCAAGGTTGTGTGTGTGTATGTTTGTCTCTTCTTCACTCTCAAACGTCTGAACGGATCTGGATAAAATTTGGCACTGAGATAGCTTATAGTGTGGAATAACATATGACAATACTTTTTATCCCGGAAAACACGCACAATGGTCCGTTGTAGGACTAAGTGCGGAAACCAAACCCCCTAACATAGAACATATCCCGGAAAAAATATGGTTCCCGTGGAATCATATAAATTTTAACTTTTATGCGAACTAAGTCACGGGCAGAAGCTAGTATTACATAAATATATTTTAATCAGGATTTAAAAAAAAAACCATAGAGTTTCTAGCTTATCCATAAATGTGTACCTACATTTTGGAACGAGCAACTAGCTTCAACTTTTTGACTAACTGACAAACTTTTTGACAATTCAAAAGTGCCTGTTAATGGTTTAAAAATAAATACTTTGTCTTTGACTTTGAATAGATTTTAACTTGGGACCTTGGGTTTGTTTGTTTTGCCAAAATTCACTCTAAATCGCCCTAATTTGCTATCTAGTGTGTATGCAAAATTTAAACCCAAAAAGTACTGTTATAATATAGCTCATTGCTCTACTATATTGGCTTGACCAGCCTTGTTCTACCTGAAAGTGTAATGTAAAACCTACCCATTGTATTTTTTTCTTTTTGTTTAGTTTGAAAAGTTTTGGTGATACATGTCATAAAACCGATAATTTCTAAGCAGCTTCCTGTATGTAGGTATGTAGTGATTTTTAAACATATTGGGATCGATTGCCTGCTCATAATAAAAACTTTAAAAGTTTTTTAAGTACAATCTTACAGTAAAGAATGGTAGTCAAGTAACAAAAGTAAAAAAATAATTATACACACCATAAATTTGCAATCCAAAAGTTTATATTTACGACACATTACCACACACTAACAACACGGATTCATACATTTCAGAAACATAGTCTCAAACAATATTTTATTTTCGAATTCCCCTAAAAATAACAAAAACTTGTTCGTCGATCGAAAAAAGTTTTTCACAAACGTCACGTAAATATTTTCATCGAACTGTCAAAATTATATTACCCGATTGGAAAAATATAACACGGATACGGAACAAGCGTTTATATAAACGTTGCATTATGATTTAGTCGGATTATAACGTAATAACAAAAAATAAGTAAAAAAAAGAGTTGCGTTTTGTTTTACTTTAAAAGTATTCGTATACGAGTTATTATGATCCAAGTTTTGTATGTCGAAATTGTTACGCGGTGTAAAGACTGCTGTCCGGTTGCAGCGGCCTTCTAATACTGTTCAAGAAATAACGCGAGATAGTATTCGCCGTTCGCCGTCCGCGGCCGGTTTACGCACAGGCGATATAGGTACAATATACCTACAATGCCACAATAATTACGGAGACAATTACTGTACAAAATAGTCCCGCTACTGTTTGAGGTCGTTTGTATGCTTTTTAATAGTCGACTGACTCAATGACCTTATTTCAATAATGAGATGGTTTGGTAATGGCGATAGGGCATCTATACCTACTGTGGTTGTGCCTACTACGTCATTTTGCATCATTAATTTTATTTTAATATCTTTGTTTAATTTTTTAGTATTTATTAGAAAAATAACGGCTGTTATTATGTGTAATGTCATTAAAATTAGTGCAATTTAATGATATTTTTTTATTATAAATGGCTGCGCTGCGACGTAACATTTAACCGACTTCAAAAAAAAGGAGAAGTTCTCAATTCGACTTATTTTTTTATGTTTATTACCTCAGAACTATGTCGTGATGGCCCAGTGGTTAAGGCGCCCGCCACTCATGCACGAGGTTGTGGGTTCGCAACCGGGCATGGGCAAGCACCCATGTAACTTTTTCTAATTCACATGTACTTTCAGTTTATCTTGGACATCACTGACATCGGTAACCATGTCAGAGGCCCTTGAGGCGGTTTAGAAACTCTGACACTAGGGTGTGTAGGGTCGTTAGACCTTACTGCCCACACGATAAAGAAAGAGAGAACCTCAAAACTTTCGACTGAGTGAACCGATTTTGATTATTCTTTTTTTTATTTGAAAAGGGATACCTCACAGATGGGCCTACAAAATTTTGGTGAATATCGGACGAGAATCTTCGGATTGACGAACAGAATTACACCACGAGAGTGCAGCTTGAGGAGTTTCGATTTCCCCCAGTAGAATTAGGCCATAAACGAATAAGTACAGAAGAATCGAGCATCAGAAACCACCTTCTCATCACAAAGCTCTCCCTCATTGGTTCCTTCATGGATTTGGATGACAGGATATTGATACCAAACAATTATAAAATAAACAACGTCAGGCGGCAACGCACGAGTGATGCCTCTGGTGTTGCAAGTGTCCATAGGCAGCGGTGACCGCTTGACATCAGGCGGACTGCCAGATTGTTTGCCACATTCAGTGGTATAAAAAAAAAACACTTTTTAGTATAGTCACCGACTAGGTAAACAAAATTACAACTGCAAACAGAACCAAAGCCGCCGACTTCCAAAGCTAAAGTTATTTTAACCCGACTGCGCCAGGAGAGTTATGTTTTTCGAGAGTATGTACCTATGTCATGTAAGTATGTATGTATAATTGTTTGGCACGCTCTGCATTCTAGAAATGGAGGCTTAGTGAATTGAGAGCACATACCTATATTACACTAGCTTTTGCCCGCGGCTTCGCTCGCGTTAAGAAGTATTATTATTAATTAGGTATTTCGTTCCATTAGGTACTGATAGGTTCAAACTAATATGTTTACATCCTCCATCATCCCTTATTTTAACCCGATGGGGGTTCAATTTATCAAAATCCTATTTAAGCGGACGTCTTCATCATAGTAGCTCCAATCTTTAATTTCAGTTCAATCAGTCGAAAATCTAAGAAGATTTATACAAACTTTCATCCCCTATTTTATACCCTTAGGGGTGGAATTTATCAAAATCCATTCTTAGGGGATGCCTACGTCATAGTAGCTTTATGCATGCAAAGTTTCGGCTCGATCGGTTTAAAATTGACAAAGTTTCATACAAACTTTCATCCCCTATTTTATCCCCTTGGGGGTAGAATTTATCGAAATCCTATTTAAGCGACGTCTTCATCATAGTAGCTCCAATCTTTAATTTCAGTTCAATCAGTCGAAAATCTAAGAAGATTTATACAAACTTTCATCCCCTATTTTATCCCCTTAGGGGTTGAATTTATCAAAATCCTATTTAAGCGGACGTCTTCATCATAGTAGCTCCAATCTTTAATTTCAGTTCAATCAGTCGAAGATCTAAGAAGATTTATACAAACTTTCATCCCCTATTTTATCCCCTTAGGGGTGGAATTTATCAAAATCCTTTCTTACGGGATGCCTACGTCATAGTAGCTTTAAGCATGCAAAGTTTCAGCTCGATCGGTTTAAAATTGACAAAGTTTCATACAAACTTTCATCCCCTATTTTATACCCTTAGGGGTGGAATTTATCAAAATCCTTTCTTAGGGGATGCCTACGTCATAGTAGCTTTAAGCATGCAAAGTTTCAGCTCGATCGGTTTAAAATTGACAAAGTTTCATACAAACTTTCATCCCCTATTTTATACTCTTAGGGGTGGAATTTATCAAAATCCTTTCTTAGCGGATGCCTATGTCATAACATCTACCTGCATGCCAAATTTCAGCCCGATCCGTCCAGTGGTTTGGGCTGTGCGTTGATAGATCACTATCTCAGTCAGTCAGTCAGTCAGTCAGTCACCTTTGAATTATATATATTTAGATTGCAGATGGTCCCGAATGGGTCCCGACTGCTACAATTTTAAGTGCAATCGGGTACAAAGACTTTCTTGTTTTAGAGATTTTTCATAAATACTCAGAAAAGTAGTCGGGCTTTTCACTTTTAAGTTTTTAAAAGACGCTTTTTAGGAGCTTATTGTAGGTATTTAACAATATTTTAAATACAAGATAAATTGTAGCAGTCGGGACCCATTCTAGAAATGGAGGCTTAGTGAATTGATAGCACGTAGAGAGCTACTCAAAATAAAACTTTATTTCCTACACGAAAAGATATACATTTCAGTAAGAAGGTGCAACGTATTCCGAATTCTCACAATGAAATGTATATCTTATCGTGTAGTAAATAAGATTATATATTGAGTAGCTCTATTAAAAGGTGCGCGCAGCGTCGCGTCTCGGTGTGAAGTGTGAACTGACCTTGAGTTTTTATAGGAATTAAACTAAAACAAAAAAAAGTTTTATTTTTCTTTAATGTCGGGCAACATACAATATATTTTGTTAGTAAAAATACTATATTGCGAGGCGTTTATATATAAATATAAATATTTAGTTTATTTCATCGTTTCGTCAGGGTCAATAATTTTTCTTTTTTTCCTGTGGTGTTCGATTTTCTCTTCTAAACTCGCTGTAACAATAAAATCATAACTTTATTTAACATATCTTCACGCCTGTATTCCCCGAAGGGTTTGGCAGAAGCGTACCAATGTGTACCCACAGTTCGCTGGTATGTTTAGGTCCCGTCTACACACAGGCACAAATCCTAACTACGTGCTACTGAGAATTTTACAGAAAAACCCAATAACACTTTTTGCTCGACCTGGGAATCGAACCCAGGACCTCTAGCGTAGCAGTCGCGCTTAGAACTACTACGCCAACGAGGCAGTTCAGTATAAATTGTATCTGTGTTGAAATGTCATCCAACATCCATCCATCTATCCTCATAAACTTTCGCGTTTATAATATTCAGCCTTACTTATAAAAATAACGCTAAATAATACTTAGCTACCTATCAATTGATTAACTCTGAAATCCTTGACTAAAAATCAATTATTTTTCACATAGCAACCCCTTTCAACAGTGTCTCAGGTGAAAAATCTTACCTATAAACGTAATCAGCGTTGAGATGTTGCCTAAGTGACAGAAAATTTAAACAGCGGCGACCCGTTGTTTAAGTATAGTTTGGAAGTAAGATGGCGGGCTGCAATCAGCTGTGACGATGACATTTTTGGTCTATGGATTCTATTGTAAATTTTGGCAATTATGCTCAATTGTTCGTTTGATTTCGTTCTTTAGTCGAATAATTTGGTCATACTCTATGCTGACCGTCTAAGTGTTGGCAGATTAAAATAGTGTTTCATCATTCAGTCAGTCACATAAGAGGTAGCTAAGTATGAATTAGCGTTATTTTTATAAGTAAGGCCCATTATTATTAGGATAGTAGGATTAGCAGTACTTACAACAAGTCCCCCTTTTTAGCAAAGGGGTGTAAACCTTAGCTTTGACACCTTGTAGGAGGCAATCTGTGTAAGCTATGACTTTGTCATCTCCTGTCTGACTCCCACACAGTTTAAAATATTGTGCCTCCAGTTCACTGATGACTTCTTTAATCATTGTTGTCCTGAAAGAGTGTCAAATAGAGCTTAAATACATGGATAGGCAATCCGTACTAATATTATAAATGCGAAAGTAACTCTGTCTGTCTGTCTGTCTCTTCTTCACGCCTAAACCACTGAACCGATTTCAATGAAATTTGGTACAGATATAGTCTGGGACCCGAGAAAGGACATAGGATAGTTTCATCCCGGAAATCCCCCGGGAACGGGAACTATTAATCCACGCGTACGAAGTCGCGGGCAAAAGCTAGTTATTTATATTTGGAGGTATGAGAAACAGGGTGTAAAGTTTCTCATCTTCCGTTGAATAGGGAGGATCCTCTGAGCATACTCCTTTCGCCTCCACCACATTCATACATCTGGTCATACAAGCACGCCGGTTACGAGTACTGCGCACCCGACCTTTCTGAAGAACCTCACCAATAAGGTCAGGGTAGGTCTTCCTAGGGCGTCCCCTCCCGGCATTGTCACTCACATCTGCCATATAAATCCCTTTTGTTAGTCGCCTTTCACTCATCCTCTCAAGATGACCGAACCATCTAAGCATACTCTTTTCAACCTTTGTCACTACATCCTCTTTTAAACTGCAACATTGTAGTAAAATTTCATTTCCATATTGACGGGCCTGTTGGTCTAGTGGTTAGTGGCCCTTACTGCTACGCCGGAGGTCGTGGGTTCGATTCCCACCCAGGACAAACTATGTGTGATGAGCATGATTGTTTGTTCTGTGTCTGGGTGTGATTTATCTATAATATGTATGTATTTATAAATTATATAAGTATGTATATTAGTTGTCTGGTTACCATAACACAAGCTCTGCTTAGCTTGGGATCAGATAGCCGTGTGTGAGTTGTCCCAAGACATTTATTTATTTTATTTATTCCCCACTCTATCGTTCAAAGTTACACCACACATACTTCGCAAGGAACGCATCTCCACAGCATTAATCCGACTTTCATGCCTCGTTTGCCATACCCAACACGTAAGAAGACGTAAAGTAAAGAATTAATACATACTTGATACTATGCATCGTCCATTCACTTTGTAGTTGGGCCAGTACTTCGGATAATTCGTGTTTGTCGTACTTCCAATCATATAAATCTGGTAACTCATACGAACAATGAAACAAATTCAGAGGCACATCAATGGCCATGTTGTATTGTGGCTTCCTGGAAAAGTAACGATTGGTAGAATTTATTAGAAGCAACATGTTTTTTGAAGTGAAAACTTCTTTAGCGGCGTTGTACACTTTTTTGTAATGGGTAAAAAAAAATAAACTCGCGTCAGGACACGTGACCCTGATCGAAAATTCGTAAGCGGCGTTGTGCACTTGTTTTGGAATGGGTAAAGAATGTTAAACTCGCGTCAGGACACGTGACCTGATCGAAAATCTTACGAATTACTATTCAAGTTTTTACTTCTGCCGGCACTCCCGGAGTGCAACGTGCAACCCGTCGTTTTTTTTTATATCAACATTGTAACCAAGATTTTGTAAAACTAAATTGAAGGAAAAGAGTGTCGATGGAGTTTTTTGCTCGTACTTCTCTATAGAGACCTACGTTTTGGAACGAGCAACTAGCTTCAACTTTAAACTGTAACTTCTTGACTATTCAAAAGTGCCTGTAAATGGTCTAATTGAAATAAATGCCTGTATGAATAAAAAGAAACCGGCAGAGTGCGAGTCGGACTCGCGCACGAAGGATTCCGTACCATTTTCTATAATAATAAAAGCGTGTTAAAAACGGCAAAAAAAAATATGTTTGTTGTATGGGAGCCCCCCTTAAATATTTGTTTTATTCTGTTTTTTAGTATTTGTTGTTATAGCGGCAGCAGAAATACATCATCTGTGAAAATGTCAGATGTCAGAAAACATTTAGCCCCCGATCGATTTATATGTTTTTATTTTTACCGATGAAAAATCATCAAATTAATTCTTCCGCCCTGGGCGCAGCCGAGGGCAGTGTCAGACTCTTACTGACTAAAACCCATCCGTGTTCCTCCTAATGCCCTTTGCGTTCCAGGGTCGAACTCTTTCGAACAATCTCCGCAACCGAACCCAGGACCCTAGGCTCGCCAATCGCACTTGCGACCACGAGACCAACGGGGCAGTTCGGGAGGATATTATTACTATCGAAGTTAAATTATCATACCTTGGATGTTTTTCCACATCCAATAACTCGATTATAACATCCGGTGCCTCTTTCCCCTCCCCGATCAGGAGTAGCACTCCCATGATGCACCTGATCTGATGCCAGAGGAACGCATTACCCTCAATGAGAAGGTAGAACATGGAAGTTGCTGAAAACAGAAAAGATTTTCATCAATCATCATCATATTAGCCAAACATCGTGCGATAGATTTCGCTACAGTCGTAGTTCGCATGTCGTGCGATAGATGTCGCTAGTCGTAGTTTGCAAGTCGTGCTATAGATGTCGCTAATCCTAGTTCGCATGTTGTACGACAGATGTCGCTACAGTCGTAGTGTGTATGTCGTGCGATAGATGTCACTACAGGTCTCGTGGTGGCAAGCACGACTGAAGCGTGGGGTCCTGGTTTCGATTCCCAGGTCGGGAAAAAAGTGTTACTGGGTTTTTCCATTAGGAATTTCTCAGTAACAGCCCGGAGTTTGGAAGTTGGTGGTGTGATACCTCCGTGCCTCGAAAAGCACGTGTGCCCGTTAGTCCTGCGCCTGATCTCGCCTCGATTGTGGCGTATTGCCGTCCCATCGGACTACGAGAGTTAGGGAAGAGGGAGTGCACCTGTATTTGCGCACACACTTGTCCACTATAATATATCCTGCGTACTTCTCTAGTCTGCATTAAGATCAGCCGTCGTAGCCAAAATCGGTCTGGAGAACACATACAGTTCGCATGTTGTGCGATAGATGTCGCTACAGTCGTAGTTCGCATGTTGTGCGATAGATGTCGCTACAGTTGTCGTGCGATAGATGTCACTACTTACGTAGTTCCGTATTCGTATGATCTGTCGGTAACACATCCGCGCTCAGTATGTGTCTACGAAACTCGACCACTCCGTTGCCGACGTCCATTTTACAAAGATTGCGATAGTCATTTGAGCCTAGAAGACGGGTGCAGGCGGAACGCATCGCTTGTATGTCCAGTGAAGAACGAGGGAAGTAATACTTGTATGTCCGTTTCTTGCAATCGAATCTAAAAACAATAAAGCATAAGGTTAAATTTTTTTAACTGCCCCGTTGGTCTCGTGGTCGCGAGCACGACTGGCGAGGGTGGAGTCCCGGGTTTGATTCCCAGGTCGGGAAAAAAAGTGTTAATGAGGTTTTCCATTGCGGAATTTCTCAGTAACAGCCCGGAGTTTGGAAGTTGGTGGTGTGACACCCCCGTGCCTCGGAAGGCACGTAAAGCTGTTGGTCCCGGTTGTCATTAGTAGATCTTTGACAGTCGTTACGGATAGTCAGAAGCCAAGAAGTCTGCCAACCAGTCTAACCAATGGGTATCATGTTGCCCAGTAACTGGGTTGTGGAGGTCAGACAGGCAGTCGCTCCGTGTACAACACTGGTATTCAGCTGCATCCGGTTAGACTGGAAGCCGACCCCAACATAGTTGGGAAAAGGTTAAGCAGATGATGTTTAATTTTTTTAAGGTCACGCGACTCAATGTTGAAAGGATGAGTGAAGAGCGACTAAAAAAACGAAGGGTTCGTTGTATAGGAGCTCCCCTTAAATATTTGTTTTATTTTAATTTAATTAATAATTTTTAAAGTAAAATTATAACTAAATATCTGTGAATATTTCAAGCGTCCATCTGCCGCCGTTATCAATATCAAGCAAAAATGAGCAAAAAAATCACGTTTGTTGTATGGGAACCTCCTTAAATATCGGCCAAGTAAGGGTTACTAGGCCGATACCATCACGCCTGTATTCCCCGAAGGGTTAGGCAGAGGTGTACCTATGTACACCCACAGTTCGCCGGTATATTTAGGTCCCATGTAATAGGGGGCGAGCCTATTGCCATTAACCGGGCACAAATCCAAACTCCGAGCTGCTACTACTAGGCTACTAGGCCGATTAAAAAAAAATATACCTTGCGCTATACTCTGGCATGTCTTCTGGAATCGGAATCCACGACACAGCCTTTATATCCTTAGGCAACAACCTATTTAATATTTTACAATACGGCAATTCATTGTCTATGGCATGCTGTGAGTACTGCTGATCCAATGGAAATTTACTCCGCAAGGAGATCGATATAACCTGTAAAAAAAAATTAGCAGTAAACACCACCATCTGCTTAGCTTTTTTTCCCAACTATGTTGGGGTCGGCTTCCAGTCAAACCGGATGCAGCTGAATACCAGTGTTGTACATGGAGCGACGCCTACCTGACCTCCACAACCTAGTAACAGGGCAACACCATACCTCTTGGTTAGACTGGTTGTCAGACTTCTTGGCTTCTGACTATCCGTAACAACTGTCAAAGATCTACGAATGACAGCCGGGACCAACGGCTTTACGTGCTTTCCGAGGCACGGGGGTGTCCCACCACCAACATCCAACCTCCGAGCTGCTACTGAGAATTTCATAGAAAAACCCAATAACACTTTTTGCTCGACCTGGGAATCGAACCCAAGACCTCTAGCGTAGCAGTCGCGCTTCGGACAACTTGGCCAACGAGGCAGTTAATTATATTTAGTAAGTTACACTTTTATTTGTCGCCAAAAAATAGCTACCTAACTATCACGGTTCATGAGATAAAGCCTCGTGACAGACAGACAGACGGACAGCGGATTCTTAGCAATAGGGTCCCGTTTTACCCTTTGGGTAACGGCGGGTTGTTCGACCAAGATACCGCGCCCCTGGAACGCAAAGGGCACAAGAAGGAACATAGATGGGTTTTAGGCTGGCCGCATATGTACGGAATCGGCACGGTACGGAAGCGGCAGTCAATGTATTTTCTATTGATTTGATGCATTCGGGTCTACAATCGCAGATAACGAATTCGGAAATCAAATACGGATTCCGTACATATGAGGCCAGCCTTAGTCAATAAAAGTCTGACACTCCCTCCCGCACCGCCCAGGGCGGAGGAAGTCATTTGATGATTTCCCATCAGTAAAAAAATAAAAATAAAATGCCATACCGCCAATGGCCGTCAGGCCTAATCTTACCTGTCCAAAAGAACTAACACCTTTATCAGTTCGGCCACACCGATGATAGCCGGACGTTTCTCTACTTTGGATTAAGCAAGATTTAATCAACGCATTAAAGAGATGATGCTCAATAGTCTGATTAGTATCTTCTTGTACAACCAGACCGTTGTAGTTCCACCCAAAATAGAGGATGCGAATGAGGACTCGACGGTAGTGGTACCTGGAACATAAATAAATATCGTCACGCCTGTATTCCCCATAGGGTTAAGCAGAGGTGTGTAACTCTCCAGACCGATTCCGGCCATGGTGGCTAATTTTAATGCAAACTAGCCGAGTTCGCAGGAGATATTTTAGTGCAAAAGTGTGTGCGCGAACACAGGTTCACTCCCTGTTCCCTTACTCTCTAGTCCGATGGGGCGGCAATCCGATGCAGAGGTGTACCAATGTACACCCACGGTCCGCTGGTATATTTGGGTCCCATTTAATAGGGGGCGAGCCTATTGCCATTAACCAGGCACAAATCCTAACTCCGAGCTGCTACTGAGAATTTCATAAAAAAACCCAATAACACTATGCTCGACCTACCTAGAATGTACTTGGAATTATAACTGAAACGGAAAGGAATAACATCATCATCAACAGCCTGTATGTATGTATGTATTCTACAGACCGATTCCGGCCACGGCGGCTAATCTTAATGCAGACTACCCAAGTACGCAGGAGATATTATAGTGAACAAGTGTGTGCGCTAACACAGGTGCACTCCCTCTTCCCTTACTCTCTAGTCCGATGGGACGGCAATTCCGAGACGATGCAGAGGTGTACCAATGTAAACAGTTTGCCGGTATGTTTAGGTCCCATGTAAAAAGGGGCGAGCCTATTGCCATTAACCCTAACTTTAAGGTGCTACTGAGAATTTCTTAGAAAAACCCAAAAACACTGAACTTCGGGACAAGGACACCATAGTATTGATTTAAGAAATTATATATCTATGAATGTTTTCGTGATTTTGTTGTTGGAGTGCCATAATAAATAAATAAATGTTAACAGTCGTAAGCATTTTAATTTTATTTCATACAATTCAGTTATATTTTTATTTACATACCACCACGCCTGTATTCCCCAAAGGGTTAGGCAGTGGAGTACCAATGTACACCCACAGTTCGCCGGTATTTAGTAATAAACTGTATAAAGTTTAAAATCCTTAAAAAGTTTGCAACTTACTTGCTGTAATCCAACTGCTTATTCTCTGCTTTCGTGTCATTTTTATTACAAGTTTCTGAAAAGTTTTTGCTTATAATATTTTTAAGCTGTAAATTATGTGCCTCTAGCTGCATGATTCTTGCTACTAAAACCTGTAAATGTATAAACATTTTATTTTTGTGATACGTTCACAATTTTTGAAGAGGTTATGTATGTATTACGTTATTTTTCTTTGCTTATTTACTTCTTTATCTAACTTATACAAATCTTCTTTTGTTGTCATATCCGTATTTTTCTTTTTAGGTGGCATTTTCGTAATTAAATCTAAGTATTTGGAAAATACCGAAGTTTACGAACAATAAAAGTTGACAGTCTAGTTTGACACTTCACTTTGACTGTTTGACACTGTTATCACAGTTGACTCAACTGTCAAACAGTCTACGATCGAAATAATGACAGTTACGTTTTTTAATAATTATGTTCAAATCAAGTTCAAATACATAAAGATAGTGTGTTTTTTAATCTCAGAGACTGATTTGACAGCTTCTTACGTCAAACTTGAAAATAGTGTGCTTTATGTCTATGAGCCGAAAGCACATTATTTTTATATTTGACGTATGAAACTGTCAATTTGGTCTGCGAGATTAACACTATTAGTTGTAAATGATAAATTATCAAACAAGCTAAGTCTACTACAATCTGATAATGGTTAAAATATTGTGACTTCCCTATGGTAATAAATAGTAATTGGTTAATCAACATTTGAGATAAATTAAATTAAAATAAAACAAACATTTAAAGGGTTACAGGTACAGTTTTTATAGATAATGATAAGGAACCCTGCGTGCGCGAGTCTGACTCACAGTTGGCTGGTTTTTTTATTGTAATTTCATCTGGCAGTTCAACCTAAGAGGTTGTGTATTGCTAAACCGGACTTTCCTGTGGATGACTTGAAAATTAAGGCCACCAGTCAAGGCTTTAGTATCGACAGAGCGTCCGGGTCGAAAGCCGTGCTGAGCATCTGAAAGATACATATTTATCTGTTTGAGAATAGTGGAATGAAGACCGTGCTCGAAAACTGGCAATTGTAGGAAGAACTGCGACAGGCCTATGATTTTCTACTAAAGTTTTGCTTTACTGTATGTGCCGAGGCCCTCAGGAATGGCACTGGTGATTAGTGGCGAGATCTCCATACAACTCGACTCCTACCCACCTCAGAGCGCGGGAAGACAGCTAGTCTACCGCCATGGAAAAATTACACAATCAGTAGCGTTCACTATTTCTAAACTAAATAGTCACACGGAGATATTAATTTATTATTTGAATAGTTTTGTTGATAGTGAACAAAAAACACGAGAACGCCTATACTTATTCTAGTTTCATTACACAAGGAATTCAGCTACCTATATTTGCTTCGATTTCCGTCTAACGACAATTTTATTAACCTTCGCTTTGCCGCTGATAGAGACTTCCCTAACCGAGTGACCTTGTCAATTTAACGACTCTAGGATTTAGAAAACCTACACCATAACAACATTATATTGGGTTAATATCCAAACTAATGCGTCATATTTTTAAAATTCCTATCAAATTGCGGTTATTCCTGTTTGCAGTAGGTAAACAACTCAGAACGCATTTCGAATTAAAATTAGAATTATTGTGTTAATGTATGACACATACCTAATTATGGTAAGGCATGAAATAACTCGAAAAGTACCTACATGCTGCTCTGACGTGTACTTTTATTGAATGTGTAGGTACCAAGTACAGCTAGGCGTCCACTCGGCGGACGGGCCGCGACGCATTGCTATAATAAAACCGTCAGATGTTTTAAATCTTTACCTGCAGTATTAGATATATTTTGTAATAGATTTTGCTAGATCCCTATTTTAATAATAAAAAAAATATATAGTTCCTGCACTCAGGGGTAATGTAGCGTCCCATTACTGAAACCGGTTTCAGAATCGGATCAGTAGTTCCAGAAATTAGCGTGTTTGAACAAAAAACAAACTAATTGTTTTAGCTGTATAGTATTAGTACTGACGTTGTTTTTCTGTCTGTCTATCTCTAATGAACACCTAACTTTATTCCATCATCATTTCATCAAGTAATCATATAATCTAAAACATTACTGTTGTTTTGTTAAATCTATAAAACCGAAGCACACTTTGCTCGGCCTGGGGATCGAACGAGACCCCACGGTCAGCTGTCGCGAAGACACAGTTTTGTTTAAGTTTACAAATACCAGATCTGTCTGAACTGCGAACACATCAAGCCCGTACCGTGTGTGACTGTCACGACCTCAAACTCTACGCAGACTACCAAGTATACGGCGACACCGAACACTTGGAAGCAAGCTGTGCAATTGATCAGTGTGATCGTTTGTGTAGGCATGCGCACGCGCCGGTCAGATCGAACTGGCGCAGCTCAGTCTGGTCAGCCGGGTTGTTCTGTGAAATCATCCTTAAGTCTAGATATGTCGAGCCTGATGCTAGGGGCTGACAACTCACATCCTCAAGCACACTTCAGCTAAACGCATCGAGGGACATTTCTACAGAATAGCATGGCTGATGTGTTGTTTCTCTCCTATCGCTTCATTGCGCATGGCGTTGTACTGCCGCGACCACAAAGCTAATTTAGGTACTGTTCGTATAAATGGAAAATAACATACCATCACGCCTGTATTCCCTGACAGGTAAGGCAAGAATAGGAAAATGATACGCAAATATTATTAGTAACGATAATGCATTATCATTAATTGCCATCCTACCTTCGCTAAAGTTGGTTGTTACGACAAAAGCATTTCATTTAGTTTATTGAAGTGATTTGAAAAGCTACTGAACATGTCTGTCTCTCTGAGTTGTCAAGAAGCGGTGCAGTAGCTATAGTGAACTGTCGTGTTGTACTAGAAGTGACAATACACAGGAAATATACAGGTAAACATGAATTATTTATTTTTTACCGACTTCATAAAAAGATTTTTGCAATTTTAGTGTACAGTATTTAATGAGAGTTTTTATTTAGTTTATTTTTTTATTAGTCTGTTTCTTCTAATTGTTTTTTAATTCTACTGTTCTCTCCATTATTTTTAAGTAAAAAAAAGTAAGAACGTGGACGAGGCGAAAGTAGTGTGTAAGGATCGTAGCAGGTGGCGTTCTATGGTTTCTGTCTGCCCCCATGGGAAAAAGGCATGAGTTTGTTATGTTATGTTCATAAAAGAGGTTCGTTTGTTTTTTTGTTTGTTCACACACATATTTGTCGAAAGGTTCCGTGGTTTATCCCACCACGGAACCTTTACGAGTACCTCATGCGCGCCGCGTCTGCATTAGGAATGCTACCGAGCTCTGAATGGTCTTTCGATTGATTTCACAAACGCTGAAAAAATGAGGGTGTGATATAAAGGTACTCATTTGCCAAATCTACACCCTCGACAACCACGATTATTTATTAAATGATAGCGAAGTGCCCGCGGCTTTGTCCGCGTGGCTTATTCCGCCCGCCATAAGTTACGTCTTTAGTTACTGCTCCGCTCCAGTGTGTCGCAGCGTAATGTTATATAGCCTATGTTACTCAGAAATAATGTAGCTATCCATTAAATAAAAATGGTTAAAATCGGTCTAGTAGTTTCGGAGCATATTCGTTACAAACAAATCTTACGTCTTTATAATATTAGTATAGATAAATAAGTAAATTGTAACTAAATGCGTTGCCATCCCAGAGACAAAGTTGAAATGTGTCATGCCTGTAATTACACCGGCACCCATACCATTCGAAAATTCGAAATACAGCAACGCTGCCTTGCTCCAGATGTAATGTAAATGTAATTCTCCAGACCGATTCCGGCCACGGCGGCTAATCTTAATGCAGACTAGCCACGTACGCAGGAGATATAATAGTGCACGAGTGTGTGCGCAAACACAGGTGCACTCCCTCTTCCCTAACTCTCATAGCCCGATGGGACGGCAATCCGACACGACCGGAGAGAGATCGGGCGCAGGACCAACGGTTTTACGTGCTTTCCGAGGCACGGGGGCGTCAGACCACCAACTTCCAAACTCCGGGCTGCTACTGAGAAATTCCTAACGGAAAAACCCAATAACACTTTTTGCCCGACCTGGGAATCGAACCCGGGACCCCTTGCTCAGTAGTCGCGCTTGCGACGCATGCAACGGGGCAGTCAGTCAGTCTTGCTCCAGATATAAGTATGGTGGTGGTACTTCCCCGGACGAACTCCTTCACAAAAGCTTAGAAACTTTCTAATCAACAAATCATAATGAAGTTTATTTAAAAAAAAAAAAAAAAGAAATTTATGTGAACTCCTCAATGTTTTTTTTTTTAAAATTTTGTTTATATTATTTAATTAGAGTTTTTATTTTATGTATATTTTTATTAGTTTGTATCTTCTAATTGTTTTTTAACCCTATTGTTCTTTCCTAATAATTTTTAAGTAAAAAATGTATTTTTGCATATGTGGTAAAAAATGGCTGAAATTGATGTTTTACTTTATCACCATACCTGTACCCATATTAGCATATAAAAGTATAAAAAAGAAGTTTAAAAAACCTAAAACCCGACCACAAAAAAATCACGTTCTAAAAAGTATGAAACAAGAAAACATTCTCATCTGAAAACCGTGGTCGTATGCCACTTTGCCCTAAACTTTAGTGCTAAAGATTAATGTTCTATTACTATACACATACTGTTTTATCGGATTAAGTGGCATACGACCACGGCTTTCAAATGTAATAGGTTCCCATGTAATAGGGGGCGAGCCTATGCCATTAACCGGGCACAAATCCAAACTCCGAGCTCCTACTGAGAATTTCATAGAAAAACCCAATAACACTTTTTGCTCGACCTGGGAATCGAACCCAGAACCTCTAGCGTAGCAGTCGCGCTTAGGACCACTAGGCCAACGAGGCAGTTCAGATACACAATATTTGGAATATTCTATTAGGTCTGCAGCGACATCTATCGCACAGCGTACGAACTACTACGGCAAAACTGACGTTGCCTAGATTGCGCTATTAAAGTTTGCAGCGACATTAGCATATGTACAAAATCCCGGCAACAACCGTCGGGCAGTAGCCCACCAGATACAACACCTGTCTGCTCGGAGGATCCTCAATTTTCAATGGGGGATGAGAAACTTTACACCCTGTTTCTCATTCCTCCAAACTGGTGACCCCGAGCATGAACGTCAGCGTAGCCTTCGTGCAGCTACTTCATACGTCATCATCACTTCCTCAAGCTCTCGAGCACCGGAGTCACACAGCCCGCCAGCAACCACGGCTTCATCGGGTTTCCTGACCACCAGCATGCAGCGGAAGCGCATTTCTGGTCATCACCCTCAGCCTCATCAGCGACTTTGGCAGCTTCCTGGACTTCGGCCGGTCATCAAGCAGAGACCACTTCTCTCCTGGTCGACACCACAGCAGCCAAATACCGCTACGCAACACTGCAGCACTCCGACTCACTGGAGTATAATGCAGTCGGCCCGGCACACGCATCGACCTCCGGTTTTGGAGGGGAGTGATATAGCGACATCTATCGCATAGCGTACGAACTACTACGGCAAAACTGACGTTGCCTAGATCGCGCTATCAAAGTTTGCAGCGACATTAGCATAATATATGTACAAAAATCCCGGCAACAACCGTCGGGCAGTAGCCCACCAGATACAACACCTGCCTGCTCGGAGGATCCTCAATTTTCAATGGGGGATGAGAAACTTTACACCCTGTTTCTCATTGCTCCAAACTGGTGACCCCGAGCATGAACGTCAGCACAGCCTTCGTGCAGCTACTTCATACGTCATCATCACTTCCTCAAGCTCTCGAGCACCGGAGTCACACAGCCCGCCAGCAACCACGGCTTCATCGGGTTTCCTGACCACCAGCATGCAGCGGAAGCGCATTCCTGGCCATCACCCTCAGCCTCATCAGCAACTTTGGCAGCTTCCTGGACTTCGGCCGGTCATCAAGCAGAGACCACTTATCCTGGTCGACACCACAGCAGCCAAATACCGCTACGCAACACTGCAGCACTCCGACTCACTGGAGTATAATGCAGTCGGCCCGGCACACGCATCGACCTCCGGTTTTGGAGGGGAGTGATGTACTGACATCTATCGCATAGCGTACGAACTACTACGGTAAAACTGACGTTGCCTAGATCGCGCTATTAAAGTTTGCAGCGACATTAGCATATGTACAAAAATCCCGACAACATCCGTCGGGCAGTAGCCCACCAGACACAACACCTGTCTGGTCGGAGGATCCTCCCTTTTCTATGGAGGCTGAGAAACTTGACACCCTGTTTCTCATACCTCCAAAGGTCTCCCAAACAAAATGTTGGTTAGTTAGCTAGTTTTATGATGCGTTCTAAAGGGTGCCATGTACTATTTACTAATACAATATATAAATATACCATCACGCCTGTATTCCCCGAAGGGTTAGGCAGAGGTGCACCGATTTAGGTACACCCACAGTTCGCCGGTATATTTAGGTCCCATGTAATAGGGGGCGAGCCTATTGCCATTAACCGGGCACAAATCCAAACTCCGGGCTGCTACTGAGAACACAATAAAAATACAATATATGTATATATATTTGAAATGTGCTAATTAAGCCCTTTATATTGATATGCAACACGACTATATTTGGAAGAAAAAAAATATTATTTCACATCTTCAGGAGCCCTAGAGGACGCCACATGCAATTTATTGCAATATAACGTATGCCTATAACCAGCGGACAATTTAGACGCTTCAAGTGACACCTCATTTGTCAATTTACGTCAGATAGTTTAGAAGTTATGAGGGAACAGATGAACATCCATACATACATACATACATACATACATACCGGTCAACCTCATAACCCTCCTTTTTGCTTCGCCGTAGTTGGGTAAAAATAACCCTCCTTTTTGCTTCGCCGTAGTTGGGTAAAAATAAAGAGCTAACCATGAAACTATGAAAATCCATATGTAAGCAGTAGTAGAAACAGCTGTGGTACCCACAAATTAACAGCTGTGACAAATGTACCACAGCTGTTTCTATGTCATCTCATGGAAGTATTACCTAGGTAGAGCCTCTAGGCCTTACTAGCCGTTCTGCAAGTTTGTATTGTCATTTGTTTCCTTCACACAGGTCTGATCAAACCTCGAGTAGAAGTGCAGAAGATCATCTGGGAGTAGTTAGTGTTTGAACTATAAATATGATCATTGTACGAGTGTTGTTCGTCGTGGTGCTGGCAGTGAAGGGGCTTGTGTGTCGTAAGTTTAGTTTTATATTATAATACCGGCGAGCTCTGGGTGTGCTCTGGGTGTACATTGGTACACCTCTGCCTAACCCTTCGGGTAATAGAGGCGTGATGGTATGTTATGTTTTTTTTTTTTGTTCCAGTCCAGACTACGGCTCCGGTAACTTTTACATATTGGAACGATAAACCGTTGCTCGCGGTGATAATGTTACAAAATGTACCGAGTGAGGCCACCGACTACATTCTAAATTATGAAAGTGGTAAGATGGTTCCGGGTGAATATTTAGTTTTGTGCTTATTACAAAGTGCTTGTATTAGAACTCTTTGTGAAGGAGCTCCTCCGGGGAAGTACTACCACCGTACCTATTTCTGCCGCAAAGCAGCGTTGCTGTGTTCTGGTTTGATGAAATGTACATGAGACATGTCTGCTTTGTCTCTGGGATGGAAACTCATTTGCAAGGCGGCATTACAGATATCAAAAGATAATTTCTAATTTTATTTTTCAATTATTTCAGGCAATTGTGATAAACAAAGCACGGCAACATTTACAAAAGAAAAATGTGAAGGTGAGAATAATTTCTACATACAGCTTGTCGGTTGGAATTTTACATACATACATACATACATAAACTCACGCCTTTTTCCCATGGGGGTAGGCAGAAACCACGGAACGCCACCTGCTACGATCCTTACATTCTTCTTTCGCCTCGTGCACATTCATACATCTGGTCATACAAGCACGCCGGTTACGAGTACTGCGCACCCGACCTTTCTGAAGAACCTCACCAATAAGGTCAGGGTAGGTCTTTCTAGGGCGTCCCCTTCCGGCATTGTCACTCACATCTGCCACATAAATACCTTTTTGTCAGTCGCCTTTCATTCATCCTCTCAACATGACCGGACCATCTAGGCATACTCTTTTCAACCTTTGTTACTACATCCTCTTTTAATCCGCGACGTTGTCGTATAATTTCATTTCTCGCTCTATCGTTCAAAGTTACACCACACATACTTCACAAGGAACGCATCTCCACAGCATTAATCCGACTTTCATGCTTCGTTTGCCATAACCAACATTCACTTCGATACGTAAGTGTAGGCACTAACTAATTTGTGAACCCGAGTCTCTGTGGAGCAGGACCAGCATTAAGCCAAGCATTCTTGTCATTAATATTTAAATCTTCTAACTTATAATATGCTTGACTACATAGTGTGCGTTTGATGCAAGATTTAAATTTTCTCTCATTTAGTTCGAGAATATCGAGCGGTATTTTATTATAACATTTTACACAGTACCCCATTAAAGAAGTGTGTACTTTAGACAATCTGAAACTTGGCTGATCTAATTTATTCCTATTTCTAGTATAAACATTATATCTATCACCCATTTTTTTGAAAAGATGAAGGTTCTTTCGAACATGCATAATGTTTTCATATATAATAATTATATTGACAAGGAACCGTCATGATATTATTTTTTTTTAACAATTCCCTTAGAGACTCGCCCCTGCAAAGATTATAGATGGCTCTGACAGCCCTCTTTTGCAGAATAAAGATTGAATCTATATCTGCAGCCCGCCCCCAAAGCAAAATACCGTAAGACAAATGCTATGAAAGTAACTAAAATAGACCAGTCTCGCGGTATCTATCGGTAATTGTTGGATTTTTCTGCTGGGTGAGGGCGGCTGAGCTCAACCGCCCTGCTAGAGATGTTAAGTGAGGACTCCACTGCAGCTTTGAGTCAAGCGTAATCCCCAGGAAAACTGCCTTTTCGACGAATATATCCTTATTTAATATAACGTTACATGAACAACTTTTAACATTTGGCAAAGCGAATCTTATGCATTTAGTTTTCTTCTCATTTAATACTAAGTTATTTATAGTAAACCAATTATGATCCTCATGCATAGCGTTATTTGCGTCGTCAAGATGTTGTGCCTTTCTATTTACTTTAAAAAACAGTGAAGTATCATCAGAAAATAACACCATTTGAGGTTGGTTTTTCAGTAAATGAGGTAAATCATTAATATATACTAAAAAGAGAAACGGCCCCAATATTGAACCCTGTGGAACCCCCATCTTTACTTTTAGGCCTGCAGTGGCATTTTATACGGTAATTCCACCGTCACTTCGACGCTCACTTCACACTTCAAAGTGTCAAATAAGTCATGTCATTTGAATTTGATTGAATATTTTATGTCATTGAATAGCAACTTGAGATGCGAGTTCATGTCTAAATTTTACAGAATCGACGTACTGATGAATTTACACCGTTTGTTTGAACATGCTGCCGTCTATCATTTAAGTACGATTTTATCAAGTCACGCGCTAGATGACCAAGTCCGTAATGCTCAAGCTTAAGGAGGAGTGTTTCATAATTTACGCAATCAAATACTTTTGAGAGGTCGCAAAAAAATGCCAATGGCATTCTGTGAGTGTTCCTAATTAAAGTGACACCGGCGTCCGTAGTACAACGCCCTCTGGTGAAACCATCGTGCAAGATGTTGTTGCTGTTGAAATTATTGAGCATTTGATTGAGCATCACTTTTTCGAAAACCTTGCTGAAAACCGGCAAAATCGACACAGGTCTGTAATTGTTGGTTGTGCTTCATTAAAGTAGGGAAAACTCCTTGGTCTATACACAAATTAAATATCAAAGCTAAATAGGGTGTCTCAATAAATTATTGATTTACATACATTAGTAGACATGCCCCACAGATCTTCGGTAACCTTGCTCTTGAGTTGTTTAAACGTCTTTATAACAACCAGAGGGTTAATATGTTTAAATTTAAATTAATTGGGACAGGCTGAAACATTCGCCGTTACTAAATCCATAGCAAGTGCGGGCGAGGAATCTAAAGCTTCAGTAGTTTTAATTGGAATATTGGTAAAGAATGTTACAAATTCCTGAGCCACATCGATATTTGTGCTCCTCGGGAAGTCTCTAGACTATAATCAGCATTATGTCTTTTATTTCTATTTATTTCGTTATTAATCATTTTCCAAACCGTTTTTATTTTATTATCTGCTGATTTAACCTTGTTACTAATGTAAAGGGCTTTCGCTGAATTACAAGTATTTTTAAAAATTTTAGAGTAGGTAAGTAGCAACATAATTATTAAAACTTTCAGTATTTACGTAAGGCTTGAGGCCATAGAATTCAAATAGTCGTTCCCTAATTTTCCTGATACCTTTAGTACTAAAAAAAAAATTTGCGCCAAATTGCTTTTTTTTTTTTCTTAAAAATATTAAAACTCTGTTTGCACGACTGAAAAGAATTCTTCATACAAAGTACTACCACCATTCATATCAAGGCTCTGAACACATAACTTACTAATTAAAGTGCTATTAAATTTATTTCAATTACCAGATGTTATTGGTCTTGATTGTATCTGCACTTTTTGTAATGATGTTTTGTACTCAAAAGAAACGGTTTGTCCGCTGTGATCAGACGGAAGATAATTTACTATAGCTTTATCTAGTAGTAGGTGCAGCAACAAAAAACATTATCAATCTCAGACCAACAAAATTTTTTTGTTGGTCTGAGTTATCAATACATGTAGCAGTAGTCGAAGTTATTCGAGTTGGTTCTAGAAAAACATATTGAAAGATTTAAAGAGACTTATTAATCTACTGCTATTTGAATTATTTTCTAGAATATTGATATTAAAGTCACCACAGATTATAATCTGTGGTGACTTTAATAATAATAATAAATCAGTAATAATTATTACTGATTTATTACCAGTTGTAAGTTTAGACAAAGCATCTTCCATTAATGTCTCAAATATAGAGTAATTTTGGTAATTTGGGGGTCTGTACACGCACACTATAACATGCTTATCTAGCTCAGCACAGGACAGCTCAATAATATGTTCAACCGATAGTTCAACTATGTCTTTACGTGGCTTTGATTTAATACTATTTTTACTAAGGATTAGTGAACCAGCACGCTTCATGGATTTACGGTTGAAACAACTGGCCACAGTATAACTCTCATAATTAATTAACATTTCATAATCTTTTAACCAATGTTCTGTAAAACAAGTAATGTCGAACATTGTCCTTTCTAAAAACAGTTCAATTTCTAATTGTTTTGAAGAAAAACCTTGAATATTTTGATGAAATATTTTTAAGGAATGTTGCTTACCCCCGTGTTTACTATTTGGTAAGTGATTGCTAGAAGACACCTTTTTGTTGATAAGTTTAAATACATTGTCGTTGGTATCTTCTGTTGTCTTAATTATTAGTTTAAAACATTATTTTTTGTTACCACCATAACATTAGTAATTCCTACTAATTATTATTACTAATTTGTGTGGTGCTAATTATGGAGGACTTCGACATACTAATTATGTCTGAGTTAATATTAAAAGCTAATAGCCAAGCTATCTGGCGTCTAAATCTAATGGGCAGATACGCTGTATCCCTAGTCGATTTTTATTTGTCAACTAAACTGTTGATGTCCAGTGTACTGTTTGTGCACTTACTTATCTTGAGGTATCAGCTCACTGCCTAACTCGCCGCACGCGCGTCCGCTTAGCTCCGTGGCTCTAAGCAAAGTGTTAAATTGAAATTCGTGTTGTGACCCTCAACCTTCGTGGTGTGATGTAGACCATAAATTTACGGTCCGGCACTGTTTTTTTATTGTCAGGCAATCCTCATATAGATGTGTTCCGTTTGGGGTAAACGGAATGTTATGTCAGACTATTACTGACTAAAACCCCACGGTTCCTCCTGTTACCATAAGTCAGGAGCCCGGTGTTCGCTTGACGCATGATCCGCGCTCCCGACTGGTATTCGACCGCCATTGGTCCGGCCCTGCCTAGAACCTAGCCTGGCTACCAATTGGTGATGACGTCAGCATACAGTATGATTTCAAAACATTTCTTTTACCAATTACAGTAACTAAAATATGGAGCAGAATACCAGGAAACAAGGCAATTTTTATTAAACCTACATTGGACAAACCAAATATAAGTGTTTATTTGGTATTATTAGATAAGAGTGAGAAGACCTGTGCATGTAAATTAATCATGCATGGCGTAAGAGACACTACGGAAGATAATGTTGGTAAGGAAAAATATTTATTTATCTAATTAAACTTTATGCAACAAAAGGTACAAAGGCGGACTTAATGCCTTAGGCATTCTCTACCAGTCAACCAAAGGTGGTGAACAGATAACATGGCAGGTGCAAATTAATGTACGAAAGAAAACAACAAATTTTCTTAATTTATTATCTGGTGAGGTGATCGTGTCAATGCATTCATTGTTGATTAGATGGAGATTTAGTAGCAGTAGAGCTCTTTGTGAAGGAGCTCGTCCGGGGAAGCACTACCACTATATCTATTTCTGCCGCAAATCCCTAAAACCTATGTCAGTCCGCTTGGTGAAATTACAGGCATATGAGACATTTAAGTTTTATCTCTGGGATGGCAACGCATTTGCAAGGCCTCTGGTATTGCAGATGTCTATAGGCAGCGGTGACCACTTACATTAAGTGGGCTGTAAGCTTATTTGCCAGCCAAAGAAATATTTAAACAAAAACATATAACTTCTCCACTGACTGTTATACTAGTTCGCCTCGCGAGCGTGCGCCTGGCAGTGGTCACAAATTCTAACCCAATCTAACTTAAGCGGAGAGCTTTTACATTATTCCTGAATAATATAGGCTACATAACATCACGCTACGACACACGGGAGCGGAGCAGTAACCGAAGACGTAACTAAACGCGGGTGAAGTAAGCCACCCGGGCGAAGTTGTGTGCAGTTCGCTAGTATATACCATCACGCCTGTATTCCCCGAAGGGTTAGGCAGAGGTGTACCAATGTACACCCTCAGTTCGCCGGTATATTTAGGTCCCATGTAATAGGGGGCGAGCCTATTGCCATTAACCGGGCACAAATCCAAACTCCGAGCTGCTACTGAGAATTTCATAGAAAAACCTAATAACACTTTTTGCTCGACCTGGTCACTTCAGCTGGTCAGTCGCACTTGCGACCACGAGACCAACGGGGCAGTTCGCTAGTGTTCGATAAAAAAGCCTAATTAATGATTATCTGTTTCAGACTTCCCAACTTTGTGTTACTATCTCGCTATTATCTCGTATTGTAAAATTTTTGTCGATTACAACAATACATGTAAAGGTATGTACAATATTTAAATGCTATACAAGTAAGGTTATACACGACATGGTACGGAACCCACACCGGGTTCATGTAGGCATTACCCGGGCGTAAAACATGACATATCGAGCTTCAGGAAGAGACGGCACAACATCAGATGTGGTGAGATGGGTGTAGCACACTTTTGAGTTATTCGTTGAGTGGACTGCAGTGTCTGTCTGTCCACCTCTTTACGGTTAAACCTCTGAACTGATTTAGATGAAATTTGTTATAGAGATAGTTTGAGACCCGGGAAAGGACATAGGATAGTTTTTATCCCGATATTCCCACGGGAAACTTGAGGAAGTGAAATCGCGAGGCGCTGCTAGTACATACATAGATGATAGTTTCGATAACTCATCGACTGAACGATTCGGGATTTCGGATTTGGGTAAAATTTGGTAGGTAGATAGATTAGGATCTGGATTAACATATAGGCAACGTTGTGTTCGTTAAAAGTCATTTATTCAAAAAATACCCTTTTCGGGAAATTGTAATTCGAAAATGGGTAGGAATTCGAAAAAACTTTCTAAGATAAAAGTTGTAGAAAATTTTATTAACTTTCATTATGTAAAAGATGTTTATCTCTACGACGCACCGTTTTAAAGATATTAGTGGAAAACTCAAAAGTGGGAACTTTTATCCCCCCTCCCCGTTCCGACTTACCCACAGACGCGGGAATTTTTAGCACCCTGAGCAACTTTCTCAAGAAATCGCTTAGGGCCCAGCTAACGCACTCTACAAATACTTTGTTCAGTGGACTTAAAAGCTTGTCGCAAAACACAAGTAATGAAGAATGTTACTAGGTATGCCAAATCGCTTGAAATTTTGTATCAGTAAAGCCTGTAGGTATATAAATACACTAACTTTTGTTGTAGTCAAAAATACCTAGTAGTTTTGATTTTATAGGCATTCAAAGTTAGAAAAATATCGAGACCCGCTAAGTCACGTGACCGCTTGTGACGTCATACTACAACGCGCCGCGTGGGCCAGCCGGCGGACTGAGTGAGCTAGACTGAGCGTGTGACGTCATTGCACATCACACCGTCACCGACAGCCCGCGTCGTGCGGTTCCAACTTGTTTTACTTTTAAATCGGAAACTAATTGACGTATCTAATTATTTCGTTCACTAGCATTTTTTTTATTTTTGACAGAGAATATGGAGTGCTATTAATCAAAATTAGTTAACATTCTTCATTCTAAGTAGAAATATATACCTACTAGGGAAATCTCGTAACAAACTTATGATTTTTTTAACGTAGGTACCTAAATACATGCGTTTTCAATTAAATAAAGATGTAATATTCTGTAATTTTATTTTTTAGTTCATCCCGAATCACCATTGCCGGATAATAAGCTAAACAACAGCATTTCAATGCCAAAGAATAAGACAAACGAAGGGTTGTCAGTACCGGGTAATAAGACAAACGAAGGGTTGTCAGTACCGGATAATAAGACAAACGACGGGTCATCAGTATCGGTAAATACGACAAACGACGGGTCCTCAGTACCGGATAATAATAATAATAAGACAAAGGACTGGTGGTCAGTACTATCTAGACCAGAAATAATAGCGTCTGTGGTAGTATCGGGTGTTGTTGTTATATTGGCTTTATTGGTCATAATGTATTTAATAAAATACAAAACAAAGTCGAACTCAGAAAAAACACTTCAAAAGTATAAAGTAAGTTTTTAGAGATTTATTTTTACCATTTGTATTGTCATTTCACTGTTTGCTTGTTTGCTCACGTGTCTTTTAATTATTATTAAAAATACGTAAACATTTTAAATACAAGGCGTTGATATGCATCCTCGTCAAATTCAAGGAGTTAACTATGCTCGTGATTCTTAACACGAATCAATAATAAAATAAATTGGTATTGTTTTTATCTCGCCAGTGGGTTTAGGCGCTATGTACACATTGATATAGCCGCGCGACAACTCTGCCTACCGCATACGCACCTGGGCGATTCTGAATTTAGCAAGAAGAGTATTCTGGAATACTGTTATTTGATAGTTGCAACTAAAAAAACAATTATTTATTAGATGTTCGCCAGGTATCGTAATTATATTTGATTTCTTCTATTTTTTTATGACAAGCTCCTAAAGTTCGTCGAGGATGCAAATCAACACCTTGTAGATAGTGGTAGAAAACCTTTCATGCGCGAGTCCGACTCGCACTTGGCCGATTTTTGTAATATTTTCACCATTTAGTGCGTCTCGTCGCCATTGTAACAGAGTAATAACAAATCATTTCTTTTTTCCAGCCTGCGGAACCCTTTTACCTCAACTTATTGTTCAGGAAGGAATGTCAGCGTGAACTCGATGAAATTGATCAGATCTACGAAGATATACATTAGGTTAAGGCGATTCGCACACTGCCCCGCATCACGGAGGCGCGGGAGCACGTTGTTTGCAAGTATCTGTGTTTGTATAGACAACACGCGTAGTGCAACACACTGAAAACGCGTTCACGCGCAGTGTTGCAGATCACCAGAGCTCCGTCGCCGCGCACCACGGAGCGTAGCGCGGGGCAGTGTGCTAATCGCCTAAGGCCGTATACAGAAAGAAAGCTGGAAACTTATAAGCGCTTACCGGCGCTCGACAGCGCTCTGTTCTACACAAAGGAAGCAGGTTGAAGTTGAACGAGCAAAATATCGTACTCATCGGACGATGATGATGACGATGTGGCGCCAGCGCTGACCGGCGCGGGTCGAAGATGTTCGGAACTTGTCGGCACCGTTCAGCGCTGATCGGCGCGCGTTCTTATATTTTCCTGCGCGGGTTACCAGCGCTGTCAAGCGCCGGTAAGCGCTTATAAGTTTCCAGCTTTCTTTCTGTATACGGCCTAAGGGACGAGCCACAGTCTCTGGCGACGCTTCACGCTTTGCAACAGGAGTTGCGACAGCGACACGATTTGCAGTGGTATGCCACAGCTCGAGTAGTTGCGACAGCGACGGCAAGTGAGACAAATGTACTCGCTAGTACATTTGTCTCACTCGCACAGCGCGCCTTCTGTAGCCGCTACATGTCGCGCTACTTGTCCGTGTAGCGTCGCATGTAGTGTCGCCGGTAGCTGTGGCATACTTCATACGTTGTCTACCATTTGTTTTTGCATCTCGAAGCTTATCGCGCCTCATGTCGCATGAAGCGCTTGGCTGTGGCTGGCGGGTAACTGTACAACATAATGTAATACATTATATATTAATGTAATGACGAGCCTGTTGGTCTAGTGGTTAGTTGGTTAGCGGCCCTGACTGCTAAGCCGGAGGTCGTGGGTTCGATTCCCACCCAGGGCTAACTTTGTGTGATGAGCATGATTGTTAGTTCTGTGTCTGGGTGTGATTTATCTATAATATGTATGCATTTATAAATTATATAAGAATTTATATCAGTTGTCTGGTTACCATAACACAAGCTCTGCTTAGCTTGGGATCAGATAGCCGTGAGTGAGTTGTCCCAAGATATTTATTATTATATTATTATTACATTTTTTAAGAGTATGTATGAAGTTTCTTGAACGTACTTCTCCATACGTAACTCTACCTTTTCGAATGGACAACTAGTATCAATATTTTTAATTAATTTTCGTCGGCCATTTATTGAGTATTGGTCCTTCCATAGTGTACCTAATGTATCTCTCCAGACCGAGTCCGGCCACGGTGGCTAAGATTAACCTCGTACGCACGAGATGTTATAGTGCACAAGTGTGTGCGCAAACACAGGTGCATTCCCTCTTCCCTAACTCTCAAAGTCCGATGGGACGGCAATCCGAGATTGAGAAGAGATCAGGCGCAGGACCAACGGATTTACGTGCTTTCCGAGGCACGGGGATATCACACCATCAACTTCCAAACTCCGGGCTGCTACAGAGAAATTCCTAACGGAAAAACTCAATAACACTTTTTGCCCAACTTGGGAATTGAACCTGGGACCCCACGTCCATCAGTCGCGCTTGCGAGCACGAGACCAGATAGGCAGTCGCTCCATGTAAAACACTGGTATTCAGCTGCATCCGGTTAGACTGGAAGCCGACCCCAACGCAGTTGGAAAAAGGCTATGCAGATGATGATGATGATTTTGAAAGTAAATATATATCTAATTATTCTGTGAATATTCCAAGCGTCTACCTTTTACCGTTATCAATATCGAGCAAAAAGAGCGAAAAAAACACGTTTGTTGTATGGGAGCCCCCCAAAATATTTATTTTATTCTGTTTTTTAGCATTTATTGTTATAGCGGCAACAGAAATACATCACCTGTGAATTTTAACTGTCTAACTATCACGGTTCATGAGATACAGCCTGGTGACAGACGGACAGACAGACAGACAGTAATAGGGTCCCGTTTTACCCTTTGGGTACGGAACCCTAAAAATACAAATTAATAAATGGTAGAAAAGTATTGCTTTTTACTTCTACAGAAGTGCCTCCTACCAAACCTACTATAAGAAACAGTGTTATAATAAAAAATAAAGAAATATTAAAATTTATTTAATTTTTATTTGTTTATACACACGTAATAGAAACAAAGTTTTGACAGTACAAAATCAAAGCGATGTTTTATGTAACTTATTAGAACTACACTATGTATAATCACAATAAAAATATAATAATATAAGGTGCAGCGGGGAAAACTTCAACTAATCTTAATAACTTCTACATTTTACTAAGATTAGTTGAAATTTCCCGCTGTCGAGATTGCCCCGCTGCACCATACTTAATTAAAATAATAATAATATAACTATTCAGAATACTTGCATAGGCACAACCTTGAGGCTAGGATCATCCATCCATCTTCTAAAATACCGCCTTGTAGAATCAGAAGTACCATACTATAAGTATGTGCCCGACCCAGTTCTCGAAAATAGCCATGTCACACTGTACTGGGACCGATCCATCATCACTGACAGGACTAATTGTAGCCAATAAGCCTGATATAGTGGTGGTGGATCGCTTAGAGAAGCGCGCAATGATTGTTGACATAACAGTCCCACATGACGTGAACCTCGTGAAGGCCGAGAATGATAAGAAGATCAAGTATCTTAACTTGGCTCGCGAGGTTATCGACATGTGGGATGTAGACTCAGCGATCATTGTGCCGATAGTCGTTACAGCCAATAGCTTATTGCCAAGAGCCTCGACCAACATCTAAGGCTGGGTACTCACTTAGCAGTGTAGCACGCAACGTATCAGATACGGTATCAACCTGCAAGTGGGTACGGCTCGTCACGGTCCTCCGCGTGTCTAGCTACGAGCTGCCGGATCCGCAGTGCTCCGCCTTTGTGTTTGCAGTGAAACCGCCACTCGGCTTGTCACTGCGAGCTTACAGCGCTCCATGCGCGAGCCGCTCGCAGCGGGCTCGTGCCTACGTACTCACTTGATACCGTATCTGATACGTTACGTGCTACACTGCTAAGTGAGTCTTCTAAAGATACACATTTCATTAATTGAATTCAGAATACGTTGCACCTTTCACAATGAAATGAAATTTGTATTTGTAGTAGTAGTATCTTTATTAGTAACAATTTTCAAAATTGTGTTGAACATATTCATAATAATTAATAATTCTATTCTACTTACAACTAGATTAATTTAAAATTCAAAAAAATTACAATAATACAATAAAAAATACTATGTCACTATTATTAAAGAATTAATCATAAAGTCATAATTGCTATTGCTAATAAGTACATTTCAGAGTTCATCGACTGAGTATAAACATTTTTCTAAAAGAAAGGTTTTAAGACTGGCTTTGAAAGTTCTGCTATACAAAATCCTGTTTTAAATAAATAGGGAAAAAAAGTCGTGTATTAAATCAAGTTATATTTTGAGTAGCTCACAGAAGGGTACACTTGAGCAAGTCCTAGTCACGGAATATTCCGATCTGTGACCCTGTCCCCATATGGGGACGGATAGGGAAAAAAAGTGATCTCGCTCTCTCCCCATTAGCAACTCGGGGACTAGACTAGTGACTATAGACTATTAGGCACCTCGCGCACTAGACGGCCACGACCACGACCAGTGGCCGCAACGATCAGATTTACTAAAGAAACTATATAAACGTCGCGCACTTGGCCGCAACGGCTTTTTTAGTAAATCTGATCGTTGCGGCCACTGGTCGTGGTCGTGGCCGTCTAGTGCGCGAGGTGCCTTATGAGTGAATAAATTTCGAGCTGTCCTCTCGTTGCCCTCTCACCATAAGGGCACAACGCGGAGTGATAGATCGGAATATTCCCTAGTCACTGGCACATCTAACCAAGCAGGCCAGCGCGGTACTGCGCTCCAGTTCATAGGCGTATACAGGGGGTGGGGCGCGCCCCTCCCATATACCCCAACGTGCTCCCGCGCTACGCTCCGTGATGCGGGGCAGTGTGCGAATCGTCTTAACCTAATTTATGTCTTCGTAGATCTGATCAATTTCATCGAGTTCCCGCTGACATTCCTTCCTGAATAATAAGTTGAGGTAAAAGGGTTCCGCAGGCTGGAAAAAAGAAATGATTTGTTATTACTCTGTTACAATGGCGACGAGACGCACTAAGCGGTGAAAATACTACAAAAATCGGCCAAGTGCGAGTCGGACTCGCGCATGAAAGGTTTTCTACCACTATCTACAAGGTGTTGATTTGCATCCTCGTCAAATTTTAGGAGCTTGTCATAAAAAAATAGAAGAAATCAAATATAATTAACTACGATACCTGGCGAACATCTAATAAATACTTGTTTTTAGTTGCAACTATCATATAACAGTATTCCAGAATACCCTCTTGCAAAATTCAGAATCGCCCAGTTGCGTATGTGGTAGGCAGAGTTGTCGCGCTGCTATATTAATGTGAGTACATAGCGCCTAAACCCTCTGGCGAGATGGCTAGCTCGAATTTGAAAATCACGTCAACAAAAAAAAATTCAAAACCAATTTATTTTATTATTGATTCGTGTTAAGAATCACGAGCATAGTTAACTCCTTGAATTTGACGAGGATGCATATCAACGCCTTGTATTTAAAATGTTTACCTAAGTATTTTTTAATAATAACTAAAAGTCACGTGAGCAAACAAGTGAGCAAGCAGTAAAATGACAATACAAATGGTAAAAATAAATCTCTAAAAACTTACTTTATACTTTTGAGGTGTTTTTTCTGAGTTCGACTTTGTTTTGTATTTTATTAAATACATTATGACCAATAAAGCCAATATAACAACAACACCCGATACTACCACAGGCGCAATTATTTCTGGTCTAGATAGTACTGACAACCAGTCCTTTGTCTTATTCTTATTATTATCCGGTACTGACAACCCGTCGTTTGTGTTATTATCCGGTACTGAGGACCCGTCGTTTGTGTTATTATCCGGTACTGAGGACCCGTCGTTTGTGTTATTATCCGGTACTGAGGACCCGTCGTTTGTGTTATTATCCGGTACTGAGGACCCGTCGTTTGTGTTATTATCCGGTACTGAGGACCCGTCGTTTGTGTTATTATCCGGTACTGAGGACCCGTCGTTTAGAAAGAGGAAAGAAGAAAGAAAGGAAGAAAAACTATTTTCGTTTGTCTTATTCTCTGGCACTGAAATTCCGTTGTTTAGCTTATTATCCGGTAATGGTGATTCGGGACGAACTAAAAAATAAAATTACAGAATATTACATCTTTATTTGATTGAAAACACATGTATTTAGGTACCTACGTTAAAAAAATCATAAGTTTGTTACGAGATTTCCCTAGTAGGTATATATTTCTACTTAGAATGAAGAATATTAACTCATTTTGATTAATAGCACTCCATATTCTCTGTCAAAAACATCGAGATATAAGTACTCTCGAAGGTTAAAAATAAAAAAAATCCTAGTGAAAGAATTACTTCGATTTCGATACGTCAATTAGTTTCCGATTTAGAAGTAAAACAAGTTAACAAACAGATGTGCAATGACGTCACACGCTCAGTCTGGCTCACTCAGTCCGCCGGCTGGCCCACGCGGCCCGTTGTAGTATATATATTAGTAGGAAGCTGGCGTGGCTGACCGATGGGGCCCTGAAGTTCTCGAATGGAGACCTCGCAGCGGCAAGCGCAGAGTAGGACGTCCACCCACAAGGTGGACGGACGACCTGATTAAGACCGCAGGAAGACGCTGGATTGAAAGCGGCCAGCACTATCAACCGATCCTTTTCCCCTTCCCCTCGGACCGCGAAAGCGTTCAGACGTGTCCTCTGTGCTAGTCTGCTCCCTAATAATATTTAAACAAAGTAATAAAATAATATTAAATACAAAAATATTAAGTAAATAGTCGCGCGAAGTACCAGGCGCACAACGTTGTGAAGGAGTACAAAACACTGCGAGCGACGTGACGCAAGCAGCGAGCGAGCGAGGCGGCCGGCTGGTGACGTAGTTACCTCATCGCGTCATCACAACGGTGAGCAAGCGCAGGACCTGTTTTGTTACCACGGACCGGCTACTTCAATACAGCGAATGTGTGCGATCAACATTCTACGCTCCAAGTGACTGAGGCGAAGGTATGCAAAACCACGAATGTGATATTGAATAGTGTCTTTTTAGCGCTGCGTTTCTTGTAAATTATTACTGTTTACAACTTTTACTGATACTATCTACTGAATTGCCTACATATATCGGATCCTACTACCTATTTTGAATAAATATGGATCACACTCCCGACAACCAATCTGAACCAAATCTAACTGTAATAGGAATAACTGAAACTCCAAACAACTTCGTAACTACTTATAGAGGAAAACGATTACGTAGTTCGTCGGGTGATAATATGTTTAGAGACGAATTTTCTGCCTTTAAGGACGAAATTAAACAAATGTTTATAAAGCTGCAGGCTGATACTATGAAAGAATAAAGGCTCAATTTTCGTCGTTAAAAACGGACTCCGAAGCTAGGCTTATCAAAATTGAGGATTCCCTTATGCAAATTGAAAAAACTAACCAGGAGATAGATAAATCTATAAAACATACAACTGCACAATATGACGACATAAAACTCAAAACTGAGCAACTAGACAAAGATTGCAAGGAGTATCGGGCACACGTAATAAGCCTGGAAGACAAAATAGAGGATATGCAGCGGATATCTAACATTAATTTCTTGGAACTGAGGAATTTACCTAAAAAACAGGGTGAAACAAAGGCCGACTTAGATACATATATAAATAATTTACTCAAATTAATTAAGACAGATAGTTCGAAGATATCTATTAATGATGCCTTCCGATTACCAGGAAAAAACGATACCCCTCCTACGGTACTTATAGAGTTTGGTAATAACACCTCCAAAAATATGGTGTTAAAGGCTATTAAGAACTATAATCAGTCTAGCACCACAAAGTTAAACAGTTCCAACTTGGAAGCCGCTGGATCTTCCCCCGTGTACATTGCAGAACACCTCACCCCTAAAGCAAGAAGACTTCACTTTTTTGCAAGAGCGCACGTAAAAAACAATCGGCTAAAATACTGCTGGACTGCAAATGGAAAGGTGCTAGTAAAAAAAAACGAGACGGGACCCACCATCCAGATTAAATCTGAAGTTCAATTGGAAAAACTTGTGAGTCAAAAAATGTGACTAATAAAAGTCTCGTACTACTATATAGCTAAAGCGGTTTATTTTCTAAATAAATTTCATGATCGCATGTCATTACTGTTAGTTTCAAAAAGTTTGATTATGTATACTTTTATTTCTTTCTTTTTATTGCATGTAGAAAAAAATGTTTTACTCACACTATTCAACACACTTATACTCCAACACAACACTCACTGCACAAATTGCACATTTAACACTTCCATCACATTTAAACTAAATACACACAGCTTTATACTTACTACACACACACTTACCTACACTGCTACATCTTTATTAGATGTGGTGTATGCCCTGATTCAAATTACGGATAGGTGTTTCACTCAGTATTTTGTAATCATAAACAGCACGACAGTTACGATCATGTTACCAAATAGTGAAAAAAAGTCTTTTATTAATATAGCATCATTGTTGTTCTTCACTGTGATAAATTACCCCAAAATTCGATAAAGATATATTATCAAATATTGACGATTTTTCAATATCAGACACGGTAACCTGTAATCCTGAACTTTGTGCGACTTTTCTCGAACAGCCTAATCACTACCTAAAAATCTTATCACAAAATATTCGTAGTCTTAACGCAAACTTTGACAGTTTAAATGTGTTTCTACACAGACTTCAATTTGAAAATGATATTATAGTTCTGTCGGAATGCTGGATGTCGTGCGTACGTACTCTTCCCGTACTTCACGGTTACTCTAGTCTTGCCACGTCACAGCATTATAATCAAAATGATGGGGTAACTGTGTACATTAAAAACAATGTTAGTGCCTCTCTTGAAGAACCCACATTACTTGAGGCAAATTGTATTCTTGTAAGAATAGGTGACGACATAGCAATTCTGGCAATTTACCGCCCTTTCTGTTTTAAAAACATAGACGCATTTTTGTCGTCTCTTCAAAAAGTTTTAGATAGTCTGGCGACCTATAGAAATATCATAATTGTGGGTGACATTAATATAAATATTGCTGCTAATAGCTCTGATCGTCTCTTGACCGATTATCTTGACTTTCTCTCTCTGAATGGTTTTCTTCCAGCTTTCAATACGGCTACACGTGCAAATAGCTGCTTGGATCATGTTCTTATAAAAACAAATAGACCTGTTAGCACGTTTATCATAGAATCACCTATTACTGATCATCTACCTATCCTTTGCTGTGTTAAACTTAAAAAGATAAATAAGATACATAAAAAACAAATAATAAAATTAGATTATAACGCGATATATTTAGCCTGCAAAAATCTCGATTTTTCTTCAATTTTTAATGAATCCGATCCAAATACTGCGATGGACATATTTATATCTAAATTAACTCGTATTATAAACATAAACACAACAATTTCATACTTACCCAGTAGATGCAGACTTATAAAACCGTGGATGACAGTTGGACTTGTTAGATGCTCTCGTGTCAGGGATCGAATGCACAAAAAATGTAGACAAAGTCCAGATAACAAAATTCTTGAAATTACATACAAAAGATATAGGAACTACTACATCAACCTAGTTAAAAAATTAAAACGTGATTACGAAAAACGTCAATTAAAGGAAGCTGGTAATAATAACAAAAAAATATGGAAGGCCATTAATAATATAACAAATAGAAATGCTAAAAATGAAAATTCACAAGACTTACTCTCTATAGAATCAACGCCTAATCAATCGGTCAATACCGTTAACAACTTTTTTGCCACAATTGGTGAGAATCTTGCTAATGGGATCGTTTCACCAGAAGTTCCTGAAGTTGCTCCCCTGCGATGTAACTCTTCCTTAGCCAGCAACTCCTTTGTATTGCTAGACACTTACGAGGACGAAGTTCAGTCATTAATCTTGGGTCTGAAGGGTTGCTGCGCATCGGGAGATGATGGAATTTCAGCCGAGGTTCTAAAAATCACCATTAAATATATAACCGCGCCACTCACCTGCATATTTAATAGTTGTCTGGCTCAGGGTGTGTTTCCTTCCTCGCTAAAACGCTCTATTGTCAGACCAATTTTTAAGGGGGGAGATAGAAGCCGTGTCACTAACTACCGTCCTATTTCAATTCTCACATCTTTATCCAAAATTTTAGAAAGAATTATTAACATTAGACTTGTAACTTATTTAGAAAAATACAATATTCTCTCAAATTCACAATTTGGTTTTAGAGCTGGTAAATCAACAGAAGATGCACTAAAAGAATTTACTCAACATATAGTGAAAACATTAGATAACAATAAGAAATGCCTTAGTATATTTTTAGATTTAGCGAAAGCTTTTGACACGGTTTCTATTCCCACCCTAGTAAATAAATTATTCCATGTAGGAGTTCGTGGTAATCAGCTAAAACTTTTTAAGGACTACCTAACAGGAAGATCGCAAAGAGTTGAAGTTAGCAATATAGCCAGCGACAATCTTCCTGTTACCTATGGAGTGCCACAGGGTAGTATCTTAGGTCCAACTTTATTCCTGGTATATATCAATGACCTCACACTGCTTGATATTGAAAATTGTAAAATAATATCTTACGCCGACGATACTACCCTGACTTTCCATGGTGATACGTGGAAAGACGTCTATGAGAAGGCTCAACATGGCTTCAACTCTGTTACTAAGTGGCTTGCAAATCACTACCTCTCTCTCAATACTGAGAAAACAAAATACATACCCTTTTCTATTCGTAATCCCAATAACTCTGTGCATCTTACATATCCCATAACCTCACATACTTGCCAATACAGAATTGAGAGCTGTGTATGTCCTTCTCTAGCTGCTGCTGATACTATTAAGTACTTAGGCCTAATAATAGATAAAAACCTCAACTTTAAAAATCATATTATTAACCTTTCAAATAGAATACGAAAACTCATTTACATTTTTAAGCAAATTAGACACTCAGCCAATATTAAAATAATTAAAATGTTATACTATTCTCTTTGTCAAGCAGTTATTTCCTACTGTATATCCTGCTGGGGGGGTGCTGCAAAAACGCACATTCTAATTGCTGAAAGAGCCCAGAGAGCACTCCTGAAGGTTAGCTTCTTCAAGCCTATGTATTTTCCCACTACCGAACTGTACAAGGATTGCGAGGTGCTGACTGTTCGTAAACTTTTTGCTCTCTCATTGATTATGAACCAACACAAAATACGTTGTAACGAAGATCAAACTACCAGAAGAAGGCACTGGGAAATATATAATGCAGAGGCTTGTAGAACTGCGTTCGCGCAAAGATTCAACTTATTTTTAGGTCCGAAACTTTATAACACCGCAAATAGAATAAACGAAATTTACTCAACCACAAAAAAAGAGTGTAAACATAAAGTTGTTACATGGTTACTGTCACTGGATTATGAACAAACTGAAAACCTATTAAAAATACTAGTATAATAATCAAAATAATGCAACTAATATTCAATTAAACACATTAATATTCATACATTTACACACCCTTTCATAGACATCTACACAAGTACATACACATATTCACAACGTTCCAACATCACATCATACACACACACCACCCACACTCACACACTCTCGCACACTCCCTCACATACACAAACACGCACACTCACACACACACAAGAATTATGTAAAAATCTTTCTACCTTTGATTTGTAAAAACAGGAGTAAATTTAAACTTGATTTAAGTGCTTCGCTTCGCTTTTGCAATGAGGGTGGGCGCTGATGCCTATTTTACAGGATATTTAGTTAGCCTAGTTTGGGTGTCAGTTGCAACACTATCTAAAACTATTGTTTTACCTTGTTTTGTTTACTCTGCCATATCTAACCCTTTGTAATCTTTAAGGTGCAAATAAACTTATTTTTTTTTTTTTTTTTTTTTTGTAAATCTATGGGGGAGGCCTATATCCAGCAGTGGACGTGCTGCGGCTGATATGATGATGTTGAGGTGGGTAGGATTCCTCTGAAAAATCTCTATTTCAGCCATATTAAAACGACGTCAGGGTGGTCAGAGGTCTAGGCGCACTATATCACACTTACCCTTTGCAGCCGGTGTTACTGGTTCCGTATATATCAATGTTGTATAGTCTTCTACAATACGTTCTACAACCATTGTATCTCCCCTGTAGTAAGTCTTGTAATATATACAACATGCAATGCTGTTATTGTGTGATTCGTGTAATAATAACTCGTTAATAGTTCTCAAGTTAAAAATATGAATGCTGTTTTCTTTAGGGTTCATCCATCCTATGCGGGCGTGTTTATCTGTAAAACAAATTCACAATAGATACCTTGTATTAGCTGTATGTTGTAGGTTTATGATGAAATCAAGAACCGGCAGAAGGCAAAATTGTTACTTTATTTTATCATAAACCTGAGAAAATCCAGTTTATTTTATTAAAAACCTAGACTGGTTCAGTTTTATGATGGACAACGAGTCGGTTGCCGTTTCTTCAATAAGTAAATCCATTAGAAAAAATAAAAAATGATTTATTTGTTTATTATGTTATGCTAGAAAAGTTAGTGGTTGAAACAAATCGTTGCAAAACCGACTCCACGTGGTCTTGTCTGCCCTACCCCTAGGGTGTAATGCAAGCCCGCGTAGGCGCGGAGGGGCGAGGCGGCTCGCCTGGGACCAGGGTTGCCAGACGTACGAGAAATCTCGTAACTTTACGAGATTTGGCAGTCTCTGTACGAGAAACGAGAAAATAAAAATCTCGTACACCTTTTTATGAGATTTTAACAATGTTGCTAATACAAACCAAGAATTGTATTCCAGAATGACAGCTGAAAAACTGTAGGTCTGTACAATAAAAACGAAGATGATTTTACCAATACCCCTGACCTTACATATCAAACTAACAAATAAAACCATGATTAAAATCAAAGTACCAAAATTTATTACCTAATTTAATAATTTGTTTTATTTTTTAAGATTTTGGTAAAATTATTTAAAAAATTAAAATCACCTAATCCTAGAGTAATGTTTTTTCATTTGGCGGTCCCAAATTTAAGGGACATTTCTACCCCACCTACCTAAATTAAGGTCTGAGGTTTTTAAAATGCTACTATTTATACTTTTACGAGATTTTGTATTGAAAGTACGAGATATTTGCAGTCCTAGTACGAGATAAAAAATTCGGCATCTGGCAACCCTGCCTGGGACCGCCAGGGCCCCGCAGCGCCGGAGCCGTGAAAGTAACGCATGGTCACCCACTTTCACCAATAAACATAATTCTGTCACTGTCACCTTCTAACAATTTGACAGGGATGCAATGATGTTCCGAACACGTTTAAGCACTAAAGGCCACTTTCACCAAAATTTAAGCACTACCCATATTTAGTGCCTAATCTTATATCGGTGAAAGTCGGTCTAAGTCTTCATTTTAAAACGTTTACGAATTGACGGGCAAACATACAGACAGACGGCCATACGGTAACTATAATAATATAAATATAAATATAAATAAATATCTTGGGACAACTCACACACGGTTATCTGATCCCAAGCTAAGCAGAGCTTGTGTTATGGTAACCAGACAACTGATATACATACTTATATAATTCATAAATACATACATATTATAGATAAATAAGTCTTATTAATAAATGTCTTATATTCAAAGTTTAAAGGAAGGTAGTACTTACTATTTGGAACGCATGTAAAAACAAAATCTGAATATGGTTTTGAATAAAACATTGACTTTTTTATAGGTTTGTAATTTTCTGAAACAAAAATATTTTTTTTAATCGGATCAGTACTTCCAGTATAATATTAGTATAGAGTGGTATATAGATCTGTTTAAATTAGTTCCTTAAGTAAGTAATGAGAATTATGTTTGTACCACAGAGCACAACCAGGTTTGTACTCACCATAGGTTGATAAGTAAATCTTAAATGGCTCGGAATATAAATCCGCAGCCCAAAGTTTTGAACTAATTCTATTCTGAATATAAGTATTGTTGTCAAATTTTTGAAGTTTCATTTTATATACTGCTTTGTTCCCCGAAACTGGTGGTAAAGTCCAAATTAATTGACCTGTAATTATCAAATATAGGTAATTAACGCTAGTTTAGACCTTACATACATACACACCACTCACGTCTTTTCCCATGATTGTAGGCAAAAACCACAGAACGCCACCTGCTACGATCCTTACATACTCCGTTCGCCTCGTTTACATTCATACATCTGGTCATACAAGCACGCCGGTTACGAGTACTGCGCACCTGACCTTTCTGAAGAACCTCATCAATAAGGTCAGGGTAGGTCTTTCTAGGGCGTCCCCTTCCAGCATTGTCACTCACATCTGCCATATAGGTAAATCCCTTTTTGTTTCGTTTTATTATTTTCTTAAGAATATTAGAGATTATTTAAGAGAATATTTGAGAGAATATTTAAGAGAATATTTAAGAGAATATTTAAGAGAATATTTAAGAGATTATTTAAGAGAATATTTAAGAGATTATTTAAGAGAATATTTAAGAGAATATTTAAGAGAATATTTAAGAGAATATTTAAGAAAATATTTAAGAGAATATTTAAGAGAATATTTAAGAAAATATTTATGAGAATATTTAAGAGAATATTTAAGAGAATATTTAAGAGAATATTTCAGAGAATATTTAAGAGAATATTTCAGAGAATATTTAAGAGAATATTTAAGAGAATATTTAAGAGATTATTTAAGAGAATATTTGAGAGAATATTTAAGAGAATATTTAAGAGATTATTTAAGAGAATATTTAAGAGAATATTTAAGAGAATATTTAAGAGAATATTTAAGAAAACATTTAAGAGAACTCTCATACAACAGACATGATTTTTTTTGTTGTTTTTATAGATAAGTAACTTCTGCCCGCGGCTCCACCCGCGTATCCCAAGGGAACACAATACCGGGATAAAAAGTATCCTACGTGTTATTCCTCACTACCATCTGTCTCAATGCCAAATTTCATCCAGATCCGTTCAGCCGTTTGAGCGTGAACAAGAGACAAACATACACATACACAAACTTTCGGCTTTATAATATTGGTGTGATGGTACGGAACCCTTCGTGCGCGAGTCCGACTCGCACTTGGCCGTTTGTAGGAACCTTTTGGAAACGAATGACTAAAAATGAGTATTTGGTAAAGATAATGGTATACACTTTAATACACACCGTCACTATTTTTATGATACCACTCTTGCTGGCTATCAGCCGGGATCTCATTGTCTGGTAATACGTGACACTCTAGATGTTCCTGAGATCGTTTACAATTAATTCTTGAGGGAGGATGTATTTCTGAAACAGATACAAATTGTGTAATTATTTTGAGTAAGAGATAGTAACGCCGCCGGAGTTATAAATGGGCCTACAGGCTATATAACATCACGCTATGAGCCACGGGAACGGATCAGTAACCAAAAACCTAACGTAATGCGGGTGAAACAGCGGGGCACAGCTAGTGTATGTATATGTTACGGGTAATGCCAGAAGATGGAGTGAAGTATGTTCATAGGTGATATCAACAAATGAAACAACCGTTTGTCTCGAGCGTTTATTGGTGACTGTCTTGGTACACATAACATAATGGACGTGACGAGTACTCGTACTTCACCTCCGGGGTTGTAAAAAAAAAGTAAAAAAAACTTAATCTACGTAAGAAACATTTTTGTTCTATCCTTATGCACTACATCTATCTTCCCATTTTTTTCAATCTTAACATTTACTCCCATATCTTCTACAACTTTATAAGGTCCATCATAAACACAATCAAGTTTTCGAGAGTTTTCTCTTTTTATCAAAATTAAATCATTTTCGCTATAAGACACAGGATTACATTTTAAGTCATAATGATCTTTCCTTTTCTCCTTACATTTAATCAAATTGTTTCTAGCATCTCTTAATGCTACTTGCAGTTTATATTTTAAATCTAAACAATAATCGTCTGCATTATACAGCGGGTCTACATTATTTTCTAAATTATTTGGCAAACGACATTGCCTACCGAAAACAAGTTCGAAAGGTGTATATTTCGTTTGCGTGTTTACACAAGTATTATAACTAAAACACCAGAATGGTAGCCATTGCGACCATGAATAATTACTATTACTACAATATGTCCTTAAAAATACACCTAAATGCTTATGAGCTATTTCCAACGATCCGATTGATTGATGGTGGTACGCAACTGAGGTTAGCTTTTCTATCTTTAATAAACTACATACCTGTTCCATAACCAGAGAAACAAATTCTGTACCCCTATCCGTAGCTATAGATCTTGGGATACCGAATCTCAATATGAAGTTACTTACCAAAGCGTTGGCAACAGTGATTGTTTCCTTGTTAGGTAAGGGATACGCCTCTATATATTTAGTCAACTCGCATTGGAGAGTTAAAATATAGCAATTACCTGACTCATCTTTATCTAAAGGTCCAACAAGGTCGAGGAAAATTTTCTCAAACGCTGTCGTCGCTGTTGTGGTAATATTTAACGGTTGTTTAGTATACTTACCTTGTTTCATTGTTTGACACATTTTACACTTACTTACATATCTACGTACATCTAAATCTAGTCCTGGCCAGTAATATTTTCTCTTTATATTATTCACCATTCTAGTCATGCCAGCGTGTCCACTGGTGGGCAACAAGTGATAGCTGTTTAATATAAATTGTCTAACTTTGTCATCAAAAATTCTTTCAACTCCTCTCAAAACACATATTCGGGGACCGGTCCATTTTTTTAAGGATTTAATTTCACTACATATTCCTTTTATAAATTCTTCATTTTTATTATCTTTCACTATGCATAGTTCTTTAACCTTTATTTTCTCACAAAATTCAGAAAGTTTAGTTGCAAATTCGGCTCGCGAGAATTGCAATCTAAAACTTAAATTAATATATAATATCATTCTACTCACTACATACGAGAAACAATCTTTTTCTTCGATTTTTATATTTTCATTTTTTATTTTTCTTATAACATCTTCTGTCGCTAGCTTCATTTCTATAGAATCATTCGGCTGTCTTAATAATTCCACAACCCGTGGTTGATCAGGCCACGTGTCAGTGTGTTTATTAAGCTCAGTTTCCTCATTCATAGTATTCTCTTCCATCCTTCTCTTCTGTGCTCTAGTTGTCACCGCTAAAACCTGTTCAGTCGTACTCTTTAGTTCATCTGATGTTATAACCACTCTTGACAATGCATCTGCAATCACATTGTCTTTACCTCTAATATACACTATTTTAAAATCATACTCCTCAAGTATCAACCTATATTTTATTAATCTACTAGACGGGTCTTTTATGCCAAATAGATAGATCAATGGCTTGTGATCTGTCATTATTGTGAATTTCCTACCAAAAAGATATGGCCTAAAATACTTCACTGCCCAGACTACAGCTGTCAGTTCCTTTTGTATAACGGGATATTTTTTTTCGGCTTTATTTAATGGTCTACTAGCATAGGCTACTGGTTTCATATTTGCATTACATAATACAGCTCCTACTGCCATATCAGAAGCGTCAGTTTGTAAGATAAATTCGTTTGAATTAGAAAAATCGGGATATTGTAATATCGGTGGAGTCATTAATGAAGTTTTTAAATAATCAAATGCATTTTGACATTCAGAACTCCAAACAAATTTTTCATCCTTTTTTAATAAACGATTTAGAGGTATAGTTATAGTTGCAAAAGAAGGTACAAATCTTCTATAATAGTTGCAGAAAGCAACAAACCGTCTAACTTCGTCAGAATTCGTAGGTACTGGATATTTTTCTAAAATTTTAGTTTTTTCTGGGTCAGGTGAAACTCCTTCTGCCGATACTAAATGGCCTAAATACAATATTTCCTTTTTGAGAAATTGGCACTTAGTTGGGTTCAATTTTAAATTTACCTTTCTCAATCTTTCGAATACATCTATTAAATTTTGGTTATGAATAGCCAGTGACCGTCCGAAAATGATTAGATCGTCTAAATATATGAAACACTTTTCAAAAGCTAAACCAGACATTGCTATTGACATAGCTCTACTGAACGCACTACACGAAGTTTTAAGACCCATCGGCAATCGTTTTAACTGGTAATGTCCTGTATCCGTAGAAAAGGCTGTATACATCCTACTCTGTGTATCCAATTTCAGTTGGTAGTAACCTTGTTGTAGGTCTAAATGAGAGAAATAAATAGAGCCTGATAAGGAATCTAGTATGTCGGTGATATTTGGTAATGGAAATTTATCATCGACTATGTTTTCATTTAGTTTTCGGAAATCGATTACTAAACGCCACCTTTTAGACCCATCTGATTTTTTTGGCACTAGCAAAATAGGACTAGACCACTCACTGTTAGACTCCTCAATGATATCATCTTCGAGCATCTTATTTATTTGTTTTTTAATTTCTGGTTTTAAAGATTGTGGTAATCTGTATGGTTTAGTATAAATAGGGTTAATGTTGTTTTTTAATTTTATTGAGTGTTCGCAGATATTTGCGGTTTCTAATTTATCGCCTGGCAAAAAGAAAATGTCAGAATATTTGGCACATATTTTTTCTACAGATTCTCTCTCTTCTTTATTTAAGTTTTGTAAATTAATTAAATTCCACAAACTTTCAGCCCTTTCATAAGTACTTCCACATGAATTAAACTTTAAAATATTATAGTCATTTATTGATTCAATATCAATATTTAAATCATTTAATTTTACCTCTTCCTCACTTGTACTTAAAATTTTAATAGGAATTCTTTTATTCTTAGGGCGAGCTATAGCTCCAGCCAAAAACACATCCTTTGTTATTTCTCTAGGACTCACAAAACAATCATCTTTCATATCCTTATCTAAATAAACATAGTGAATAGTTTCACTTCGCGGAGGAATTACCAATGAGTTACTGTTCTCAAGTTTATTGTGAATTGGTAACGTATAATATTTACCTTCCGATTTTATTGTTAACAAGTTTTTTCCTAGATCAATTTTCGCTTCATATTTAGTCATGAAATCAATACCTAATATACCATCAACTACTATAGGTAAATTTCTAAAAACGTAAAAAATGTTTTGAAATTTATCTCCATTAAACGCATGTATATCTAAATTTACATAACCAGAAGATTTAATTTTTCCTCCGATACCATTTACTTCTAATTGATCATAACAGATTTGACATTCTCTTGGTAATACTTCTTCTTTAAGAACCGAAATTGACGCTCCAGTATCCAATAATAAAACATATTTTTGCTTATTTGTATAAAAATTTACGAATTTGGAGGAGCTTTTACATGCAAAGATAAAGCTATTCATTACGAAAAAACTGATCTACCTTTTCATTTCGTTTGTTTTGTTCCGAGTTGTCAGAAGCCTGGTTATTCTGGTTATTGGTATTTTGGGGAATGGTAAAGATATTACCATTATTATGAAGGTTATTTCCCCCACGTCTGGCATATCCACGGCGGTTATATTGACCTCTACCCCGTGGAGTATATTGAAAAGGTCTGGAATTACCTTGATACCTAGGCGCATTGTTGCGATAATTGTTATAATTACCTTGATTATATCTATCTCTATAACTATTACCGGGATAATACTCTTGAGCGCGGGGCCGTCGACCTCTGGTCTGTCCGCGATAATAGGAACGATTATTATTGTACGTACCTCTGTTAGAAGTCATCTTCATTACCTCGGCTGGCCTGGAAACAGACGACTTACATTCGTCCTTCGCAGCCTGGATCGCGTCTTTGAGCGACGAATAATTTCGCGCTGTTACGATAGTGCTCACCTTTTCGTTTTTCAAGCCATCTGCAAATTTTTTAATAACCATCTTTTCGTTAATCGGTTTTAACACCTCAATTTTTGATACATCACCGTCAGCCTGTGAAATATTTAACTCTGTTAAAAGTTTTTCAAGTTGTGCACCATAATCATCAATAGACCTAAAACCCTGGTTTGAGGCTTGTATTTGCTCTTGTATTGCAGTAAAGGATTTCGTCGTTAATAATTTCCTACGGAAATCTTGTAGCATATCCTTGACAGTCGTGTAATTAGTATTCACCCGTAGTTTAGCGTTTTCAGACAACCTGCCTTTTAAAACAAACTTAATTAATAAAACTTGACCCTCAGTATTAAGCATTTCGGAATACATCTCCACAGCATCAATCAATCGTTTTGTTGTGGGTTCCTTATCATCTAAAACTGGTATTAAACTACACGCCGTTTTTAGTTCAAACTCCATTTTTACCGATTTTTGTTCACACAGTACAGATACTTCCTTAAATAACAATTTAATCTTACTGTAGGCTTCCGTGATTACTTCTATATCAGATTTGTTCTTACTAAAACTTACATTAGAAAATATTGATTCACTTTCTCTATACAATTCTTGGGCCTCATTCAGCTTAATCGGCGTAACCGCACATTTATACCTACTTTGCCCTTTTTTAATTAGATATTGTCTAATTTCTCTTAATTTTTCATAATTCTGAAGGATTAAATCGGCCATAAGAAACTAAAACTTTACCATACAATTCAAAGATACATACCAAATAGCGTCAATACAACCCAAGTGGCATCATATTTCATTCACTTAAAATTAATTCTACCTTATTCGAAGCACAGTTACATGCGCTGCGATAACGTTTTGCTGACACTTATTTGTTCGTCATGTAGGTACCGACCGGAATTCCATGAACGGCTTCTATTGTTATACGCTAAGACTTTGTTTTATCTTGACGTTTATTTTATTTTTCACTTATTTATTAACTTATTTGAAAACGCATCACTTACTTACTTTTTTTCACACTTATATTTTTAGATCGCACTACTTATTTTTTTTCACACTTTAGCTTCGAAGACCGTAAAACGCACTGTATAACGCAAACCGTAGGCATCTCAAACTGCTGCTTCCTCACGTTCAGGATCACGCCTTCCAGACATCCGTAGTCGCATTCTGCGCATAAATTCCGAGTTCACTCTGTCTTCAATCCACTTTTTCTGTTTTTGCTTTATTTTAATGCATATCAGGGTGAAAATAACGAGGGCAATAATCACCAGCAACACAGTAATTAAGATATTATTAATCCGGATATGGTTTTCACTCTCAGAGAGACTTGCCGAATTGGTACCTCCCGATGACGTCTGCGCAATTACTATCTCTCTATCTTCGGTTTTTGAGTAACTTTTCCCCATGGTTGTTGGTCACTTCAAACAGCTTTTTACTAAAGAGTTCCAAAACACAACTTATCGTTCCGTTGATGCAACACCGAGTCGAATACATGTTGTCGTAATTCGTGCACAAGGCACACAGGAACGCGCTGACGCCGCACCTTTCGCCCGGTCCTCGCGTCGCGCGATCAATTCCTCGAACTGGCTAGGGTCGCCATGAAGTATGTTCATAGGTGATATCAACAAATGAAACAACCGTTTGTCTCGAGCGTTTATTGGTGACTGTCTTGGTACACATAACATAATGGACGTGACGAGTACTCGTACTTCAGGAGTAAACCTAGGTTTACCCGGGCTAACTTAGTATTACCCAAGCTTCTTGGGTAAAGTCCGAATAATAAGTAAAACAAATTTTAATTCGGGGTTTACCATGCTCACCTAGGTCTACCCAACTATGGCTGGGTAATGTTAAAAAATTGTCTAATTAATTAGTGAAATGAAAATCCAGGGGCATTTTAAACATTTATTATTCCAAAAACATACATAAATGCTCTCCAAGCGAACATAATCGCTTGAAGAGTATAAAACTAATAACTCTAATGGCAAAAACTAATAGCAGTCGTTATTATTAAAATTGGTATTATTTATTTGAGCAAGATAAACTGCTGTGACATTTTGAATTGCAAAATTTTCCTGCAGCTTTGCATGAACACTTCTTTGTAGCACATTTTGTTTTGCAATTACACCTTTTATAACCCTGGCCTCCTGAAAGCGACTGTTCATTTGCAAGCTCTCGTAAGCTTTTTTTTTCTGGTGATATATTTGATATCAATCAGTTTATCATGACACACAGAAAACTGATTCCTTGAGAACATTTCCTCAATAGTACCACGTTCGTTTCCTAGCCTATACAGATCATCACCTTTTTCCACAACTGCCGTAAGCACGTTCCGAAACTCGCCTCTTCCTCTGTCGACATCTGGTATTTGGACTCGATTTAGGCGATTTAGGTCACGGGCTTGAAAATTACGCAGCACCTAACATTACCCAGCCAAAGTTGGGTAAACCTAGGCGAGTATGGGTAAACCCCGAATTAAAATATATTTTACTCATTATTCGCACTTTACCCTTTACGCTTGGGTAATACTAAGTTAGCCCGGGTAAACCTAGGTTTACTCCATCTTCTGGCATTACCCGTAACATATACATACACTAGCTGTGCCCCGCGGTTTCACCCGGATTACGTTAGGTTTTTGGTTACTGATCCGTTCCCGTGGCTCATAGCGTGATGTTATATAGCCTGTAGGCCCATTTATCAAGGAAGGTTATAACCTTCCTTGACAAATGGGCTATCCAACACAAAAAGATTTTTTCTAATCGGACCGTTAGTTCTTGAGATTAGCGCGAAAGGGTTAGGCAGAGGTGTGCCAATGTACACCTACAGTTCGCCGGTATGTTTAGGTTCCATATAATAGGGGGCGAGCCTATTGCCATTAACCGGGCACAAATCCAAACTCCGAGCTGCTACTGAGAATTTCATAGAAAAACCCAATAACACTTTTTGCTCGACCTGGGAATGGCACCCAGGACCTCTAGCGTGGCAGTCGTGCTAAGGAAGGACCACTAGGCTAACGAGACAGGTACTATCAATAAATATTCTATTATATATTCTATTCTATATGACAGACTCGTTAAGGATGAGTTCCACCAAACGGCACGCATCGTGTCGGATCGTGTCGGATACGAATGAATGCGGCGACATCGACAGTCGCTCGCGTCCGGACTCATCATACGATCGATTCGGTGCCGTCGCTTGCGAACGTATCCGTTTCTGCGCGTACTCAAATTGTTGCATTCCCACCGTGTTAGGGTCTCCCCACACTTATCGACGCGGAATCGGCTAACACCGGTCTAAAAAGCCTTTATGTCTACGTAATACGGATCTTACTAATACCATTCGCATCGGCTCGGCTCGGACGACGGTTTAAGCCGATTCCGCGTCGATAAATTTGGGAAGACCCTAAAGGTGCGTCTACATTCGTGACATTTTGCCGAACCGAACACCGTGACCGTCACAAAGTCGGGTGTCTGTACCTGTACCGATAGTGTGGAAAGGATTTGTTACGCGAACCAATATTACGATCATTATTTTATGCGTACTCCCATACAAAATATTTCAATCATAAAGTACGCCCGAACATAGTACGTACTGTTACGGTGTAGCCTACGTTGTAAATAACAAACTGAGTACTACTTACAAGCGTATTTGGACACAAAAATATTACAGAAAAAATCGTAAACTAAAGATAGATGGGGTCGGTCCGAGCCTATCTCACTCTCTTGTTACACCGCCTGGCGGAATACCAAAATGCTACGCTCCCAGTCACAAATGTGGATGGTTTTGGTTTTGTCACGACCAAAAGACACGGGTCACGGGCCGATCCGTCCAAAGTCTCTCGGTGTGCGGGAGACGTCCACACTGCCATTTCGTCATCGCGCTAGTACCTACACGGGATTGATGGATCGGGTCAATGCATGTCGTGACAAGGAAACAGGCTCCCCCGCCATTTGCAACTGTTTTGAAGGTAGTGGTAGAAGTAATTAACCTCCACTCGTCCACACTATCCGTAACAAGTCCGCGGCGATGTCACGGTGTTCCGTTCGGCGAAATGTCTATAATGTGCACGCACCTTTAGGATCTAAGACCAACCACAGAACGCCACCGCCGAGGTATGATCCATACATATTCCTTTCGCCTCGTCCACGTATATACATCTCTAAAATGCAAACTCGAAAACGAACCGACTTGAATTTGGTTGTGTATTCGCTTGCCGTGGTGACGTCACCGGCGTGATCGTGTTTAACAGAATACCATTTTGTTATCTCACTGCGGATTCAGCTTTCGAATTACGAAGTGAGGCTTAGAGAATCGCACTGCATGTCATCAAAGGTTACGAGTACTGCCCGACCTTTCTGGTAATATTATTACTATTAGGTACTATTCTGCCGTGCAGACCCTAAAATGTAGTAAAATATGTTTTTGTTATATAATGAACCTTATTGTACATGTTATAAGGAACACGGTGATCTAAAATAAAAATGAAGTCGGTTAAAAATACTGCGTTTTAGGTTCTGCATGGCAGTATTTATCTAAATATATATAATTCAAAGGTGACTGACTGACTGACTGACTGACTGAGATGAGTGATCTATCAACGCACAGCCCAAACCACTGGACGGATCGGGCTGAAATTTGGCATGCAGGTAGATGTTATGACATAGGCATCCGCTAAGAAAGGATTTTAATCAATTCTACCCCTAAGGGGATAAAATAGGGGATGAAAGTTTGTATGAAACTTTGTCAATTTTTAACCGATCGAGCTGAAACTTTGCTTGCATAAAGCTACTATAACGTAGGCATCCCCTAAGAAAGGATTTTGATAAACTCCACCCCTAAGGGTATAAAATAGGGGATGAAAGTTTGTATAAATCTTCTTAGATTTTCGACTGATTGAACTGAAATTAAAGATTGGAGCTACTATGATGAAGACGTCCGCTTAAAAAGGATTTTGATAAATTGAACCCCCATGGGGTTAAAATAAGGGATGATGGAGGATGTAAACATATTAGTTTGAACCTATCAGTACCTAATGGAACAAAATACCTAATTAATAATAATACTTCTTAACGCGAGCGAAGCCGCGGGCAAAAGCTAGTTTAGTATATAGACTAATTTTAAACATAAATTATAGACACAGCCCGCAAAAGACTCTCAGTCGCCATGTTCTATAATAAAACTAAACTTACGACACACAAGCCCCTTCACTGCCAGCACCACGACGAACAACACTCGTACAATGATCATATTTACAGTTCAAACACTAACTACTCCCAGATGATCTTCTGCACTTTTACTCGAGGTTTGATCAGACCTGTGTGAAGGAAACAAATGACAATACAAACTTGCAGAACGGCTAGTAAGGCCTAGAGGCTCTACCTAGGTAATACTTCCATGAGATGAAATAGAAACAGCTGTGGTACCCACAAACTAACAGCTGTTTCAAATGGCTAACCATGAAACTATGAAAATCCATATGTACTCGTAAGTACCTAGTAGTAGAGCTTTTTATTTTTTTATACTTTTATTTGCAAATATGGGTACAGTGAGATCCTGCCGTTTCGCCGAAAAGATTTTGCCAAAATTTCACTACCCAAACAAATTTTAGCAACCTTTGTTTACACAAATGCAATGTTTAGAATTATTTTAGTACGCACATTTTCATTTAGTCAAATTTTTACTTGGCATATTATTATCAAGGATAATGTCATTTAGGCATTTGGTCTTTAATCAAATGATTTATTAAAGCAAACAGGCTTTAGACAATAAACGTTTGGTCAAATGATTTGTTATAACAAAAAATATACAGGCAATTTTTTGTCTTTATGGCTACTTATGGAACTAGTTAGAGTAAGTTTGTTAAAAATGGTTAGAAGATTCATTACCCCGAAACTATAGGATGAAAGAGCGAGCGAAGCGAGCTCGGGACTAAGGCAACCCCGACTCGGACAGGTTAGGTTAGAAGGGGATAGCGGTGTCTAGAGAGCGAGCGAAGCGAGCGAACTGACCCCGCCATCCCCTTCGTGGTTATTCGTCCACCTCTTCACCTCTCACCTCGTTCACTTTCTTACTTTTTTTTACTTAAAAATAATAAAGAGAGATCAATGGAATTAAAAAACGATTAGAAGATACAGACTTATAAAAATATACACTAAATAAAAACTCTAATTAAATACTGTACACTAAAATTGAAAAAATCTTTTTTATTAAAGAATTCACATATACTCTTTTATGAAGTCGTTTAAAAATCAATAATTCATGTTTACCTGTATATTTCCTGTGTACTGTCACTTCTAGTACAACACGACAGTTCACTATAGCTACAGCTACTGCACCGCTTCTTGACAACTCAGAGAGACAGACATGTTCAGTAGCTTTTCAAATCACTTCAATAAACTAAATGAAATGCTTTTGTCGTAACAACCAACTTTAGCGAAGGTAGGATGGCAATTAATGATAATGCATTATCGTTACTAATAATATTTGCGTATCATTTTCCTATTCTTGCCTTACCTGTCCGGGAATACAGGCGTGATGGTATGTTATTTTCCTTTTATACGAACAGTACCTAAATTAGCTTTGTGGCGGCAGCGACAACGCCATGCGCAATGAAGCGATACGAGAGAATCAACACATCAGCCATGCTATTCTGTAGAAAATTAGAAATGTCCCTCGATGCGTTTAGCTGAAGTGTGCTTGAGGATGTGAGTTGTCAGCCCCTAGCGTCAGGCTCGACTCATCTAGACTCAAGGATGATTTCACAGAACAACCCGGCTGACCAGACTGAGCTGCGCCAGTTCGATCTGACCGGCGCGTGCACATGCCTACACAAACGATCACACTGATCAATTGCACAGCTTGCTTCCAAGTGTTCGGTGTCGCTGTATACTTGGTAGTCTGCGTAGAGTTTGAGGTCGTGACAGTCACACACGGTACGGACTTGATGTGTTCACAGTTCAGACAGATCTGGTATATTTGTAAACTTAAACAATAATGTGTCTTTGCGACGGCTAGCCTAGTCTTGTTCGATCCCCAGGTCAAGCAAAGTGTGCTGCGGTTTTATAGATTTTACAAAGCTACTGTAATAATTTGTGACCCGCGGATGCCCCTTAAGTTAACGGGAAAAAATTACAAGTCCGTAATAAAACCTGTCGTATTGTATGGATCGGAATGTTGGGCCGTAAAGAAGACGGATGAAAAAAGATTGCATGTTGCGGAGATGAGAATGTCGAGGTGGATGTGTGGTGTGACCAGAATGGATAAGGTAAGGAATGAGTATATTAGAGGAAGTTTGAAAGTAGCGCCAGTGACAGAAAAGTTGAAAGGGAACCGTTTGTCTTGGTATAAGCATGTGAAGAGGAGGGATGAGACGCATGTGACCCAAAAGGGTTTTGGACATAATTGTGGATAGATGGAAAGGAAGAGGGAGGCCAAAGAAAAGATGGATGGATTGTGTGAAGAATGATATGAAAGAGAAGGGAGTCAGTGATAGTATGACGGCGGACAGGACGGCATGGATGAAGAAAACATGTTGCGCCGACCCCAAGTAACTTGGGATAAGGGCAGGAAGATGATGTTACTTGATGATAGAATAAAGTTAGGTGTCCATTAGAGATAGACAGACAGAAAAACAACGTCAGTACTAATACTATACAGCTAAAACAATTAGTTTGTTTCTTGTTCAAACACGCTAACGCTAACGTTAATATGTTCTTTTAGTTTATTTTTTAATTTTTTATGTAGTTGTGTAGTTCTTTGAGAGTGCTTGCCGATCGGCGTCTTTCTGTGTCCACAGATTTTTATTAAAATATTGTTGTTCAGTCTCGGAACTGTGGGTGATGTCGTACTTTATAGTTCCGAGACAGCAACACGCCGGCTGACGCTGAAAACCAGCGCTGTGGTTCCGTGTTTCGTGCACGGACCATGGCTTTATGCTGAGCGTCAGCCTTTTCGCGCGGTAGTGGCGTATACACATTATTATTATTATTATTTTTTATTTATTTTCTATTTTTGTGTTGTGCGTCGCTTTCGCAAGAATAAATGGTTTTTCTTTCTTTCTTTTTCTTTCTAATTTCTGGAACTACTGATCCAATTCTGAAACCGGTTTCAGTAATGGGACGCTACATTACCCCTGAGTGCAGGAACTATATATTTTTTATTATTAAAATAGGAATCTGGCAAAATCTATTACAAAATATATCTAATACTGCAGGTAAAGATTTAAAACATCAGATGAGTTTATTATCGCGATGCGTCGCGGCCCGTCCACCGAGTGGACGCCTAGCTGTACTTGGTACCTACATTCAATAAAAGTACATGTTTGAGCAGCATGTAGGTACTTTTCGAGTTTCATGCCTTACCATAATTAGGTATGTGTCATACATTAACATAATAATTCTAATTTTAATTCGAAATGCGTTCTGAGTTGTTTACCTACTGCGAACAGGGATAACCGTATTTTGATAGGAATTATAAAAATATGACGCATTACTTTGGATATTAACCCAATATAATGTTGTTATGGTGTAGGTTTTTTAAATCCTAGGGCACGCCACTATAGCGGCGGTAAGTCCCGTTTTGAAAGAGTGGCTGGAGAGGCGTCATGGTGCCCTCTCCTTCCGGATGACGCAGGTGCTTTCTGGACACGGGTGCTTCGGAAAGTACCTGTATCGCATAGGTCGGAAGACGGCGCCTAGGTGCCATCATTGTCAAAACTGTCTCGAGGACTCGGCGAAACATACGCTGGAGGAGTGCCCAGCTTAGGCAGCGCAGCGCCGTGATCTCGTTAGCTCTCGCTCCAAGACGTTGTTTTGTCCATGGTCGGGGCGAGATTGCGTGGGACGCCGTCGCCTCCTTCTGCGAGGAGGTGATGGCCGCCAAGGAGGCGGCGGAACGGGAGAGGGAGGCTACTTCCTCCCATCATCTGCCTAGCCTTTTCCCGACTATGTTGGGGTCGGCTTCCAGTCGAACCGGATGCAGTTGAATATCAGTATTTTACATGGAGCGACTGCTTATCAGACCTCCACAACCCAGTAATGGGTAATACGATACTCTTGGTAAGACTGGTTGTCAGACTTTCGGGCTTCTGACGAACAGTAACGACTGTCAAAGATCTACAAATGACAGCCGGGACCAACGGCTTTACGTGCTTTCCGAGGCACGGAGGAAACTCGCTATAGTAAATGGTCACCCATCCACAGACCAACCTCGGCAAGCGTGGCTTAACCCGGAAGATCGGTCTATGCGGCTGTAATTATTTAGCCACGAGCTCCTCCCATCCCCCCCATTAATAAAATAATCGTTAGAAGGAAATCGAAGCAAATATAGCTGAATTCCTTGTGTAATGAAACTAATAGCAGGCCTCCGTCACTAAGTAAGTGCCTACGGCTCGCCTGCGCCCGGGCGCGCGCAACGCATCCAGTCGGCTGTCACGCACACTCAAGCGAGCGCGCTTGAGTGTACTATACCTACCGCAACAAAATAAACGATACTCGCGCCTTCAATAATATCTAAACCTCGCAATGCAATTTGTAGTGTACAGAAAATACATATTTCAGTACATACAATAATACTACACAATAATACTATAAGGTCACCTATTCTTTTGTGTAATCATTTCTCAGCATAGATAGCCCTAGCGCTTTGTTGTATGACGCGCGTTATTGCTATCTCTCTCTCTCTCTCACGCACGAACGTGTTGTAGGTAATTATAGCGTTAAGTGTTGGGTTTTCTCTATGGAGTGAAGTATCTGTACTTATTTAATCTGTGCTAATAGGCATAAGTATAGCCGTTCTCATGATGTTTTGAGTTCACCATCAACTAACCTATTCAAATAATAAAATATCTACGTGTGACTATTTAGTTTAGAAATAGTAACTGCCTCGTTAGCCTAGTGCTAGCTACGCTAGAGGTCCTGGGTTCGATTCCCAGGTCGAGCAAAAAGTGCTATTGGGTTTTTCTATTAAATTCTCAGTACTAGCTCGGAGATTGGATTTGTGCCAGGTTAATGGCAATAGGCTTGCCCCCTATTACATGGGACCTAAATAAACCGGCGAACTGTGGGTGTATATCCGTACACCTCTGCCTAACCCTTCGGGGATACAGGCGTGATGGACTTAACAAGTAACTATTTAGGTATATAATATTACGACTTCTATATTATTATGTTAGATTATTGAATGTCATTTAGGTACTGTGATAGGTATAGATACAGTATAGGTACTGTGTATACTTGAAACTGTTATCCGACATTTGTTTTGGTGAACAACGAAGGGTACCTAACCAACAGTATTGTGTTTAACACAATACAAATTTAAAAAAAAAAATATATATACAGGATAAGTTTTTAACCAGTGCGTAAATTTTTTTTGGTAGTTCAGTGTCAGTAATAGAACACATTTCCGTGTTTAGTTAAAAAAAAAAAATTAAAAAAATTTCATCCTTATCCGAGTTTGAAATAAGCAAAACATCCAGGACATAATCTATTCGCCATACTATCAATGAAAACTCGCGGCCGCCGCCGCCGCCCGGGCGCATGGCTGGGGTGAGGGGGTGGGGAATGCGCTAGCGCCGAGTGACAATGAAATATGGTTTTTAAGTAAACATGTTTCGTAAGCGATAACTTTTTTTTTTAGTACTAAGACATATCAAAATAAAATATACGTGTTTAATAAAACGTGTTGAAGTTTATTATGGCAAAATTTACGCACTGGTTAAAAAATTTTCCTGTATACATGTATATATATGTTACCGGCCAAACCCGATTTCAGGATAAACTAGTTTTACCTAGGCTAAACTAGTTCGTCCTATACACGATCGGATGAACTGGTATAGCCTAGGCCAAACTAGTTCATCCTAAGACCAATAGGATAAATCAGTTTAGGCTAGGCCAAACTAGTTCATCCTAATATAAGCACGCACACACCCAGGATAAACTGGTATGGCCTTGTCTAAACATTTTAGAATACCTGGAAAGGCAAAATAAATTGGTATTTTATTAAATTTTAATTATTTGTTCAGTTTACTTGATTCCAATTAGTGCATTAAGATTATGACAGCTCGAAGTAAAGTAATAATAATCAATACTGTGATTGTTTGAATTAGGTACCATAACTGTTAGTACCATTCGTTTTAACGACAAAATATTATATTTTAATAAATAAGATTATTTTCGAATTACGGAGTATCTTATTTTACCAATAATAATTAAAATTTAATAAAATACCAATTTATTTTGCCTTTCCAGGTATTCTAAAATGTTTAGACAAGGCCATACCAGTTTATCCTAGGTGTGTGCATGCTTATATTAGGATAAACTAGTTTGGCCTAGCCTAAACTGATTTATCCTATTGGTCTTAGGATGAACTAGTTTGGCCTAGGCTATACCAGTTCATCCGATCGTGTATAGGACGAACTAGTTTAGCCTAGGCAAAACTAGTTTGTCCTGAAATCGGGTTTGGCCGGTAACATATACATATACATACATATTATAAAGAGGTAACATTTGTTTGTAAGTTTGTATGTAGGGGGTAATCTCTGGATCTACTGGACCGATTTTGAAAATTCTTTTAACCACAGAAAGCCACGTTATTTGTGAGTGTCCTATGCTATAAAACATCACGCTTCGACACACGGGAGTGGAGCAGTAACTAAAGATGTAACGTAAGGCGGGTGAAATTAGCCACGCGGATGACGTCGTTCGTAGTTCCATCATACTTAAATTTATTAAGTCTAATAAAATATTCAAAATGTCATAATCTACTTAACCTTTATCCCAACTGCGTTGGGGTCGGCTTCCAGTCTAACCGGATGCAGCTGAATACCAGTGTTTTACATGGAGCGACTGCCTATCTGACCTCCACAACACAGTAACTGGGCAACACGATACCTCTTGCTTAGACTGGTTGTTAGACTTCTTGGCTTCTGACTATCCGTCACGACTGTCAAAGATCTACGAATGACAGCCGGGACCAACGGCTTTACGTGCTTTTCCGAGGCACCGGGGTATCACACCACCAACTTCCAAACTCCGGGCTGCTACTGAGAAATTCCTAATGGAAAAACCTAATACCACTTTTTGCCCGACCTGGGAATCGAACCCGGGACCCCTTGCTCAGCAGTCATGCTTTGCGACCACGAGACCAACGGGGCAGTCCCCCCCCCCCGGTAACTATATTCAAAATGTAGTTACCTAAATGTTTTCTTCCTCGTTGGTAACAAACGAAGAAATATTTCAGTAATTAATAAATATTTAGTTGACATGGGGTTTTTTTTTTATAAAACTAACTAGAATCATTAGCTTTCAGCTCAGGCAAAAGTTAAAACAGCTGTCAGTAAAATCACGCCTATGAAGTCCTGAATTTCATAACAGTACAGCACCTTGTTAATGTCATAATGACATTAACAAGGTGATGTCTGTACTGTATTCTATTCTATCTGAGGTCGGGAGGTCGGCCAATAAAATATGACAAATGTCATATTTTATTGGCCGACCTCATTAGTGATGGGGGATGAACCATCGTGACCACAGACTATAAACTACCGATATTTTAATGTAAATCATACATACATACATACATAAACTCACGCCTTTTTCCCATGGGGGTAGGCAGAAACCACGGACCGCCACCTGCTACTTAAAACTTAATTTTAAATTAATTTATCTTTTAAATTTATTGTGTATTTTAATATCATGACATTATTTTCGTTTGTGCATAAGTATGTACAAATGTAAATAATGCTATGATATTATGATCGAACTGATTCTGATATATATAGATTTGTGGTGTACTCCTTTAAGACAAATAAATGTATTTTATATTAAAATATTCATTTTATTTAGTAACGTTTGTAATTAAATTATACCCAATTATAATGTTACATTAGCATCGACCAATAGTAAGAAACGTCGATAATTTGTATCGTCAATTTTTTATTTCCTAACAGCCCTCGGAATGTCAGATTAACATTTTCACACCGGATGCGTGGCGTGACGTGATGCGTGACGTGACGTGCATACGCGCGTGCGAGCACTGTCACACCGGCCAAGACCGGTGCAGCACACGTCACGCACGCACGCATCACGTCACGCAGAACTGCTGCACGCAGACGTACTAACGCAAGATCATCCAATAATGCAATAAACATTCGAGAAAAATTTGTTACATACTTTAACAATTGAAATTTTCTAATTTTTGTACTAATTTGAACTTACCATCTATTTCCAGCGTATTCCCAATTCTCTCCCATAATAATAATTTGTAACTTTTTTTTTGTACTCTTTATGTTTGGTGTTGTAGAGACATATTTGCGAACGATTTCTATTAGTTTTTCCTTTAAAATTGTCTCCATTGCGAAAAAAAACACTCGTAAACTGCTTTCTGTTTGTAAATAAATACAACTTTGCGTGCGTGCGTACGTGCAGCAATGACCGATGCGTATGCGTGCGTGCCCGGTGTGGCATCTAACAGGGAGCGCCATATAATACAACGTCATCACTGCACGCGCGTGTGCGACGTTGCCGTTCCGCTACTCACGCGTACGGACTCGGTTTGTGACAAGATGCGGCTCTGCGTGCGTGAGTCACGCGCGTGCACACGTCACGCATCTGGTATGACACCTTTCTTACAGTTTCATACATTACAACTGGTGCGTGCACGCCACGCATCACGCCACGCATTTGGTGTGCTTTGGCCTTTATGCCGCAGAGATCAAGCTATCTTTTACAAGGTAGGTATAGGAGGTTGAGGTTGCTCTTTGCTTCGGCGTTATCGTTGACGACGATATTATTTATAAAATTCTCATTATTTTTACATAGACCTTTTTATTATAAGCTTTCTTCTTAAACGCTCTAATGTCAGAATTGACATCGAAAAACCAGGTGGATTAAAAGCCATGTATCTATATAAAATCCAACACGTCCTAAATAAATAATAAAAAAAACAATTTGTCGTGTTGTCAAAAGATTTCAATACAAGAGTTAAATTGAATGTCGAAACAATACTATGAAATTATCAGTAAACGAGGATATTTAATCAACCGGACCATGTAAATTAAACATGCGATAGTAAAGAAGTACAGCTTTCAAGTCATACGTTCCTTGTTAATCGTACATTTACGTTGTAAATTGAAAATAAATATTCGCGAGAATGGATGGAACTTGGGTCCTTATTTTACTGGCTCTGGTGATGTTAGTAGGCTCCTATGTTGCTGGGAGCATACCCTTAAACGTGACCATGTCCGAGGTAAGTAAAATATTCGAAATTCAAGCTCCTAAATAGACGAAAACTAGAAAAAATAATGACCATCTGTGAACTACGTTTTGGTCTACATTATAATCAATTCAATTAGAAATTAAGGTATGCAAAGATTAAATAAAAAACTTAGACAATGTGTGGTACTCAAAACTTAATTATCTTAAAATCTTTCAGATTGTTGCCATTTTTAGGTGATAAACGGTTTTTGTTTGATTTTAAATAAAGTTTTAAAATATAAATTTTATATTATAAAACTTTATTTAAAGCATTAAGCAATAATTTTCAATTGTTGTTTTCAAACCACTTTCAGTAAAGTCTTTGGTTTTTGCTATGTCCCATGGGAAGTGGCATGATGTTATTATAGCCTATACTATTAACCTGCTTTTATTTATTTAACTGCCTCGTTGGTCTAGTGGTCTTAAGCGCGACTGCTACGCTACAGGTCTTGGGTTTGAGTCCCAGATCGAGGAAAGTGTTATTGGGTTTTTTCTATGAAATTCTCAGCAGCAGCACGGAGTTAGGATCTGTGCCCAGTTAATAGCAATAGGCTCGCCCCCTATTACATGAGACCTAAATGACCTGAGTGTGGGTGTACATTGGTACACGTCTGCCTAACCCTTAGAGAGAAGCAGGTATGATGGCATGTATGTAAAAAAATAAAATAAATATACCATCACGCCTGTATTCCCCGAAGGGTTAGGCAGAGGTGTACCAATGTACACCCACAGTTCGCCGGTATATTTAGGTCCTATGTAATAGGGGGCGAGCCTATTGCCATAACCGGGCACAAATCCAGACTCCGAGCTGCTACTGAGAATTTCGTAGAAAAACCCAATAACACTTTTTGCTCGACCTGGGAATGAAACCTAGGACCTCTAGCGTAGCAGTCGTACTTAGGACCACTAGAGCAACGAGGCAGTTATGCGTTGCATGTATGTTAATATAATCATTTGTTTTAGGACAAGCTCCAAAAAGTGACAGTATTTGGTGCAGGTCTGCTCGTGGGCACTGCGTTGGCAGTCATAATCCCGGAGGGAGTCAGGTCTCTGTTCAGTGAGCGTTCTCATCCGACTGTTGTGACAAAAGACTTTACAGCAGAACCACCTTCTCACGATGATGATCTTCATTCAGTTATTGGGATATCACTCGTCCTAGGTAAGAATGTAATTGAGTTCTTTAACCCTTTGAACGCCAAGCGCAGCTCATAAGAAGTATGCTCTCAACGCCGTGCCATTTATTCACTATTAAATACTTACAAAATGCTAGTGATGAATACTAAAAGATCAAGCTTAACTTTAGTCCAATTATATTTAAGTGACTTACGGAGAACATGACAAAATTTTAAAAATATAATCATTTCACCTATTTTCTATAATATTAATTACTAGCTGTTGCCCGCGACTTCGTTCGCGTTCAGTATTTTTAAGTTAATAGTGTTCATACTGTTTCTGTCTAACCCCTATATGATATAGCGTGATGAATTATACCTAAGATCACAGCTCAGGTTACTGCCAACACAATGCCAAAAGTTTTGTTCAAATCGGTGCAGGAGTTAAAAAGTTATGCGCGTACATACAAACAAACAAACAAACAATCAGACAAAAATTCTAAAAACCATTTTTTTGGGTTCAGTATAATGTAATAACATGTGTGAATTACTCTTTATAAAAAATATTGAATGTACAGAATTGGCCTCGTTACGATTTTATTATATGTATAGATAAAGTAGCACATCTATATGTCGCATAAACTCGTCGTTGGCGTTCTAGGGGCCGATTACGTTTGTCGCTTTTAAGCGTCGTTGGCGTTCAAAGGGTTAATAATACAGTAGAACCTCGATTATCTGAACTAGTTGGGACTGAGACTAGTTCGGATAATCGAAATGTGGGTTATTTTTTGGGTGGGAAAAAATCAAACAAAAACAACACCATTTCACCTAAAAACTGCACAGTCTATCATTTGACATGTACGTATTAACTTTGAAATATAAAACACCTAAAAAAGTCAAATGCTTTTCTTATAAAATAGTCAACTGCCCCGTTGGTCTCGTGGTCGCAAGTGCGACTGCTGTGCAAGGGGTCCCGGGTTCGATTCCCAGGTCGAGCAAAAAGTGTTATTGGGTTTTTCTATGAAATACTCAGTAGCAGCTCGGAGTTTGGATTTGTGCCTGTTTAATGGCAATAGGCTCGCCCCCTATTACATGGGACCTAAATATACCGGCGAACTGTGTGTGTACATTGGTACACCTCTGCCTAACCCTTCGGGCAATACAGGCGTGATGGTTGGACTGACTGACTGACATAGTGATCTATCAACGCACAGCCCAAACCACTGGACGGATCGGGCTGAAATTTTGCATGAAGGTAGATGTTATGACGTGGGCATCCGCTAGGAAAGGATTTTGATAAATTCCACCCCTAAGGGGATAAAATAGGGGATGGAAGTTTGTATGAAACTTTATCAATTTTAATCCGATCGGGCTGAGACTTTGCATGCATAAAGCTACTATGACGTATAGAAGGCATCCCCTAAGAAAGGGTTTTGATAAATTCCATCCCTAAGGGGATAAAATAGGGGATGAAAGATAATAAATAGTTCTTAACGCGAGCGAAGCCGCAGGCAAAAGCTAATTTGTATATAAGTATACAATTTCTTTATTATAAAAAGGTATCTTTATTTAATTAAAATTTTACGCTTTCACTTGAAAAACATGTACACATGTTGTTTATCAAACAACATTAATTAATATTACAACCTGAGTAAATAACTAATTAATTTGTTATTTTTTTTATGGCAATAGGCTCGCCCCCTATTACATGGGACCTAAATATACCGGCGAACTGTGGGTGTACATTGGTACACCTCTGCCTAACCCTTCGGGGAATACAGGCGTGATGGTATAATTTGTTATTTACTTCTTACTTGCTTCTGTCCCAAGAGTTTTTTTTTTTAATTTTGTATGTTATGCCTTTGGTTACTGCCCCGCTCCCGTATATCGTAGCGTGATGTTATTGATCCTGTTTTAAGGGTGAACTGCCTGGTTAGCCTAGTGGTCCTAAGCGCGACTGCTACGCTAGAGGTCTTGGGTTTGCTTCCCAGGTCGAGCAAAGTGTTATTGGGTTTTTCTATGAAATTCTCAGTAGCAGCTCGGAGTTTGGATTTGTGCCCGGTTAATGGCAATAGGCTCGCCCCCTATTACATGGGACCTAAAAACATACCGGCGAACTTGGGTGTACATTGGTACACCTCTGCCTAACCCTTCGGGCATTATAGGCGTAATGGTATGTATGTATGTTTTAAGGGTTTGAGGGTGGTTAGTAGTAGAGCTCTTTGTGAAGGATCTCGTCCGAGGAAGTACCTACAACCATCATACCTATTTCTGCCGCAAAGCAGCGTTGCTGTGTTCCGGTTTGAAGGGTATAGGTGCCGGTGTAATTACAGGCACATGACACATTTCAACTATGTCTCTGGGATGGCAACGCATTTGGTATTGCAGATGTCTATACGCAGCGGTGACTACTTAACAACAGGTGGGCCGTCGGATTATTTGCCATCCAATGACATACTACATACCATCACGCCTGTATTCCCCGAAGGGTTAGGCAGAGGTGTACCAATGTACAGCCACAGTTCGCCGGTATGTTTAGGTCCCATCTAACAGGAGGCGAGCCGATTGCCATGAACCGGGCACAATCCTAACTCCGAGCTGCTACTGAGAATTTCATAGAAAATCCAATAACACTTTTTGCTCGACCTGGGAACCGAACCTAACGAGGCAGTCAATGATAAGCGTGTTTTTTACAGGGTTTGTATTCATGCTGTTAGTGGACCAAATGTCATCGAGATTCAACGATCAGAGCAACCCTGTGGAGAAGAACGTCACAGCTACCGTGGGATTAGTTGTACACGCTGCCGGTAAGTAATACAGTAAAATAATGCCAAAGTCAATGTCAAAGTCAATGTCAAAGTCAAAGTCAAAGTCAAACCATTTATTACAATCAGCATGTATTTCAATTAGACCATTTACAGGCACTTTTGAATTGTCAAGAAGTTATAGTAAGTTGAAGCTAGTTGCTCTTTCCAAAACGTAGATCTCTATGGAGAAGAACGGGCATGAAACTCCATAGACACTCTTTTCAAAATGGTTTTTACAAAATCATGGTTATAAAAATTCTTGTTGCTTCTATATGTGAAAACAATGAACGTGACTAAAAAACAAAAGAAATACTATCTGTAGGTCATACAAATATTTGTTCCGTACGGGAATCGAACCCACGACACGCACTGCAGCAGTCGACCGCTCGAGTTTCGTTATCAGTTATCCTTGAACATGCTTTTCGTTATCAAGCATAGATAATTAGGGTTGCCAGAATGTGTTCAAATCAGAATCTACTAAATTTGGTAGAAAAATCGGTACATGTAAAAAAATTACACTTATGTTATAAAGACGACAACGCAGTCAAAGTGGCCAAATTCTGGGCCGCAACAATATAACAAACAATAATATAGTTTGTCATCGAAACGCTAAGAAGGAGAAGAAGACGAAAGTTTGTGTGTTTGTCTCTTCTTCACGCTCAATCGGCTGAACGGATCTGGATGAAATTTGGCACTGAGATAGATTGTGGTCTGGAATAACACATAGAATACTTTTTATCCCGGAAAAGTGTACGGTTCCCGTGGGATAACATATTAAGTTTGACGCGGATGAAGTCGCGGGCACAAGGTAGTGAAGTATATATTTAACTAGCGACCCGCCCCGGCTTCGCACGGGTGCAATGCTGATACTAAATACACTACAGAAAAACTGTGAACGTTGTATATGTTACCGGCCAAACCCGATTGCAGGACAAACTAGTTTTGCCTAGGCTAAACTAGTTCGTCCTATACACGATCGGATGAACTGGTATAGCCTAGGCCAAACTAGTTCATCCTAAGACCAATAGGATAAATCAGTTTAGGCTAGGCCAAACTAGTTCATCCTAATATAAGCACGCACACACCCAGGATAAACTGGTATGGCCTTTTCTAAACATTTTAGAATACCTGGAAAGGCAAAATAAATTGGTATTTTATTAAATTTTAATTATTATTGGTAAAATAAGATACTCCGTAATTCGAAAATTATCTTATTTATTAAAATGATTAAGATTAAATCTGAATAATTTTAATAAGTATGATTGTTTTTCCAATTACGGAGTATTTTTTGTTTAGTTTACTTGATTCCAATTAGTGCATTAAGATTTTGACAGCTCGAAGTGAAGTAATAATAATAATCGATACTGTGATTGTTTGTATAACTGTAATAGTACCATTAGTTTTAACGACAAAATATTATATTTTATTAAATAAGATTATTTTCGAATTACGGAGTATCTTATTTTACCAATGATAATTAAAATTTAATAAAATACCAATTTATTTTGCCTTTCCAGGTATTCTAAAATGTTTAGAAAAGGCCATACCAGTTTATCCTGGGTGTGTGCGTGCTTATATTAGGATGAACTAGTTTGGCCTAGGCTATACCAGTTCATCCGATCGTGTATAGGACGAACTAGTTTAGCCTAGGCAAAACTAGTTTGTCCTGAAATCGGGTTTTGCCGGTAACATATACAAAAACATAGCGGCCCGCTCCGCCGCAAACGCTACGTCCCGCAATTTTTAAATCAGAAAAAAAATCTAAATCTGAATCTTCTAAAATATTCATTTAAATCATATGCTATAAAAGGCCATATAGATCTATATTAATTCAACAATGTATTTAAGGTATTTAATTGGATAAGCATTAATGCTGTATTGGTTAAAATCGCTTCGAAAATTAGCCATTATTTATCGTAAAAAGTAAATGACAAAAAGATGTTATTGTGGGATATCAAAAAGAGATAAACATATACCATCGCGGAGTTTTCTGTAGACCTTTTCAATGTGTACAATACTTAGTACATTATTTTGATGAGTAAGTACGCGGAAAAAATGAAATTATTTACGACATTACATTAGAAACCTCAAAAATAATAGTATTTCTCCATTATTTAATGGATGTTATTACACATATAAACCTTCCTCTTCAATCACTCTATCTATTAAAAAAAACCGCATCAAAATCCGTTGCGTAGTTTTAAAGATTTATGCATACCGGCGAACTGTGGGTGTTACATTGCTACACCTCTGCCTAACCCTTCGGGGAATGCAGGCGTGATGGTATGTTTATCAGTTGCAATGGATATGAATTCGCTTTTTTAATACTGGAACTAATATAGTTATATTACAACACGAATAGCAGCTTGTTATGAATTCGGAGCGATAAGAATTACTAAATTGAAAGCGTGGCTTACTCCGAGATAACAGGACTACCATATTCACTATCAGCACGAATTATTTCCAAATGGGCTTTTTTTTGCCGATGGGAAATCATCAAATGACTTCTCCCGCCCTTAGTGTCAGACTTTTACTGACTAAAACCCTTCCATGTTCCTTCTTGTGCCCTTTCCGTTCCGGGGGCGCGTATCTCTTTCAAATAACTCGCAGCCCCGGCTGGCATCGGCCCATAGTGGCCCCTCCAAATGTTTGCTGACATATCTTTAGGCCCGCGTGGAACACGAACTAGTCGTCGACACGGTCATCGTCACGCTCATTGCTCACAGTCCATAGACCCGCGTCTACGGTGGCCGGGAGTCGTCTCGCGGCTCCCGGCGCCCGCGGTCACTGGGTCTTTATGTGCAATTTCCAGCAAACGGGCAGCGCAGTAGCGCTTTTTACACTATGCTAAAGAAAATTCAATCTTCCACATAATAGTTAAGGTTCAAGTTTGCATGGAATTTATACTGTTTAGTTCAGCATACGCGCGGACTTACTAAGTTCCAGGCATATAAAGAACCTCCTCCTTTTTTGAAGTCGGTTAAAAATACGTATAAACCTTCATCTTGAATCACTCTATATACCACATTAAAATCCGTTGCGTAGTTTGAAAAACCTAATTAATAAATCCAATAAAAAAAAAATACCATCACGCCTGTATTCCCCGAAAGGCTAGGTGTACCAATGAAAAAAATAAACTAATATATTGAACTGACAATAACAAACACAGCAAAAAAAAAACAGCCAAATCGGTCAAGCCGTTTTCATGTTATGGCGTGACAACGGGAAACGGGTTTCATCTATCTATCTTCTATAATATAAAAATAAATCGCAAAATGTGTTGGTAAGCGCATAACTCAAGAACAACTGGACCGATTTGGCTGATTCTTTTTTTGTTGTATTGGTAATTTCCCGGACAAGGTTTATATGTAAAAAAAAAACTATCGGATAACTCAGAAATCAGCACCCGTGCGAAGCCGGGGCGGTTCACTAGTTTTTCTATATTAATTAATTAGTTATTTATATTTTTCTTACTTCTCCGCTAATCTTTTCTGATTAATTTCGTTGCGGTATCCAAGACAGTTGAATCGTTTCTCCGGGACTCGCCGAGCTTCATTGTCTCGGCGCTTTTCTTGTGGTCGCCACTGTTGATTCTGGCTTACAGGAGTTACAGTGATTTGGGAACAGTGTGGCGGGCTTGAAAAACCTACCCAACTAGCAAAAAAGTTATATAAGTTTAGAATTATACGACTAACAGTCATGTAAGGGGTTTGAAATAGTTATGAAGTAACTAAACAGTTGTAAAATAGTATTCAGTTCGACGCATTAGTTATATATATTTAAATCATATTAATGCGTCTGGTAAACGTCGTCTCAATTAATTTATAAGACGGTTATATAATGTTAAGTCGAGTAAACGTTTCAGTCGGACAATAGTGATGACTCGCCATGTTCCGTAAATTTAGAACCTTTTATTCAACATTTAAATAACAAACCGTTGTGTAATGGTTTTATAGTTATCTATTATAAAATCGTCATAATAGGTCATATACAAAACCATTAAATAACTTTTAGTTGGAAACGTTATTCTAATATAACTGACTAGCTGTGCCCCGCGGTTTCACCCGCGTCTTTGGTTACTGCTCCGCCCTCGTGGGTCGTTTTAAATTTTTCTCGCCTTTTAAACCTTCCCTAGACCTCCACGAACATTTCAAGACTAAGATAAGATAAATCCGTTCAACCGTTCTCGAGTTTTAGCGAGACTAACGAACAGCAATTCATTTTTATATATATAGAATATTTTTTATTCCTACAACGTGTACCAATCTATGACTAAAATAAAATGTGATAAACTTAATGAGAGATTCACAAGCTTATCAACGCCAGAATCACCACGATGTCCCTGTGAATAAAACAGAAGTATTTCCATGACTATACGCAAAGGGTTTTACTATTTTCCAACAGAACTCTAATTGTAACCGTCATGGTGGACGCCATAAATCGTATAAAAACATGTATACGACCAATAGTTATGTAAAGGTCGAAATGCAGTCGCCCAATGTCTATTGGCAATATGGCCGAGACTATTGCTGTCAATTAATATATTTTATTTTTATAAACAATATGAAAACTCCAATATTATGAAGGCCCATGAAAATATTGACAAAGATAACCATACATATCATCGAAAAAATTTAATTCCCATGTATAAGTCATCGCTCTTCATCTTCCACCGCAATATGCTTTCTCTAAATTAAAGAATTCTTAATAATGATTCATACGACATTTTACTTAACTTTATAATATAATTTTGCCATAACACAATAAATGTCACACAAATTGTCGCTGACACTCTCATACGATGATATAGTTATTCATTGGATTACTAGACGATTACAAACCTTATTAGTTAAACTCACAACGTCTACGTGACTTTTACTCAACATAATTTGTCGCTAACGCGGCTGCAACACGACCTTTACACGATTGAAATGTTATATAATCTGCGCCCAAACCCGCGTTATATTTACGTTTAAAAAACTATTATAAAACGTTTTCGTATGGCTGAAAGTTAAATTGAAAACGTTATTGTACCTTTTATATGACATTATTTTGCTACTTGGGTAGTCAGAACCTTGGAAGTCTTGACAACCAGTCTTATCAAGACTGTATCGTGTTGCCCAGTAACTGGGTTGTGGAGGTCAGATAGGCAGTCGCTCCATGTAAAACACTGGTATTCAGCTGCATGCGGTTAGACTGGAAGCCGACCCCAACATAGTTGGGAAAAGGCTAGGTAGACACTATATTTTTAGCATCGTTGCCATTTTTACCCGACTACGGCGAAGCAAAAAGGAGGGTTATGAGGTTGACCGGTATGTATGTATGTAAGTAAGTACGAGTATGTATGTATGTGTGTATGTGTATGGATGTTCATCTGTTCCCTCATAACTTTTAAACCATCTAACGTAAATTGACAAATGAGGTGTCATTGGAAGCGTCTAAATTGTCCGCTGGTTATAGGCTACATTATGTTGCAATAATTTGTACATATGTGGCGCCCTCTAGGGCTCATGAAGATGTGAAATAATATTTTTTTCTTCCAAATATGGTCGTGTTGCATATCAAATACCACGGCTTTCAGATGAGAATGTTTTCTTGTTTCATACTTTTTAAAACGTGAATTTTTGGTTCGTAGTCGGGTTTTAGTTTTTTAAACTTCTTTTTATTGTGCTATCTCGTCAGTTTAAATTATTTCTCGGTTGAATCTTTTGTACGATCATAAAACACTATTTCATTAAGTGTGGCAACAATTATCAATTTTGAAATTTTATTATCAAATGCGTGGAGAATCGTATCATAATGTATGGCACGTACTACCGCGGATGGCCTTAGACGACTTTCACACTTTTACGATTTGTTATAAGGCTCAAAATTACTTACGTAGCTACTAATCAAGTTGCAGAACAATTTGTAGGTACATGCTGCAGTTTTTTATAGTTACGATTTATTTTTTACGATTATTTCAAAACGTAGATACGTCCTTAGAATTGAGAAACAAAAATATTTTATCGTGTTTGCTATTTTCCTTTTCGCTCCTTTCCTGTCGTCCTGTTTCCTCGTCTTTCCACTCCTTTCCTCTTCCTTTCTCTACTTTCCTCTATATTCCTCTCCCTTCCTCTTCCTTCTTCTCTATTCCTCTCCCTTCCTCTCTATTCCTCTTCCTTCCTCTCTATTCCTTTTCTCTCCTCGTTTTCCTCCCCGCTGCGGTGGAGTGTCAACCTAAGCGGAAAAAAAATCCGTGTTTTTAACCCCCGACGCAAAAACGACGGGGTGCTATAAATTTGACGTATCTGTCTGTTTGTGTGTGTGTCTGTTTTTGGCATCGTATTTCCCGAACGCCTGGACCGATTTTGATTTTGTTTTTTTTTTGTATTTGCAGCGGACGGCATCGCTTTAGGGGCAGCTGCTACCACGTCCCATGCTGATGTGGAACTGATTGTGTTTCTGGCAATCATGCTGCATAAAGCTCCTGCAGCGTTCGGTTTGGTCACGTTCCTCCTACACGCTGGACTCGAAAGGTATGCCAATACTGCCAGGATTGAAGGTTGTTACCATTGCTATTCATACCATCACGCCTGTATTCCCCAAAGGGTTAGGCAGAGGTGTAACAATGTACACCCAAAGTTCAAATATGTTTAGGTTCCATGTAATAGTGGGCGAGCCTATTGCCATTAACCGGGCACAAATCCAAACTCCGAGTGCCACGTTAATGGCAATAGGCTCGCCCCCTATTACATGAGACCTAAAAAAACATATCGGCGAACTGTGGGTGTACATTGGTACACCTCTGCCTAACCTTTCGGGGGATTCAGACGTGGTGGTATGTAGAATAAAAAATAATAAATAAAAGACAACCCCTTCGCTCTCACTGAAAAATCCATAAGGATTTTTGACAAGAAAAATCTCCAAATAGTAGTTCTTTTTGCTCTCGCGGTGGCAAGCACGACAATTGAGCGTGGGTCCTGGGTTAGATTCCCAGGTCTGGCAAAAAGTGTTATTCGATTTTGCCATTAGGATTCTTAGTAACAGCCCGGAGCTTGGAAGTTAGTGGTGTGTCACACCCGTGCCTCGAAAAACACGTAAAGCCGTTGGTCCTGCGCCTGATCTCTCCCCGGTCGTGTCGGATTGCCGTCCCATCGGGCTATGAGAGTTAGGGAAGAGGGAGTGCACCTGTGTTTGCACACACTCGTGCACTATAATATCTCCTGCGTACTTGACTAGTCTGCATTAAGATTAGCCGCCGTGTCCGGGACTGGTCTGAAAAATTACAATGAACTGTATTATTTATTAGATATCTTTGCGACTGCTGAGCTGATCTTCCTGAACACTGCTACTCGTTACCTGGAGTCCATTACTGCCTCTAGTACAATCCGTCCTGACTAATGATAATTCTTATTCTGTTTTATATTTTTTGTTGTTTCCTTTTGTCTTACTTCACATTTAATATAATTGTTAAATATTACTCCATTTATTTATTTAATATACACATTAATTACATTTTTAAATATTACTATAAAAAAATAAAATCATTTAAAAATATAAAAATTTCCGATGCCGGTGGGCTACTACCACCGGCATCGGGAACAGGGTCCAAGCTACCGGTGGTCAGGGCTCCTGAGAAAGGAATCTCCTAACAATACGCGCCGTGTCTAGGATTATATTATATAACGTTTAATAATTTATAATAATTTTATAACGTTTTCGTTTATAATTTTATTTTTAATATGTTTTTTTTTTTTTTGTAAATCTTTCTTTTACTGGCCATTATATTTTTGTGTGGTTTTTTTAACTGTTAATAAAATTAATGTAAGAATTATTTTTCAGGAATAGGATACGGAAGCATCTCCTGATATTCTCGTGTGCTGCCCCCCTGCTTGCCCTGCTTACGTACTTCGGTATAGGCAATGAGAGTAAGCAGACTCTTAGTGACTTCAATGCTACAGGTAATTTTAGTTTTACACTATAACCTTGACTGCCTTGTTGGTCTAGTGGTGCTAAGCACGACTGCTACGCTAGAGGTCCTGGTTTCGATTCCCAGGTCGAGCAAAAAGTGTTATTGGGTTTTTCTATGAAATTCTCAGTAGCAGCTCGGAGTTTGGATTTGTGCACGGATAATGGCAATAGGCTCGCCCCCTATTACATGGGACCTAAATATACCGGCGAACTGTGGGTGTACATTGGTACACCTCTGCCTAATCCTTCGGGGAATACAGGCGTGATGGTATATTTTTTTTTATAACCTTAAAACCTGATCGTGTGCAAAGTCCGTTACGTGGTCTTTCTCACAAGTGCAAACACGACTATAATAAGATATTCCATCATGGAATGCCAGTGCCTATCTTCCGGCTTCGTCATCAGACCTTGAAATCAAATAGTGATCAACGTTCATTACAAGACTTTTCTAAGAAACCCAAAACAGCTATGATACGATTTTCCATCATTAAGTTCCAGTTCATATCTTCCGGCTCCATCATCAGATCAGTTCGACAGCACCATATTATTGTATTAACTGCCTTGTTGGTCTCGTGGTCGCAAGCGCGACTGCTGAGCAAGTGGTCCCGGGTTCGATTCCCAGGTCGGACAAAAAGTGTTATTGGGTTTTTCCATTAGGAATTTCTCGGTAGCAGCCCGGAGTTTGGAAGTTGGTGGTGTAACACCCCCGTGCCTCGGAAAACACGTAAAGCCGTTGGTCCTGCGCCTGATCTCTCTCCGGTCGTGTCGGATTGCCGTCCCATCGGGCTATGAGAGTTAGGGAAGAGGGAGTGCACCTGTGTTTGCGCACACACTTGTGCACTATAATATCTCCTGCGTACGTGGCTAGTCTGCATTAAGGTTAGCCGCCGTGGCCGGAATCGGCCTGGAGAATTACATTATTGTATTGTCATCAGAACTACATGCAGCTGCCAATTTTCATTACGCTACGACCCTTGGAAGATGGTTCAATTAGTTACCTTAGATTCCATTGCATAGTTACATACAGGTCGACCTAATAAAAGCATAGCAAACTGTCCACAACTTTGTCCGCGTGGCTTATTTCACCCGTCGTCTTTGGCTACTGCTCCGCTCTCATGTGTCATAGCGTGATGTTATACTGGGTGGAATTTTATAATGCTACCTGGAGGGAAAGTACTCTAAATACTTAAGTTAGCAAATTTTACCCAAATAAAACATTCCTTTATTTTTAAAAAGAAACAAAACTGCATTTAAATAATTTTGAAAATACGCTTGCTACACCCAGGAATCGAACCGACTAAAATCCGAAAAAATTGCATCCTGTACTTTTACGGCACCAATCGATAGGGTCAATCAGAAGGATCAAATCTGTGCAAACATGGTAAATTAAAAAAAAAGAAACATTAAATTTTAATGTAAACTTATTTTATTCGGACAAAAAAAAAGAGTAAATCCTTTGAGTAACTAACTTAAGTATTAAGAGTACTTTCCCTCCAGGTAGCATTATAAAATTCCATCCTGTATAACCCATGTTACTCAGGAATAATATAGCTATCTATTGGTGATAAAATGGTTGACACTCACAAATAACTTGGCTTTCTATTGGGGTTAGATTCCCTCACGGAAAAAAATATTTGTATGACCTACAGATAGTTGTTCCGGGTCTGGCTGTTTGTGTATGTGAGTTTATATGTTTGTAAACGTAGCCACGATATAGGAGAAATTCCTAGAGAGGCGCAACGTTTTTTTTAAACTGTAAAAAAAAAATGTAATTCTCCAGGCCGACTCCGGCCACGGCGGCTAATCTTTAATGCAGACTAGCCACGTACGCAGGAGATATTATAGTGCACAAGTGTGTGCGCAAACACAGGTGCACTCCCTCTTCCCTAACTCTCATAGCCCGATGGGACGGCAATCCGACACGACCGGAGAGAGATCAGGCGCAGGACCAACGGCTTTACGTGCTTTGCGAGGCACGGGGGTGTCACACCACCAACTTCCAAACTCCGGGCTGCTACTGAGAAATTCCTAATGGAAAAACCCAATAACACTTTTTGCCCGACCTGGGAATCGAACCCGGGACCCCTTGCTCAGCAGTCCCACTACACACACACTACACTAGTACTATATTTTATCTGTTTCAGGCATAGCCATGTTATTCTCAGCGGGCACATTCCTCTACGTTGCAACGGTACACGTACTCCCAGAATTGACCCATCCCCAATCCCACACTCATACCTTACTCCCCATGCAGGAGGGAGTGGCCCCCAAGAAAGGATTCGGAGGCCTCCTCCTCTCAGAAATGATAATCCTCACATTAGGAGCATTAATGCCTCTTCTTCTTACTATGGGACATAAACACTGATCCATAGAATTGCTAGACCGACTGCAATGCGATTCAAGAAGCGGGTGAGTTTTCAGAATCCGGAAAAAGTCGGTTTATATCTCCTCTTAATATAAAGGCCGCAACATGTTTCAAGGAATGTTGCTGTAACAGTTTGCGCAACTGTTTGTACACGGTTACTTTTACATCGTTCTGGAGCTGAAACACAGGAACTCCAGTCGAGTAATAGTTACTATTGGTGTTGAGATTTTTTTTGTAAGACGTATCAATGAAGTTGGAAATTTATCACTTTTTTGTCATTCGAGTTAAATGTTAGTAGCGCTTCTGTCTGATCGATGAATGGATTTTTCAAAGGCTACCGTTCGCATGTGTAGTCGATAAGGTTTACACACAAATATGCATTGACTGCAAGGAAGCGTTACTTCGAGTTCTCACTATTTCGTATTTTTTAACTGCCTCGTTAGCTTAGTGGTTTTAAGTACGACTGCTACGCTAGAGGTCCTGGGTTCGATTCCCAGGTCGAGCAAAAGTGTTATTGGGTTTTTCTATGAAACTCTCAGTATCAGCTCGGAGTTTGGATTTGTGCCCGGTTCATGGCAATAGGCTTGCCCCCTATTACATGGGACCTAAATATACCGGCGAATCGTGGGTGTACATTGGTACACCTCTGCCTAACCCTTCGGGGAATACAGGCGTGATGGTATATGGTGGTAATTTTCGTTTAATTTTTTTTGTTTACTATTGAAAATAATAGTGCCAATAGTTTTTGTTACTATGATAGAGCTTATGGCTTTCGGTTCCAGAACGATGTAAGAGTAAGCGTGTATAATTATATAGGAGGGGTTAACAATAGGTATTGATTGAAAATAGGACATTAAATGAAATTTTACTTGACGCTTTTGTGATAAAAATTGTTAGTAGTGTAAAATTGCAATGTATATTATTGTATAGCGACTTTGAATGGAATATTCCAATCTGTCACCCCAGTTTTGTCCCCTTATGGGGGACAGATCAACGAGGGGACAGTATAGGAGTAAATCCCCCCCCACCATGACCCGACTTGCTAGGGGGACAGATCAAACTTGTCCCCCGATCTGTCCCCTTAAGGGGACAAAACAGGGGGACAGATCGAAAAATTCCCTTTGAAGACAATGAATTGTATTGTTGAACTGTTTGTCGATTTTAGACGATGCCAAATCATTTTCGAATTGTTTTTAATTTAAATCGAAACGAAATATCTTAAATGAACTTTGTTGTATTGTCAAAATCTACGTTTTCAAATTATTAAAATCGACTAATAGTATTTTTTTATCAGTATAGAAGACATAAAAGACATTAGCAATGTTATTATTACATATTTAATAATGTATCAAATGTTATAGCAATAATAGTGACCTCTACTATTTAATAATGTTAATAAGAATTAATGCAAATGCTTCTGCAGACTGAGTTTTATGACAGATGTGCGAACAATTAATAATTACATAAGTAGACAAAATCGTACCAATGACTTGAAAACAAAAATTGCACGAAATAGGGACTATGCATGTTTTTTTTAATCAAGTTTTTTAACACATACAGATGACAAAAAGTGAAATTAAAATTGGACAAGAAATACGGCCGATATAAGCATTTAAGAGCGTGTATACAGAAAGTTGGCAACGTCGCAAACAGCTGTCAAATATTTGGCTATTTAGATTAATTTGTCAATATTACTGTATGAAAATAAGAAATATGGCTAACTAATGAACTAGAATATTGATTATGATTTGCAATAATTAATATTGTAACACCGAATATTTATATTTAGATGTAAAAAAGTATTTGGAAACTTTACAAATGCCTTTTTTGCACCTAAAACGGTTACAACATCAAATTCAGTGTTTTAATTGCAATTCATTATTAATATTCTAGTTCATTAGTTAGCCATATTATTATTTCTTATTTTCATAGAGTAATATTGACAAATTAATCAAAACAGGGAAATATTTGACAGCTGTTTGCGACGTTCCCAACTTTCTGTATACGCGGTCTTAAAACTATTTCTTACGCACCGATTAGACAGAGAGATCCGAAATGAATTGTGACGTCACATAACACTACGTAAACTCCGTGTTAAATTACGTTTTGGTAAAAAGTGATAGAAACAAATTTTCGATGGCTTATATCATTTTTTAATTTTATAGTTTTATACCGGCGAACTGTAGGTGTACATTGGTACGCCTCTGCCTAACCCTTCGGGGAATACAGGCGTGATGGTATGTAGTGTTATTCGAATATAACTAAACTGTATATTACACGAAAGATGATTATTTTTTTAAATTAAAAAACATGCATGGTCCCTAATGAGTGAAATAAAAATAGTAATAAAAAATATTGTTTTATAAATAAATAAAATTATTTTTGTTCCATAACGAAAGCTATTATTAGGAAAATAGAATAAGCAACTTTGAGATCTAATTTAAATAAAAATACCTCGTGTAATACTGCGATACTCTTGAAAGAAATATGTATATAGTGCAGCGGGGCAATCTCGACTGCGGGAAATTTCAACGAATCTTAGTAAAATGTAGAAGTTATTAAGAATAGTTGAAATTTCCCGCTGTTATCCGTTGTCGAGATTGCCCCGCTGCACCTTATTCAGAAATTACTATCTACATGGTATAAGGTACATCTATCTTTAAACTTCGTCAGTGCACTCAGAACACTATTCTGACTTCAGAACAAGTGGATTTTCTTGCAGAAAAATTGAATTTTTTCCCTTTTTTTTCGGCAGATCAAGTTTGGAAAATTTTCCTGTTGCTTTTTTAGTCGCCCCTTACTACATAACTCACATAATTTCCCATGGGGGTAGGCAGAAACCACAGAAAGCCACCTGCTACGATCCTAACATACTCCTTTTGCCTCGTACACGTTCATACATCTGGTCATACAAGCACGCCGGTTACGAGTACTGCGCACCTGACCTTTCTGAAGAACCTGAAGACCAATAAGGTCAGGTTAGTCAACCCTATTTGTTTAAGGTGCAGCGGGGCAATCTCGACAGCGGAAAACAGCGGGAAATTTCAACTATTCTTAATAACTTCTACATTTTACTAAGTTTAGTTGAAATTTCCCGCAGTCGAGATTGCCCCGCTGCACTATACCTAAAACAATTTCAAAGGAAATTTTTACCAGCCTCTGAGGACGATACAGAAGGAATAAGAACGAATTTTCACTGTTTTTTTAAAAAGTTTTTCTATAAAAAAAATCTTGTTGTCTGATACTCAGTCCAGAATAGAGAATTGAAGGTTTCAGTTGAAGGTGAACGCTCCGACCAGCCCGCGAAATTTAAATTTTCTTACGTTTTTTGCAATTTGCAAGTCAGTATTAGGTTTAATGTTTATTAAAGTTAGTAGTTTAATTTAATCTTGACATCTTAAAATGTCAAGATTTCATGAAATCTTGACATTTTACATGAAGATTGACTTATGGAGTCATTTTACTGATTTTAATGGTCCCGCGAATCATACTTTAATCAACATTAAACCTAATACTGACTTGCAAATTGCAAAAAAACGTAAGAAAATTTAAATTTCGGGGCTGGTCGGAGCATTCACTTTAAGGATGGATGTCCCTTACACCCAATATATATTTCTGTATTATAGCCCCAAAGTCTACAATATAATAAACGAGATCTTATGAAACGGACAAAATCGTGCGAATAAATATGTATAAATTAGTAGATATTTAGTAAATATTAAGGGCCTTATCACACTAGCGGAATGCGAGCGTTTTCAAAGCTTAGCGGGTACGCAACGGTCACGCGGCGCATGCGCAGGATATTCGTTGCGGACGCGCAACGAGATCGCCGAGAATATCAGTAACCAAATTGAATAAAAAGAGTGTCCATGGAGTTTCTTGCTCGTTCTTCTCCATAGAGATCTACGTTTTGGAACTAGCAACTAGCTTCAACTTTAAACTGTAACTTCTTGACATTCAAAAGTGCCTGTAAATGGTCTAATTGAAATAAATGCGTTGACTTTGACTTTAGTGTGGACGCCATTTTGTAAGACGTTAACTTGCTACAAATACGCGACAAAAAACGTTGCGAATTTGCCACGCGAACGCGACGTTTTCGCTATGTAGCCGCGGCGTGTTCGCGACGCACCCGCCCCGCCACGCAGCCGCTCGCAAACCGCTAGTGCGTTAAGACCAAGATAAGAAACTAAGAAATGTCTCGACAATTTGTTACTCCATTGAATTTGATGAACATGTATACTTGTTTATAATAATAGGGAATATTCATGGATTGCAAAACAAAGTCAAATAATTATTTTTTAAACTTTTTTACTTCAGAATTACGCTTCCATCGATATTTTTCGGTATCATTTTTTTCTAAGCAAGATAATTTTGAAAGCGTGTGCAAAAAATTTTGCCTAGAGGATTTGGCCTAGAGGTCCTAAGCACGACTGCTACGCTAAAGGTCTTGGGTTAGATTCCCAGGTCAAGCAAAAAGTGTTATTGGGTTTTTCTATGAAATTCTCAGTAGCAGCTCGGCGTTTGGATTTGTGCCCTGTTATTGGTAATAGGCTCGCCTATTACATGGGACCTAAAAACATACCGGCGTACCATGGGTGTACATTGGTACACCTCTGCCTAACCCTTCGAGGAATACAGGCGTGATGGTATGTATATTTTTTTTTGTATTATGTAGCAATGTAAACTATCGAATAAAAATGTAAAAAAATACATGCATGTTCCCTATTGTCTCTGAATATTATTTTTAATACTGCAGCTAAATACTAGCATTTAGAAAAATACTTAAATAAACTATACAGCTGCTTAAATATATAAAAACATAAGGGGTCTTACTTATAAAAATAACGCTAATTCATACTTAGTTACCTCTTAATTGACTGACTGAACGATGAAACACTATTTTTATCTGCCAACAGACGGTCAGCATAGAGCATGATCAAATTATTCGACTAAAGAACGAAATCGAACGAACAATTGAGCAAAATTGACAAAATTTACAATATAATCCATAGACCAAATATGTCATCGTCACAGCTGATTGAAGCCCGCCATCTTACTTCTAAACTATACTTAAACAACGGGTCGCCGCTGTTTAAATTATCTGTCACTGAGCTAGTACATAACAACATCTCAACGCAGATTAATGTTTATAGGTAAGATTTTTCACCTGAGACACCGTTGAAAGTGGTTTGACAAGTAGCTAAGTATTATTTAGCATTATTTTTATAAGTAAGGCTGATGTTTCTTTAAGATGTTAAAAACTATGGCAACTGTAAGGTGTTTCCTAACTTCATAAGAAATATAATTACTGAAAAAATTATTGTAAGAAAAGAAGATTTTAAAATCTGTTATAAATAAATTATGTCTTAGGCAAACTAAATCCTTATATCTATTACTAGCTTTTGCTCGCGGTTTCACCCGTAAAAAGCAAGAATAAAGTTGAAATATTATCCCAAGGGATAATACTCGTAATTATATTACGGTAGAACTTCGATTATCCAAACCCTCAATTATCCGAACGCTGACTTATGGTGGGTCCACACGGCACAGACTTAACACAGACTTCTATAGAATTTTGTGTGTACAACAAATCAGTACAGACAAATGTCGGTGTATCAGAAAAGTCTGAAGTCTGCGTACATGTCTGTACGATTGTCGGAGCAAAACTCATGATTATTGAATTACTTAATTTATTCATTAAAATCGAAGTCTGAACTGATGAAAAGTCTGCACAGACATTTGGTAAATACCTCTGAGTAAAAATTTTTACTCAGACTTTATAGTCTGTGCAGACATCTGTACAGACAAAAGTCTGTGTCGTTTAGACCCACCATTAGTTTATCCGAACATTGGCGAGAATTTGTTGCTAAAAACGCGTTGCAGCTGTTCGTCAATTGAAAATTGACTATTTAATAAGAAAAGCATTAAACTTTTTAGGTGTTTCATATTTCAACGTTAATGTCAAATAAATACAGATAGTGCAATCCACGAAGTCGCGCCCCACCACTTTTCCAGCATCTTTCATTTTGACCATGACGCTCTCTCCTGATTAGTCTATTCATTGTAGTGTGAGTGTGCACTCATAGGTAATTAGTGTGTACCGACAACACTCGAACATTGACGGAAGCTTGCACACATCTATACTAATATTATAAAGCTAAAGAGTTTGTTTGTTTGAACGCGCTAATCTCAGGGACTACTGGTTGGAATTGGAAAATTCTTTTAATGTTGGATAGTCCATTTCTTGAGGAAGGCTATAGGCTATGTAACATCACGCTACGACCAACAGGTGCTGAGCAGCGAGGGTGAAACCGCGGGGAACAGCTAGTATACTATAAACGGTTAGAAGGAATAGTAGTGGGGCGCGTCTTCGTGGATTGCACTATCTATAGGCTGTACAGTTTTTAGTTTGTAAAGGTGATGTTTTTGGTTGATCTAGTCCCAAAAAACCCACCTTTCGATTATCCGAACTAGTGCCGGTCCTAATTAGTTCGGATAATCGAGGTTCTACTGTAAATGTTAATTTCGAAAATGGTGTATCTATGTGCCAATTTTCTTTCAAATCTCTTCAACAAATTTTCACATTTATAATATTAGTAGGGTCTATCTGCCACTAGCATTATCCCAACTATGTTGGGGTGCCTGCCGGGGCTGCGGGTTGTTCGAAAGAGATACCGCGCCCCCGGAACGCAAAGGGCACATGAAGGAACATAGACGGGTTTTAGTCAGTAAAAGTCTGACACTCCCTCCCGCCCCGCCCAGGGCGGGGGAAGTTATTTGATGATTTGCCGTCTATAAAAAAAAAAAAAACTATGTTGGGGTCGGCTACCAGTTTAACCGGACGCAGCTGAATACCAGTGTTTTACATGGAGCGACTGCCTACCTGACCTCCACAACACAGTTACTGGGCAACACGATACCTCTTGGTAAGACTGGTTGTCGGACTTCCCGGCTTCTGACTATCCGTATATAATAGGATAGGTTAGCAATATTTCAAAAATACGGCCTCATTTTATTGTTACTAAAAGATTTTTATTTTCTCTCATGCATGAACTTGACTGAAATTGTCTTGAATAAATCTGCGTGAACCTGCATTCGCAGCTAATTTCCGATAGAAGGGGCCGCTAAGGGCCGATGCCTGACGCAAAGGGCACATGAAGGAACATAGATGTGTTTTAGTCAGTAAAAGTCTGACACTTCCTCCCGTTCCGCCCAGGGCGGGGGAAGTTATTTGATGATTTCCCATCTATAAAAAAAATGCTAATTTCCGAGACGCCATTAAATTTGAACCGGATTGTAATTATGTTTAGAAGATTATTTAAGGCTGTGTAATCAAGATTTTATTTTACAAACAATGCATTAGTATTTGTTTTCTATGTTTTTTAGATTAAAATCTAAACAAGTAATGCCAAAATATACCAACTCACATGTTTTCTTCCATTTCTATGACGTTTAACAATTTCGCCGTTTTTTTAAATGTGAAATCTTATTTAGCCGCGTTGAGCGAGTTTTGGTGGGGACAACATTTTTATTGGTGCTCGTCACCGACATGCAGTAAAACCACGTCACCAACATGCTAATACGGCTGCGACAACATTCTAATTTTACCTCGACACCCACTTGACGCGTCACTGACATAAATATGTGACCGCGCCACCGAATTTCCAATGTCATTGATTGTGACAGGGATGCAATGATGTTCGAAATACGTTTAGGCACTAAATGTATTAAGTGATTTAAAAGAAAGTGGGTCTTAAAACTTGTTTTCTTTTTTTATGAATTGTTACTTTGATCTTCAGTATATCCGTTACCAGAAGATTCCCAGGTATGGTACAGAACAAAATAATGATCGCAATGGTGGGAAGAATATCTAACTTTCGGCTTCATTAACGTTTTGACCGCCACGTCAGAAAAGCAAAAACGTGTCCTCAGCGCCAAGCTACGAATTCATCCTTTAACACCTACAAAATAGTAGTGAGTTCGAAATTATATCGATGTTGTTTTATTGAGTTTAATTTCTGTATAAAAGTTTGTCATGGGATCGTGACCGTGGCGTGCTGGGCACATTTTGGTTTGTCATCTATACATGACTAGCGGTGAAAAGGTTATGAATCTTTTTATATCCGGTATACTTGCCTAATATTAAAAAAAAATCTTTGACTTACCTGTTCGTTGTACTTGAAGCGCTATTCCGCTCACGTCAGACAATCGGTGGCCGATTTTTTTGTCGGAGAGAATAGAATATAAATGAATTCTAATATACCAACGCACACGTCCTGAAAAAGTCGGTCCCAGACTACGGATGAGAGAAAGAGATACCGCGCCCCCGGAACGCAAAGGGCACATGAAGGAACATAGACGGGTTTTAGTCAGTAAAAGTCTGACACTCCCTCCCGCCCCGCCCAGGGCGGGGGAAGTTATTTGATGATTTCCCGTCTATAAAAAAAAAAAAAAAAAAAAGACTACGGATGTATTAAACTGTCCGATATTGTAAAAGATGTTAAAAAATCAACTTTACTTTTGAGTATCCTTTTTAACACTTTATAATATAATTAATCGGTCCTACAAAAAAGGCGGACGTTGACGGCTTTACATGTTTCTGAACGCACCCACGATACAGGAGAAAATATCCTTGTGTGCAAGGAAAAACAAAATTTAAAACGTTATTTTTGAATTCAGTTAAGAAATAGATTTCTAAAAAACAGCGCTCCTTTAAAAATGTAAAAAAAAAATTACAAATGTACAATGTTTTAGTATACTGTTGTTTGAATGTAAATAATATTTTTTATTTGTATATACTGTGGTGTCTATTTACTTTGTAAATATGAATAAAACGCTTGTGAAGTATTGTGGCTTTTCTTTTTGCTTGAATAAGTACCTACAACTGAACTTATTTTTCTACAAAGTTAAGAATGCTCCGACCAGCCCGCGAAATTTTAATTTTCTTACGTTTTTTGCAATTAGCAAGTCAGTATTAGGCTTAATGTTGATTAAAGTATGATTCACGGGCGTAAGAAGTATGTAATTTCAAAATTATAACCATTAAAATCAGTAAAATGACTCCATAAGTCAAGCTTCATGTAAAATGTCAAGATTTCATGAAATCTTCGGTCGGAGCATTCACCTTAAGTAAAAGTTTTATTTCAATTAGACCATTTACAGGCACTTTTGAATTGTCAAGAAGTTACAGTTTAAAATTGAAGCTAGTTGCACGTTCCAAAACGTAGGTCTCTATGGAGATGAACGAGCAAGAAACTCCATGGACACTCTTTTCTTACAAAGGGCGTAATATATTTTGAACGGTTAGTAGAAAACTGCTTCGTTGGCCTAGTGGTCCTAAGCGCGACTGCTACGCTACAGGTCTTGGGTTCAATTCCCAGGTCGAGCAAAAAGTGTTATTGGGTATTTCTATGAAATTCTCAGTAGCAGCTCGGAGTTTGGATTTGTGCCCGGTTAATGGCAATAGGCTCGCCCCCTATTACATGGGACCTAAAAACATACCGGCGAATTGTGGATGTACATTGGTGCACTTCTGCCTAACCCTTCGTGGAAAACAACCGTGATGGTATGTGTAAAAAAACAAATTCTCTATTCAATCACTCAGTTTAATCACAAATTTATAATACACCTACACACTTACACTTCCATAGTAGTATAGGTAGATATATTAAGTACATAAATACTCACAGTCATGGTAAAAAATATCGGGACGAAGACCGTTCAGGACATTCTGAAGATAAGGGCAATTCTACTAGTCAATTTAATCTCAGTGACAATTAATGGCAAGTCAGCCAAAGGCCTGCCTAACGTTAAATGGTCATCGCTTTTTTTATATATGGGAAATCAGCAAATAACTTCCCCACCCCCTAGTGTCAGACTTTTACTGACTAAAACCCATATATGTTCCTTCATGTGCCCTTTGCGTTCCGGGGGCGCGGTATCTCTTTCGAACAACCCGCAGAAATGGTCACCGCTGCCTATAGACATCTGCAATACCAGAGGCCTTGCAAATGCGTTGCTATCCCAGAGACAAAGTTGAAATGTCTCATGTGCTTGTAATTACATCGGCACCCATACCCTTCAAACCGGAACACAGCAACGCTGCTTCTGCATTTTTGATTGTTATATTTATAAGTCAAGTATTAAGAATATCTAATATAAAGTGACTGCTAAGGATAGGACAATAATTTGTATTGAGATGAAATTAAAAAAAAAACTTTTTTTTAATTTGTTTTCGTCCCGAGATTTTTGACGATCACCGTACAAGCTACTATCAAATACGTCGCATATAATTATGAATATCAAAATAAAAATAATACAAATTTAAAACTACACCTAATCACCTATACTTAAATATTTAAATAAAAAATCACAATTTTAATTTCCCAATTTTGCCTTAGGCTAGGACGGATTTTAATATAAAATAGGCTAGATTCTAGACCTAAACTTATGTTTAATCTCTTATCATAATCTCCGTAGCTAAAAAACTTGTGCTAAGTATAAGTATTTAAAAAATATATAGTAAAAATTCTCTTATAGTGCCCATATTCGCCTTACTTTTACAAAATAAGTACTAAATTATTAAATATATTGTCACCATTTTTTATCTTGTCTTTGTACAAATCATTTTCATGCACACCGGCACACTATTTAACCTTTCGATCGCCATTGTCACGTATACATGACAAACCAAAATGTGCCCAGCACGCCACGGTCACGATACCATGACAGACTTTTATGAATAAATAAAACTCATAAAAAACATCGATATAATGTCAAACTCACTACTATTTTGTAGGTATTCTTCTTCTTATCGTGTGGGCAGTAAGGTGTAACGACCCCAAACACCCTAGTGACAGAGTTTCTAAACCGCCTCAAGGGCCTCTGACATGGTTACTGATGTCAGTGATGTCCAAGATAAACTTAGAAAGTACATATGAACTAGGAAAAGCCACATTGGTACTTGCCCGTGCCCGGTTGCGAACCCACAACCTCGTGCATGGGAGGCGGGCGCCTTAACCACTGGGCCATCACGACACTAAAGGATAGGTAGTAGGCTAGTAGGTATTAAAGGATGAATTCGTAGCTTGGCGCTGAGGGCAAGTTTTTGCTTATTTGACGTGACGGTCAAGAGATTGAAAGCCTAACTTCAATGGCAAATTATTTGCTGTGACTTGGCTGTGCGGTTTCAATAAATTATGAATCTAATTTATAACAACAAGCCTTCAAACAAAATTCGATTTATGTAATAAATGGGTACCTATTTCTTATTTAAAAATCCTTTTCGTTCTGGGCTATTGGCAACTGAAAATGCTATTTAAAACTAGTGTCTTTTCTAATGTCAGACACTAAATTGACAGTTTCATACGTCAAAACTATAAATAATGTGCTTTCGGCATATAAACATAAGGCACACTATTTTCAAGTTGGACACATAAAGCTGTCAAAGAGAGACTGATGTCTCTGAGAATATATGATGCCCTTTAAAAGTTAACCTATAGAATCAGTAGATACGATTTGTACGTATTTATACAATTATGAACCCTATTCCCTACGATTTGAGCAATAATGCGAAAGATAATTGGGTAGATGACACCACTAATCAATTGACGTACTTTTTAGGAGCTGTCAAACGCGATTCTCCCTTATTTTGTTTGACAATACTAAACTTTGACGTCACTTTTTTGACAACTCAATTCACTAAACATTTATTGATTTCAAAACAATTAAAATCGATTTTTATAGTTATTTAAAAATTCATCGGCTTTTCAGTGCTAATTTTTTTTTTGTGCATGTGTGTGTGAATTATTGTTGAATGGTGTTATCTACCCAATTACTCCGGCTTAGTTATTCAATCATGTCATCTAATAATACAGGTACCATTATAAATACAAACTGTTGATTTGCATCCTCGTCAAATTTTAGGAGCTTGTCATAAAAAAATTGAAGTAATCAAATATAATGACGATACCTGGCCAATATCTAATTAATACTTGTTTTTTTAGTTGCAACTATCAAATAACAGTATTCCAGAATACTCCTCTTGCAAAATTCAGAATCGCCCAGTTGCGTATGCGGTAGGTAGAGTTGTCGCGCGGCTATATCAATGTGTACATAGCGCCTAAACCCTCTGGCAAGATGGCTACCTCGAATTCGAAAATCGAGTCAAAAAAAAATTTTTTTTTAAAACAATTTATTTTATTATTGATTCGTGTTAAGAATCGCGAGCATAGGTAACTCCTTGAATTTGACGAGGATGCAAATCAACGCCTTGTATATCCGCAAAAAACTAAGCTAACCGTCATAGCTTTGAAAATTACGAAGCTCAAGGTGCAATGGGCGGGGCACATAGCTGGTAGAGCGGACGGCCGTTGGGGTCGTAAGGCTCTCGAGTGGCGACCACGCACCGGGAGGCGCAGTGTGGGAAGACCCCCACGAGGTGGACCGACGGCCTGGTGAAGGTCGCAGGAGCACGCCGGATGCGGGCAGCGCAGGACAGGGCATTGTGGCTATCTTTAGAGGAGGCCTATGTCCAGCAGTGGACGTCTTTCGGCTGATATAATAATGATTACAAAAACTAAACCGAAACAAATATGTACAGTCAGCAAAAGAGATAAGTAACCAGAGTCGCCTAATTTTTTATTTTTTATTTTTTTTAAAGATGGTAAAATCATCAAATGACCCCCCCCGTCCTGGGCGGGGCGGGAGGGAGTGTCAGACTTTTACTGACTAAAAACCATCTATGTTCCTTCATGTGCCCTTTGCGTTCCGGGGGCGCGGTATCTCTTTCGAACAACCCGCAGCGCCTAATGAAATCAAAGTTTTACAAAAACCCGTAGAAGTTTTTGGATGAATTTTATTCTAATTAATAGAAAATAAACAGTTTATTAATTAAATTAAATTTCATTTTAAAACGATCACCGGTTTGATAGAAATTTTTAACTATATTAGAAGGTCCGGTTACTTATCTCTTTTGTTGACCGTACGTCGCAAAGTTCTATTTATACAACAATATAAAACTTAAAATAATAATATTAAAGCTCAGTAAATCTCATCGGCTTATCAATTTGTGAGAGCGAACACCGTATTTATCACGAAATATGCTAGATATAACACTAATCCTATAGTTACTGCCTTTAGCGCCTGGTGCAAGTAAAATAATCTGAAACAAATGAAAGATTTTTATTACAAACTAGCTTCCAGATATTATCCCACGGGAACCGTATATTTTTCGGGGATAAAAAGTATCCTATGTGTCATTCCACATTACAATCTATCTCAGTGCCAAATTTCATCCAGATCCGGTCAGCCGTTTGAGCATAAAAGAGTCAAATCAAACATCCATCCATCCATCCACTCTTACAAATTTTCGCATCTATACTATCTATACTAATATTATAAAGCTAAAGAGTTTGTTTGTTTGAACGCGCTAATTTCAGGGACTACAGGTTGGAATTGGAAAATTCTTTTAGTGTTGGATAGTCCATTTCTTGAGGAAGGCTATAGGCTATGTAACATCACGCTACGGCCAACAGGTGCTGAGCAGCGAGGGTGAAACCGCGGGGAACAGCTAGTTTATGATAATAGTAGCTTCTGCCTGCGACTTCGTCCGCCTCAAATTATATATGTTATCCCACGGGAACGTTTCATTTTTCCGGGATAAAAAGTTTCAAATGTGTTATTCCACACTACAATCTATTTTAGTGCCTTTCATCCAGTTTCCGTTCAGCCGTTTAAGCTTGAAAGTGTATGATACATCCATCCATCCTCACAGAGTATCACATTTATTTATTTGATTAGTCGGATTATCGGGTCAGCCGGCTTATTCTGTAAGAAATCTCCCTCGGTGAATTAAGGTGAAGTGAGCTAAAACTGGGCTGTCACTATACGATGCTAGGGATTGACAACTCGCCACACGCTCACTTCACGGAAGGAGGGTTTTACAGAATAACACCGCTGGCTCTGTGTGTATGTGAGTTTATATGTTTGTAAAAACACCTACGGTACGGGAGAAATTCTTTTTGAGGGGTAGCGTTTAAAAAACCGCCTTTGAACTTGCAACACCAGAGGCGTCCCTCGTGCGTTGCCGACCCCGTAAAATCCTCAAAACTTCTTTCTTGAAAAACTCCATGCTGTAGTCATGTGTGTGTGTATAGCAGTAGAAAAATGAATATTTTTACCGGTATGTATATAAAGAAAGAAAGAAAGAAAGAAAGAAAAAAAGAAAGAAAGAAAGAAATAAAGAAAGAAAGAAAATCCATTTATTCTTTGCCAAAGCGACGCACAACTCAAAAATAAAAATAATTATAAAAATAAAATAAAAATAACAGTAACAATAATGTGCGCCACTACCGCGCGAAAAGGCTGACGCTCAGCATAAAGCCGTGGTCCGTGCACGAGACACGGAACCACAGCGCTGGTTTTATATGTATATTAAATAGTTTGTTGGACTGTACTTAGGCATCTGTTGTAGTAGTCTACTTACTTGTTCCACTTCTTTCTAGCTTCAGGTAACGTGGACAGGTCATCCTTGATGAGGTACACTCTTAGACCTGAAATAGGAACAGGTTTTTTAAATATATAAATATATTAGCGAACTATCCGCGACTTCGTCCAGCTTATTACTCCAGCTTTTAGTTACTTCTTTGGTTACTGCTCAGCTCCCGTGTGTCGTAGTTAGTAGCGTTCGCTAGTTTATTTAAAAAGTGAAGTGAGTCGCTCCATGTAAAACACTGGTATTCAGCTGCGTCCGATTAGACTGGAAGCCGACCCCGACATAGTTGGGAAAAGGCTAAGCAGATGATTGTCAAAATGAATATTTAACTAAATTTTCTGTGAATATTTCAAATGTCTACCTGTTGACGTTATTAATATCGAGCAAAAAAAACACGTTTGTTGTATGGGAGTCCCCTTAAATAGTTATTTAATCTGTTCTTTAGTATTTTTTGGTAAAGCGGCAACGAATATACATCATTAGTCAAAATTTCAACTGTATAACTATCACGGTTCATGAGATACAGCCTGGTGACAGACGGACAGACAGAAAGACGGATGGACAGCGAAGTCTTAGTAATAGGGTCCCGTTTTACCCTTTAGGTACGGAACCCTTAAAAAGAACTCAAAGCAATTTATATAAATTGAAATGTTAAAACTTACCAATTAAGAAAGTTTCACACATGTACTCCCAAGACATTTCTCCTATGCTGAACGGGAACACGACGCGGTCTTCATCTGACAGAGAATGCCACATATTCCTTACATTCGAGTCGGAAAACTTCCAGTCTTGCGTCGAGAAGTAGAACAAGATATTAGCAAGCTTCATTACTTTGTGGTACAGCTTCAGCATTCTGAAATGGAAGGTTAGCTATGAGAGCGCCATCTTGTGTGCTAAATTTAATTTAACGCCATCTAGCGGAGGTGAAAAATGTTAAAATTAATTTAACGCCATCTAGTAGTGGTAGAAAGTACCAATTAGAAACGCTATCTAGTGGAGGTGAAAAGTATTTCAATTAATTTAACGCCATCTAGCGAAGGTGGAAAATATCAAAATATTGGTTAGAGCCATCTAGGGACTGTTTTCGGAAGCAATATCTTTTTCCTTACCAGTCGTTTTGGCTCTAAAAATAACAACAGAATCCGTAGATACCTAATTATTGCCAGTGTATTCTCACTGAACTTACTAACTTAAGAAGGTGCATAATAATTAAAAAAGTGACACTGGTTTAGCCCGGATTTGAACGCACAACTTATGTATGAGCCGCGGGCGCCTAAACCACCATTGGGATATCACAAAAATCACCATCATCATTTATCGGTCCTATTGGAAATCTATGGGGGAGGCTTCTGTCCAGCAGTGGACGTCCTACTACTGATTGATGATGATGATAACGCTTTATGTAGAAGCCTAAATTTTATTTAGCATTGTGAAATGCGATCCGGCGCCGCCTCGTTGGTGGAAATAGTACATAATAATATAATAACTTACGCGCGTCGTTTCCCAGTAATGGTACAGTATGTGTCAACCAGTAACGCTGGTAGGTAATGCAAGAAGAAATTATAGAATAAAAACATGTAGTAGCTGTTCGTCGGATTCAGACCGTAGTACCTGAAAATAATAAAATACATAAGTAAAATATATCTATATTACTACTTATAATAAATAATTACATATTATTATTAGGTATGATGACTTTATTATGCGACTTTTTCTAATTAATATGTACTTTCTAAGTTTATCTTGGACATCATTGACATCGGTAACCATGTCAGAGGCCCTTGAGGCGGTTTAGAAACTGTTACACTAGGATGTGTGGGGTCGTTAGACCGGACTGCCCACACGATAAAGAAAAAGATTATTTATAATTACAAATTACATATCGTTAAAATTTCACGGTACATGAACAAAAAGAAAATAGTCTTCCTATTTATTTGTTCCAGCTAATCTTCAAAACAACTAGACCGACTTTACCAAGAGCCAACCTAGGCTTTTATTTTAGAAAAAGAATTAGAATTCTTAGCAATTAAAACCCCTTATTACTGAAATTTATGCGGACAAAGTCACGGGTTTATTAAGTTTAAATATTGGACATACCAAACTGCTTTTGTGGTGGGTTTGTCAATGCCATACTTTCGGTTCTTTTCGATGAAATCCCCCCATGTCAGGGGATTCTGAGCTCCAGATACGAAGTTGTAGATAGGAATATCAGAAGTTTGGCTGTAAAAGAAATCACTTTATTATTTTCTATTTACCAGAAATATGCCGCGCGGTGTCACCCACATTCAGCTAAAACTTAGGTTACTGCTCCGCTTTAGATTTGAAGAGTTATTGTTTTATATGATAGTATGGTAGTTAATATGATGTATGAAATGGTATCGGCTTATACAACCTGTAATAGAATAAACGCAGGACCTGTAAGTAGTTTGCTCAGAATCGGTTTCTAAATCGGTTTCAGCTATTTAATTTTTTTTTCGTTTGTGTATGTCGCTTGAGCTAGTTTTGTAAATAAACCTTATGCTCGTTAAGACATGGTTAGTTTTTATTTATTTTATGTTTAACGATATATTTTATTTACAACTGCGTCTTAAAAGCCTTAATTACTTACTTTTGTTAGATTCCGCTGTTAAACGGGGAGGCGAATAGTGTAATTTTTTCAGGAAAAAAAACCTCTTTTAGAAATAGCTGAACTCGATTCTGTAGCTGATTTTGAGCAATCTGCTTTTTGGTCTTGCGTTTAATATGTTACACGATGTATAGCATCACACCACCGTGGCCCACAGGAGCTGACCAGTAATCAAAGACGTAGGGACGAAAAGTAAAACGCGTGGTATTGTTAGAGAAAAGTTTTTCTTTAATAAATTTAGAGAAACTCACTTTTCCTTATAGTTCTTGGCAGTGAACCAGGCGGAGGCGAGGATGGCGTTGACACACAGATCCACAGGTACCATATCTGCTACTTTATCTTGATCCATGTACATGGTGCGTAGAACCTGTGCAATTAAAGATATTTAAATAAGCGATTTAAAGGACCATGAGACAATTTGGACCCACTTTTCAATTTTGATACGAATTGCCACACATACCATCACGCCTGTATTCCCCGAAGGGTTAGGCAGAGGTGTACCAATGTACACCCACAGTTCGCCGGTATGTTTTCAGGTTCCTTGTAATAGGGGGCGAGCCTATTGCCATTAACCGGGCACAAATCTAACCTCCGAGCTGCTACTGAGAATTTCATAGAAAAATCCAATAACACTTTTTGCTTGACCTGGGAATCGAACCCAAGACCTCTAGCCACCGAATTGTCATTTTTATATAAATCCTATCCTGTAGCTAGTCATACATGACATATTGTATTGTAGTTGTATTCGAGCTAGATTTGAACTTAACTGCCATAAAATTAAATAAACTACACCCTAAGAGCTTTAATATCACATTAGTCTCATCACAGTTGGACAAAGATGAAAAATGGGTCCAAGGTTCATGGAAAAATGCCCATGGTCCTTTACTGTGCATCTTTTGAAGGGGTCAAAGTTCTTATGAAAACCCATTTTTTTCTAATATATCACATACATAGCTGTCAAAACTATTATAGTTGTAGCAGCATCTTCGCACAACCAGCAAATCAAGCGACATCTAGCGCCCAAAATACTAGCTTCAACCGACATGTAACGACATCTATTGCCCAAAATACTAACTAAACCGACATGTAACGACATCTATCGCCCAACATGCCAACTTTAACCGACTTTTAGCGACATCTATCGCAACCGTGCGAAATTTAACTGACATTTCCCACATGATAACTCGTATAAGGAACTTTACCCTGTTTCTCGTACAGGATGTAAAGTTTCTTATACCTATAACCTCTAAGTGTTTTTTTTTTTATGTCATTGGATGGCAATCAAGCCGACCTGACATTAAGTGGTCATTGCTACCTATAGACATCTGCATTAATAGAGGCCTTGCAAATGCGTTGCCATTGCCATACCAGAGACAAAGTTGGAATGTCTCATTTGCCTGTAATTACACCGGCTCTTATACCCTTCAAACCAGAGTACAGCAACGCTGCTTTGCGGCAGAAATAGATATAGTGGTAGTACTTTCTCGGCGAAGGTCCTTCACAAAGAGCTTTATTACTACTCTATATTATTTATTAGCTAGATATATTTACATGTCATTAGAAAGTGTACGTGAGAGTTCAGCCTAAAAAATGCTCACCCCTGTTCCGATGCCGACGACCAGCCCTGTCGGCCCATAGACGCTGTCTGTCCACCCTCGCACAGGCTCCTCATAAGTTGATACAACTGTAACATTAAATTTTAAAGTGAGAGATTTTCTACCAAAAATAACTAGCATTTATCTAAAAGTTATAGATTTAGACTTTATAAGTAAGATAACATAACATACCTTCACGCCTGTATTCCCCGAAGGGTTAGGCAAAGGTGTACCAATGTATACCCACAGTTCGCCGGTATGTTTAGGTCCCATGTAATAGGGATGAGCCTTTCCTAACTCCAAGCTGCTACTGAGAATTTCACAGAAAAACCCAATAACACTTTTTCCTCGACCTGGGAATCGGACCCAAGACCCCTAGCGTAGCAGTCGCGCGTGGGACCACTAAACTACCAAGGCAGTTGCTCTCCGGTGGATATTGGATGTTTAACACTATTTGTCTTACCTATGGAAGGTCGGACGATGCTGATCGGTAATCCTTCTCCATACTTTCGGACAGCCTCTTCTGCGATCGCTTTAGTGAAGCAATACGTGTTGGGACGCTGTCCTAAAAGCCTGGGAAATATATGTAAATTATTGTATTATTGTATAATAAATGCAAAAGTTACTGAGGATAAATGGATGGATGTTTGGCACTGAGTTTAATTGTAGAGTGGAATACGTTTACCGTGGGATAAAATATCAAAGACGCGCACAAAGTCGTGGGCAGAAGCTAGTTACAATTTTACACAGTAAACATTTACACAATTATTTTACCGAGATGTCACAACATAAACATCCAAACTCCAGGCTGTCTCCGAGAAATCACTAATGGAAAAACTCAATAACACTTTGCCCATCCTGGGAATCAAACCCAGGACTGCATTTACACAGTATATTATTAATAATACCAGTCTATTAATGTTTCAGTGCAGGACAAAGGCCTCTTCTCACAGCTGCAGCTGCTCTCTTGGAACAGCTGTTTTTTTATGTCTCTTGGTTCCAATCTAGATTATCCATAAAGCTAAACACTTACGTTGGCAAGATGCTTTGAATAAGCTTATCATCGACTTCTGATAAGGCTTCCAGTGTGTGCACAGACATAGGGGGCTCGTAGAACCTAAAATCATAAAAAAAGGAATTTAAAAAACATAATATATACGTAGCGGCGACTTTGGGGACTTAGTGTTAGCCATTATGTGGATTGTCAAAGAGAATACAACAATTTATTATACAAGTATAACGCCAAATAGAACAAACTTACTTTTCTTCAATGTATTTGACATGGGTGTTTGAAAAGGCCGTCGACACATGAGTGATAGCCTTCAAATTCCTGCACTCCTTAGCAAGTTTGAGCACTTCCTTAGTCCCTTTGACGTTAATAGCAGTCGAAACTGCGAGTTTCTCATCAAACTTGACTGTGGCTGCTGCATTGATTATTATTGTTACCTGTAACGACATCTAGCGGTTAAAATTGGAACTTTTAAGTCAACGCCATCTAGCTTTTAAAGTTGAAAGTTTTTAGTCAACGCCATCTAGCGGCGGTAATACCATAACCATCACGCCTGTATTCCCCGAAGAGTTAGGCAGAGGTGTACCTATATACACCCACAGTTCGCCGGTATATTTAGGTCCCATGTAATAGGGGGCGAGCCTATTGCCATTAATCGGGCACAAATCCAAACTCCGAGCTGCTACTGAGAATTTCATAGAAAAACCCAATATCACTTTTTGCTCGACCTGGGAATCGAACCCAGGACCTCTAGCGTAGCAGTCGTGCTTAGGACCCCTAGGCTAACGAGGCACTTATAGCAATGGCGGTAATAGTAATGAATATAATAATATAAATGTTTGCTTTTGGAGATGTTTTTATGTGGTTGTACATCACAAGGATTTTTTTATCTAATATATAAGTTTGTAAATATTTAATAATAAAGATTAAATTATCTTTACAACTAATATGTCCCCCCATCACTGGTATATAGTTAGATAGGACAAATCAAACTCTTTTCCCGATCTGTCCCCATTTGGGGTCAAAGCAGGGTGACAGATCAATCTTAATTCCCGATCTGTCCCCATTTGAGGACACAGCTGGGTGACAGATCAAACTTTTTTCCCGATCTGTCCCCATTTGGGGACACATCTTGGTGACAGATCGAACTTTTTCCCGATCTGTCCCCATTTGGGAACAAAACAGGATGACAGATCAAACTTTTTTCCCGATCCGTCCCCATTAGGGCACAAAGCAGGATAAAAAACCACACTTTTTTCCCGATCTGTCCCCATTTGGGGACACATCTTGGTGACAGATCAAACTTTTTCCCGATCTGTCCCCATTTGGGGTCAAAGCAGGGTGACAGACCAAACTTTATTCCCGATCTATCCCCATTTGGGGACACAGCTCAGAATAATTCAGCTGGACCGCCCCCCGGGACACCTTCCACCTACCTTACTAGCTAGCATCTTCCTGTCTTCATCACTCATCCCTAATCCTGGCAGTTCCATATCTCCTAGAACTGGTACCACCTTGTGTATACCCTTCGGGTTTTCATCCAGAGCCCTATGGAACAGCTGAAAAAAAAATAAAGAATAATTAAAGCGTTTAACTTCATCGTCATCTTCCGTTGGTCTCAAGGTCGTCAGCGCGACTGCTGAGCGAGGAGTCCCGGGTTCGGCAGGTCGGGCAAAAAGTGTTATTGGGTTTTTCCATTAGGAATTTCTCAGTAGTAGCCCGGAGTTCGGAAGTTGGTGGTGTGATACCCCCGCACGTAAAGCACGTAAAGCCGTTGGTCCCGGCTGTCATTCGTAGATCTTTGACAGTCGTGGCGGATAGTCAGAAGCCAAGCAGTCTGACAACCAGTCTAACCAAGAGGTATCGTGTTGCCCAGTTACTGGGTTGTGCAGGTCAGATAGGCAGTCGCTCCATGTAAAACACTGGTACTCAGCTGTATCCGGTTAGACTGGAAGCCGACCCCAACGCAGTTGGGAAAAGGCTAAGCAGATGATGATGATGATGTAGATCATATTAATAGGTACTTACGAATTCGTCCATCATTTCGTGAAGTCGTACCCTTGCGTCTTTCCCCTTCTTGTTTCTTGTTAACACGTATATTGTGTTAATGTCTCCACATGATCGTATTAACTTTTCAATGAGGACTAAAATAAAATGTGAATAAATCATTAGTTTCAAGTTAAAACATTGAAATATAGCTTCTATGTGTGTGCTGGTATTAGCTGCGCTGCGCTATGCTGCGCTGTGCTACGCTATGCTGTGCTCTGTTTAGCTAACTCGCTGATTCGCTCACAAATTAACATTCTAGACAACTGTAGTGCTTTTCTAAGTTAAGATAATGAGTGTAACTATGGTTGCACTTTTAGTTGAACTTTTAAATTAGTTAGTTTAGTAAGTTATCTAGTTTTAATAATAGTTTTACTATTGTACAACTGTTACGAATGCGGAGTTTGCCTATATGTGATTGTTGCACTGTTATTTTCACACTTTTTGCATGTTACCTCTATCATAGAATCTATATAAACAGTTGTTGGTAAACCAATATAAAAAAAAAAACGACGGGTTGCACTCCGGGAGTGCCGGCAGAAGTGAAAACTTGAATATTAACGTTGCGTTGTGCATTTTTGATATTTTGGAATGGTTAGGGAATAATTATGCACGAATTGCTTTAATTTATCAGTTTAAAAGTACTATCATTTATGTGGTATAATACAATATTTATTTATTGCGCTATCGTACACAAATATGACAATTCGCTGACGTGAATTGTCATATTTGTGTACGATATAATATATATGTGAAATGTGCAAATTAAGTAATTAATTTGATATCAACAACATGACCATATTTGGAAGAAAAAAGTTTTTATTTCACATCTTTATGAGGCCTAGAGGGCGCCACATACAACTTATTGCAACATAAAATAGCCTATAACCAGCGGACAATTAAGACGCTTCCAATGACACCTCATTTGTCAATTTACGTTAGATGGTTTAGAAGTTATGATGGAACAGATGAACATCCATACATACATACATACATACATACATACATACCGGTCAACCTCATAACCCTCCTTTTTGCTTCGCCGTAGTCGGGTAAGAATTAAATGGTTTAGAAGTTATGAGGGAACAGATGAACATCCATACATACATACATACCGGTCAACCTCATAACCCTCCTTTTTGCTTCACCGTAGTCGGGTAAAAAATAACTGGATCTTAGATAGTAGTTTTCCATAAAAATGAAACATGTTATGAATGTTCTCTTTGTATAAATATGTAATTATTTGAAACCAGTTTTTTGCGCGGAAAACGTAATTGACAACAAAGGAAGTGACTGTCTATGTACCATAGATAGGCATAGGTACGTATTTCATCATTGATTGGGATCAGGGATTGGTCATCTCTTATCTGCCATGGCCTACATCTTTTTTAGTATTATTTAATTGTTTAATATTCACCTTCATTGTTTTCACATATAGAAGCAACATGAATATTGTAACCAAGATTTTGTAAAATCAAATTGAAGAAAAGGAGTGTCCATGGAGTTTCTTGCTCGTTCTTCTCCATAGAGATCTACGCTTTGAAACGAGCAACTAGCTTCAACTTTAAACTGTAACTTCTTGACATTCAAAAGTGCCTGTAAATGGTCTAATTGAAATAAATGCTTTGAATTGAATTGAATTGAATTTCCTGTCGATTGACAGTGGTGCTAATTCTCTTGTTCACAAACTCAACTAAATTTAAGTTATGTTCATCTTTCTCTTTCCATTTCATTAAGAAAAGGACAGAAGATAAAATTTTAGTTTAGTTCTGTCAAATTTAGACACTCCATAGATAATTTAGACGCGATTAAAAACGTGGCGACTAGAAACACGCCAATTTTCTTCAGGCGCTGTCTAATTTGACAGGACTAAACGAATATGTATCTCTGTCCTTTTCTTTAAGAGATTGAAAGAGAAAGATGCATTTAACTTAAATTTAGTTAAGTTTGTGAACAAGAGAATCAGCACCATTATTCTGCTTATTCCCAAACGTAGGAATATCCAGTGGCGGATTAACACATTCCCAAAGTATAGCAGCTTCTACAATTGTCAGAACAAGACTTCAATTTCTGAAATTTACTTAGAAAAGTTTTATGCAAAGTGTGGGCAGAGGCCTATTACAGGGGGTAGGCCTCCCTGGACATAAAAACAATATTACAAAATTATATGTAGGTGTACTCCTTCACTTAAAGGAGACCACAGCAGGCACAGGAAAGTTAACAACTAGCTAACAAAGTAGTAAATGAAAACCAATTAGTAATTAAAATAAAATTTGGAATAAAATTTGTAAAATCTGAAATCATCATACAATACGATAAAATGATATTATGTAAAAGTAACATTGTTAATCAACTTTTGTTGCTGACTTATTGTTAATAGCTTTCGCCCGCGGCTTCGCTCGCGTCAAGAAGTATTATTATTAATCTTTTATTTCAGTTCAATCAGTCGAAAATCTAGAAGATTTATACAAACTTTCATCCCCTATTTTATTCCCTTAGGGGTGGAACTTATCAAAATCCTTTCTTAGGGGATGCCTACGTCATAGTAGCTTTATGCATGCAAAGTCTCAGCCCGATCGGTTTAAAATTGACAAAGTTTCAAACAAACTTTCATTCCCTATTTTATCCCCTTGGGGGTAAAATTTATCAAAATCCTTTCTTAGCGGATGCCTACGTCATAACATCTACCTGCATGCCAAATTTCAGCCCGATCCGTTTAGTGGTTTGGGGTGTGCGTTGATAGATCACTACGTCAGTCAGTTAGTCACCTTTGAGTTATATATATTTAGATAATACCGGATATACAAATTGCCGGTAACAGCTGTAATAACATATTCAAATGTCTCTACGAAAAAATCGGACTGCTTTTTGACATAACTTTCCAATGGGTTCCGTGGTGTAGTGGTTATCACATCTGCTTTACACGCAGAAGGCCGCCAGTTCGATCCTGGCCGGAATCATATCTTTTTGTAAATTTGAAAGCATTAATTTTGACAATTTATTCTATACTATACTTTAGCCAAATTCGAAAAAGAATCTTTAACAAAGTCAAATAATTTATTTCAAAACGAGAGAAAGCGGCCTTAATTTGGCGTGAGTGCGTGTTCTTACGTTGGTTGTTCGCAAGTATCTGTGTTTGTATAGAAAACACGCGTAGTGCAACACACAGAAAACGCGTTCACGCGCAGTCGCACGGTCGCACCGCACCTCGGAGCGTAGCGCGGGTAGGGTTACCATATCTCAGGATTTGTCCTGAGATTTCAGGATTTTTGGACTCTTCTCAGGATTGCGGCTGGATTTTGCAAATCTCATGAAATCTCAGGATTTTTGGAATTTTCAATAAAATATACTTAGCTTACATTTTAAAGATCTCTTTGATAAAAAATTAAACAGACTAAAAATAATCTTCCTTTGGTAATAATTGCATAATTAAAATCAGTACTTATTTATCCAAGTAGATACTTAATCAGTTTTATCATACTTAATATGTGATGATACATTTTTAAGTAAGATCCACAATGTATAAAAACGATAGTATAACGACTTTATTAAATTGTTAAGTAAATTCGAAAGAAAATTTTGATAATGTAAAGGATCTCAGGATTTTTCAATGAAAATCAGGCCTTTCTCCGGACTTTTGATTTTTTCATCTGGTAACCCTAAGCGCGGGGCAGTGTGTGATTCGCTTAATACTGTAATAATAATACCAGCCTATTAATGCCCCACTGCAGAGCAAAGGCTGAGTTCGTACCTTCTCATACAGAGAAGGCAAAAGCATTGATCACCACGCTTGCTCAGAGCGGATTGGTGACATCAGACTTATACTAATAATAACTCCAGGTTTGGAAAAGAAAAGAAAATAAAAAAAGCATTAAATTTATTTTAAATACGTTACACACACCACTAAACAATGCTTTTATAAATAATTTGTTTTATAACAAAATAAATTAATTAATATAACATAATGACAACATCACAGCACTACTTTCTCCACGACACGACTCGCCTTCAAACTAATACGGCCATCTGAAAAATATAAAAAAATAAAAATATATCATCACGCCTGTATTCCCCAAAGGGTTAGGCAGAGGTGTACCAATGTACAGCCACAGTTCGCCGGTATATTTAGGTCCCATGTAATAGGGGGCGAGCCTATTGCCATTAACCAGGCACAAATCCAAACTCCGAGCTGCTACTGAGAATTTCATAGAAAAACCCAATGACACTTTTTGCTCGACCTGGGAATCGAACCCGGGACCCCTTGCACAGCAGTCGCACTTGCGACCACGAGACCAACGGGGCAGTTCGGCCATCTGCAATCATAAAAAATAGTTAAAATTTAATTAGTTGCTTAATTAACCCGCTTTATTTAGTCACCTTAGTAACTAACATTCAACCATCCTCACAAACTTCCGTATTTATAATACTAGCTTCAGCCAGTGACTTTTTCCGTGTCAAATTTGATATTTCTCCCACGAAAACCGTATTTTTTGCGGATTAAAAGGTCAACCGCCTTCAAAAACTAAAAAGTGGCAAATAAGTCCGCGGCTTTGATTCTGTTTGTTGTTTTGTATTGCCACCGACTTCCAAAGCTAAAGTTATTTTTCACTTTTTTTTATTATTCAACCAAATCCATGAACGAACGCTAATACTATGTAAATTAACAAGACATCACTCATAAGTTACAAGAAAGCAGAATAAGCAACTGAATTTTCTTGGATGACGTATTTTTTCAATTTTTTTTTTTTTTATAATCTACATACCTAATTTCGATAAAATTTATATGAAGTATGACCTACCAAACAGAAATACAATAATCAAAATCTATTTCTAATTGGCGAAATGGTCGTGTAACAAACAAACACTCGAATTGAGAACGTCTTCCTTTTTTGAAGTACAATTATTAAGTTCAGCACTAAAACCCAACCTACTTATATAAAAAAAATACAGAACCAGAATAGGCTGGCCTATTATTGTTCCGCTGCAGGGCAAAAGCCTCTTCTCATACAGAGAAGGCACGAAGAATTTGCAAAATCGGACTGATAGTTTCGGACATTTCCAGAACCAAACAAACCAACAAACTCTTTTTCTTTATAATATTACTAGCGAACTACATGCGACTTCGTTCGCGTGGCCTATTTCAGCCGCCATAAGTTACGTCTTTGGTTAATGCTCTGCTCTCGTGCGTCGTAGCGTGATGTTATATAGCCTATGTTACACGGGAATAATGTAGCTATCTATTGGTGAAAAAATGGTTAAAATCGGCCCAGTAGTTTCGGAGCCTATTCGTTACAAACAAACAAACAAATCTTACCTCTTTATAATATTAGTAGGTAAGTATATAGATTACTAGCTTTTGCCCGCGGCTTCGCTCGCGTTAAGAAGTATTATCTTTCATCCCCTATTTTATCCCCTTTTTGGTGGAATTTACCAAAATCCTTACTTAGGGGATGCCTACGTCATAACATCTACCTGCATGCTAAATTTCAGCCCGATCCGTCCAGTGGTTTGGGCTGTGCGTTGATGGATCACTATGTCAGTCAGTCAGTCAGTCAGTCACCTTTTAGTTATATATATTTAGATGAATGGCATAAAATCCATAAATATAAAAACCGAAAGGTCAATATTTCAATCATTCATTCTGTAAACACGGAATATCTAAAAATATATTATGATTACTATTACATATTTTTAGACATTTCGTATTGAATCAGTAAGTGATTCAAAAAGTGACCTTTGGTTTTTATATTTATTGATATTAAGTAATCCTTCCTCTATCCTACTCTTTTGTTTGACTGCTCCGTTGGTCTCGTGGTCGCAAGCGCGACTGCTGAGCAAGGGGTCCCGGGTTCGATTCCCAGGTCGGGCAAAAAGTGTTGGGTTTTTCCATTAGGAATTTCTCAGTAGCAGCCCGGAGTTTGGAAGTTGGTGGTGTGACACCCCCGTGCCTCGGTAAGCACGTAAAGCCGTTGGTCCTGCGTCTGATCGCTCTCCGGTCGTATCGGATTGCCGTCCCATCGGGCTATGAGAGTTAGGGAAGAGGGAGTGCCCCTGTGTTTGCGCACACACTTGTGCACTATAATATCTCCTGCGTACGTGGCTAGTCTGCATTAAGATTAGCCGCTGTGCCCGGCATCGGTCTGATATCACAAATGCGAAAGTTTTTGAAAATGGATGGATGTTTGTTACACTTTCTCGCTTAAACGGCTGAACGGATCTGGATGAAATTTGGCACGGAGATAGGTTATAGTGTGGAATAGCACATAGGCTATATTTTATCCCGGAAAAATGTATGGTTCCCGTGAGATAAAATAATAACGCTTGTGGAAGCTATACTAGAAAGGTTTAGGTAGTTAACTAAAGGTAAACAAATCGTAGAAAAGGTTTTTTATAGTTGACACTTCCTTGTTTAAAAATACGTTACAACAAAATCAATTCTAATTTCGATTTATGCGATACTTTTCTCTTTTATCAATGTATGTTAAACTTTATCATTTATTCGTAAACTACTCTTCATAGATGTCATTGTTTGGACACCACTTTTTTGTTAGTTTTATAAAATAGTATAATATTTTGTAATCTGTCTATTGTAAAGAGCCTAAAAAGACAGGTTCCCAAAACCTTTTAGAAGATAAATTGTAGTATGGCAACTAAAATTGCAGATATTACGTTTAGTCGATTAACCAGGCGCCTTTGAAAATTGCGAGGGTCATGTAATAAAACAAGAACAGAAAATGTTTAAATTAGATAAAATGATTGATAATACCACTGAACGTTTTATTATTAACGTGGCAGATAGTTCCTCAAATTCTGATATAGACTAGAGCCTATTATTATACAACTTTAAATAATACGATTTTAAAATTTGAAGTGAAAGGTTTAGCATCCATGAGTCACGTGGTTTGTTTTGTTTACATTTAGTTAACTACCTAAACCTTTCTAGTATAGTAACTAATATTATAAATGCGAATTATTTTTGCCTTTTCTTGCCTAAACTACTGAACCGATCATCCTGAAATTTTGCATATACGTTGTCAGGTGTACAGAAACGGACATAGAGTACCTTTTATTCCGAAAAAAAAGTACTGTTCCCGAGGAAAACAACAATAACGTGCTTATGATAATAGATGGCGCCACGTGTCTTTCGAATTGGGTAGATGACACCATTAAACAATAATTCCAAGAAAGAACTTTTCTAAAAAAGCACTTAATTTTACCCCCCAAAACCCGATAAATATTTAAATAACTTTAAAGTTTGATTTTTAGTTGCTTTGCAATCAATAAATAGTTAGTGAATTGATGTGTCAAAAAAGTGACGTCATAGTTGAGTATTCTCATACAAAATCTATGGGGAATCGCGTTTTGACAGCTCGTAAAAAGTATGTCAATTGGTTAGTGGTGTCATCTTCCCAATTATGATCAAGCGAAAACTAGTATTTAATATTATAAAGCTGAAGAGTTTGTCGGTGTTTTTGAACGTCCATATCTCCGAAACTTCTGGCCAGATTCTGAAAAGTCTTTCGCTAATAGGAAACTGCGTTATTCTTGAGTAATATAGGCTAGATTTATAATAAATAAAATAATAGCTGTGCTGCCAGTTCACTTGTAATAAAACTAACAAAAAATTACAGATTTTTAAACGTCAGATATAAGCCATAGCCGCGTCATAGTTGGGTATGATGACCCCACTAATCAATTGATGTACTTTTTATGAGCTGTCAAAACGCGATTCCCCCATAGATTTTCTATGACAATACTAAACTATGACGTCACTTTTTTAACATCTCAATTCACTAACCATTTATCGATTTCAAAGCAACTAAAAATCGAATTTTATAGTTATTAAAAAATTCATCGAGTTATCAGGGCTAAAATGAACTGTTTTTTTGTGAAGTTTTTTCTTGGAATGATTGTTTAATAGTGTCTACTACACAATTATAGATGGCGGACTGTTATTAAAAAAAAAACGAAATTGCTTACCTCATTTTGAATTCACCATACCCACCAGACTCCATTTTGATTGGACACATAACACACACCAATGCAAAAACAACACACACACAAACAAGCATTAAGCATATACTTCATACAAAAAACACAAGAAGCAAAATAAAAAAAAACATGCTATAGATTTATAAAAAAAACTTTTGACGCAAACATTTTTTTTAACAACATGCTGATAATATAATCATCATTTATTTTGTATCAATAAAGTGTACATTTGTAGTAGTAGTAGAGCTCTTTGTGAAGGAGCTCGTCCGGGGAAGTACTAACACCATACCTATTTGTGCCGCAAAGCAGTGTTGCTGTGTTCCGGTTTGAAGGGTATGGGTGCCGGTGTAATTACAGGCACATGACACATTACAACTTTGTCTCTGTGATGGCAACGCATTTGCAAGGCCTCTGGTATTGCAGATGTGTATAGGCAGCGGTGACCACTTAACATCAGGTGGGCCGTCGGCTTGTTTGTCATCCAATGATATAAAAAATATCCGGAATTCATTTGTTTTTTAATTGTCATTGTCAGCAATTTTACTGTCGTTTATTTGCTGAATCAATTGAATATGTATTGATTTCAAATAGTAATCCTTACTAATATTATAAATGCGAAAGTAACTCTGTCTGTCTGTCTGACTGTCGGTCTCTTCTTCACGCCTAAACCACTGAACCGATTTCAATGAAATTTGGTACAGATATAGTCTGGGACCCGAGAAAGGACATAGGATAGTTTTCATCCCGGAAATCCCCCGGGAACGGGAACTATTAATCCACGCGGACGAAGTCGCGGGCAAAAGCTAGTATTAAAAATAATAGAGAGTTGAAATTTTCACATAAATTGTGTATTTCTATTGCCGCTATAAGAACAGATAATATTAATTAATTAAAGATAAATATCAAAGGGAGTTTTTCTAAAAGAAACATTATTTAGTGTTTGGTTTAAACGGCTGCCCCGTTAGTCTCGTGGTCGCAAGTGCGACTGTTGAGCGTGGGGTCCTGGGTTCGATTCTCGGATTGGACAAATGAGTGATTGGGTTTTTTTCTGTGTTCGATTCCCAGGTCGGGCATAAAGTTTAATTGGGTTTTTGCATTAGGCGCATCACGCCTGTATTCCCCGAAGGATTAGGCAGAGGTGCACCAATTTACAACAACAGTTAGCCGGTATGTTTAGGTCCCATGTAATAGGGTGCGAGCCTGTTGCTATTAACCGGGCACAAATCCTAACTCCGAGCTGCTACTGAGAATTTCACAGTAAAACACATAACACTTTGCTCAACCTGGGAATCGAACCCAAGACCTCTCGAGTAGCAGTCGTGCTTAGGACCACTAGGCTAACGAGGAAATAATATAACATTTAATATTATAATTGTTTCTTCAGAAAGGTCGGGTGCGAAGTACTCGTAACCGGCGTGCTTGTATGGCCAGATGTATGAACGTGGACGAGGCGAAAGACGTATGTAAGGATCGTAGCAGGTGGCGTTCTGTGGTTTCTGCCTACCCCCTCTTGAGTTTAATTATGTATGTATATCGAACTCTTAACGTGGACTCGGCCGGTTTTTAGGGTTCCGTACCCGAAGGGTAAAACGGGACCCTATTACTGAGACTTCGCTGTCCGTCTGTCTGTCTGTCCGTCCGTCCGTCTGTCACCAGGTTGTATCTCATGAACCGTGATAGCTAGACAGCTGAAAATTTCACAGATGATGTATTTCTGTTACTTACTGCTATAATAACAAATACTATAAATTAGAATAAAATATATGTATTTAAGGGGGCTCCCATACAACAAACGTGACTTTTTTGCAGTTTTTTTAGATTATGGTTCCCAGGTCGAGCAAAAAGTGTTATTGGGTTTTTCTATGAAATTCTCAGTAGCAGCTCGAAGTTTGGATTTGTGCCCGGTTAATGGCAATAGGCTCGCCCCCTATTACATGGGACCTAAATATACCGGCGAACTGTGGGTGTACATTGGTACACCTCTGCCTAACCCTTCGGGGAATACAGGCGTGATGGTACCTACGGAACCCGGAGTCCGACTCGCACTTGGCCGGTTTATTTTTGCCGGACACCACGTGTAAGTAGCTATGTACCTACTTATTTACCTACCTAATAATTAAATACCTGAATTAAGTACTTTGTAGGTACTTGTATTTTATTTAAATAACCCAATTTATAAAAATAATGTATCAAAACACTTCTAGCAAAATACTCATACATATTCATTTAAGTTAATTATTTAAACTTTAACTTTATTATTGTATGTTTAATTACTGTAGGCGTATGTCTATATTACAAGTACCAATGTGACTTTTTCTAATTCATATGTACTTTCTAAGTTTATCTTGGACATCACTGACATCGGTAACCATGTCAGAGGCCCTTGAGGCGGTTTAGAAACTCTGACACTAGGGTGTGTGGGGTCGTTAGACCTTACTGCCCACACGATAAAGAAGAAGAAGAAGAAGAATGTATATAGAGTGACTGGTTATATGTCAACGTTACTTAATAACAAATTATTTAATTTGTTTAGAGCTGTTTGTGAAGGAGCTCGTCCGGGGAAGTACTACCATCATACCTGTTTCTGCCGCAAAGCAACGTTGTTGTGTTCCGGTTTGAAGGGTTTTGGTGCAGGTGAAATTAGAAGCACATGACACATTCCAACTTTGTCACTAGGATGGCAACGCATTTGCAAGGCCTCTGGTATTGCATATGTCTATAGTATAGGTAGCCGTGACTACTTAACATCAGGTGGGCCGTGGACTTACATTCGCCGAAGGGTTAGGCAGAGGAGTACCAATGTTTAGCTACTGTCTGCCGGTATGTTTAGGTCCCATGTAATAGGGGGCGAGCCTATTGCTCTTAACCGGGCACAAATAATAACTCCGAGCTGCTACTGAGAATTTCATATTTAATTATTCATGGGAAAATCCTCATGCATGCCTTCCGTTTGGGGTAAGCAGAAAGCTATGTTGCTGTTACCATATATAAGTCAGGAGCCCGGTATTCGCTTGACTGACTTTGCTTAACCTGGGAATCGAACCCAAGACCTCTAGCGTAGCAGTCGCGCTGAACACCACTAGGCTAACGAAGCAGTAATGTTGTTGTTGAATTTTATGCTCTAATTAATTTTAATAAGGTTCTAATTTTAACTTACTAATTTATTATTAATAGCCTATTAATACTTTTTTACGTAGTATGATATCCATACAAAAAATAAAAATAAGAGCCATTTACTTAATGTAGATGAATGTTTACGCGATAGAAACATGAAAAAAAAAAAAATTGTCTGTTTGTTTGTTTCGGCTTATCTCCAAAACGGCTGCACCGATTTTAACGGGACTTTCACTTGGCAATAGCTGATGTTATAAAGAGCCTGTATTCCCCGAAGGGTTAAGCAGACGTGTACCAATGTACACCCACAGTTCGCCGGTATGTTTTAGGTCCCATGTAGGTGGCGAGCCTATTGCCATTAACCGGGCACAAATCCAAACTCCGAGCTACTACTGAGAATTTCATAGAAAAACCCAATAACACTTTTTGCTCGACCTGGGAATAGAACCCTAGACTTCTAGCGTAGCAGTCGCGCTTAGGACCACTAGGCCAATGAGGCAGTTACCACTAGGCCAATGAGGCTACTTTTATTTAAGGAAAATAATTAAAATAATTAACAAAAATATGCAAACGAAGTCGAGGGTTTAAGATAGTAATGAACACCTAACTTTGTTTTCATAACAAAGTAAAATTATTTTTACATACCTTTATTCTTTAAATAGATACTTAAAGTCTACATCATAATTTTTAATACATATTTTTATTGAATAATAAACAAAACGTAAGCGGGCAATGTGTTATTGGATTTTTCTATGAAATTCGGTAGATGACACCACTAATCAATTGACGTACTTTTTATGAGCTGTCAAAACGCCATTCCCCCATAGATTTTCTATGACAATACTCAACTATGACGTCACTTTTTTGTCATCTCAATTCACTAACTATTTATTGATTTCAAAGCAACTAAAAATCGATTTATATAGTTATTTAAAAAAACATCGCGTTTTTAGTGCTAAAATTAAATGTTTTTTTGTGAAGTTGTTTCTTGAAATTATTGGTTAGTGGTGTCATCTACCCAATTCTCAGTAGCAGCTCCGAGTTAGGATTTGTGCCCGGTTAATGGCAATAGGCTCGCCCCCTATTACATGGGACTTAAACATACCGGCGAACTGTGGGTGTACATTGGTACATCTCAGCCTAACCCTCCGGGGAATATAACAGGCGTGATGGTACGTGTGTGTTATCCGTACTAATATTATAAATGCGAAAGTAACTCTGTCTGTCTGTCTGTCTCTTCTTCACGCCTAAACCACTGAACCGATTTCAATGAAATTTGGTACAGATATAGTCTGGGACCCGAGAAAGGACATAGGATAGTTTTTATCCCGGAAATCCCCCGGGAACGGGAACTATTAATCCACGCGGACGAAGTCGCGGGCAAAAGCTAGTGTTAAAATATTTCATTCCAAGGTTTGGAACGTTGTAATGCAACAAATGAAAAATATTTTAAATACTTTTGTTTCCAGCTAGACCGCTTTCTTTTGTTTTTGTATAACAGAAGCGGCCATTTTAATTTTAAATATTGACCTTTACTTGCTACAAGAATTGTACAAGAAATACTTGAATTTTTATATGCCTAGCCTATTTCCTTCTATGTCGGGGTCGGGTTCCAGTCTAACAAAATCTGCCTGAATACCAGTGTTTTTCATGGAGCGACTGCCTATCTGACCTCCACAACCCAATTACTGGGCAACATGATATCTCTTGATTAGACTGGTTGTCACACTTCCCGGATTCTGACTATCCGTAACGACTGTCAAAGATCTACGAATGACAGCCGGGACCAACGGCGACACGTGCTTTCCGAGGCACGGGCAAGAAATACTTGATTTTTAAAGTTAAAATTGTGAGAGGCTTTCGAGAATGGCAAACTAGCCGATGGCCTACCTGATGGTAAGTGGTCACCGCTGCCTATAGACACCTGCAATACGAGAGGCCTTGCAAATGCGATAGACATTCATCTCAAAGACAAAGTTGAAACATCTCATGTGCCTGTAATTACACCGGCACCCGTACCTTTCAAACCGGAACACAGCAACGCTGCTTTGTGGCAGAAATAGTGGTGGTAGTACTTCCCCGGATGAGCTCCTTCACAAAGAGCTCTACTACTACTAAAAAGCAAACTATTTGATAGATAACGGCAGTTATCGTGTTATATTGAAGAAATGACAGCATTTTAGTGATTGTATTTTTTTTTTCTAATGACTTATACTTTAAGCTGCTTTATATCTATCGCTAAATAACGGAACGTAGTAAACGCTTACATTAAAACAACGACATCGTTGTAACGTTATTTTTATAATGTTATATGTAATGGAGTAGAATTATGTAAGTAGTTTTTTTTTAAACATCAATCCTTATATTGTATTGTCATGCAATGTGCATATGTATTCAAAATTCCAGCTCAACCGAACACCGGGAAGTTTGTCAAATTTGTCTTGTAAGATTTGATTAAGTTCCTATGGCCACCTTCCGGCTTCATCACCAGACTAGCTCTGTGACATCATTATATTGCATTGTCATGCAAATTGCACATTTACGCAAAATTTCAGCTTAATCGAACACCGGGAAGTGGGTCAAATTTAACTTGTAAGATTTGAACCACACACACCAAGACAGGTATAAGTAAATAAAAGCTTGTAAAAAAAACAGCACACACACAAAAGCATAATTTCGCCGTGTAATAAAATAAAGTCCGGTCCAAAAGTTTCTGGTAAACGCAAGAAGAATTGATTTTTTTAAGTTAAAACTCTGCCACTGGGAATTTCTCCTGTATCGTGGGTGCGTAAACAAACATATAAACTCACATACACAAACAGCCAGACCCGGAACAACTATCTGTAGTCATACAAATATTTGTTCCGTGCGAGAATCGAACCCGCGACACGCAGAGCAGTACGTCGATTCTGTAAAATTCAGACATGAACTCGCATCTCGCTATTCACCCTCACTTCGCTTAAGGTTCAAAATGACATTGATTTATTTGACACTTTGAAGTGCGAAGTGAGCGTCGAAGTGACGGTGGAATTACCGTATAGAATGCCACTTCTTACGTGATCTCATACTTTATCTGTTAAAATTTCCCCGTCAATTTAGTTCAATTCGCTGACACGCTCGCAAGAGTGGCGCTAGTGTAAATTCGAATTATCAACCGAGTTTTTAGAATGCCAATCAAGAAAGTCACAGCGGATTCAGATTCGAAGTTTAGAACGAGGTCTTACAGAATCACACAGCTGCAGTCGAAAAATTAAACTTTGCTTTACCATCTACTTATTGGTTTATAAAAAATATTAAAGCTTGGAATTTATACGCACGCTATATTCGCTAAGCACTAAGTAACATAAAATTAGCAAGTTAACGCGAAAATTTGTGGGTATTTTACTTATAATTGTGCGTGTATTAATTTAGATGAAATCATCGACGTTTTTCGTCGGTGAGTAAAAAAAAAGTGTGTAGTTCTTTTGAGGAATGAGAAACAGGGTGTAAAGTTTCTCATCCTCCATTGAAAAGGGAGGATCCTCCGAGCAGACGGGTGTTGTGTCTGGTGGACTACTGCCCGTAGGTTGTTGTCGGGATTTTTGTACATATGGTAATGTCGCGGAGAACTTTGATAGCGCGATCTAGGCAATGTCAGTTTTGCCGTAGTAGTTCGCAACTGTACGATAGATGTCGCTACACAAAAAAACAAAAGTGCAACTACTACACGGTCAAAATCTATAAAAAGCTAATATTTTTTTCTAAACCAACGCTAAATGTTGCGCATCATCCTTCCGCCTAGATAATATTGAATATATAAATACCAGAAACTTTCAGACCCTTGAAAAACCCATGCACACTCACCTCTTCCTAAAAACCCAGTTCCCCCAGTCAAAAACACACACTGATCCTTATAGAACTCCTGAATCTCAGTCTTTGGTCCTTTACCCTTAGTTAGCTTCTGTTTCTCCTCTTCTTTAGCGTCAAGCTTGTCCTCTTCAGCATAATACGTGTCCTTGTTGTCGGGGACAAACTCGTGGTCTTCTGAGAAGTCCAGGATGGAAGCTGTTGGATTCATAGCCTGGTTTTCTACATCTGCTATGCGGACGGAGTTTTCTAGTTCCTGTTGAGGTTAAGTTAGGTTAGAATTGAACTTCATCACATACCATCACGCCTGTTTTCTCTGAAAGGTTAGGCAGAGGTATACCAATGTACATCCACAGTTCGCCGGTATGTTTTTAGGTCCATGTAATAGGGGGCTTATAGCCATTAACCGAGCACAAATCCTGACTCAGAGTTGCTACTGAGAATTAATGGAAAAGAACAATAACGCTTGCTCGTACTGGGCATCGAACCCAAGACCTCTAGCATAGCAGTCGCACTTAGGACCAATAGGCTAATGAGACAGAAGAGCGTGGCGTACTTTTTAGTCAGTAAGAGTCTGAAAGACCAAAAATCGAGCAAAATATATATAAAAAAACGTTTATTTTTGTAGGTTTTGGACAATTAGGGAAATCCCTAACAGTCCAAAAGCCTTCCGTAAAATGAATAAAACACAATTTAGCACACTCACATGCAAGTTCCCTTGCAACTCCTTGCTGAGATTCCTGACGTTCTCCAACTCCTTCAGCATCTGTTCCGTGGGCTTCCCATACACGTCTATCTCGATCTTCTCACCCTTGGCCTGGGCTTCCACCCACTTCTCCATCTTCTCCTGGGTTAAAGGTGTCTTCGTCAGAGGGGATCCGTTTGCAACGTAGCTCATTCTGGGGAAGAACAGAGAAGATTTGATTATCATTCGTTTGTTATATTCTTGTGAAAGATTAAGATTAAGATTACGGATAACATTTTGATATAATAACCGGTAGATGTTAAATGTCTCCCAAAAATAACCTTAAAATAATAAAAATGTCATCATCATCTGCTTAGCCGGCTTCCAGTCTAACCGGATGCAGCTGAATACCAGTGTTTTACATGGAGCGACTGCCTATCTGACCTCCACAACCCAGTAACTGGGCAACACGGTACCTCTTGGTTAGACTGGTTGTCAGACTTCTTGGCTTCTGACTATCTGTTACGACTGTCAAAGATCTACGAATGACAGCCGGGACCAACGCTTAACGTGCTTTCCGGGGCACGGAGGTGTCACACCAAAATGATAAAAAATATGTGGATGAAAATTAATCGGTATTTTAAATTTCATCCACATATTTTTATCTGGAAAGCCTAGTTGCCTGCACTAGATATTTCTTCTATATCGTGGGTACATCCAAAGTGGCACAAATCTAACCCAATACTCCCAAATTTGTGTTTTTTTTTTGTGGTTTAGGAACTCGATTTTTAAACTATTTTCTACCACTTTCTCTTCAATCAGTACCATTTTTAACCCCCGACGCGAAAAGAGGGGTGTTATAAGTTTGACGTGTCTGTCTGTCTGTCTGTCTGTGGCATCATAGCTCCCGAACAGATGAAGCGATTTCAATTTAGTTTTTTTTTTATGAAAGGTGACTTATGTGCGAGTGTTCTTAGACATGTTTGATGAAAATCGGTTGAGCCGTTTAAAAGTTATGGGTGTGAAAGTGAGGAAGTAAAACTAAAGATGATTTGTCATGTGGGTTATTAAATTATTAGGAACCTATGTATTTACAATTTAACAAAATCGACATTATAATAAGTATGTACTTACCTATAAAAAGTATAAAATTAAAAATTAAATTAAAAATTTAAAAAACCCCCGACACAAAATCCTAAATTCCCTTTAAAAAGTAAAAAAAATAAAATAAAATACGTCGCGTTGGAACCGCTTGGAACGGTCGTACCCTAAATGCAACATCGGTCCCCCAACGCGACGTATTTTATTTATTTTATTTTTTTACTTTTTAAAGGGAACTTAGGATTTTGTGTCGGGGGTTTTAATATTATCTGATGCAGAAACTAATCCTACTAATCTAAACTAATATGAAGAAGGCTTTTGTATTTTGTACGTAACTTAAAAACTACGGATCCGCTTTTAAAAATTCTTTTGCCGTTAGAAAGCTACATTATCACTAAGTAACATAGGCTATATAACATCACGCTACGACACACGGGAGCGGAGCAGTAACTAAAGACGTAACTTAACGCGGGCGAAATAAGCCACGCAGACGAAGTCGCAGGCAGTTCACTACTGCCGGGGCTGCGGGTTGTTCGAAAGAGATACCGCGCCCCCGGAACGCAAAGGGCACATGAAGGAACATAGACGGGTTTTAGTCAGTAAAAGTCTGACACTCCCTCCCGCCCCGCCCAGGGCGGGGGAAGTTATATGATGATATCCCGTCTATAAAAAAAAAAAAAAAAAAAAAGGCAGTTCACTAGTTTATTATAAACTCCCAACACTTACATTGATAAGCTTGTTATCATTACGAAATGTGAATGCATTTTTGCACAATTTCGTTTAACCTCTAAAATATGCCGTAGTCCTACTTGCGTATATGTACACATAAGTACATACATACATAAACTCACGACTTTTTCCCATGGGGGTAGGCAGAAAGCACAGAACGCCACCTACTACGATCCTTACATACTACTTTCGCCTCGTTCACGTTCATACATCTGGTCATACAAGCACGCCGGTTACGAGTACTGCACACCCGACCTTTCTGAAGAACCTCACCAATAAGGTCAGGGTAGGTCTTTCTAGGGCGTCCCCTCCCGGCGTTGCCACTCACATCTGCCACATAAATACCTATGTAAATCATATGCCGTCATATGTAAGTGACGTATAATGTACAAACCTTTTAAAATACCTATAAACTTTCACAACGATCTTGGTTTTTAAAGTTTTTAGTTCGCGACCCGCTTACCGGTTTAATGTTTTGTGTCCTAAGTAGTCGTACATTAAACCAAATAATGGTGGAGTACAATAATGCTATCATACAGTTGAGATTTTTATATTTATTCAATATATTATCCCACAGGAACCGTACATTTTTCCGAGATAAAAAGTAGCCTAGATATGTTATTCCACACTACAATCTATCTCAGTGCCAAATTTCATTCAGATCCGTTCAGCCGTTTGAGCGTGGAGAAGAGACAAACATACACACTCACAAACTTTCGCCTCTATAATATTAGAGTGATACACAAAAAAAAATGTATTAAAAAAAACTATACAAATAAATAAAATTGAAGTGTCTGTTTCTATATGAAAATATGAATATTTATAAGGTATTTTTTACAGGAAAAAAATATGATAAAAAATATATTTTTTTATCAATTGTCTGTCTTTTTGTTCGGCTAATCGCCTAAACGGCTGGACCGATTTTGACGGGACTTTCATTGGCAGATAGTTAATGTTATAAACAGTAACTTCGGCTACTTTTCTTTTAGTTGAGCGCAAGTAAACCTTGTGAAAACCGACACAAAAAACAACTTAATCAAAATGATGCGTGAATTATAAAAAAAAAAAATATACCATTACGCCTGTATTTCCCGAAGGCTTAGGCAGAGGTGTACCAATGCACACCCACAGTTCGCAGGTATATTTAGGTCCCATTTAATAGGGGGCTTGCCTATTTCCATTAACCGGGCACACATCTAAACTCCGAGCTGCTACTGAGAATTTCATAAAAAAACCCAATAACACTTTTTGCTCGACCTGGGAATCGAACCCAGGACCTTAGCGTAGCAGTTGTGCTTAGGACCACTAGGCGTGAATTATGGCCATTTTATCAACGGCATAAATAAAATATGTTACATGTTTTACACTGCCTACAGGCGCGCGGCGTACACTTTGGAAACTGCATTACAACATTATATTGTCAATACAAGAAAACACCAAAACGATGTCGCGCGACGATTTCAAAATAATCCAGTATTTAAAACAGGTGAGCAGGCCTCTAGGTCCTTTCGAAATAAAAATCTTGAAGGCCGCCTTAATAAAAAAACACGTTTTTTACGCATTTTTGAAAGGAAATATTCAGAATTGCATTTATTTTTTGTTGGTCACCGCTGCCTATAGACATCTGCAATACCAGCGGTCTTGCAAATGCGTAGCCATCACAGAGACAAAGTTGAAATGTGTCATGTGCCTGTAATTTCACCGGCACCCATACCCTTCAAACCGGAACATAGCAACGCTGCTTTGCGGCAGAAATAGGTCTAGTGGTAGTACTTCCCCGGACGAGCTCCTTCACAAAGAGCTCTACTACTACTACATCGTTCTTTATGCATGCTTTCCATCAAACTTTGATAAAAAAGCATTGATATTAAATTTTATTTGATACCTTTATACGTTTTCGAGAAAAAAAAACGGTCTAGATTTATATTATAGTTCGGACGGACATATGGACAACTAAGTGATACTAAAAGTGTTTTTTATTTTCATTCTAAGGTACGGAACCCTATTAACGTTACATTGTAAATTGTAAGAATCAATATTAACAAGGTTTTATGCGTAAATTATAATATTTACAATCACGATGGAGACTAGCCAAGTACACACGAGATTACTACGCAAGTGTGTGCGCAAACACAGGTGCACTCCCTCTTCCCTAACTCTCATAGTCCGATGGGACGGCAATCCGACACGACCGGGGAGAGATCAGGCGCAGGACCAACGGCTTTAAGTGTATGGGGGAACCACACCACCAACTTCCAAAGTCGGGATTGGTACCATCACCATCACGCCTGTATTCCCCGAAGGGTTAGGCAGAGGTGTACCAATGTACACCGACAGTTCGCCGGTATATTTAGGTCCCATGTAATAGGGGGCAAGCCTATTGCCATGAACCGGGCACAAATCCAAACTCCGAGCTGCTACTGAGAGTTTCATAGAAAAACCCAATAACACTTTCGCTCGACCTGGGAATCGAACCCAGGACCTCTAGCGTAGCAGTCGTACTTAAAACCACTAAGCTAAGGCAGTTAAAAAATACGAAATAGTGAGAACTCGAAGTAACGCTTCCTTGCAGTCAATGCATATTTGTGTGTAAACCTTATCGACTACACAATGCCACATGTGCCACATGTGCCAATGTACACCCACAGTTCGCCGGTATATTTAGGTACTGATTGGTATTACTAAAAAAATCCCAATGGATAAATCCAAGGTTTGGACTTGATAAAGGTCGCGGTTAATCGCTGGATGCGGGCAGCCCAGGACCGGTCATTGTGGCTATCTTTAGGGGGCCTATGTCCAGCAGTGGACGTTGTTCGACTGATCTGATGATGATGATATCCAATAACACTTTACCTATTTGATGATATCCAGTATTTAATATCATTGGATGGCAAAAAAGCCGGCGGTCCACCTGGCCCTCTAGCCAAGTTGCAAACGATAAACGCAAACGCTAAGTAGGCTTTAACAGATCTTCAACTTTATGTGCTTGGTTTTAAGTTGAAGATGTAATGAAGATTGCATAGCGTTTTCGTTCGTTCCAGTCGCTAACGCTTAGAAATCTTTAATAGATTTTCAACTTAAGGGTCTGGAGTATAAAGTTGAAAATCTATTGGTACCTACCGAGCGTTTACGATTATCGTTTGCGACTTGGCTAGGGGGGCTGATGCCGCTGATGCTCACCGCTGCTTATAGACATCTGCAATATCAGAGGCCTTGCGAATGCGTTGCCATCTTAGAGACAAAGTTGAACTATCTCATGAGCCTGTAATTACACCGGCACCCATACCCTTCAAACCGGAACACAGCAACGCTGCTTTGCGGCAGAAATAGGTATGGTGGTAGTACTTCCCCGGACGAGCTGCTTGACAAAGAGCTCTCTCTACTACTACTTTTGTTAGTTTCTGCTTGTATAGTAATTAGCTTGTTTAAGTGTACATGATTATATATTTAGTTTGACACTTATGTGCCAAACATCATACCATGATTATGTACGAAGTATTTCGCACATGTATGGTGGATGTTAGCCATGATATCACCTTGATCTCTTAATGAGTAAAACATTTGCTATATAAAAATTGATAGAGGATTTCTTTTTATGTGACAAGCCCTCCACACTTTTCCCAAACCACTGCAACTCCTGTAAGCCAGAATCAACAGTGGCGACCACAAGAAAAGCGCCGAGACAATGAATCTCGGCGAGTCCCGGAGAAACGATTCAACTGTCTTGGATCCCACAACGAAATTAATCAGAAAAGATTAGCAAAGGAGTAAGAAAACATAATATCCACTTCCCTCCAAACAAGCAGGAGACAGAACAGAATTAGGCACAAAGGGATGTTTACAACTGGGAGAAGCCCAGATTGCCAAGCACCACGGATTGCAATTATCATTAACTTAAAAGGTCCTAATGTGAGCTGTTACATTTGGTTCCAGTAATAGGTACTTATGGCAAAAACGCTTGAACACACGGAAAGAGTTGAAAGAGTATGCTTAGATGGTTCGGTCATGTTGAGAGGATGAGTGAAAGGCGACTTACAAAAAGCAGATGTGAGTGGCAACGCCGGGAGGGGACGCCCTAGAAAGACCTACCCTGACCTTATTGGTGAGGTTCTTTAGAAAGATCAGGTGCGCAGTACTCGTAACCGGCGTGCTTGTATGACCAGATGTATGAATGTGGACGAGGCGAAAGGAGTATGTAAGGATTGTAGCAGGTGGCATTCTGTGGTTTCTGCCTACCCCCATGGGAAAAAGGCGTGAGTTTATGTATGTATGTATGTGCCGTGGACAAGGACGCGCCTTTGGCAAAAGCTGCGAGTATTATAATTAAATAAAAAATGTATTCTCCAGACCGATTCCGGTCACAACGACTTATCTTAATGCAGACTAGCCAAGTACGCAGGAGATATTATAGTGCACAAGTATGTGCGCAAACACAGGTGCCCTCCCTTTTCTTTGCGAATAGGCTCCGAAATAACTCGACCGATTTTAACCATTTATTTACCAATATTATAGTTAAATTGTTCCTGAGTAACATAGGCTATATAACATCACGCTACGACACATGGGAGCGGAGCAGTAGCCAAAGACGTAACTTATGGCCGGTAAAATAAACCGCGCGGACGAAGTCACCGGCAGTTTGCTACTACATATTTAAATATAATAAACACACATACCATCACGCCTGTATTCCCCGAAGGGTTAGTCAGAGGTGTACCAATATACACCCATAGTTCGCCGGTATGTTTAGGTCCCATGTAATAGAGGGCGAGCCTATTGCCATTAACCGGGCACAAATCCTATATTCCGAGGTTAACACAGTTACGAATATAATCATAATCATTATCATCATATCAGCCGCAGGAGTGCAGGACGTCCACTGCTGGACATAGGCCTGCCCCATAGATTTCTAAAAGGACCGGTTGGAAGCGGCCTGCATCCAGCGTCTTCCTGCGGTTTTAATCAGGCCGTCCGAATATAATAAACATAGTCAATATCTAAATATACGAGTATATCACTCAAAGGTGACTGACTGACTGACATAGTGATCTATCAACGCACAGCCCAAACCACTGGACGGATTGGGCTGAAATTTGGCATGCAGATAGATGTTATGACGTAGGCATCCGCTTAGAAAGGATTTTGATCAATTCTACCCCCAAGGGGATAAAATAGGGGATGAAAGTTTGTATAAATCTTCTTAGATTTTCGACTGATTGAACTGAAATTAAAGATTGGAGCTACAATGATGAAGACGTCCGCTTTAATAGGGTCCTTGTAGGTTAACGCGGGTAAACCGCAGGGCACAGCTAGACAGCTAGTTACAGATATTTGAGTGCTTTATGTACTCGTATAAGCAACACTTAACATAATTACCTACTTAAATTTGTCAAGGATGCAAAACTACACATAAATATTTCGCTTCCTACTTAGAAAAATAGCATTCTTTAATGAATGTACGTGATTCACCGAACCTAGAATTCCGCTAGTAAGCATTACTAATTGACCGTACGTTGTAAATAATGATTAAATAATAATTGTAGCTTGTGTGTTGAGCCAAGAAGTCTGACAACCAGTCTTACCAAGAGGTATCGTGTTGCCCAGTTACTGGGTTGTGGAGGTCAGATAGGCAGTCGCTCCATGTAAAGCACTGGTATTCAGCTGCATCCGGTTAGACTGGAAGCCGACCCCAACGCAGTTGGGAAAAAGGCTAAGCAGATGATGATGTAGCTTGTGTGGTGACTACCTCGTTAGCCTAGTGATGCTAAGCGCGACTGCTACGCTAGAGATCTTGGTTTCGATTTCCAGGTCGCGCAAAAAGTGTTATTGAGTTTTTAATGAAGTTCTCAGTGGCAGCTCGGAGTTAGGATTTGTGCCCGGTTAATGGCAATAGGCTCGCCCCCTACAACATGGGACCTAAACTTACCGGCGCCGGACTGTGGGTGTACATTGTTACACCTCTGCCTAACCCTTCGGGGTATACAGAAGTGATAGTATGTGGGTTAATGACTAATGACCTATAATAATTAAATACAGCCTATAGATCAAGGATTTCTTTTTAAAGATGGAAAATTATAGATTATATTAGAATAGAATATTTGTAAATATGGTTACACAATAGTTATTATAAATCGAAATCAGTTTAGCAATTTTTTACCATACGGCATGCAAATATTTCCAAAATTAACATTGCTATTAAATTATCAATAATTATACACACACACATATACCATCACGCCTGTATTCCCCGAAGGGTTAGGCAGGGGTGTACCCCAATGTACATATGCATGTCCTCAATGTACACCCACAGTTCGCCTGTATGTTTTTAGGTCCCATGTAATAGGGGGCGAGCCTATTGCCATTAACCGAGCACAAATCCAAACTCCGAGCTGCTACTAAGAATTTCATAGAAACACCTAATAACACTTTTTGCTCGACCTGGGAATCGAACCCAAGACTTCTAGTGTAGTCGCGCTTAAAAACACTAGGCCACCGAGGCAGTTTCAATAACTATATCACTTTATTATTAGAATTGAAAATCATGATGGCCCAGTTGTAAAGGCGCCTCTCATGCACGAGGTTGTGGGTTCGCAACCGGGCACGGCTGTCATCAAGCTACTTCTTTCGTTTTGGGCGGAGCGGGAGTGTCAGACTCTTACTGACTAGACCCCATTCGTGTTCCTCCCATGCCCTTTGCGTTCCGGGGCCGCGGTGACTGTTTCGAACAAATTCCGCAACCCTGGCGGGCACGGATTTTGAAACGAATGACTTATAACTTAATGTTTCTGTCTACCTTCTTGTCAATTCAAATGTGCCTGTAAATGGTCTAATTCAAATAAATGCTTTGACTGTGACCGGAACACGGCAACGCTGCTTTGCGGCAGTAATAGCATTTTTTTCTTTTTTAATTCCAAATGGGTAAGCTCTTGACTCTAGTCTTAATCAAACGTGACAGAGACAAAGTCTATGATGGAGTGAGCTTACCCAGAAGAAGCCTGTTCACTCTAACTTTGAAGAGATTAGGGTTGAATGCGTTCGGAAATACAGACGCAGGTAGAGAGTTCCACTCCATTGCTGTGCGCATTATAAAAGAAGATTGAAAACGCTTAGAGCAAATCAATGGAATGGAAACAAGGTGCTGCTGGTAGCCAAAGGTGCGTGTAGATGTCCGATTGTGGAAGAGGGCTGGTGGGATGAGGTCGTGGAGTTCTAGAGCACACTCACCGAAGCACAATCTGTAGAAGAACGACAAGCAGGCGGCTACTACTAAAAAGAGACGATACAAACAAAGAAACTGTCATTATGAGTCAACGGTAGCTTCTAGTGTAGGTATAGTTAGTTAAAATAATGAGTTTAAAAATAACATTACAAAGGAAACACGACACGACCAGTTATCATGGACGTTTATTTTTGAGCTTGGGACATCATCATCTGACTTCTACCGCTCTGGGTTGAGCAGAAGGGAATGTCAGACTCTTACTGACTAAAAACCATCCGTGTTTCTCCTACCAATCAACGGTAGTTTCAAAGTGTACCCATGGGAAATCATCAAATGACTTTTCCCACCCTTGTCAGATTTTTACTGACTATAACACATCTACGTTCCTTCTTGTGCCCTTTGCGTTCTGCGGGCGCGGTATCTCTTTCGAACAACCCGCAGCCCCGGCAGGCATCGGCCCTTAGTGGCCCCTCCAAATGTTTGCAGACATTTTGAGGCGCGCGTGGAACACGAACGCGCCGTCGACACGGTCTGTCGTTAGTTAACATACGGACGGTGAGCTACCCATTGAAAGAAAGAAAGAAAGAAAAACCATTTATTCTCGCGAAAGCGACGCACAACACAAAAATAAAATTAAAAAATAACAAACAAATACAATAATTTCATCATTCATTCATTTTTTCATTTCATTGCTCACCGTCCACAGACCCGTGTCTACGGTGGCCGGGAGTCGTCTCGCGGCTCCCGGCGCCCGGAGCGTCACCCGCGGCGGCTGGGACGAGAGGTTCTATGCCTCTAACGTCCCGCTCTACCAAGGTGTGCGTTTAATATGTATCACGTTGCATATTTCAAACTGTGACTCTCCTAATAGACATTCCAACCTAGTCAAGTTGGCAGCCGACTCATTGAATAGGAAAATGCATCGGCAACCATTTTCTTTGTTAACGATAGGAATATTGATAGCAATGATTAACTTTTCAAGGCAATATGGCTGGCATCGTCGCTCTAGTAATGTCAACCTTATTTAAATTACACACGTGACAAAGTTCAATAAACTGCCCCGTTGGTCTCGTGGACGCAAGCGTGGGTGATGAGTGTGGGGTTCAGGGTTCGATTCCCAGGTCGAGCAAGAAGTGTTATTTGGTTTTTTCATAAGGAATTTTTCAGTAGCAGGTCGGACTTAGGATGTGTGCCCGGTTAATGGCAATAGGCTCGCCCAGTACATGCATGGGACCTAAACATACCGGCGAACTGTGGGTGTTCATTGGTACACCTCTGCCTATCCCTTTGAGGAAAACAGGCATGATATTATGTTTTAATGTGTGAGTTTGTTATTCGAATAGCCTTTTTAAATCATAAGGAATCCTGGACTTATAATGTCTACCCGCGAGTTCGTCCGTATGTGTGTTCAATCGCTTTTAATTAATAGTGTCGTGATGGCCCACTGGTTAAGGCACCCGCCTCTTATGCACAAGGTTGTGGGTTCGCAACCAAGCACGGGCAAGTACCAATGTGACTTTTTTAATTCATATGTACTTAAGTTTATTTTGGAAATCACTGTCATCGGTAACCATGTCAGAGGCCCTTGAGGCGGTTTAGAAACTCTGACACTAGGGTGTGTGGGGTCGATAGACCTTACTGCCCACACGATGGTTACAACTTTGGTTACTGCTGCGCTCCTGTGTGTCGTAGCGTGATGTTATATAGACTATACTATTCCTCATGAGTCTGGCTAACACACACAAAATATTATTTTCAATCCGGTTTGGTAGTTTTAAAGAATAGCGCGTTTAAACATAGGTACAATAGTAAGTTAATTCGCTTTGTCAGTAAGTCAGTTAATTACGTAGTCTAGTCTTGTATCAACGAGCAACGTTTGTGATATTATTTTCCATTCCATTTAACACGAAGACAAAGGTATTGTTTACTTTGCTATTTATCGTAATTATGATAACAACGTCATTTGCAGTTTTTAATTGATTACCGATGTTCACGCGAACGAACTCGTCGGTTAAGCTAATAGATACTATCACGCCTGTATTTCCCGAAGGGTTAGGCTGAGGTATAAGAATGTACGTACACTCACAATTCGCCGGTATGTTTAGGTACCATGTAATAGGGGGCGAGCCTATTGCCATTATCAGGGCACAAATCCTAACTCCGAGCTGCTACTGAGAATTTCAGAGAAAAACCCAATAACACTTTTTGCTCGACCTGGGAATTGAACCTAAGACTTCTAGCGTAGCAGTCGCGCTTAGGACTACTAGGCTAACGAAACAGTCAATATAAGTCTAGTAGTTGGTGTGAAATCGCCAATCCGCCTTGAGCAAGCATGGTGATCAATGCTCGTGCCTTCTCTGTATGAGAAGAGGGCGTTTGCCCTGCAGTGGGACTGTTATATGCTGGTATTATTATTATTATTATTTAGAATTGGTTGGTATGACGACACACCACACCCAAAAATTCAAAAAAACTGGAACTCAAAAAAAGTTAATAACCACTTTAGTTTTGGAATTCGACGGCTTTGGTTCTGTTTGTTGTTTTATATTGCCACCGACTTCCAAAAATAGACTTTTATTTCACTTTGTAATTTTTGGAGGCGGATGTCTTTTTTTGCAAAAATGTTTTCGGTTCGGTCATGTTGAGAGGGCGAGTGAAAAGCAACTAACAGAAGAGATTTATATGGCAGATGTGAGTGGCAACGTCGGGAGGGGACGCCCTAGAAAGACCTACCCTGACCTTATTGGTGAGGTTCTTCAGGAAGGTCGGGTGCGCAGTACTCGTAACCGGCGTGCTTGTATGATTAGTATATATACAAGTAATTAAGCTTTAATTTATAATTTATAGCACTTATTAAAAATTGATATGAGTGCCTCGTCTTAAGCGTGACTGTTACACTAGAGGTCTTGGGTACCATTCCCAGGTTGAGTAAAAAAGTGTTATTGATTTTTTCCATCACGCCTGTTTTCCCCGAAGGGTTAGGCAGAGGTGTATCTACCTGTATAGACACAGTTCGCCGGTATGTTTAGGTCCCATGTAATAGGGGGCGAGCCTATTGCCATTATCCGGGCACAAATCCCAACTCCGAGCTGCTACTGAGAATTTCAGAGAAAAACCCAATAACACTTTTTGCTCGACCTGGGAATCAAACCCAGGACCTCTAGCGTAGCAGTCGTGCTTAGGGCCACTAGGCCAACGAGGCAGTCTTTGTTCGAACTGTGGGTGTATATTGGTACACCTCTGCCTAACCCTTCGGGGAGTACAGGCGTGATGATATGTATGTATTGTGATCGTATCACTTCTAACATTACAATTGTCGAATGGACTGTTTGTGGATACATTATATTTTTTCTTGTTCCAATTATAAACGCATGTTAGTATTTATATAGTCAAGGACTTCTGTTTGTACTTATGTAGTTTATCTCAATACGTCATTATAATAGACCTTACACAAGGTTAATATAATAGCACAAAAGGAAACTATAATGACAGTACCGAGCGACGTAAAAAAAACTTTGCCTAGTCAATACAAGGTTCAGTTTTGCATCCACGGCAAATTTCAAAAGGTAGTCTTAAAAGACAAAAATTCTGTGGGTGTACATTGTTACACCTCTGCCTAACCCTTCGGGGAATACAGGCGTGATGGTATGTATGTGTCTAACTAATCTATACTAATAATATAGAGGAAAGATTTGTATATTTGTATGTAACGAATAAACTTAAAAACTACTGGACTGATTTCAAAAATTCTTATGCCGTTAGAAAGCTACATTATCACTGAGTAACATAGGCTATATAACATCACGCTACGACTCGCGGGACAAGAGCAGTAAGTAAAAACGTAACTTAACTCGAATGAAATAAGCTACGCGGACGAAGTCGCGAATAAGTCCGCTGCTAAGCTGCACTATTACTTTGATCGATGTTGTCATAAGACAATGGTGTCGATTCTGTTATGCACAAGCTAAACTTAATTTAGACTATTTCTATCTTTTTCTCTCCAATTAAACAAGAAAGGAACGCACATGAATAAGACTTGTCAATTTTAGTTGATCATAAACCTATATACAATTATATTTGACATGTCAGAATGCATTGATTAAAAACACGGAAGTTCAAGGCAAAACTAATTTGACTATAACTTAGTTCTAAGGTATTACCTACCGTCCTTTTCTTTCGCTGTATGTTAGTAAGAGTCAATTCTCTAATTTAATTTAGTTTGTGAACAAGAGAATCGGCACCAATATTCCTCAAAAATCTATTTTAAGAGCGCGCATCCAGAAAGTTGGCAACGTCGCAAATAGCTGTCAAATATTTCCCTGTTTTGATTAATTTGTCAATATTACTGTGTGAAAATAAGAAATATGGCTTACTAATGCACTAGAATATTAATAATGAATTGCAATTAAAACACTGAATTTGATGTTGTACCCGTTTTAGGTATAAAAAAAGGCATTTGTAAAGTTTCCAAATACTTTTTTTACATCTAAAACTAAATATTCGGTGTTACGATATTAATTATTGCATTTCATAATGAATATTCTAGTGCATTAGTTAGCCATATTTCTTATTTTCATACAGTAATATTGACAAATTAATCAAAACAGGGAAATATTTGACAGCTGTTTGCGACGTTGCCAACTTTCTGGATGCGCGCTCTAAAGCAAGCTTACATTTATCGATTACAAACTCTATCGATATGTCTCAAGAATCGATTTTTAAAGCAAACGATTTTTTCCCTCACTACACGAAGTATTTTGACAGCTGTCAAACCGGTCCTTTTAGATTGTTGGGAATATAATAAATAGACCTTTGACCTATAAAAATGTAAACAATAATAAAAATAAACTATTAACAATACTATTAACAAAATGGCATCCTAATATTCTTCCTTGTCTACGTCAATCGAATCTTGAATGAATAATTATAATTATTATTTCTTACTTAACGCGTTTGACAGCTTTAATGGCAGTCTGTCAAGATCTAATTTAAATTAAGAACAACATTTATTTTATTATCTTTAGTAATACTAATTACTAATATTACTAATCATATTATGAAGAGGAAATGCCTACTTGTTTTTTATTTGTTTACTAGCTGTTATACTGTTATATTTTTAAGTTAATAATGTTCATACTGTTTCTGTCTAACCCCTATGTGTCATAGCGTGATAAATTGATCAATGGGTCCTGACTGCTACAATTTTAAGTGCAATCGGGTACAACGACTTTCTTGTTTTAGGGCTTTTTCATAAATACTTAGAAAAGCAGTCGGGTTTTTTAGTTTTTTAAATTATACAAGTATTGGTACAGATTCGTGTTGAGAATCACTAGGATATTTACCTCCTTGCATTTGACAAGGATGCAATTTGCTCCTCACCTTGTAGAGGCAAAAGGAAATTGCTACTATAATGACAACATTGAGTCATAAAAAATACATCACCTAGTTAGTCAATGGTGTCGATTCTGTTGTGCACAAGCTAAACTTAATATAGACTATTTCTATCTTTTTCTCTCCAATAAAATAAGAAAGGGACGGACATGAACAAGACTTGTCAATTTTAGTTGATCTGAAACCTCTATACAATTATAGTTGACATGTCAAAACGCATCATGATTAAAAACACGGAAAAGTTCAAGGCAAAACTAATTTGAAATCTCTAACTTAGTTCTAACTGCCTCGTTGGTCTAATGGTCCTAAACACGACTGCTACGCTAGAGGTCCTGGGTTCGATTCCCAGGTCGAGCAAAAATTGTTATTGGGTTTTTCTATGAAATTCTCAGTAGCAGCTCGGAGTTTGAATTTGTGCCCGGTTAATGGCAATCGGCTCGCCCCCTATTACATGAGACCTAAACATACTGGCACCAACAGACAGGTTGAGGTGTTTTTCAAGTCATAATTTATTACCTTTTTAATGATCTTTGTACCTAATATTCCCGTCGGCTAAATTCTTTCATCATATAGGGATAAAAATGCCATTGAATAGACGGCCCTATTGAATATTTATTAGGTTTATATTTCATTGTCAAGCAAGTAGTTTGCTCTATAGTAAGACCACCCAAGCTTATTTTTATGAGACTGTCCTATAAATCTATACATACAAATAAATAAAATTAAACTGCCTCGTTAGCCTAGTGGTCCTAAGCGCGACTGCTACGCTAGAGGTCTTGGATCCGATTCCCAGGTCGAGCAAAGTGTTATTGGGTTTTTCTATGAAATTCTCAGTAGCAGCTCGGAGTTTGGATTTGTGCCCGGTTAATGGCAATAGGCTCGCCCCCTATTACATGGGATCTAAACATTCCGGCGAACTGTGGGTGTAGGTACATTGGTATCTACACCTCTGCTTAGCCCTTCGGGGAATAAACACAAACTTTCGCCGTTATAATAGATATTAGTGTGATATGAAAATACTGTAGTAGAGGTGACAAAAACCAAAATAAAAATAAAAATCGGTCAAGAAATACAGCATTTAAAACTATTTCTTACGCACCGATTAGACAGAGAGATCCGACATGACCTGTGACGTCACATAACACTAACGCCATATAAACTCTGTTATAAATTTCGTTTTTCTAGAAAGAAAGAAAGAAAGAAAGAAAAAGAAACAAATCTTCGATGGCTTATACATACAACACATACATAAACTCACGCCTTTTTCCCATGGGGGTAGGCAGAAACCACAGAACGCCACCTGCTACGATCCTTACATACTTATTTTGCCTCATCCACGTTCATACATCTGGTCATACAAGCACGCCGCTTACGAGTACTGCACACCTGACCTTTCTTTCTTAATTTTATAGTTATTCGAAAAATTGTTTTTCTAAACTGTTCATTAAATGAATGAGGACTACTTAATATTTTAAATTTAAAATAATCATTCATAGTTACCTACCTATTGTTGATCGAAGATACAAAATCTATTGTGGAATCGCGTTTTGACAGCTCATAAAAAGTACATCCATTGATTAATAACGTCTTGCATAACAAACCAGTATCTTAACAAAGTATTCAACAATGTCGCTTCCCGCCGTCTGTACGCTTAGATCTTTTAAATTGCGCAACAGATTTCAATGCTGTTTTTATCAATAGATAGAGTGATTCAAGAGGAAGGTTAATACATATAGAACATCACGCTATGACACACGGGAGCGGAGCAGTATTAAAGATGTAACTAACGTGTGTGACATCACGGGGTATCTAACTACATACATACATACAATCACGCCTGTATTCCCCTAAGGGTTAGGCAGAGGTGTACCAATGTACACCCACAGTTCGCCAGTATGTTTTTAGATCCCATATAATAGGGGGCGAGCCTATTGCCATTAACCGGGCACAAATCCAAACTCCGAGCTGCTACTGAGAATTTCATAGAAAAACCCAATAACCCTTTTTGCTCGACCTGGGAATCGAACCAAAGACCTCTAGCGTAACAGTCGCGCTTAGGACCACTAGGCCAACGAGGCAGTTATCTAACTACTCGTAGTCTATCCTAATAATATTATTAAGAGGTAACATTTTTACCCGACTGCGCCAGAAGGAGGGTTATGTTTTTTTTGTTTGTTTGTTTGTAGCGAAACGGCTCCGAAACTACTGGACCGATTTTAATTTTTTTTTCATCAATGGATAGCTACATTATTCCTGAGTAACATAGGCTATATAACATCACGCTGCGACACACAGGAGCGGAGCATTAACCAAACACGTAACTTATGGCGCGTAAAATAAGCGTCAAGTTACGTCTTTGGTTACTGCTCCGATCCCGTGTGTCGTAGCGTGATGTTATATAGCCTATGTTACTCAGTGATAATGTAGCTTTCAAACAGCAAAAGATTTTTTGAAATCGGTCCAGTTGTTTTTGAGTTTATTCGTTACATACAACAAACAAAAAAAAATAAAAAAAATCCTCTTTAAAATATTAGTGTAGATGTAGATAGGTGGCGGGACGGGAGAGGGAGAGAAGAGTCCCCCGTCCCAGCAGCCGCCGCGGGAGACGCTCCGGGCGCCGGGAGCCGCGAGACGACTCCCGGCCACCGTAGATGCGGGTCTGTGGACGGCGAGCAATGGGTAGCTCACCGTCCGTAAGTTAACTAACGACAGACCGTGTCGACGGCGCGTTCGTGTTCCACGCGCGCCTCAAAGAGATGTCAGCAACTTGGAAGGGGCCACTAAGGACCGATGCCTGCCGGGGCTGCGGGATGTTCGAAAGAGATACCGCGCCCCCGGAACGCAAAGGGCACATGAAGAAACAAAGATGGGTTTTAGTCAGTAAAAGTCTGACACTCCCTCCCGTCCCGCCCAGGGCGGGGGAGTTATTTGATGTTTTCCCAACTATATAAAAAAGTGTTGATGTAGATATATTAATATGTTGCAAGCTACGAAACCTGTCATTGAAATGAATGCAAAAACCAGAATTGATAACATTATGTTTTTTTATTTAGTTTATAATATATCCAATGCTAACCAAAGTCTCTTCCGTACCAATTAAAACTTATATCTAGAATAAAAAAGAACAAATATTTGTACTATGTTCAGTGAATTTTTATGTAGGCATTTTTTTTTTTTTTTTTGTGGTACACCTCTGCCTAACCCTTCGGGGAATGCAGGCGTGATGGTATATATAAACAGAATTTTATTAAATAACTGCCTCGTTAGCCTAGTGGTCCTAAGCGCGACTGCTACGCTAGAGGTCTTGGCTTTGCTTCTCAGGTTAAACAAAGTGTTATTGGAATTTTTCTATGAAATTCTCAGTAGCAGCTCGGAGTTCGGATTTGTGGCCGGTTAATGGCAATAGGCTCGCCCCTTATTACATAGGACTTAAACATATCGGCGAACTGTAGGTGTAAATACAGGTATACCTCTGCCTAACCCTTAAGGGAATACAAGCGTGATGGTATGTATGTATGTATGTATGGAATTTTATTAAATAACTAGGATCTGTAGTGCGATTCTCTAAAATGCAAACTCGAAAACGAGTCTCACTAAAGTGATCGCGCTCACTTCGATAACGAACCAACTTGTCATTGGTTTAGTATTCGTTCGCCGTGGTGACGTCACCGGCGTGATCGTGTTTAACAGAATACCATTTTCTCTCTCACTGCGGATTCAGCTTTCGAATTACGAAGTGAGACTTAGAGAATCGCACTGCTGAGCGCGACTTCGTCGGCCTCGTGAGTCATAACGTGATTTTACAGATATTTTCAAATCGCGCGAAAAAACAAACAAACTATTTAGCTTTAAAATATTTTTGTAAATTACTTTGTAATGTCTGCTGTTGAATTTCCAACTTTACGTGTCTAACCGAAGGTTTAAAATCCAACTTGGATGATTGTCCGAAATATGTGCAGCATTTTTGTTACATGAAATTGCAAAATTTATGATCTAAAAATTAGGCCTTAAGAAGAATATACAAGGTTCAAATTTCAAGACCAACTGACTGCCGGTTTTGCAAAAAAATATAGTAAGTACTTATTTTTTTTTTTATTAATTTATTAATTCATGGTCAAAGTTGTTATCATAGGACTATATTGAAAACTAGTTCCTTCTTTATAAAACAAGAATTCAATAATAACTGTAATTTTATATTGTTTTACCATAATAAATGTGTGTCGTAAAAATATTTCTATAAAGTCCATTTTTGAATGGTAAATATGACTATTTCATTCTAGCGATTTGGTTTTGACAAGCATGATACTTTGGAATCACCCATTGATATAAATAAATAAACATAGATACACACCATCACGCCTGTATTCCCTGAAGGGTAAGGCAAAGATGTACTAATGTACACCCACAGTTCGCCGGTATATTTAGGTCCCATGTAATAGGGGGCGAGCCTATTGCCATTAACCGGGCACAAATCCTAACACCGAGCTGCTACTGAGAATTTCATAGAAAAATCCAATAACACTTTCTTCGACTTGGGAATCGAACTGTGGGTGAATATTGGTACACCTCTGCCTAACCCTTCGGGGAATACAGGCGTGATGTTATGCTTTTTACAATTGTCAGAGATTTCTGCTGTTTACTGTAGGTCATTCGATAAAAACACTTATATCTACAGAATAATAGTATAATGATGAGCACGCGACCGCCAATTATAGTGTGGGGGTTTCCCGGACATCTACAAAGGTCAATTAAAACATGGTTGCTGAAAAAACCCGACAACCAGTCATTTATGAGACAAAATAGCATTTAGTTGTAGAGCTCTTTGTGAAGGAGCTCGTCCAAAGTCAAAGTCAAAGTCAAATCATTTATTCCAATTAGACCATAATAAGGCACTTTCGGACGTCAATAAACTAAAACTATTGAATCTATAACTAGAAAGGTTTAGGTAGTTAACTAAAGGTAAACAAATCGTCGAAAAGGTTTTTTATAGTTGACACTTCCTTGTTTAAAAATACGTTACAACAAAATCAATTCTAATTTCGATTTATGCGATACTTTTCTCTTTTATTAATGTATGCTAAACTTTATCATTTATTCGTAAACTACTCTCCATAGATGTCATTGTTTGGACACCACTTTTTTGTTAGTTTTATAAAATAGTATAATATTTTGTAATCTGTCTATTGTAAAGAGCCTAAAAAGACAGGTTCCCAAAACCTTTTAGAAGATACGATGAATTAGATAACGTCGCTAAATTGAAGAGTACGCCCGTGATGTAGTATGGCAACTAAAATTGCAGGTATTACGTTTAGTCGATTAACCAGGCGCCTTTGAAAATTGCGAGGGTCATGTAATAAAACAAGATCAGAAAATGTTTAAATTAGATAAAATGATTGATAATACCACTAAACGTTTTATTATTAATGTGGCAGATAGTTCCTCAAATTCTGATATAGACTAGAGCCTATTATTATACGACTTTAAATAATACGATTTTAAAATTTGAAGTGAAAGGTTTAGCATCCATGAGTCACGTGGTTTGTTTTGTTTACATTTAGTTAACTACCTAAACCTTTCTAGTATAGTTGCCCATTCCAAAAGGTAGTTTCGTATGGAGAAGAACGGGCAAGAAACTCCCATACTCTTTTAAGTCCGGGGAAGTACTACCACTATACCCTATTTCCGCCACAAATTGCCTCGTTGGTTGTTGGTGGTTTAATTCCCAGGTAGGGCAAAAAGTGCTATTGGGTTTTGCTATTAGGAATTTTTCAGTGACAGCCCGGAGTTTGGAAGTTGGTGACACCCCCGTGCCTCGGAAAGCACGTAAAGCTGTTGGTCCTGCGCCTGACCTCTCCCCGGTCGTGTCGGATTGCCCTCCCATCGGACTATGAGAGTTAGGGAAGAGGGAGTGCACCTGTGTTAGCGCACATACTTTTTTTTTTTTTTTTTTTTACTTGTGCCCTATACGATCTTCTGCGTACTTGATTAGTCTCCATTAAGATTAGCCTCCGTGACCGAAATCGGTCCGGATAATACATTTTTATTCTGCCGTAAAGCAGCGTTGCTGTGTTCCGGTTTGAAGGGTATGGGTGCCGATGTAATTACAGGCACATGACACATTTCAACTTTGTCTCTGGATAGCAACGCATTTGCAAGGCCTCTGATATCCAGCCTGTGTTATTTAGCGAGGCAAAATGAGTTATCATCACGACTGTTTTCCCTAAAGGGTTAGGCAGAGGTGTACCAAATTATGCCCACAGTTCGCCGATATGTTTTAGGTCCCATGTAATAGGGGGCGAGCCTATTGCTATTAACCGGTCACAATTCCTAACTCCTGAGCTGCTACTGAGAATTCCATAGAAAAACCCAATAACACTTTGCTCGACCTGGGAATTTATCCCAAAACCTCTAGCGTAGCAGTCGCGCTTAGAACCACTAGGCTAACGAGGCAGTTGACATTTATAGCAGAACTAGCTTTTGCCCGCGACTTCGTTCGCGTGGATTAATAGTTCCCGTTCCCGGGGGATTTCCGGGATGAAAACTATCCTATGTCCTTTCTCGGGTCCCAGACTATATCTGTACCAAATTTCATTGAAATCCGTTCAGTGGTTTAGGCGTGAAGAAGAGACAGACAGACAGAGTTACTTTCGCATTTATAATATTAGTACGGATGAGTTGTCATTTTGTATTGAATGCAAATTACCTAAGTGTGCGAAACTTTTCCGTTTATTTATTTCCCAGGCATGAATGACTTGCTAATAAACAACGATTAACTAGTTCTACCCGTGGCTTCGTCCTCTTTTAATTAAATAATCTATTCTAGTATTATAAACAGGTAAAATTTGTGAGTTTGTGAGGTTGTAGGGGGTAAATCTCTGGATCTACTGAACCGATTTTGAAAATTCTTTTACCCATAGAAAGCTGCGTTATTTGTAAGTGTCATAGGGTATATACTATATACCCTATGACACTTACAAATAACGCGGCTTTGACTTTGACTATATACTATATAGTCAAAGTCAAAGCATTTATTTCAATTAGACCATTTACAGGAACTTTTGAATTGTGAAGAAGTTACAGTAAGTTGAAGCTAGTTGCTCGTTCCAAAACGTAGATCTCTATGGAGAAGAACGAGCAAGAAACTCCATGGACACTCTTTTCAAAATGGTTTTTACAAAATTCTTGTTGCTTCATTATGTGAAAACAATGGACGTGACTAATATAACATCACGCTACGGCATATGGGAGCGGAGCAGTAACCAAAGACGTAACTTAACATGGGCGAAAATATCCATGCGTATAAAATAATATCTGGCTATAATTGCAATCGCTGGCTGCGGGCAGCTCAGGACCGGTCATTGTGGCTATCTTTAGGGGGGGCCTATGTCCAACAGTGGACGTCGATCGGCTGATATAATGATAATTGTCCCACTGCAGGGCAAAGGCCTCTTCTCATACAGAGAAGGCACGAGTATTGATTAGTACTCTTGCCTAAGGCGGATTGGCGATTTCAGACGTATCCTACTTAATATGTCACTAATTCTACAAATATTATACCATCACGCCTGTATTCCCCGAAGGGTTCGGCAGAGGTGTACCAATGTACACCCACAGTTCGCCGTTATATTTAGGTCCCATGTAATAGGGGGCGAGCCTATTGCCATTAACCGGGCACAAATCCAAACTCCGAGTTGCTACTGAGAATTTCGTAGAAAAACCCAATAACACCTTTTGCTCGACCTGGGAATCGAAAACAGGATCTCTAGCGTGGCAGTCGTGCTTAGCACCACTAGACCAACGAGGCAGTAAACACACACTAATATTATAAATGCGAGAGTTTTAGAGGATGGATAGATAGATGTTTGTTACTCTTTTACGCTTAAACGGCTGAACGGATCTGAATGAAATTTGGCACTGAGATAAATTGTAGTGTAGAATAACACATAGCATACTTTTTATCCCGGAAAATGTACGGTTGCCGTGGGATAATATATCAACTTTGGACGCCGCCGGGAGTACATTGGCCAATTTCTGGGCCGCAACAATATTTTTCTTTTTTTTTTATACTAGCAACTTTGCTTTGCTTTTGCTTTTTTTTTCATAATAATAGTATGTATTATTTATTTATCTATTATAATAATAGTTTGTCATCGAAACGCTAAGAAGAAGAGCTTTGAACGAAGTCGCGGGCTGAAGCGAGTGTAGAAATAATGCTCAGCTCATTAAGAAAACCCTAGATTCTCATCTTTTTATGCTCTCAGTACCAGTCTGTAGACTAAACCTGAATGTCAGTATGTTGATCCCAAGTTCAACAGAGGGTACATAAGAAACTTGTTTTAAAACCGGCCAAGAGCGAGTCAGACTCGCGCGCGAAGGATTCCGTACCATATTATTTAAAAACACTGCTTCGTTGGCCTAGTGGCCCTAAGGGCGATTGCTACGCTAGAGGTCTTGGGTTCGATTCCCAAGTCGAGCAAAAAGTTTTACTGGGTTTTTCTATGAAATTCTCAGTAGCAGCTCGGAGTTTGGATTTGTACCCGGTTAATGGCAATAGGCTCGCCCCCTATTACATGGGAGCTAAATATACCGGCGAACTGTAGACCGTACATTGGTACACCTCTGCCTAACCGTTCGGGGAAAACAGGCGAGATGGTATATAGCAAGGGAGCCCCCTTTAAATATTTGTTTTATTTTATTTTAATTATTTATTTTTAAAGTAAATATATAACTAAATATTCTGTGAATATTTCAAGCGTTTAACTGTTGCCGTTATTAATATCTAGCAAAAACGAGCAAAAAAATCGCGTTTGTTGTATGGAGGCTCCCTTAAAAAATTATTTGGTTCTGTTTTTTTAGTATTTGTTGTTACAGCAGCCACAGAAATACATCATCTGTGAAACTTTCAACTGTCTTACTATCACGGTTCATGGAATACAGCCTGGTGACAGACGGACTGACAGCGAAGTCTCAGTAATAGGGTCCCGTTTTACCCTTTGGCTACGGAACCCTAAAAACCTGTTCACGTTGTGTTTAAAAGGATATTACTGTAAATATATAATAGTAAGTCTGTAATAGCTGCGCTGCAAGCATTGAACGTCATCCTTACTAATATTATAAATGCGAAAGTAACTATGTCTGTCTGTCTCTACTTCACGCCTAAACCACTGAACCGATTTCAATGAAATTTGGTACAGTTATAGTCTGGGACCCGAGAAAGGACATAGGATAGTTTTCATCCCGGAAATCCCCCGGGAACGGGAACTATTAATCCACGCGGACGAAGTCGCGGGCAAAAGCTAGTATGCATATACATAATTGCAAAACCAAACCAAGACACATTCTTGTTATGCCATTGGATGACAAACAGTCGACGGCCCACCTGATGTTAAGCGGTCACCGCTGCCTATACACATCTGCAATACCAGAGGCCTTGCGTGCGTTGCCATCCCAGAGACAAAGTTGAAATGTGTCATATGCCGTAATTACACCGGCACCCATACCCTTCAAATCGGAACACAGCAATGCTGCTTTGCGGCAGGAATAGGTATGGTGGTAGTACTTCCCCGGACGAGCTCCTTCACAAAGAGCTCTACTACTTGCTATATATTTACCGTTTTTCGAAGTTCATCATCATCATATCAGCCGACTGACGTCCACTGCTGGACATAGGCCTCCTCTAAAGATAGCCACAATGACCGGTCCTGCGCTGCCCGCATCCAGCGATTTCCCGCGACCTTTATCAGGTCGTCGGTCCACCTCGTGGTCTTCCAAAGTAATCGTAGGTAATAATTTTGAATATTTAACGCAGATTTATCTATACTAATATTACAAAAAGGCAAACTGCCCCGTTGGTCTCGTGGTCGCAAGTGCGACTGCTGTGCTAGGGGACCCGCGTTCGATTCCCAGGTCGAGCAAAAAGTGTTATTGGGTTTTTCAATGAAATTCTCAGTAGCAGCTCGGAGTTTGGATTTGTGCCCGGTTTATGGCAACAGGCTCGCCCCCTATTACATGGGACCTAAATATACCGGCGAACTGTGGGTGTACATTAGTACACCTCTGCCTAACCCTTCAGGGAATACAGGCGTGATGGTATATATATATAAAGAGGTAAAGTTTGTGAGATCGTAGGGAGTAATATCTGGATCTACTGAACCGATTTTGAAAATTCTTTTACCCATAGAAAGCCACGTTATGTGTGAGTATCTTAGGCTATATAACTTAACGCTACGACTCAGGGGAGCGGAGCAGTATAACCAAAGACGCGGACAAAGCTGGTAAGTTATATATGTTCGAAGTATAACGCTGGATGCAGGCCGCTTCCAACCGGTCCTTTTGGAAATTTGTGGCGGAGGCCTATGTCCAGCAGTGGACGTCCTGCGGCTGATATGATGTTGATGATAAAGTTTATAGTTTAGATGAACGATGATCTATTGCAACATAGTAACGTAAAATTTTATTACTTTTATTTACCAATTAGATTTTTAAGAAATTGTGGTTTGCATGATTTTGACAGAATTAGCGCCATTTAGGACATTGTGTTGAGATATTATTTCCCGTATGTATGACTTCGTAACCAATATTATTTTGAAATAACAGTTAAAATTAATGAATTCTCATTTTTTTCTAGCATCGTGTTAGATACCTATTAGCTAACTTTTACAACTATCTCGAACAGCCTCGGTAGCCTAGTGGTCCTAAGCGCGACTGCTACGCTAGAGGTCTTGGGTTCGAGTCCCAGGTCGAGCAAAAAGTGTTATTGGGTTTTTCTATGAAATTCTCAGTAGCAGCTCGGAGTTTAGATTTATGCCCGGTTAATGTCAATAGGCTCGCCCCCTATTACATGGGACCTAAAAACATGCCGGCGAACCGTGGGTGTACATTGGTACACCGGGTACACCTCTGCCTAACCCTTCGGGGAATACCCCGTACCAAATTTCATCAAAATCGGTTCAGTAGTTTACTCGTGACGTGACAGCGTCACAGACAGACAAAGTTACTTTCGCATTTATAATATAAAAATATGTAAGGATAAATTGAATAAATTATAAATGCAGACGTTTTCCTTTGTAGTCTGTATTACTTTTTGAATAAATTGGATAAACTTGTTTTAAACAGTTCATTTTCCTCTCTTTTGATGCAAATATAAAACAAGTTTTGGGTCACTCAAAAACTGTTAAAAAACAATCGGAAAAAAAATGTTTAGAACTTTTACCATGTTTACACAAAAAATATTATAAAAAGGTTTTTTTTTGTTTCTTTGCATCGAATAGGCTCCGAAACTACTGGACCGATTTTAATCATTTTTGCACTAATAGATAGCTACATGATTCCTGAGTAACATAGGCTATAATTATAACATCACGCTACGACACAAGGGAGCGGAGCATTAATAATTGGGTATTGGGTTTTTCCATGAATTTCTCAGTAGCAGCCCGGAGTTTGGAAGTTGGTGGTGTGACACCCCCGTGCCTCGGAAAGCACGTAAAGCCGTTGGTCCCGGCTGTCATTCGTAGATCTTTGACAGTCGTTACGGATAGTCAGAAACCAAGAAGTCTGAGAACCAGTCTAACCAAGAGTATCGTATTACCCATTACTGGGTTGTGGAGATCAGATAGGCAGTCGCTCCATGTAAAATACTGATATTCAGCTGCATCCGGTTCGACTGGAAGCCGACCCCAATATAGTTGGGAAAAGCTAGGCTAGGCAGATGATGATGATGACCATCACGCTACGACATACGAGAGCGGAGCAGTAACCAAAGACGTAACTTATGGCGGGTGAAATAAGCCACGCGGACGAAGTCAAGGGCAGTTCGCTACTGTTTTATAAAAAAGTTTTTTTTCTCTACTTCCTATCATCCAAATCCATGAAGAAACGGTAACACCACGTAGATTAACAAAATAAAAATCACTAAAAAATCACAAGAAAGCAAAATACGCAATTTCGTTAACTTGGATGACATATTTTTTCAGCTACCTAGGTATTTTGATTTAAAAACCAAGCTACTGAACCGATTTTGTTAGAATTTTTATCGAAACAATCTGAAAGTAAGTATATCTTTTACAAACACAATTTATTCCTCCTTGTTGAATCCCCAATTCCCGGACGGACGGACAGACTGACGGACGGACGGATAGCAAAGTCTTAATAATAGGGTCCCGTTTTACCCTTTGGATACGGAACCCTAACAGAAAGATAAATAAATCAAAAACTATTATTTTTAGGTGGATGAAATTTTTTCCCAGATTGTGCAACTTACTCTTAGACTCGTTTATTTTTCGAACACAAAACTTAGTTAAATAATAATAATTAAATTAAAAACTATGTACAGTTAAAAAAACAAAAAGATAATAAGGTCATAGGGTATCAAAAAACTCATCCGCATCGCTGTCAATGGGCATGTGCCCAGAAGGCTGGCAGCATTGCCAAGTTGTATGGCAATGCTGATTCTTTGGCCCAAGAAAAGGCCAGCCCTCTGGTCACGTGAAGAATAGGTTCTTAGGTTATTATTATCCAACTACTAAAATATTATAAATGCGAAAGTTTGTGAAGATAAATGCATGTTTGTAACTCTTTCACTCTTTCACGCTTAAACGGCTGAACGGATCTGGATGAAATTTTGCACTAAGATAGTCTATATTCTGGATTATCACATAGACTACTTTTTATCCCGTAAAAAAAATAGTCAATTCCCGTGTGACAATATAAGGTGTTACCAAAATATCTGCCACGGATTTAATGGGAGGTAGTATTGTGTTTAAAGATTACAATAGTGAAGATAAATTATTGATAATGTGTCATATTTTTTTTTATTTGTGAACCGCGTTATACAGGCTTTTTTTTTTTTTTATAGACGGGAAATCATCAAATAACTTCCCCCGCCCTGGGCGGGGCGGGAGGGAGTGTCAGACTTTTACTGACTAAAACCCGTCTATGTTCCTTCATGTGCCCTTTGCGTTCCGGGGGCGCGGTATCTCTTTCGAACAACCCGCAGCCCCGGCAGGCATCGGCCCTCAGTGGCCCCATCCAATTTTGCTGACATCTCTTTGAGGCGCGCGTGGAACACGAACGCGCCGTCGACACGGTCTGTCGCTAGTGAACGTACGGACGGTGAGCTACCCATTGCTCACCGTCCACAGACCCGCGTCTACGGTGGCCGGGAGTCGTCACGTGGCTCCCGACGCGCGTTATACAGGCTAGAGTCAATGTTTATTAAATTACTTTATTTTCTCAAATTGAATTAACTATTCTGGGGTATGAAATATCTTCACTATTGTAATCTTTAAACACAATACTACCTCCCATTAAATCCGTGGCAGATATTTTGGTAACACCTTATATATTAATTTAAAGGCGACAGATTTATAAATTTTCGATTTGAAAATCATTTTCACTTAATAAAAAATATTTCTTACCTTAGGTAGGTATTGTCTTTTTCTGCTACCGTTGTGTACCTAATAATTATTATCACTGTACTTTATATTAAATTATATTAATATACCACACGTGTGTATGGCATAAAGAATGGCGAACGACTGTAGAGCAATGCAGTATTAACCGCTGAATAAGGATTAAAGAATAAAGCCAGAGGTGCGCAAGCGCAGGCGAGTTTCAAACATTTTTTTTTTTTAGTTTTCCTTTGCGGAGTTTGTTCGAAAGAGTCACTGCGGCCCTGGAACGCAAAGGGCGTTAGTAGGAGCTCGGGTGGATTTTAGTCAGTAAGAGTCTGACACTCCCTTCTGCTCCACCTAGGGCGGAAAAAACGGGGATCGTTCATTTTTTTTCGGGATGAAAAGTATCCTTTGTGCTATTCCAGACGATAATAAATCTTTGTGAAACATTTCATCCAGATCTGTTCAGTCGGTTAAAGGTTTTGGGTTCGATTCCCAGATCGAACAAAAAGTGTTATTTGGGTTTTTCTATGAAATTGTCAGTAGCAGCTCATACATACGAGGGCGAATCAAAAAGTAATGAGAATGAAGATAAAACGCGGTAATTAAAGTTAAAATAATAATTTATTCTTCTACATAGTCTCCTTACAAATCAATACATTTATTCCATCTTTTTTCTAAACCCAGGATTCCCTTCGAAAAAAATATTTTTCTTGACCCTCCCAAAACGCCTCAAAAATGACCATCACTTCGCTATCGTTTTCAAATTTCTTACCTCGGAGGTGTTCCTTGAGCCGAGGAAAGAGGTAGAAGTCACTAGGAGCCAGATCTAGCGAATAGGGAGGGTGTTCGAGCAGTTCGAATCCCGTTTCTTGAATGGCAGCCATCGCAACTGCGGCTTTGTGAACCGCTGCTTTTGCTCGTCGGTTAACATCCTGGGTACCCAACGCGCGGAGACCTTTTTCATATGCAACTCGTTCGCAAGGATTTTTTGAATGCTGCCATATGAGATCCCTGTGACCTCAGCTACATGCCTGATGGTCACTCTTCGATCTGGCAACACAACATCTTCGACTTTTTTCACGTTGTCTTCAGTGAGGGACGTGGATGGGCGTCCTTCGCGATGTTCATCTTCAGTGGATGCTCTGCCCAGTTTAAATTTCTTGGTCCAGCGTGCAACTGTAGAATATGGAGGAGCAGAGTCCCCCAATTTTCCCACTATTCACTACTCACTGTGTATGTCTGTTGTAGAAATTTTTTTCAAACAGAGGTACTTGATGACTGCTCTAATTTCGTTTTTCTCCAAGTTGGTGTTATCTCTTCGACAGTTCGTATTCAAATGAATATAACTCCCGGAAATCGTGATATATGTATATCGAGGGGTGAAAGGCTATTTGTTTTAAGCGACATTTTGGGCGATATTGAGTTATATACATATTCGGAATCAGCGAATTTTTCTGCGTCGAATGAGCCCGGTTTCGTACAATTCTGAGCACTTTTATGGCGCTTAAAACAATGCAATTTTAGTGCATGATTCTCAAACTTGATGTATGATCCGACATCAAATTTGCCATATTTTTTTAGTATTTCATTTAAGCTGTACACATAAACAGAGAATCGGGGCATAAGCCGTTATTCTCGTCCTAAAATTTCAGTTCGATGGCAGATAAATCGTTTTTCGATATGGCTAACTTTAGATGAAAAGTCCCTTCATACATTTTGCTTACGACTACTTACACTATGCAATGTCGCTTCAACCAATTTGCCGTCAGCCAAATTCATTAAGACATATCGGTTCAACCCTTTTCGCTGCAACTGTTTTCCACTCTGTTTGGAGCTTCAAACAATATTTCTGTTCTCAAAACTGGGTTCCTTAGTCGCTTGAACAGTTTATCAGTATTCACATTTTATAAATACGTCACTTAAGATAAATCTAATACCAAGTGATTAGATTAAAATCATTTTTTCCTGTATCATAATAATAAATAGTTTGTCTTTTAAACCATCCAATTTTAATACGACAATAACAATCTATGTAATTTAAAACAAATAAAAGTTGACATAGTTTTCGTAAACCGTAGCAGTATTAGTACTGTCCCGCCCCGCGCAGGCGCATCAGTCAGTCGTGATAACGTGGAGGAGAGAGACAGGACGCGTTTTGTTGTACTTAGTTTGGGATAAAACCGAATAGAATAAACTTTTTTTTTTTTAGAGATGGGAAATCATCAAATGACCCCCCCCCCCGTCCTGGGCGGGGCGGGAGGGAATGTCAGACTTTTACTGACTAAAAACCATCTATGTTCCTTCGTGTGCCCTTTGCGTTCCGTGGGCGCGGTATCTCTTTCGAACAACCCGCAGCCCCGGCAGGAATTTGGCCCTTAGTGGCCCCTTCCAGTGGCTGACACCTCTGTGCGCGGAACATTAACGCGCCGTCGACACGGTCTGTCGTTAGTTAATAACGTACGGACGGTGAGCTACCCATTGCTCACCGCTCACAGACCGTGTCTACGGTATCCACCTGCGGGAGGCGCAATGGTGCCGTTATTGGCAAACCATTGCGCCGGCGGACGCGGCATCAGCGGCGGCTGCGGCGGTGGCGGCGGTGGCGGCAGTGCGGGGCCTTCCCTCGGTCCTGGCGAGTACGGCGCAGGCCTTGCCCCCAGCCCGGTGATCGGCCGGCTTGTTAGCCCCGCGCACATACATGCGTCGCAGTGCGGCGGGGCATCACAAGCCGCGGCGTTGTGACCGGGCTGACCGCAGCGGAAACATAGGGCGCTGCGGTCCACCTCCGAGGCGCACCGACATGCCACGTGCTTCCCCACGTGGCAACGGTAGCACCTCAGGGGCCTGGGCTCGAGCAGTCTAACCTGCGCCGATACCCAGCCCACCAGTAAACGCCCCGCCCCAACGATGGCTTTAGCCGCCGCCACTGGGCAGCTGACCATGATGGTCTGCATACCCGTGCGTTCCGGGCGGATGGTGCCTGCCCTCACCTCCTCGGCAAGGCATCCAACCGTCTTGGCGACGGCGGCTACCACCTCCTCCGTGGTGACGGAGTCGTCCAGACCCAGGATGCGCAGGTCTGCGCATCTGACGGGCCTGGACACTCGGGCCACGTCCGCATCCAGGGACGCTCTGAGCCTCTCTGCTAGAGCGTCTGCAGACGGGCCGCTGGTGGCACCGGGGACCTCCAACATCGTGGCCCCCGTTGCCGTCACGATGCCTTTCAGGACGGAAAACCGTGCCTGGAAGGCCGCCAGCTCCAGCTGAACCAGGTTAAGCACCTGGTAATCCACTGGCTCGGGCTGGGTTCCCTGGCTCCCCGCCTTGGGCGCCTGGCGGGAGCCGGACCCGAGGAGCTCAGCCAGGTCGGAGTCTCCTATTCTCCTCTATGAGGAGCTCCATTGTGGCTGACAGACGAGCCACCTCCGCCTGAAGCTGCGGGACCTGACCCGCAAACCTGGCCTCCGCAGCCGCCGCAATAGTGGCCGAAGCCTCCTCCATGGCCCGAGACTTCGAGCCCTTCATCTTTTTTCGGGCTACGCTCGCGACCGCCTCCTTAACCGCCTCCATGAACCTGGACTTACGCTCCTCAGAGCTGCCAGGTGCACCTGCCTCGTTGCGTGATGTGTCCGGCTGGACCACATCGTCGCCACCAGCCTCGTTCAGGGACTGCCCTTCAGCGACAAGCGTCGCTGGTCTCCTCCGGGCAGTCACTCTCCCTGGGCCTCGCTCCTGGATCCCACCGCGACTGCTGGTGGGGATCTTGCAAGCCGAGGCAAACTCGCCTTCGGAGGACGCCTAGTCCTCCGGTCTGGGCCGCTTCCGGAAGAACTTCCCGGGCGGCCCAACCATCTTGCGGTGGGAGCTCCCTGAGCTACCCACGCTCACCACGCTAGGGGCCGAGTCGGACTCCGACCCGGCATCCCCCTTCCCTCCTTCTACGTCTTTTGGTTTCATTGTAAGGTCCATTTTGATTTCCACGAGTAAAAACTATATCCAACCAACCAACCAAGAAACAAGTGGTTCGCACTAGCGACTGATGTTCCATAGGAACGCCCGTCAGCCATACATCCCGTCACGGTGCGCCGCCGCTTGGGATTCGGGGTGACTTTTTATAGAGGTTTTCTACCTCGCGGTCCGGGCGGTTAAGCCAAGACCCTCGGTGCCAATCGAAGCCGCAAGACATGATCCACGACACTCCGATATGGGGTTACGATGTACGACGGTGGCAGAGAAGAACCACCCTCCTCTCTGTCTGCTCGGTGGCAGGGTGAGTGCACGCCGAGCCCGTCCTCACTCCTCCGCTGTGCCCTCTGCTGATCAGAGGGACACGCGGAGAAACGCCCTTGGTCCGTCTTCGGACCCCGCCCGTCAGAATATTGGCCACGAGCAGTGACATTCCCCAAAGAATAGGAATCTCTTCCCATTCCTCAGGGAAGATCACTACCCGTGCCCGGAGTGCACCGGCCAGCTAGCTGCCGTTCCCTCAAGACGTGTCCGAAGGGACAAGCAGCCGACGACGGTACGCGTGGAAGTTTTCTGACCAGCACCCCAATAGAATAAACTTGTAAGTATAATTACTTTAATATTGTCATATTGTGTCTATAAATGAATAAATTAATTTGATTTGGATTTGGTAATAATGCTTACATTTATGTCCATAATTTATGTTTTCTTTTTCGGCCATATCTCTATTTTGTAATAAGTAAATATTTTCCTTTCTTTTCAAAAACAAATAATTAAGTACTTGTTTGATTTACTGTGCTGTAATTTTTTTATATAACGAAACTTACGATCTCATTAAGACTGAGTGTTAATTAAGTTAAAGATGCGTAATAAATAAAAAAAATCTAATTAACAGAACTTTTTTTTTATTCCTGACATAGTAATTATTCGCCCATATCAATACTACAAACTCTTAACTTACTATAAATCTGTCATTATTATCTTGTTTCAACAACCAAGTTATATAAACTCCTTTTGAAACCTGAGACATCAAACAACTCATTAAGAATGTTCATCGTTGCTTAAGCCAACTTGCCTGTATCGTTAACAAAACCCAAATGGTAGTTAAACAAAATAGCCAATTCCTATTATTATTGAGTAACGTCGATTCAATCATTTCGCCTTCTCCTGCATTGGTACTGTAAAGTCACTTAAACCATTTTGCCTGCTGCTGATTAGTGACAAAGTTGGAAGTTGAATCATTTTTCTTTACTCTAAAAATAAGGCGATACAGATCATTTTGTATTAAGCGACATTTATCTTGGAACTTATAACTGTTTTTTTCTTAAAAAATATACCAAAACATAAAGGGATTTTTTTGCAATAAAGATTTGCGATCCCCATTAAAGTGAGTGCAGTAGTTTTTTCACGACGATTTTTTTTCCAAATTTTGAATCTTTAAATGGCTCTCCTGTAAAGTTGGTGAAATGTCGCTTAAAACAAATAGCCTTTCACCCCTCGATATGATTTTTTTAGGCTGAAGTAGTGAGTACATAAGCAAGCAAAAAAAACTTTTTTTGCGTTTTTATGCGGACCTGAAGTAACCGATTCTCATTACTTTTTGATCTCCCCTCGTACATACCATCACGCCTGCACTCACCGAAGGGTTAAGTAGTATATAATAGGGGAAGAGCCTATTGCCATTGATCGGGCACAAATCCAAACTCCGCGCTGCTACTGAAAAATTCCTAATGGAAAAACTCAATAACACTTTTTGCTCGACCTGCGAATCGAACCCAGGACCCCTCGCCCCATTGGTCTAGTAGGTATCTATACTAATATTATAAAGAGGTAATTTTTTTTGTTTGTTTATAACGAACAGACTCCGAAACTACTGGACCGATTTTAACCATTTTTTTACCAATAGATAGCTACGTTATTGCTGAGTAACATAGGCTATATAACATCACGCTACGACACAAGGGAGCGGAGCATTAATAATATTATAAAGCCAAAGAGTTTGTTTGTTTGTTTGAACTCTCTAATCTCCGTAACGACTGGTTTGTTATAAATATATACCATCACGCCTGTATTCCCCGAAGGGATAGGCAGAGGCCTACTAATGTACACATACAGTTCGCCGGTATATTTAGGTCCCATGTAATAGGGGGCACAAATCCAAACTCCGAGCTGCTACTGAGAATTTCATAGAAAAAACCAATAACACTTTGCTCGACCTGGGAATCGAACCCAGGACCTCTAGCGTAGCAGTCGTCGTGCTTAGGAGCACTAGGTTAACGAGGCAGTTACAACAATATCAATTAAGTATAGTACAATACATACGTTATAGTTACAATAACAATTGTATCTTTTTATTACCGTAAACAAACACTTATGTCATTAATTAAATACAATTAAATTTAATAGGATTACCCTAGAATACCTACTTAGCAAGAGAATATATTTATTAACCCAAATTATTAATTAATAATTGATTGATTTATAATTGATTTGGTTTTTTTTGGACGTGTTGAAGATATTATAGTTATTATGTCATATATGGCAAACAAGCCGACAGCCTGCCTGATGTTAAGTAATCACCGCTGCCTATAGACATCTGCAACCAGAGGCCTTGCAAGTGCATTGCCATCCTAGAGACAAAGTTGAAATGTGTCATGTTTAATTACACCGGCACCCATACCCTTCAAACCGGACCACAGCAACGCTGCTTTGCGGCAGAAATAGGTATGGTGGTAGTACTTCCCCGGACGAGCTCCTTCACAAAGAGCTCTACTACAAGAGCACGGAATGTTGCGAGCCTCTGACTAGGCTCGCACGCGTTACCATCGTTCACCACTACATACGTCACAGTTGTCAATCAACATACTATTACGATACAAACACGTAGGTACGTTGTTTTATATAGCAGTACAATATAATATACGGAGTTCAAAAAATTCAAGTCAAAGTCAAAGCATTTATTTCAATTACACCATTTATACCATCACGCCTGTATTCCCCGAAGGGTTAGGCAGAGGTGTACCAATGTACTTAGGTACACTCACAGTTCACCGGTATATTTAGGTCCCATGTAATAGGGGGCGAGCCTATTGCCATTAACCGGGCACAAATCCTAACTCCGAGCTGCTACCTATTGAGAATTTTATAAAAAACCCAATAACACTGCTCGACCTGGGAGTCGAACTCAAGACCTCCATCGTATCGATCGCGCTTAGGACTACTAATGAGAATATCATGGAAAAACTCAGTTACCGGGACCACTAGGCTAACGATTCGAGGCAGCTTTAGCAATAATGTTTTAATCCAATACCTATAGTGATCAGTCGTGGCCATGACAGACCGTTTCGTTTTTTGTCATTTTTATAATAGTAACGTCTATAGCGAACTGACCGCCACTTTGGCCGCGTGACTGACGTTACGTCTTTGGCTACTGCTCCGCTCCCGTTGGTCGTAGCGTGATGTTATATAGCCTATGTTAATCAGTGTTAATGTAGCTTTCTAACAGCAAAAGAATTTTTAAAATCGGTGCAGTAGTTTTTAAGTTATTCATTACAATACAAAAATACAATTCTTTTCTCTTTGTTATATATTAGTATAGTTTATAATATCAATAAAAAAGGGCCCCAAAGTAACGTCTAGTAAACAAATGTGACGTCATAGATCTATAAAAACAAAAAGTTGTAACTTTGACATTTAATTTTAATATCTATAAAACCGGAAGGTTCTCAGGTTCTTAGGTATGGTACAGAACAAAAAAAATCTTTTTACAAAAAAAAACAACCAATTTCAAAAACTAAAAAGGGAAAAATAACTTAAATTTTAACTGAATCGTTTTTTTTTAAGATGGGAAATCATTAAATGTCTTCCCCCGCCCCTTAGTGTCAGACTTTTACTGACTAAAACCCATCTATGTTCCTTCTTGTGCCCTTTGCGTTCCGGGGGCGCGGTATCTCTTTCGAACAACCCGCTGAAACTGCCTCATTAGCCTAGTGGTCCTAAGCGCGACTGCTACGCTAGGAGGTCTTGGGTTCGATTCCCAGGTCCACCAAAGTGTTATTGGGTTTTTATATGGAATTCTCAGTAGCAGCTTGGAGTTTGGATTTGCGCCCGGTTAATGGCAATAGGCTCGTCCACTATTACATTGGACCTAAACATGCCGGCGAACTGTAGGTGTACATTGGTAACCTCTGCCTAACCTTACGGGGAATACAGGTGTAATGGATGGTAACTTTAGTTTTGGAAGTCGGCAGCTTTGGTTCTGTTTGTTGTTTTGTATTTAGTTCCTGTCATCCAAATCCATGAAGGAACGCTAATACTACGTTTTACAAGACACCACTTAAAAGTCACAAGAAAGCAGAATATGCAATTTCATTTACTTGGATGACATATTTTTCAGTTATCTTAATTTATAAACCAAAATGCTTAACCTATTTCGATAAAATTTATATTGCACCACCTATGAAGTATGACCTATCAAACAAAAAAGAATCATCAAAATTTACATACATACATGCCATTATCATTCGTGTATTCCCCGAAGGGTTAGGCAGAGGTGTACCAATGTATGTGCACCCACAGTTCACCGGTATGTTTAGGTCCCATGTAATAGAGGGCGAGCCTATTGCAATTAACAGGGCACAAATCCTAACTCCGAGCTGCCACTGAGAATTGCATAGAAAACCCAATAACACTTTGCTCGAATTGGGAATCGAACCCAAGACTTCTAGCGTAGCAGTCGCGCTTAGGACCACTAGGCTAACGAGGCAGTCTTATAAGATTGGTTATTTAAGAATAAGAATATAATTATTTTAAGTAATAGTTACAAAAAATATACCTTATTTGAATAAAACAATATGTTTTAGATATAAATTTGTAGATCTTTGACAGTCGTTACTGTTAGTCAGAAGCCAGAAAGTCTGACAACCAGTCTTACCAAGAGTATCGTATTACCCATTACTGGGTTGTGGAGGTCTGATAGGCAGTCGCTCCATGTAAAATACTGATATTCAGCTGCATCCGGTTAGACTGGAAGCCGACCCCAACATAGTTGGGAAAAGGCTAGGCAGATGATGATGTTTTAGATATAAATACATCAATTTAGAAGGCGGAGATTTCCAAACTAGATGAATACCTATATTTTGCTATTAATACAAATATGCATTTAGCAAAAAGCTGTTTTTTTACATTTCAACAACTATATTCTATTTTTACAATTATATTTATTTGTTTTTATTTAAATATACATCATCATCATCTGCTTAGCCTTTTTCCCAACTGCATTGCGGTCGGCTTCCAGTCTAACCGGATGCAGCTGAATACCAGTGTTTTACATGGAGCGACTGCCTATCTGACCTCCACAACCCAGTAACTGGGTAACACGATACCTCTTAGTTAGACTGATTGTCAGACTTCTTGGCTTCTGACTATCCGTCACGACTGTCAAAGATCAACGAATGACAGCCTGGACCAACGGCTTTACGTGCTTTCCGAGGCACGGGGGTATCACACCACCAACTTCCAAACTCCGGGTATGCTACTGAGAAATTCGAAATGGAAAAACCCAATACCACTTTTTGCCCTAACTGGGAATCGAGCCCGGGACCCCTTGCTCAGCAGTCGCGCTTTGCGACCACGAGACCAACTGGACAGTTCTCAATTCAGTTACTTAAATATACATAATTGATTATATAAATCTCTACATAGTATAAAACAAAATCGCTTCCTGCCGTCTATACGCTTAGATCTTTTAAACTACGCAACGGATTTTAATGCGGTTTCCATCAATAGATAGAGTGGTTCAAGAGGAAGGTTTATGCGAATAAAACATCACGCTGCGACTAACGGGAGCGGAGCATTAACCAAAAACGTAACTGAACGCGAGTGATACCGCGGGGTAATTAGCTAGTTATTTATTGTTGATTGGTTAAATATATAACATTACGTCATTAACATGGAAATAATTTGCATTGTCAATTAAATATTTTTAAAGCAAAACAAGAATCACGAATATAAATGTTGGTAACTATTGAAATGCGGCAAAAAAATCTATAAACGGTACATTGCTATACTTATATCATCAAGAGACAAGATTTTTGGTTTGTTTGTAACGCATAGGCTCCGAAATTTCTGGACCGATTTTAACCATTTTTCCACCAATAGATAGCTACATTATTCCTGAGTAACATGGGCTATATAACATCACGCTACGACCCACGGGAGCGGAGCATTAACCAAAGACGTAACTTATGGCGGGTGGAATAAGCAGCGCGGACGAAGTCGCGGTCATTTCGCTTGTTATTAATATATGTTAATTAAAATAAGAAATTAACATAATCTGTTTACAGTTATATTGCTAATACAATGTTACGAATAGCCAAAAGTCAGGAAGTCTGACAACCAGTCTTTTTTATGGGACAAGCCCGCCACAATGTTCCCAAACCACTGCAACTTCTGTAAGCCAGAATCAACAGTGGCGACTACTGGCGACCACAAGAAAAGCGCCGAGACAATGAAACTCGGCGAGTCCCGAAAAACGATTCAACTGTCTTGGATCCCGCAACGAAATTAATCAGAAAAGATTAGCGGAGGAGTAAGATCAACCAGACAACCAGTCTTATCAAGAGGTGTCATGTCACCCAGTAACTGGGTTCATCATCATCATCATATCAGCCGCAGGACGTCCACTGCTGGACATAGGCCTCCCCCATAGATTTCTAAAAGGACCGGTTGGAAGCGGCCTGCATCCAGCGTCTTCCAGCGGTCTTAATCAGGTCGTCTGTCCACCTTGTGGGTGGACGTGGTGGACACTGCGCTTGCCAGTGCGTGTTCCCTATTCCAGAAATTTGCGGCCCCATCAGCGCTCGTCCGCGGAAGTACTACCACCATACATCTATTTTGCCGCAACGCAGCGTTGCTGTGTTCTAAGTCAAAGTCAAAGCATTTATTTCAAGTAGACCATTTACAGGCACTTTTGAATTGTCAAGAAGTTACAGTTTAAAGTTGAAGCTAGTTGCTCGTTCCAAAACGTAGGTCTCTATGGAGAAGAACGAGCAAGAAACTCCATGGACTCTCTTTTCCTTCAATTTGGTTTTTACAAAGTCTTGGTTACAATATTCTTGTTGCTTCTATAAATGTGAAAACAATGAAGGTGAATATATAAAATAACAAAATTATAATAACTATGTCAGCCATGGATGTTCCGGTTTAAAGAGTATGGGTGCCGGTGTAATTACAGGCACATGACACATTACAACTTTGTCTCTGTGATGGCAACGCATTTGCAAGACCTCTGGTATTGCAGATGTCTATAGGCAGCGGTGACCACTTAACATCAGGTGGGCCGTCGGCTTGTTTGCCATTCAATGATAGATATAACTGCCTCGTTGGCCTAGTGGTCATAAACGCGACTGCTACGCTAGAGGTCTTGGGTTCGATTCCCAGGTCGAGCAAAAAGTGTTATTGGGTTTTTCTATGAATTTCTCAGTAGCTGCTCGGAGTTTGGATTTATGCCCGGTTGGCAATAGGCTCGCCCCCTATTACATGGGACCTAAAAACATACCGGCGAACTGTGGGTGTCATTGGTACACCTCTGCCTAACCCTTCGGGGAATACGGGCGTGATGGTATGTATCTACCTACGTCAGAAAGTAAAGTTTTACCTTTCATTAACAAAAGTATTTAATTTGAAGTTTAAAATACGGAAAGGTCAAGCGAACGGACGAACGCACATGCATAACAATATGATGTGAATTTACAATTTAAATATATTATGTTTAATTAAGTTCATAGGTCAAATACAGGCATCGTTTGCAAGGAACTTTGATAGTCTTTATAAAATGTTAAGTAGGGAAAGAAAATACCATCACGCTTTTATTTCCCGAGGGGTTAGGCAGAGGTGTAATTAATGTACACGTACAGTTCGCCGGTATGTTTAGGTCCCTTGTAATAGGGGGCGAGCCTATTTCCATTAACCGGACACAAAACCGAGCTACTACTGAGAATTCCATAGAAAACCCAATAACACTTTTGCTCGACCTGGGAATCGAACCCAAGACCTGTAGCGTAGCAATCGCGCTTAAGACCACTAGTCCAACGAGACAGTTAATAATGATAATTTTAATGGTGGTCATTTTAATTAGAATATTTTAGAATATTAGAATATTTGTACGTCCCGTACTGCCCCGTTGGTCTCGTGGTTGCAAGCGTGACTGCTAAGCAAGGGGTCCCGGGTTCGATTCCCAGGTCGGGCAAAAAGTGATATTGGGTTTTTCCATTAGGAATTTCTCAGTAGCAGCCCGGAGTTTGGAAGTTGGTTGTGTGACACCCGCGTGCCTCGGAAAGCACGTAAAGCCGTTGGTCCTGCGCCTGATCTCTCTCCGGTCGTGTCGGATTGCCGTCCCATCGGGCTATGAGAGTTAGGGAAGAGGGAGTGCACCTGTGTTTGCGCACACACTTGTGCACTATAATATCTCCTGCGTACGTGGCTAGTCTGCATTAAGGTTAGCCGCCGTGGCCGGAATCGGCCTGGGGAATCACATTTACATTTGTACGTCGCTGACGGCAAGACATAGCGATAATTTTTAGAAGCATTAACGTCTGTACCGTTATTTATTTTTTCACCTATGACCAACAAATAAAATTATTTGATTTGATTTTATTTTATTTGACCATTTTCAACCTAGAAAGACCTACCCTGACCATATTGGAGAAGTTCTTCAGAAAGGTCAGGTGCGCAGTACTCGTAACCGGCGTGCTTGTATGACCGGATGTATGAACGTGGATGAGGCGAAAGTAGTATGTAAGGATCGTAGCAGGTGGCGTTCTGTGGTTTCTGCCTACCCCCATGGGGAAAAGGCGTGAGTTTATGTATCTATGTCTGTATGTGTAAAAACTCCTATTTATTAAAGTAAGATTTATTAAACAATAAATTACCTGAGCTAGATAACTGGTTTGACTGGCTAGATTCTATTTTTGCGGCCAGTTAACTGCAAAACATGTCTTCTCAGATGTCAAGTTTTCTCAGATGATAAAAAACATGCAGAATAATTTTTCCCGATGCCTTAACTTGAAACAGTTTGGTGTATACACTCACGCCTGTATTCCTCGAAGGGTTAGGCTAGGCAGAGGTGCACCAATGTAAACCCACAAATCGCCGGTACGTTTCGGTTTCATGTAATAGGGGGCGAGCCTATTGCCACTAACCGGGCACAAATCCAAACTGCGAGCTACTACTGAGAATTTCATAGAAAAGCATGTATGTGGAGAAACCAAACTGCACTTTGCTCGACCCGGGAGTCCAACCCAAGACGTCTAGCGTATAAATCGCGCTTAGGACCACTAGGCTAACGAAGCAGACTATAAATAAATAAATGTCGTGATGGCCAAGTTAATGCGCCCGCCTCATGCACGAGGTTGTGGGTTCGCAACCGGGCACGGGCAAGTACCAATGTGACTTTTTCAATTCATATGTACTTTCTAAGTTTATCTTGGACACCACTGACATCGGTGAAGGAAAACATCGTGAGGAAAACTGCCCCTGTAGCCATGTAACAAACGATAAACGCAAACGCTGAGTAGGCTTTAATAGATCTTCAACTTTATACGCTTGGTTTTAAGTTGAAGATCTAGTGAAGATTGCATAGCGTTTTCGTTCTTTCCAGTCGCTAACGCTTAGAAATCTTTATTAGATTTTCAACTTAAGGCTCTGGGGTATAAAGTTGAAAATCTATTGGTACCTACCAAGCGTTTACGATTATCGTTTGCGACTTGGCTAGGGGGGCTGGAGTTATAATTAATATAAGTCTGAAATCGCCTATCCGGCTTGATCAAGCGTGGTGATCAATGCTCGTGCCTTCTCTGCATGAGAAGAGGCTTTTGCTCTGCAGTGGGACAATAATATGTTGGGATTATCTGTACTAATAATATTATAAAGAGGTAAAGTTTGTGAGGTTGTAGGGTGTAATCTCTGGATATACTGGACCGATTTTGAAAATTCTTTTACCTATAGAAAGCCACGTTATTTGTGAGTGTCATAGGCTATATAACATCACGCTACGACACACGGGAGCGGAGCAGCAATCAAAGACGTAACTTGACGCGAGTGAAAAAAGCCAAGCGGACGAATCCGCAGACCATTCGCTATTTATAAAATTACTAGCAAACTGCCGCCTTGCGTTACATCTTTAGTTACTGCTCCGCTCCCGTGTGTCATAGCGTGATGTTTTATACCCTATGACACTCACAAATAACGTGGCTTTCTATAGGTAAAAGAATTTTCAAAATCGGTCCAGTAGATCCAGAGATTACCCATTTTTTTTTTTTTTTTTTTTAAAGTCGGGCAATCATCAAATAACTTCCCCCGCCCTGGGCGGGGCGGGAGGGAGCGTCAGTCTTTTACTGACTAAAAACCGTCTATGTTCCTTCATGTGCCCTTTGCGTTCCGGGGGCACGGTATCTCTTTCGAACAACCCGCAGCCCCGGCAGGCATCGGCCCTCAGTGGCCTCATCCAAGTTTGCTGGCATCTCTTTGAGGCGCGCGTGGAACACGAACGCGCCGTCGACACGGTCTGTCGTTATTCAGTGAACGTACGTCCACAGAACCGCGTCTACGGTCTACGGTGGCCGGGAGTCGTCTCGTGGCTAGAGATTACCCCCTACATACAAACTTACAAACAAATGTTACCTCTTTATAATTATTATTATAGTATAGATACTCGTACTATTAAAATTAACAAAACAAGCATAAAATAACTCAAATCGATAGATTATTCAGAACCGGATGCGGAATATGATTAAATTACAAGTTAAATGTTGTGTAAACAAGTTTGTGTTCAAATTACTGTTCAAAACGGGCCTGTTGGTGTAGTGGTTAGCGGCCCTGACTGCTAAGCCGGAGGTCGTGGGTTCGATTCCCACCCAGGACAAACTTTGTGTGATGAGCATGATTGTTTGTTCTGTGTCTGGGTGTGATTTATCTATAATATGTATGTATTTATAAAATTATATAAGTATGTATATCAGTTGTCTGGTTACCCCATAACACAAGCTCTGCTTAGCTTGGGATCAGATAGCCGTGTGTGAGTTGTCCCAAGATATTTATTATTTATTTATTTGAAATGGTTTTAAACAAGACATTTTTTTCAAGGGCAAATATGTTTTGGAGCGTTCCAAAAGGTTTTTTGTAAAGCTTTCCTTAATAAAGTATAGTTATGGTACCTACGTCATTGGTGCGACAGTTGGGTGTGGCCGTGTGGGATTTTGGGTTGGATGCCCAGCTCGGGCAAAACGTGTTATTGAGTTTACCCATTAGAATTTTTTAGTTGAAGCGGTGAATCCTTATGTGAATCCTGCAGTGCGATTCTCTAAGCCTCACTTCGTAATTCGAAAGCTGAATCCGCAGCGAGATAACAAAATGGTATTCTGTTAAACACGATCGCGCCGGTGACGTCACCACGGCGAATACACAACCAAAGCCAAGTGGGTTCGTTATCGAAGTGAGCGCGGCCAGTTTAACTGCCCCGTTGGTCTCGTGGTCGCAAGTGCGACTGCTGTGCAAGGGGTCCCGGGTTCGATTTCCAGGTCGAGCAAAAAGTGTTATTGGGTTTTTCTATGAAATTCTCAGTAGCAGCTCGGAGTTTGGATTTGTGCCCGGTTAATGGCAATAGGCTCGCCCCCTATTACATGGGACCTAAATATACCGACGAACTGTGGGTGTACATTGATACACCTCTGCCTAACCCTTCGGGGAATATAGGCGTGATGGTATATTTATATATTATATTTTACATCGTTTTCGAGTTTGCATTTTAGAGAATCGCACTACTGTTCTCCCGGTCATAGGCGGAGGTGGAACACCGTGGTGGTTTTAGCCGGTAAGAGTCCGGCATTCCTCTCTGTTACCCCCATGACGGAGGACGTCCATGAGGATTACCACCGCGCACCGAAAAAGAAAAGTATTTCTTAGTTCCAGCCCGGAGTATGAAAGTTGTTGGTGTGGCCAAGTAGGTAGTAAATATTAGAAAGAAAGAAAGAAAGAAAGAAAAACCATTTATTCATTGCGAAAGCGACGCACAATAACAAAAATAACAATAATGTATATGCGCCACTACCGCGCGAAAAGGCCGACGCTCAGCATAAAGCCGTGGCCCGTATATTATATAGTGTACAAGTGTGTGCGTAAACACAGGTGCAGGTCCCTCTTCCCTCACTCTCATAGTCCGATGGGACGGCAATCCGACACGACCGGAGAGAGATCAGGTGCAGGGCAAAAGGCTTTACGTGCTTCCGAAGACACAGGGTTTGTCATCGTCTGGAAGTCTTTAAACAGACTCCGAATACGTCGGTCAGAGCAAAGACAACATGTTTAGGTGAGGATTCAGTGATGGTAGCGACTTGATCTGTTTGTGCGGTACAGCACAAACGATAGCCCATCTCACATCGTGCCCTGCGTGCCCTAACAACACGCAGGAAAATTTAATGGCTGCCACCGACAACGCAGACAAAGTGGCCAAATTCTGGGCCGCAACAATATAATACCTATATTGATCTTTGGCAGTCGTTCCAGATAGTCAGAAGCCAAGAAGTCTGAAAACCAGTCCAATCAAGAGGTATCGTGTTGCCCAGTTACTGGGTTATGGAAGTCAGATAGGTAGTCGCTCCATGTCAAACACTGGTATTCAGCTGTATCCGGTTAGACTGGAAGCCGACCCTAACATAGTTGGGAAAAGGCTAAGCAGATGATGATGTCATCGAAATGCTAAAAGAAGAAGAGGTTGTCAGACTTCCCGGCTTCTGACTATCCGTAACGACTGTCAAGGATCTACGACAGACAGCAAGGACCAACGGCTTTACGTGCTTTCCGAAACACGGGGGAGTCACACCACCAACTTCCAAACTCCGGGCTGTTACTGAGAATTTTTTTTATTGAAAAAACCCAATGACACTTTCTGCCAAGAAGGGTCTGGGTAAATACACAGCTGCGTTTGTCACCGCAAGATTAACGGGGAGGTCAAACGACTAGTCCAACGGTACTGTCCAATCCGACTTCTTTAGTTATAAACAACCATATTTTATTAATTTAGTATTCCTACTAGTTTCTGAACGCGATTTCGGTCGCGTGGAATAATTTCTTTGGGCAGCATTTTTTTTAATATTTTAATTACTTATTTTTCAACGCAAACGCTTAAGGTTATAGTTCTGAAAATAAATAACTCTTATGCCTGCGAATCATACTTTAATCAACATATAAAATAATAAATGGTTTTTTTTTTCTTTCTTTCTTTTTTCTATATCTGTGGCCCTTTTCACTAAAAAAGGGATCTAAATCCAAAAATTGCATTTGCAATTGCAACCTGATATTGACAAGCAAATTGGGTAGATGACACCACTAACCAATAATTTCAAGAAACAACTTCACAAAAAAAACATTTAATTTTAGCACTAAAAACCCGAAGATTTTTTTAATAACTATAAAAATCGATTTTTAGTTGCTTTGAAATCAATAAATAGTTTGTGAATTGAGATGACAAAAAAGTGACGTCATAGTTGAGTATTGTCATAGAAAATCTATGGGGGAATGGCGTTTTGACAGCTCATAAAAAGTACGTCAATTGATTAGTGGTGTCATCTACCCAATTGCAAAAAACGTAAGAAAATTTGAATTTCGCGGGCTACCACGGTGGTTAACTAAAAAAGTACAATTATGTTGAGGATAGTGCCTAAATAAAAAAAACATGATTTTATCTTCAACTAGCATCTGCCCGCGTCTTCGTCCGCGTCAAAGTTGACATATTATCCCACGGGCATTTTTAAGTAGCCTATGTGTTATTCCGAACTATTATCTATTTAGAGGTCCCGGGTTCGATTCCCAGATCGAGCAAAAAGTGTTATTGGGTTTTTCATTGAAGTTCTCAGTAGCAGCTCGGAGTTTGGATTTGTGCCCGGTTAGTGGCAATAGGCTCGCCCCCTATTACATGGGACCAAAATATACCGGCGAACTGTGGGTGTACATTGGTACACCACTGCCTAACCCTTCTGGGAATACAGGCGTGATGGTATATTTATTATATTTATATTTATTTATATATTTATAAATGTTGTTCTTAATTTAAATTAGATCTTGACAGACCGCCATTAAACCTGTCAGACGCGTTTAATAAGAAATAATAATTATAATTATTCGTTCAAGATTCGATTGACGTAGACAAGGAAGAATATTCAGATACCATTTTATAAATAGTTTTTATTATTGTTTACATTTTTATAGGTCAAAGGTCTATTTATGTCTGGCAATATTGCACATAATAAAATACCATCATTTTACTTACCATCACGCCTGTGGGAATGAATAAACCCACAGTTCGCCGGTATGTTTATGTCCCATGTAATAGGGGCGAGCCTACAAATCCAAACTCCGAGCCGCTACTGAGAATTTTATAGAAAAACTCAATAACACTTGGCTCGACTTGGGAATCGTACCCAAGACCTCTAGCGTAACAGTTGCGCTTAGGGCTACTAGGCTAACGAGGCATTTCCCTAATTTTATTATCCTAAATTGGATGTTTGTTACTCTTTCACGCTTAAACGGCTGAATGGATCTGGATGAAATTTGGCACAAAGATAGATTATAGTCTGGAATAACACATAGGCTACTTTTTATCCCGGGAAAATGTACGGTACCCGTAGGATAACATCAACCGTGACGCGGACGAAGTCGCGGGCAGAAGCTAGTAGGTATTATAAAGGCGAAAGTTTGTGAGTGTGTATGTTTGTCTCTTCTTCACGCTCGAACGGCTGAACGAATCTGGATGAAATTTGGCACTGTGATAGATTGTAGTGTTGGAATAAGAATACTTTTTATCCCGGAAAAAATGCACAGTTGCCGTGGGATAATATATCAAATTTGACGTGGACCAACTCGCTGGCAGTCCGCAAGTTAATAATACCTAAATCCTTTTTTACATTGTTGTCAAAACTTGTTTGGACTCTAATGATGCAAACAATGTTTTTAGAATAACTTGATTTAAAATAGCATAAGCTTGTCAAGTTTTCTGTCGTAGCAATTACGTATTATAGTAAGTTAATCTTTGATCCTAGTTCGATTTTTTTAAAAGCGACATCTATCGCATTTTTTGTGTACTATTAAAACCGAATGTCCACTAACGACTTGTACTCTATGGGCCATTTTAGTTCAATATGTATTCAAGAGATGTCGCTGTTTTCAATAATATTGGACTATCTCAACTTTCAAGCTTATTTATTCTAAAGCGCATTTATTCTTTCAAAACACTTTAGTTTGTACATAACAAAACATATCCTCACCCTTGTACTCCCTGTAGGGTTAGGCAGAAGTGTACCAATGTTTACCCACAGTTCGCCGATATGTTTAGCTCCCATGTAATAGGGGGCGAGCGTATTGTTATTAACCGGGCACAAATCCTAACACCGAGCTGCTACTAAGAATTTCATAATAACACTTTGCTCGACCTGGGAATCGAACCGTAAACCTCTAGCGTAGTAGTCTAGTCGCACTTAGGACCAATAGCAACAGGCTCGCCCCCTAGTACATGGGACTCAAACATACCGGCGAACTGTGGGTGTACATCGGTACACCTCTGCCTAACCCTTCGGGGAATACAGGCGTGATGGTATGTGTAAGAACGTAGGCCCCCAAGTAGTGTCCAGGGTTCACAAATTCACGTTTTTTTTTTTAATATCATTTGATGCCAAACTAGTCGACGGCCCACCTGATGTTAAGTGGTCACCGCTGCCTATATAGACATCTGCAATACCAGAGGCCTTGCAAATGCGCTGCCACCACAGAGACAAAGCTAAAACGTGTCATGTGCCTGTAATTACACCAGCACCCATACCCTTCAAACCGGGACACAGCAACGCTGCTTTGCGGCAGAAATAGGTATGGTGGTAGTACTTCCCCGGACGAGCTCCTTCACAAAGAGCTGTACTACTACTAAATTGCCTCCAAGACTTCGGCCTTATGACGTCACATTTCAAGCCGGTTTTGCTCAAAGTTGCAAGTAGTGTCTATGTCACCGGAAAATAACAAGATCCGTAAGTTTATCAATTTACTAGGAAGTTTATAAACTTTCGTAAGATTCTAAACGGGAGATAAATTGTAATATTTTACGTCCACATTTTCGTAAATTGATAAACTTACTGAACTCACTCGTAAAATAATAAGTAAGCAGTAACCAAACGCTACGCGCGATCTGATTGGTTGGCTGTCACGTGTCACTTCTCCTTCCTCCTATGGACACAAGCATTGCCACTATGAACATTGACCAATCAGAGAGCAGTGTGTTATTTTACGTATTTCAAAGATCGTATATTTAAAAGAGTTTCTGTGATTGGTCGAACCATATAAAATCTTACGAATAGATATTCGTTAGTTTATAAATTTACCGTATGACGTCGGAAATTGATAAATTTACGAAAATGTGGACGTAAAATATTACAATTTATCTCCCGTTTAGAATCTTACGAAAGTTTATAAACTTCCTAGTAAATTGATAAACTTACGGATCTTGTTATTTTCCGGTGACATCTACATACCTAAATAGCAAACTGCCCGCGGCTTCGTCCGCTTTGCTTATTACACCCGCCATAAGTTACGTCTTTGGTTACTGCTCCGCTCCCGTGCGTCGTAGCGTGATGTTATGTAGCCTATGTTACTCAGGAATACATCCAACCTGAAGTCTGACAACCAGTTTAACCAAGAGGTATCGTGTTGCCCAGTAACTGGGTTGTGGAGGTCAGATAGGCAGTCGCTCCATGTAAAACACTGGTATTCAGCTGCATGCATCCGGTTAGACTGGAAGCCGACCCCGACATAGTTGGGAAAAGGTTAAGCAGATGATGACTCAGGAATAATACATACATACATAAACTCACGCCTTTTTCCCATGGGGGTAGGCAGATATTACAGAACGCCACCTGCTACGATCCTTACATACTCCTTTCGCCTCCTCCACGTTCCAAGCCGGTTACGAGTACTGCGCACCTGACCTTTCTGAAGAATAATGTAGTTATATTGGTGAAAACTGGTTAAAATCGGTCCAGTAGTTTCGGAGCATATTCGTTACACACAAACCAACAAAAAATCTAACTTCTTTATAATATTATGATTGTATAGACTAGGTAAACCTATTGTGTCTGTAGAACGCCATGCAAAAATAGGAACTTTCTTTCATAGTAGAAACACACTACCTATGTTATAGTGAAGGGCAATAAGCGATATCGATAATCAATCGATTAGAGATGTATTCATTCGGTAAGTTTAAAATGGTAAGATGTAACCTACAGTTATTAAAATTTGCTACCTATACTAAAATAAAATAATATATACCATCACGCCTGTATTCCCCGAAGGGTTAGGCAGAGGTGTACCAATGCACACCCACAGTTCGCCGGTATATTCAGGTCCCATGTAATAGGGGGCGAGCCTATTGCCATTAATCGGGCACAAATCCAAACTCCGAGCTGCTACTGAGAATTTCATAGAAAAACCTAATAACAATTTTTTCTCGACCTGGGAATCGAACCCGGGACCCCTTGCTTGAGTAACTCTGTCTGTATGTCTCTTCTTCACGCCTAAACCACTGAACGATTTCAATGAAATTTGGTACAGATATAGTCTAGGACCCGAGAAAGGACATAGGATAGTTTTCATCCCGGAAATCCCCCGGGAACGGGAACTATTAATCCACGCGGACGAAGTCGCGGGCAAAAGCTAGTAGTAATAAAAATCTTAAATTGTTATTAGTTAGACACTTTCTCTTTCTTAGATTATGTAAGAGCCGTAAGCATCATTTCTACTTTTTAATTAAGAAGTGCATTTATTTAGTCATTTTTGGACTTATAATTATAAATATAATCGAGATTTTTTTATCGATAAATCGTTATGTTGCCTCTCACTATCACTCAATGTTGTTTTCGCAGAATATGAAAGTAATCAAGCGTATCCTATAAAAAGTTCTAAGTAATCTTTCCTAGAAATCGAAATTATACCTTAACCTGGTGTCATTTAAGCTTATAATTGTCTGGCTTATTAATCCCACTTAGGTCTCAAGGGTAAGGGACTTCTAGAAGTGAATGGGAACTCACACATTCAGATTAAATGTACGAGAAAATCCAACACTCAAATGTGAACTTTATACCTAAGAGAGAAAGTTGCAATTCATTCGAAAGTCCTTGAGTACTTAATTCAAAAAGTTATGAAATCGCAAACACATGGGACAATTTGATTTCGCATAAAACCGTAAGTCGAATGAATCATTACAGAAGAATGTGTTCTATTGCGTCATTAACACGGTCGTAATTCGAATGCTAATGACTATACTTATTACGTTTTAACAATAGTGAAAGTAGTTTGACGTTCTTAATTTGTATTCAGTTTGGCGGCAAAACTGGTGGTCGATGGTTTACTTTTATTTTTTTAATATTCTTTTTTTAAAAAATGGTGTTTACAAATCGCGTCAGTGACATGGTTTTTTGTTGAAAATTAAGTGAAATTTTGCTTTTTTTGTGTTGTGTAAAATGCAATTGACTATTAAAATGAACGCGGAATTGCTCGTGTGTTGCTTCCTACTTTCTTTTGGTGAGTTAAGCTATTTAAATAATGTTTTTAGGGCCTTAAAACATGGCGGTAATTTTGACATTTGTATGCATTATTACGACATTTTTAATTTACGTTTGGGCAGAACTCGAGGTTCGTTTGCAGCTAATCGTTTAAATTAAAATATTTAGCGAAAGAACTAACTTGTGCCTTCGACTTCGACCACGTGAATATGGGTTCCCTACGGGGCTTTATTATTTTGGGCTGAACCCTAAAAATCTATGGGAGAGGCCTATGTCCAGCAGTGGACGTCTGCTGATATGATGATGATGATGAACACTAACAATTTTTCTGAAATAAAAGTTGCTTTACTTACTTACTTCTTATAAAATCAGCTATATTTCAGTGAAAGTTCCGTCATAATCGGTCCAGCCGTTTAGGAGATAAGACAGAACAAACATACTAACAAAAAAAAATATTTTGCCTGTTACAAAAAATATATACCATCATCACGTCTGTATTCCCCGAAGGGTTAGGCAGAGGTGTACCAATGTACACCCACAACAACAAAAAAGCTGTTATTTCGACATGACAAACAGATATTTTAGTTTTATTTATATGTATATAACTACTACATACCGTATGACACAACTCTTGCGCATAGCAATCTCCCAATGACTTATTACATCATAGTTCACACTTTTAACCGCAAGGCTTAAGGTTCAATTTCCAGGTCAAGTAAAAACGACATGTTTCTAGTATTTCTAGTATTTTGTGTTTTGTAACTACCCTGTTGGTCTAGTAGTCATAAGTGCGACTGCCGAGCGTGGTATTGTGGATTCGATTCCCAGGCTGGGCAAAAAGTGGTATCGGGTTTTTCCAATAAGAATTTCTCAGTAGCAGCCCGGAGTTTGGAAGTTGGTGGTATTATACCCTCGTGACATGAAAAACACGTAAAGTCGTTAGTCTATCCTTACAAACTTTCGCATTTATAATATTCCTACTGACTTCATCAGCGTCTAATTTAATATAGTAGCCCACGGAACCGGTGACTTTTTCGGGATATAAATATTTGATGTGTCATGCCACACTACAATTTATCTCAGTGCCGAATTTCATCCAGATCCGTTCAGCATTTTAAGCGTGAAAGAGTAACAAACATCCATCCACTCATTCATTCTCACAAATTTTCGCATTTATAATATTACTAGTTTTCCTGCCCTCGAGAGCAGGAAAACTAGTCCAAAATAGTTCCACTGAACTTTTTTCCAGGATTATATAGATACTTATTATCCCGTATAAATGTACGGTTCCAGTGGAATTAGATAGATAGATTGTAATGTGGAATAACACATAGGATACTTCCTATGTGTTGTTGGAATCACACATAGGATACTTCCTATGTGTTGTTGGAATAACACATAGGATACTTTCTATGTGTTATTCCACACTACAATCCATTGGTGAGGTGATAATCTCATTGATGAGGTTCTTCGGAAAGGTCGGATGCGCAGTACTCGTAACCGGCGTGCTTGTGTGACCAGCCCCCCTAGCCAAGTCACAAACGATAATCGTAAACGCTCGGTAGGTACCAATAGATTTTCAACTTAATACCCAAGAGCCTTAAGTTGAAAATCTATTAAAGATTTCTAAGCGTTAGCAACTGGAACGAACGAAAACGCTATGCAATCTTCATTAGATCTTCAACTTAAAACCAAGCACATAAAGTTGAAGATCTATTAAAGCCTACTCAGCGTTTGCGTTTATCGTTTGTGACTTGGCTAGGGGGGCAGATGTATGAACGTGCATGAGGCGAAAGGAAGGTGGCGTTCTTTGGTTTCTGCCTACCCCCACGGCAAAAAGGCTTGAATTTATATATGTATGAGCCTATTGTGAGCAAAACCGCGCGCACAGCTTGTAATTAAATGCTTTTGCTTAACTATTGGAAGAACGCAAGCGTAACGACCCTGTTCTAATAATTACATAATCATTCGGAATGTGCTTTTTTTGGAATATTGTGATAGAATCGATAGCAGCTGTTCAGCTTAGCGCCTTTGGTTTGTTTTTTCAAAGTCAAAGTCAAAGCATTTATTTCAATTAGACCATTTACAGGCACTTTTGAATTGTCAGGATATTAGTCAGAAAGTTGAAGCTAGTTGCTCGTTCCAAAACGTAGATCTCTATGGAGAAGAACGAGCAAGAAACTCCATGGACACTCTTTTCCAGGGAGGGAAGTGGAAATTATATTTTTCTTACTCCTCCGCTAATCTTTTCTGATGAATTTCGTTGCGGGATCCAAGTCAGTTGAATCGTTTCTCCGGGACTCGTCGAGCTTCTTTTCTCCCTCGGCACTTTTCTGGCGGTCTCCACTGATGATTCTGGCTTTCAGGGGTTACAGTGAATCGGAATATTGTGGCGGGGCTTTTCGTTTACAATTTATGAGATAGATAGACTCTGCCCACAGACAGACAGATGGACTGACAGCAGAAGCTTAGTAATAGGGTCCCGAAAGCACCTTTGGGTGCGGAACCCCTAAAAATGAATAGATGATCATCACTTCTCATCCTTTCATCACTTCTTTTCCATTTACAATAGTACCATATCTTCATCTTTGACACGTAATTAAGTTAAACTGGATAATTGAGTAGTAAACACCATTAAACAACAACCAAGACACAACTTCTCTAGAAAAACACTTTATTTCAATCCTCAAACCCCATGATTTTTTAAATAACTATAAAATTCGACTTTTAGTTGCTTTGTAATCAATAAATAGTTAGTGAATTGAGATGTCAAAAAAGTGACGTCATAGTTTAGTATTGTCATACAAAGTCTATGGGGGAATCGCGTTTTGACAGCTCATAAAAAGTTTGGTGTATGGTATAATGAGTGAAAGGCGACTAACAAAAGGGATTTATGTGGCAGATGTGAGTGGCAACGCCGGGAGGGGACACCCTAGAAAGACCTCATCATCATCATCATCTCAGCCATAGGACGTCCACTGCTGAACATAGGCCTCCCCTTTAGATGTCCACATAAACCGGTCGGAAGCGACCTGCATCCAGCGTCTTCCGGCGACCTTTATTAGGTCGTCTGTCCATCTTGTTGGTGGACGTCCTACGCTGCGCTTGCTAGTCCGTGGTCTCCACTCTAGCACTTTTCGACCCCATCGGCCATCTGCTCTGCGAGCAATATGGCCTGCCCATTGCCACTTCAGCTTGCTAATCCGGTGGGCTATGTCGGTGACTTTAGTTCGTCTACGGATCTCCTCATTTCGGATTCGATCACGTAGAGAAACACCGAGCATAGCCCTCTCCATAGCTCGCTGAGCGACTTTGAGCTTTGAGATGAGGCCGATAGTGAGAGACCACGTTTCGGTGCCGTAAGTCATCACTGGTAACACACATTGGTTGAAGACTTTCGTCTTGAGGCACTGAGGTAAGTCGGACGAAAAGACATTGCGTAGTTTCCCGAACGCTGCCCAGCCGAGTTGGATTCGGCGGTTGACCTCTTTCTCGAAGTTGGACCTACCTAATTGGACTACTTGTCCTAAGTAGATATATGAGTCAACAACTTCGAGTACCGAGTTTCCAACAGAGACTGGGGTGGGCACAACATTGGCATTTGACATAGTTTTCGTCTTGTCCATGTTCATTTTCAAGCCCACCCGTTGTGAAACTCGGTCGAGGCCATCGAGCATCATGCTGAGTTCCTCCATCGACTTTGCCATGACTACGAAAGACCTACCCTGACCTTATTGATGAGGTTCTTCAGAAAGGTCGGGTGTGCAGTACTCGTAACCGGCGTGCTTGTATGACCAGATGTATGACGTGGACGAGGCGAAAGGAGTATGTAAGGATCGTAGCACGTGGCGTTCTGTGGTTTCTGCCTACCCCCATGGGAAAAAGGCGTGATGTATGTATGTGTATGTATAAAAAGTATGTCAATTGATTAGTGGTGTCATCTACCGAATTGGTGTCAAACTCTGTGCAGACATAATAATGTCTCGTTCGTGAGATTGCAACCGGTGACACACATACTCACAAGGTCATGTTAGGTAACGTACATGCGGCGAACAAGACAATCTTTAGTATCTTTACGGTTATTTAAACATAAATAATATGTACCTACATTGGTACTTATTGGCCTCGGGTTCGATTCTTAGGTCGAGCAAAGTGTTATTGGGTTTTTCTATGAAATTCAGTAGCAGCTCGGAGTTAGGTTGTGTGCCCGGTTAATGGCAATAGGCTCGCCCCCTATTGCATGGGACCGAAACATACCGGCAAACTGTGGGTGTAAATCGGTACACCTCTGCCTAACCCTTCGGGTAAAACAGGCGTGATGATATGTTTATATACCTATTTCTATAACAATAAGCATTTTTTTCTTTCTTTCTTTTAATATTTCTTCTGCTTATCTGTTTCAGCCTCATTTTCAGCCGCATCGGTCATCATACCAGAAGAGCTGCCATCTTTGCTGTCCGTCGCCTACTCCAATATACCCCCTATTAAGAAAGGTAAGACCTCAACAATCAGCCCACTACACCGGACCGTGCCATGACCGTGCTATGACCGTGCCATGACCATGCCATGACCGTGCTATGACCGTATCGAGCACGGATCATGAAACGGGTTACTACGCTCATCACGGATTAAGCAACCAAGCAGTTATGCGCATGCGATTCATATTGGGTATGAAATGACACATCACATCACATTAACTACGCATACTGACCATCAAACTAACGACTAAGTAACATTGAGCAATAATTACTACTACGAAACGACTTTAATTTTTATTAACCCCCGACGCAAAAAGAGGGGTGTTATAAGTTTGACGTGTCTGTCTGTCTGTCTGTCTGTGGCATCATAGCTGCCGAACGGATGAACCGATTTCAATTTAGTTTTTTTGTATTAAAGGTAACTTACGTGCGAGTGTTCTTAGACATGTTTGATGAAAATAGGTTGAGCCGTTTAAAAGTTGTGGGGGTGAAAGTGGGGAAGAAAAACCGAATGTCTGTAAATATACTCGAGTGGGGTCTCAAACTTAGCAAAATCGACATTATAATAAGTAGGTACCTATAAAAAGTATAAAATAAAAAATTAAATTAAAAATTTAAAAAACCCCCAACACAAAAACCTATGTTCCCTTTAAAAAGTAAAAAAATAATAAAAAAAAATACGTCACGTTGGGGGACCGCTCGGGACGATCGTATCCTAAATGCATCATCGGTCTCCCAACGTGACGTATTTTTTTTTATAATTTTTTTACTTTTTTAACACGCTTTTAATGTATGTAACTATGTAATCAAATCTAAGAAAACTAATTTAACCATCTTCTAAAGATCGTAGCGTTATGAAAATTGGCAGTTGTACGTGATTTTGATAACAATACAATAGCATGGTACTGTCGAGCTGATCTGATGATGGAGCCGGAAGATATGAACTGGGACTTCATGATGGATGATCGTATCATAGCCGTGTTTGGACTTGTTAGAAAGGTCTTGTGATAAACGTTAACCATGATTAGGTTTCAAGGTCTGATGATGAAGCCGGAAGATAGGCACTAGCATTCCATGATGAAATATCGTATCATAGCCGTGTTTGGACTTATTAGAAAGGTCTTGTAATGAACTTTGACCACGAAAGCGTGTTTTTTTGTGGTTTTTATTGTGGTAATCACTGTTTAAAGCCCTCTTTTGCAAAATAAAAGTATAATCTACTAGTAAACTACCCGCGACTCCGTCCGCGTGGCTTATTTCACCTGCGTGAAGTTACGTCTTTGGTTACTGCTCCGCTCCCGTAAGTCGTAGCGTGATGTTAATAGCCTATGTTATTCAGGAACAAACAAATTTATTTAATCTGTGCTAATATATTTATTTCATTTGGACCATCAAAGTTAAAACTAAATAATAATTAAATTACAGTTAAAATAAAAAAGGAAGGTCATAGGGCGTCAAAATACTCATCCGCATCGCTGTCAATGGGACATGTCCCCAGAAGGCTGGCAGCATTGCCACGTTGTATGGCAATGCTGATTCTTTGGCCAAAGAATAGGCCAGCCCTCTGGTCACGTGAAGAATCGGCCAGTCGCTTCGCGATGTCGCGATAAACTAGATGAGCGCTCGGTCCCCATGGCCCTAGTGTTTCAACCCCAAACGGCTCAAACATATAACTTTCATGAAGGTTAATATATTTGCGCCGTTTGAGATTTTCCGCACCAGACGCAGCCGCCCTAGGAAGCTACTGCATACTATATTATTCAGGAATATAGTATGCAGTAGTATAGTATATAGTATCTATTGGTGAAAAAATTGTTAAAATCGGTCCAGTAGTTTTTAAGTTTATGCGTTACATACAAAAATCCACAGTTCGCTAGTATATAATTAGTTCGATAGTAATTTCGTTGCGGTATCCAAGACAGTTGAATCGTTTCTCTGGGACTCGTCGAGCTTCATTGTCTCGGCGCTTTTCTTGTGGTCGCCACTGTTGATTCTGGCTTACAGGAGCTGCAGTGGTTTGGGAACAGTGTGGCGGGCTTGTCCTATTAAAAATAAAATAAAGTTCGCTAGTATACTATGTAGAGATTAAACAAATTGTGTAATGTTTTCACTTTCAGGTACCGACTCTCGTGTCGGCTTCGGCTTCGCGTTTGGCAACCATGCCGACTTCCAAGTAATGCTTGAGCTGGGACCACAGACCAACACACAAGCTTTGAGTAAGTAACTTTTAAGACAGACTTCAGGACAGCTAGTACTTAGTAGTAGAGCTCTTTGTGAAGGAGCTCGTCCGGGGAAGTACTATCACCATACCTATTTCTGCCGCAAAGCAGCGTTGCTGTGGTCCGGTTTGAGGGGTATGGGTGCCGGTGTAATTAGACATGAGATGTTTCAACTTTGCACATTTGCAAGGCCTCTGGTATTGCAGATGTCTATAGGTAGCGATGACCACTTAACATCAGGTGGGCCGTCGGATATTAGAAAAAAAACATACACAACAGGTGTTCATTATTTGTTTTTTTTTTATAAACGTTGAAACACTAGAAATTGCTCCTGTATCGTGGGTGCGTAACAAACATATCAATTCACGAACAGCCAGACCCGGAACAACTATCTGTAGGTCATACAAATATTTGTTCCATGCGGGAATCGAACCTGCGACATGCAGCGCAGCAGTCGATCGCTCGGCCAACCGTGTCGTCAAGCATGTCAAACAGGTTGTGTCAGGTTAATCCCGATTATTTGAAAGCTTGAAGATAGGAATTGAAGATGAAAGCAATCAAATATAAATATTTAAGATTTTTATCTTTTGTTACAATTTTTCATCTAAGGTGCTTGTAATCTTAGTTTCCCCAAATATTCAGACGGACCTTATGGTGGTACTGACCATGTAAAGAACACTGACGTCACTTACTACGTTACCGGATATGGCACGCTCAACTGGTCATTCAATAAATTGTGTAATATTAACATAATACATTTTCCTTTCACAGCCGGTCAAGGCTTCCAGCCCAGTTCCTCCAATGCTAAGAGGCAAGCGAACTCGCCGCCACCATCGAAGTACAACAAGAACAAGGATAAGGTACGAGTACATCCACACTTATACAGGGTGATCTGAAATTGCTCGTATTCCTCTCGGGAGAAGAAACTATGACTAATTTAGAATGATTTAACCCCTATCACTTGGGGGTCGAAAATCCGCCATTTTCGAGAAAATCTACTTTGTTTTTATTTTTAGAAAAATCCGAATTTTGGTAATTAACATTTAATAAAAAAAAAAACACTTTTTAGCCAAAAATTTTCTATGATCTGATAGCTTACTAATTGACCAACCTCTCTAAAGCTGAAAACTGTATAATTTACTGTTAGATTTAATGTTGTATGTTAAAACTTGCAATAAATTAAAAAAGAAATCTGATAAGTGATGAAGTTTTTTTTTATTAATTTTTAATTATCAAAATTCAGATTTTTCTAAAAATAAAAACAAAGTAGATTTTCTCGAAAATGGAGGATTTTCGACCCCCAAGTGATAGGGGTTAAATCATTCTAAATTAGTCATAGTTTCTTCTCCCGAGAGGAATACGAGCAATTTCAAAGCACCCTGTATTATAAAACTTGCTTCTTCTTAGCGTTTCGATGACAAACTATATACACGCTTACTTTTACATCGTTCTGGAACCGAAAGCCATAAGCTCTAACATAGTAACAGAAACGATTGGCACTATAATTTTCAAAAAATAACAAATAACTACAAATTACGCGCATTTGTGAAATAGTGAGAACTCGAAGTCGCTTCCTTGCAGTCAATTCATAATTTTGTGTGTAGACCTTATTGACTACACATGCTAACGGTAGCCTTTGAAAAATTCATTCATCGATCAGACAGAAGAGCTACTAACATTTAAAGAGAAATTAAAAAAAAATGTGATAATTTTCCAAGGTCTTAAGGACGTCTTAAAAAAAAAAACGACGGGTTGCACTCCGGGAGTGCCGGCAGAAGTGAAAACTTGAATATTAACGTTGTGCATTTTTTATATTTTGGAATGGTTAGGGAATAATTTTGCACGAATTGCTTTAATTATCAGTATAAAAGTACTATCATTTATGTGGTAGAATACAATATTTATTTATTGCGCTATCGTACACAAACACGACAATTCGCGTCAGGGACACGTGACATGATCGAGAATCTTACAAATTTTCGATCAGGTCACGTGTCCTGACGCGAAATTAACATGTTTTACCCATTACAAAAAAAGTGTACAACGCCTCTAAAGAAGTTTTTTCTTCAAAAATTGTGAAATAGTGAGAACTCGATGTAACGCTTCATTCTTCACTGGGATGGCAAAGCATTTGCAAGTCCTCTGGTTTAGTTTATAGTTTATAGGCAGCGGTGACCACTTAACATCAGGTGGGCTGTCGGCTTGCTTTCCATCACGGTTCATGAGATACCTACACCTGGCGACAGACGGACAGACAGACAGACGAGACGGATGAACAGCGAAGTCTCAGTAATAGGGTCCCGTTTTACCCTTTGGATACGGAACCCTAAAAATGGACTATCTGTTTATTTATTTAATACCTCATCACGACTCCTATATTTCAGTACCTGACAGACGGTGGCAAATACCTCCAGAATTGGTCCCAGAAGATGAAGTTTCCTCAGAAATTGACACAGAGCATGCAGACCAAGCCGGGAGAAGTGCCCAATCTAGAAGATTCCCTGGTAGAGCTGATTAAGAACGAGAGAGGAGAGTACGAGATCCATCAGCCGAAGCCTGGCAATCTACCACAAAAGGTAAATAAAGAGTTATATACCATATAAAATATATACCATCACGCCTGTATTCTCCGAAAGGTTAGGCAGAGGTGTACCAATGCACACCCACAGTTCGCCGGTATGTTTAGGTCCCAGGTAATAGGGGGCGAGCCTATTGTAATTAGCCGGACACAAATCCAAACTCCGAACTGCTACTGAGACGCAGTAAAATATAATAGACATATAAATAGACATAGTAAAATCATAAAACTGCCTCGTTACCCTAGTGGTCCTAAGCGCGACCGCTACGCTAGAGGTCTTGGGTTCGATTCCCAGGTCGAGCAGTAGTATTGGGTTTTTCTATAAAATTCTCAGTAGCAGCTCGGAGTTAGGATTTGTACCCGGTTAATGGTAATCGGCTCGCTTTTTATTACGTGGGACCTAAATATACCTGCAAACTGTGGGTTTACTTTGGTACACCTCTGCCTAACCCTTCGGAGATTACATGCGTGTGGTATGTCTACGTCAATTCATAAAATTAGACGATTTAGGTGGCTAAGATCTTCCAACCAGAGCCAGCATGCTTTGATTCGCGCGAGATTTGCGTATCCAGCAAAGTAGTAAATACTCCATTTATACACCACTTGCTTTTGCTCGCGACGTCCTCCTACATAAATATCGGTTAAATATTTAAAATTCAATCATGATTCGAAAGACACGTAGCGCCATCTATTATCATAAGAATGTTATTTTCGTTTTCCTCGGGAACAGTACTTGTTTTCGGGATGATAGGTACCCTATGTCCGATTCTGTACACCTGACAAACAAACTTACTTTTGCATTTAATAAAATTATAAAGAAAAGTTAGGATTTGGATTTTTACGAGTACCTACCTAGGGTTTCCCAAGAGACTACAGCATGGGGTTCTTCAAGAAAGGAGTTTTGAGGTTTTACGGGGTCGGCAACACACGAGTGATGCCTCTGGTGTTGCAAGTGTCCATAGGCAACGGCGACCGCTTGACATCAGGCTGGCTGTTATAATCAGTGATAATAAAAAAAAAATCTACCTCACTACCAATAAAATAATGCAATTCTTTTCCATGCTTAGGTTCTAGAAGACTTGAAGAGGCTGTACAAGCTCAAGAGCGAGGCCGCAAAGAAGATGAGCGGGACTCAGAAGCGCAGTGAAGAAGATGTCAAGAAGATCACAGAAGATCTGTCCAACGTTGATCTGGATTAAGGATTTGAACACTTTTGTAATAAATGGGTTTTTTAGGTTAGAATTCTGTTGTTTTATTTTCCTACTAGCGAACTTCTTCTTTATCGTGTGGGCAGTAAGGTCTAACGACCCCACACACCCTAGTGTCAGAGTTTCTAAACCGCCTCAAGGGCCTCTGACATGGTTACCGATGTCAGTGATGTCCAAGATAAACTTAGAAAGTGCATATGAATTAGAAAAAGTCACATTGGTACTTGCCCGTGCCCGGTTACGAAGCCACAACCTCGTGCATTAGAGGCGGGTCCCTTAACCACTGGGCCATCACGACACATTTTGAAGAAGAACTAGCGAACTATCAGACGATTTAAAGAAGGTGGCGGACAGCGCATGGTTGCCGGCTGCCCAGCCCCTGTAGCCATGTAACAAACGATAAACGCAAACGCTGAGTAGGCTTTAATAGATCTTCAACTTTATGTGCTTGGTTTTAAGGTGAAGCTAGTGAAGATTGCATAGCGCTCTTTCCAGTCGCTAACGCTTAGAGATCTTTAATAGATTTTCAACTTAAGGCTCTGGGGTATAAAGTTGAAAATCTATTGGTACCTACCGAGCGTTTACGATTATCGTTTGCGACTTGGCTAGGGGGGCAGGACCGGGATGGTTGGCGCTCTTTGGGGGAGGCCTACGTACAGCAGTGGACGGCTATAGGCTGATATGATGATGATGATGATGATGATGAACTATCCGCGACTTCGAACCTTATTTTACCCGCGTTAAGTTACGTCTTTGGTGACTGCTACGCTCCCGTGGGTTGAAGCGTGATGTTATACAGCCTATTCAGTGGTAGTGGACCTAAGCGCGACTGCTACGCTAGAGGTCTTGGGTTCGATTCCCAGGTCGAGCATAGTCTTATTGGGTTTTTTTGTGAAACAGTAACAGCTCGGAGTTAAGGTTTGTGCCCGATTAATGGCAATAGGCTCGCCCCCTATTACATGGGACTCAAAAACATATCGGTAAACTGTGGGCGTACATTGGTTAAGACTCTACCTAACCCTTCGGGGATCGGGTAATATAGGCGTGATGGTATGTTTTTATTTTACAAACCCTTTACTATCCAAGGCTGTGAAAAGCCCTAAAAGATAATGACTCTAAGATCCCAGTGTAGTGTGATTCACGTCATTAATTATTAAGCATGGTGGAATTTTTTTCAAGGTACAGAGAAATTTCAGATGTATTATCTAGCCTAGCATTCTGAAAGTCATTGCTGCTCGATTTGACTGCCCCATTTAAAAACACTGGGTAATGAATGGTTTTATACAGGATGACATTGAATAGATGCGACAAATTTAACTATACAATATTACGTGTTATCAAGAAAATTTTGAACATACCAAAAGAAAAATTAATAAACTTTTATTAGTGTTACGAAAAACGTTAAAAAATTTCAAGTATCAAAGAATTTCGCGCACTACCGTTTTCGTGTAGCGGCCACGATACGAGTTTAAGTACATTCTCGCTATGAATGAATCGCTCCGCCTCCCGTCAGCCCGGCCGCCGCGCCCGCACAGCGGGATTCTTTCGCCCGCGCATGATTAAAGAAAAATTTTGTGAGACTAAATTTCCCTTCATACTTTCGTCGGCTTAGAACGATCAAAAATACAATAAAAGTAAATAGTAAAACAATGATAACGTATTAGGTATAATCTGAATAATGTTTGTCACAATAACAAATCAATTAGGTAAGTATTGTATTTTTGGCGTATTTAAAAAGTTGGAATCACGGTATTTACAACAATTATTAAGTATTTACAATAAATTAAATAGATAAACTTACGTGTATTTTAATAATTGTTAAACACAATCGAGCACGGCGCGGCGGCGGCGCCGCAAATTGTCCTTAAGTTTTAATAGCACTAATGTTTGTGATTTCAGTTTCAAATGCACTTATGATTTTGTCTCTTAGCTCGTCTAAAGTTTCGGACTCTTCTTCCCACAAATAAAAGTCTAACGGTGTTAGGTCAGGTGATCGTGCCGGCCATGCTATGGGGCCGCGGCCGCCGCGACCTATCTACCTATCACCGTATTCACTTTGTAAATATCTTACTGTGTCCACACGACAATATCGAGATACTGTACGTTGGTCAACGGTTCACGACTATTTCGTCTCGTCCTAGGCATTGTTACACAAACACAAGACAACAATACGAATTATTCGCGATACGTAAAGCAGGATTTGCGGAAGGCGCGCGCGACCATGACCTACAAATGTTTTAGGGCGACTAATTAACGAAGGAAGGGTGGGCGGCGGGGCGGTCGCCGGGAAGGGATGTCATTGCGCTGGCGCACACGCGAGGTTTGGCAACGTCGCGCGATACTTATCTTACACTAGCAAATAAATTAGGTAAATGACCGCTATGAACGGCAACGTTTAATAACATTGTAGTACTCCACGACGATTACTGAGGACTGCGATGAGTCGGACGAGATTTCTTGATACTTTAATTTTTCTTATTTATTTTGCATTTTTTTTTTTTCTGGAATGCCGGTAATTTGTATTTAAATGAAGATAACAACATCAATGGGCCATTTTAAAACAATAATAACTTAATTTTTTTTAACAATTTAGATTGTAGAAAAAACATAAAATAATTACTATGTTACTGTAACTGAAGCTCCCATTTCATTTTGTCGCATTTATTCAAAGTCATCCTGTATAAGGTGTTATAAAAATATCTGCCACGGCTTTAATGGGAGGTAGTATTGTGTTTATAGATTACAATAGTAAAGAAATTTCGTACCCCAGAATAGTTAATTCAATTTGAGAAAATAAAGTAGTTTAATAAACATTGACTCTATTCTGCATAACGTGGTTCACAAATTACGCGCGATGTGTCGTTTCGTCAATGAAAACAACTGCTATCTCTTTCTATCTGTTCTGTGAATGAAAACTGAAATCAGCTGACTAGTTCGTCACTGTCTAACCACACTAAGGTACACAAATTCTGGGGTACGAAATTTCTTCACTATTGTAATCTTTAAACACAATACTACCTCCCATTACAGCCGTGGCAGATATTTTTATAACACCATTATATAGTAGTCTACATAAAAATAAGTAGGTACTACCAACACTAACACAATTGTAAGCTAATATTGTTGCTAATATATACTAAAAAGATTTGATATGAAAGAGAAGGGAGTCAGTAATTATAGTATGTTGACAGAACGGCATGGAAGAAGAAAACGTGTTGCGCCGACCACAAGTAACATGGGATAAGGGCAGGAAGATGATGATATACTACTAAAGATATGAATTTTAATAATCTGAAATAAACTATCTATTATATTCTATACTCGCTACTTCGTTTGCGTGAATTTCGGTTATCACGGGTTCTTTTTTTTAAATTATTTTTCTAAAATTTAAGTAGCCTAAGTTACTTCTTATATCATCAGCTATATAGTGATCATAAGCGCGACTGCTACGCTAGAAGTCTCTTGGGTTCGATTCCCAAGGCGAGCAGTGTTATTGGGGTTTTCTAAGAATTTTCAGTAGCAGCTCGAAGTTAGGGTTTGTGCCCGGTTAATGGCATTAGGCTCGCTCCTATTACATAGGACCTAAACATACCGGCGAACTGTGAGTGTACATTGATACACATCTGCCTAACCCTTCGGGGAATACAATAATATAAAGAAGGTTAAGCTACTTCGGGATCTTAGACTAAGAGTTTATGTCCGCTTATTGATTAATCAATACATAATTACTGTGAGAATATTAAACAATACCCCATTGGTAAGTACTACCAGTTTAGTGTCTGTCAAATTGTTCTTACCATTCGTTCTTGTTCGTTCGTAAAGATATAACCTTTTGATCCTTTCAATATCTATTAAATACAAGTTGGAACATTTTTTTTTAACGAAAGCTTCTTGATACTTTAGTGTATAGCAACACACGGGATAAATTGGAACGTACCTAACTTATTAAAATAAAAAAATAAAAAACTTCTTTTTCATACATTTTGGCCGTGTAGGCATTGCAGTTTTGTATGGGATACAATTTTTTTTTCTTTTGTATTTCTCTGGGGGTCTTGAATTATAAATGAAACAATGTTTAAAGTTTTCGTTACGATCGATGTATCTTCAGTTATAACAATAATTTAATAAATCAAGTACCTAAATAAAGTATTTGAAAACATAAAAATACAACTGAATTGAAAAACCTCCTCCTTTTTATAAGTCGGTTAAAAATGTTTAAAAAGTTAAATCTGTGCTTGTTAATTGTGTTTATGAAAAGTAAGTATCTCCTTTTAATATTTTAAAAACATCTATACTAATATTAAAACATTAAAAATTGTTTGTTTGTTTGTTTCTGTTTGGTCGCGGTAATCTCCGAAACATATAACGGAGTGTCTCGTTAGCCTAGTAGTCCTAAGCGTGGCTGCTACGCTAGAGGTCTTGGGTTCGATTCCCGGGTGGAGCAAAAAGTGTTATTGGGTTTTTTTTATGGAATTCTCAGTAGCGGCATTTTAAGATTTGTGCCCGGTTAATGGCAATAGGCTCGCCCCTTATTACATGGGACCTAAACATACCGGCGAACTGTGGGTGTAATATTGGTACACTTCTGCCTAACCCTTCGGGGAATACAGGCGTGATTGTATGTTATGTAAAAAGTATGTCAAATGATTAGTGGTGTCATCTACCCAATTATGTCCCAATTATTTGACAGGTATACCAAGTGAAGCGATACTTCTGGTAATACCAGAAGATGTTCCTGCAGGTTTCGCAGCTATCTATGGATTCGCTCCTCCAATCACTAAAGGTACTTGTTGATTTTCTTTATTTGTTGCATTTCCAATTCGGACTAGCCATCTTGCCGCTGTGTTTAGTTAGGCGGGGCGATGAACCCGCACGCACACAGTGATATAGTCCCCCCCCCCCCGCGCTTAAACGGCCCGCGTGCTGTAACTTTAAATTTGTCCATTAATAATAATAATAAAACGATCCAGTCTGGACCTTCACTGCCCTCCCCCAGCGGCCCTAAGCCGAGGTCCGTACCCCACAGGGGGTACCCCTAGCGTGTAGTCAAAGACAAATCATTTATTCCAATTAGACCATTATAAGGCACTTTCGGACGTCAATTAACTAAAACTATTGAATCTAGTCGCGTAGCTTTAAGTATTTTTAATCCCTAACTGGAGGCCTTAATTTCTAAGGCGACTACAGGAAAGTCAGGTTAAGCAGTACTCCTACGTTGAACTGCGAGATGCCAATTTGAAAATAAAAGCTGCCTACCGGATAGCCCGTTGCCTATTCTTGATTGATTCTGTTCTTTGAATGCGGTGTATTCAGAAATTCTGACAAATAAAACCACTAAAAGAACAAGTATTTACTATTTGGACCGGGTGTCGTAATTTAATTTGATTATTTATGTCTTTACAACCTCCTTTTCGACAAAGATGCAAAACTGGACCTTGTATGTTTCAGAATAGGTTCTATTATTTTCAGGCAATGACCACCGAATTGGCTTTGGATTTCGACTGGGCAATCATGCAGACATTCAAATATTGTACGAGTTTGGACCCCAATCCGTTACAAGGCCCTTACAGCCTCCGAGTAAGATATTCAAGAAAAGTATTAACTAACACATTATCATCATCTTGCTGCACTTATCCCATGTTACTTGTGGTCGGCGCTACACGTTTTCTTCTTCCATGCCGTCCTGTCAACCGTCATGCTATCACTGACTCCCTTCTCTTTCATATCATTCTTCATACAATATTTCCATCTTTTCTTTGGCCTCCCTCTTCCTCTCTATCCATCCATATTTATAACTATCTTTTGGTCACATGCGTCTCATCCCTCCTCTTCACATGTCCATACCAAGACAAACGGTTCCCTTTCAACTATTCTGTCACTGGCGCTACTTTCAAATTCTTCTAATATACTCATTCCTAACGTTATCCATTCTGGTCACACCACACATCCACCTCACCGTTCTCATCTCCGCTATAATATGCAAAAGTTTTTCCTTTGCTCTGCAGTGGGCAATACCCTACAATAATAGGCTGGTATTTTTAATTTTTAACTGACTGCCTTAGTAGCCTAGTGGTACTAAGCACGACTGCTACGCTAGACGTCTTGGGTTCAATTCTCAGGTCGAGCAGTGTTATTGGGCTTTTCTAGGAAAGTCTGACCCCCTCTTACATGGGACCTAAAACCATACCGGCTAACTGTGGGTGTTACATTGGTACACCTCTGCCTAACCCTTCGAAGAATACAGCCGTGATGGTATGTTATGTTATTTCTGATGTCTATTTTTCCAGAAACTCGCTCCACGAGCTACCGTCAACGCTTCGCACGCCGTCGGCCCGTGTTTGAACTCCTGGTCCGGGCTGGGGTCATAAAGAGGAAAACCATTGATTCTAATGCCATACAAAAATGTAATAATGAACCTAGATAATTCTATTTTACATACATACATAAACTCACGCCTTTTTCCCATGGGGGTAGGCAGAAACCACAGAACGCCACCTGCTACGATCCTTACATACTACTTTCGCCTCGTTCACGTTCATACATCTGGTCATACAAGCACGCCGGTTACGAGTACTGCACATCCGACCCCCAATTCCAAACCCCGAATCCGAATTCTATTTTAATAAAGACCTTTACAGCGTGTTACGTAAAGGGTATTTACATATTAAACGCACGGATCCTTTTGGTGTTAACAAACCACAGAGCAACATTTTATTAATACCTATGCTCACAAAATTATAAAGTTAAGAAGCATTTTAGTCATTTCACAAATGTTTTCAATTGAACTCTACACATCACTACGCCAAGTCAGCTAATCGGTGTCAATAAACTAAACACAAAGAAACAACCCCGTAAAATATGTGTGGCTCCTGACACGTTTGTTATGATTAAACTTAATAAACAACTGTTTCAGCTCTCCTTAAAGTGACTGACGATATAAGGCGTGGAATGGAAGACAGTAAAGTTTCCATTCTAGTACTGATTGATTTTTCCAATGCCTTCAATACCGTCAGTCACGAAGTTCTTTTACCCATCCTCTCCTATCTAATGGTCTCTCCAAAGGTTTTGGACTGGTTCTCTTCCTATCTTCGGGGGCGTCAGCAGTCAGTTCTAGGGGGAAACTCCTCCTCCAGCTGGTGTGACCTTGATGCTGGCGTCCCTCAAGGCGGTATCTTATCTCCTCTTTTATTCTCTATTTTTATAGATCATATCACCACTGAGCTTCAGTGTGCGTATCATCTCTATGCTGATGACTTGCAGCTCTACAGTCAGGCGGGTGTCGACAGCATATCCGTAGCGATTGAGGAGCTAAACCGGAATCTAGCAGTGGTGAAAGATTGGTCTGATCGTTTCGGGGTAGCCGTTAACCCAGCCAAGTGCCAGGCTATTATTATAGGGAGCACCCACAGTCTGCGTAAGCTTGATGGGTTGGCGGTGCCGCCGGTTACCTTTGATGGCTCAGTTATTCCGTTTAGCTCCGACGTCAAGGATCTGGGTTTGTTTGTTGACACTTGCTTGGACTGGCGTAAGCAGGTCGCGAGTGTGAGCAAAAAAGTCACTGGAACGCTGCGGTCGCTATACAGGCTTAAAAATATTCTACCGTCACACATAAAGGCAATGCTGGTTCAATCCCTTATTTTCCCTATCCTTGACTATGGTGATGTGTGTTACTATGACCTGAATGCAGATCTCCTCAATAAACTTGACCGGCTTCTTAGGCTGGCCGCATATGTACGGAATCCGTATTCGATTTCCGAATTCGTTTTCCGCTTTCGGAATTCCGTGGGCCTACCGCAGACATTTTTTTTTTTCATTAGGAATATTATACTGCCAGTACGTTTAGTGGTGGCTTTGTGAACGCACGACGATGGAGAACGACGATTTGATTGCGATTGCATTTCTGTTATCATTATCAAAGAAGAAAAAGAAACGCTGATATTGGGTTCATCCGTTATACACTTGAAGAATCAACGAGAGCCCATTTTATCTAAAGAGAGCAAAGTTGCGGGCTTATTCAGATAAATTCCACAAGCAAGGATGTTTTTCTACAGCCAATATTAATGCTTCTACTTCACACATTGTCTGATGCATTCGTGATTAGACATAAAAAAACACACAACACAACCAATACGCACAGCGCGTGGCGCGGTTCTGAATCGAAATTTCCGAACGTGTGCGACGGTACATAGCAAATGTATGGAAGTGCTGCGTTCCGCATGACGTCATTAGGTTTTTTCCGAACGGTGTTTCCGAATGCACGGGCTGGCACTCGAAACGTACGCGCGGAATATATTCCGTACGGAAAAAAAACGTATGTGTGCGGCAGTCAATGTATTTTCTATTGATTTGATGCATTCGGGTCTACGAACGCGGATAACGAATTCGGAAATCGAATACGGATTCCGTACATATGCGGCCAGCCTTAATAACTGCATTCGATTCGTATTTAATCTCCGTAAGTATGATCACGTGTCCGCACATCGGTCGCTGTTAAAATGGTTGCCCATCAGACAGCGCAGGGCGTTAAGGGCCTTGACAACCTTATTCTCTCTTCTAGACAGGCCTAGCTCTCCCTCCTATCTGACTTCTCATTTTCAATACTTGTGCTCCGCGCATAGTAAGAATCTTCGTTCCTCCAATAATCGTCTTCTACGATGTCCTTCCCACCGTGCTGGTTTTCTTAAATCTTCTTTTCCTGTCCAGGCGGTTTTCGTTTGGAATGCGTTACCTCAGAACATCAGGATGGCCACCAGTCGGTTCTCATTCAAGGCGAAAGCTCGCGAACACTTGCTTAAGGAGTTGGCAGACTCGTCACACAATTAATTTGTTATATATCTCCACTACGTATTTTTATCTCTCTCTACTTTGCATATTTTGTTTGTATGTATGTATATATGTATGTATATATATAGGTATGTATGTATGTAGTATATATGTAATTATTAATGACAAAATATATACTTTGTTTATATTTTGTCATCCTACATACATGCACCTACGCGTGTGTGTATGTATACACATGTTTTTTGCGAATAAATTTATTATTATTTTCATTTATTTATTTTGTATTACATATTATTTACATTTTTAAATATTAATATAAAAAAAAAAAAAACATTTAAAAATATAAAAAATAGTAGCCCACCGGCGTCGGGAACAGGGTCCAAGCCACCGGCGGTCAGGGCTCCTGAGAAAGGAATCTCCTAACAATACGCGCCGTGTCTAGGAGTACCGCTTTCTGAATCAAGCCCTTGATCCAACTGCCCAACGAGAGCCTCCTCAGGTGTTGGTCGAGGCTCTTGGCTATTAAGCCATTGGCCGTCACAACTATCGGCACAATGATTGCTGTATTCACATCCCACATGTCGACAACCTCGCGAGCCAGATCAAGATACTTAATTTGTTTATCTTTCTCAGCTTTCACGAGGTTCTCGTCATGCGGAACAGTAATATCAACGATCATTGCGCGACGCTCTAATCGATCTACCACCACTATGTCAGGCTTATTGGCTACAATAGTCCTGTCAGTGATGATAGACCGGTCCCAATACAACGTGATATGCCCATTTTCAAGAACTGGGTCGGGCACATATCTATAGTATGGTACTTCCGATTCCACAAGACTGTATTTCAGAGCAAGTTGCTGGTGGATAATCCTGGCTACAAGGTTGTGTCTATGCAAGTAGTCTCCGTTAGCCAGACGAGAGCACCCAGATATAATGTGACGGATTGATTCCCCGGGACGATGGCATGCCCGACATATGTCAACCGTACCGTCCTTCACAATATATCTCCGGTAATTGTTCGTCATCATAACTTCGTCCATAATAGCACAGACAAAACCTTCAGTTTCCCCAAAGAGGTCACCAACGCGCAGCCAGGATACGGACGCCTTGAAGTCAACATCCGGCCCATGTAGGGCCCGGTAGTAGCGCCCGTGAAGCTCCTTGCTCTTCCATACTTCCGTGCGATCATTAGTATCTAATACCATAGGTTTGCGCCAGTTCTCGTTCGCTAAAGAGAGCGGGGTGAGGCCCTTGTCCACTGAGACCACATCTCGGTGCATCCCCACATCGGCTTCCAGGAAGTACTCCCTGAGACTGCATATCTCTCGGTTGTGCATGGTCTTAGCATTTAAGAAGCCTCGACCACCACATTTCCGCGGGATATACAGTCTCATTACTGACGACCTTGGGTGATGCATCCGATTTGCGGTCAATAGTGAGCGAACCCTCCTATCCAGGGCGTCAAGTTCTGTCTGAGTCCATTTGAGTATGCCGAAATAGTACATCAAAACCGGCATGACCCAACCGTTGAAGGCGCGCACCTTGTTACCGCCTGATAAAAGACTATTTAAAACTTTATTTAGGCGGCCAAAGAAGCGCTCCTTCAACGATTGCTTCATGTCAGTAGCATTGATGCCTAACGCTTCCGACATACCCAAATATTTGTAGGTTTCAGTTGAGGAAAGGGATCTAAGGTTTATGGAATCTGAGAGTTGGGTTCCCACAGATTCCATAATCTCTCCTCGCTTTACATGCATGACTGCACATTTGTCCACACCAAATTCCATCCTGATGGCACTACTGAAAGTTTTTGTTACCTTCAGTAGCTCCATCAGTCGCAAATTGCTGGGGGCAAAGAGTTTCAGATCATCCATGTAAAGGAGGTGAGATATGACCTGACCACCTCTTCTCAACCGATAACCCAGCCCCGAACCCTCCAGCAGTGTACTTAGAGGGTTCAAGGCTAAACAAAACCACAGTGGACTCAGACTATCGCCCTGAAATATACCACGCTCGATCTTTATTGGTTCACTGTTCTCTCGGATTTGCCGACATCCTGGATAGCGTAAGACCGTCCTCCATTGCCCCATACACGACATCAAGAAGGTGCGCAGAGTTGTATCTACTTTATACAATTCCAGCACCCTCATGAGCCATGTATGTGGCACCGAGTCATACGCCTTTTTATAGTCTATCCAACATATAGACAGATCCTTTCGAGAACGGCGAACCTGCTGGTTAATGGCCATATCAATGAGGAGTAGCTCCTTAGTACCACGGGACCCATTCCTACATCCATTCTGAGAGACAGACATGATAGCATTGTTATCAATATGATCATTGATTTTAGCTCTCAAAATAGATGTAAGAACTTTATAGACCGTCGGTAGACATGTGATCGGTCTATAATTTTTGGGTTCCGTAGTACTACCCGATTTATGGAGCAGGTGGGTTATACCAGTTGTTAAGAACTGGGGCAACGATCCAGACTCTAAGGCTGACTGGAACTGGGATGCTAAGCGAGCGTGTGATCTTTGGAACCACTTGATCCAAAAGTTGTGCAGTCCGTCCGGCCCTGGAGATTTCCAGTTAGGCAACGGACGAACTGCACGAGCTACGTCCTGGGGGCTGATTGTAATTGCCCCCATCTGTGGTATTGGATCACACATTCGTTCAACGTCCCGGGTCCAATCGCCCTCAGCGTGACTGACAGGTACCGACCAGATGCTGCGCCAAAACGAACTCATGGCATCATCATCCGGCAGGCGCGCATCAGTCACACCTTGATCTGGCCGCTCCCAAGCCCTGTAAACCCACCTCTCATCGCTCTGGAATGTGCGATTCAGGGTGTATCGCTCCACTCGCCGCTTGTACCGACGAATACGGTTTGCCCATGCACTTATCTTCTGCTTCAGGAAGTCAATACGTTCTGTGACGCGGGACAAATAATCTCGAGGATTAATATCAATCCCCGAGAATGCCCGCCTCACAAAACGCATCACTCTAGGGCGAGTATTGCCCTCCCTGAAGCAGATTAGCTTGCCGATGAGTGCTCTAGCCCCATCGATACGAAGCTCAATCCTGGACTGCCATGCTGGTACAGGTGGTTTTGGTCGTGCAGCTCCGTCACTGGGAAATTTGACGTGAGCTACACGACATGCCGCTACAGCCGCGCAGTACAAGATTGAGTGGGTATCGATAAGGTCTTTGCTGCCGTCAAAACAGTTTGACAGCTGCGAATCTAGAGCACACACCAGCGCCTTATTTTTATTGTGCATGGGCAAACGAGGTAGTCGTGGTCTAAGCTCAGGCGGTGTGGAGCGATAGTCCCGGAACGCACCCTCCAAAGCACTCCTCAACTGTTCATTACATTGGGAACTCACGGAAATAGCCACGCCATCATCTTCTTCATCAACGCGTTCAGGTCGCGGTGAAGCACAGGGTAAACTTTGCGGTTGCACCGCGGCCGTGTGCTGTGACAAAGCAGGTGTAACATGACTACTCCGTGATTCGAGTCTAAGTCGATCAAGCACAGTATTATCCAACATATGATTACGTTGTATAACCCGTACCTGATCCGATAGTCGCTGTGCCGATACGTTGACAGTTGGCTCAAGCACCTGAAACAGAGAGAGCATCCGACCACGGTACGCAGTCAGGTTACTTCCCCCCTCTGTAGCCCCAAAGTATGAGCGCATGACACTTTCATTAATAGACTGTGTCCATCTCATGCGCTGCACACTTCCACCGGTAGCGGGGACCCTATCAGAGGCCAGTGGGCCTCGGAGTCCCAAACCCCCCGGCGGCCGGCGTCCTCCCCGTCGACGAACAGGTGGTGGCGTCGTCGGCGGAGAGAAGTACTCGTCGCTGGAGCTCGACGCAACTGCCGCGGTCGGTGTCACTGCACTCACTGTGGGGCTGGTTTCCGACGGCGGCGAGGCGGAGCTGGGCGACGAGTCCGGAGGTGGTAGTCGTGCGTTAATTTCTCGTTTTTTGGCTCTTGTCAACATTCCTGGTATTATTTCGTAATTTTAATTTCGTGACGGCCTTGACAGCCGTCATTCCACGTCTTGATCAGATTTTCTTCTTTTACGCATTTTAAGGTTTTTGTGCGGCTTTTATTGATATAATTTAAGGTTTAATGGTCGAATGTTATGAATGTGGGTTGTTGGAAGAATTTTAAATACGAAAAATAGGAAAAATATGAGAACAATTTTTTCAGGTGATGTTGATTTCAGTGTTGCCAATTTATTATTATTTTTATTTGGTTACATATCTCGGGACCCTAGGGTCCCGGACCTTTGGAAGGCGTACGAGGAGCCGAAGCCAACTCGCAGAGGCCCCTTACATGGCTTTACAAGAAAATGGAACACCAGCCGACAATTATTCCTGTTTGCACTATGCAAATGCACCCAAGGACAATCCCCGGCTGGCGCAGGACTATTACAGAATATGGAAACTAAGAATAGGGCTATGGGTTTGGGTAGCCTAGATGGACTAGTTTCCTGACACTATGGAAAGACTATGGCCCCTGCCAATCAATGTTTTTATGACACAGATAAAATGGCAGGGGGTGACTAGCACACTCGATAAATGGGCCCCCTAAAACGGCCGCTAGCACGTAGTGACGTAGCGACAAGAGGGCAACACAGACTGAGGTGCTTGAGGAGTGGAGAGGTGTTTCAAGGCTATCAGGACAATCCCGGAAGTACGGTCAAGATCCCTACCAGCACCTTAGTGAAACACTTCCTTCCCCCGAACACGAATGCTCTTGCGAATCTCCACTCAAACCGGCCAATGAAGGCAAGAGAGAGGTGGGAGCTCTGTTCCTCGTCAGTGTTCACTCCGGCCGGCCAATAAAGGCAAGCCAGAGATGAAGAACAAGACTTCTCCCGGGAGGTCAGGTCCGTGGGGTCGCTACTGCCCAACAGCTCGCCACAAGCTGCCCTGCGGACTTATTATTATTATTATTATATTTTATATTGGAAAGGTGATGGCTAAATGACTGCCCCAGGGGAGTCATGCACTTGGAATGTATAAGAATCTTACATAACCTCATGATATTTAAAAAATCATTCGTAAATTATGTAGTGTTTAATACTTTCCTAGCACTTTCGTGAACTATTAAACATAATAAAGTATCTCAATTGCTTTTTAAGCTATTTTTGTTTGACAGACCATGTTTGACATTTCTCCACATTGGAAAAAGAATAAACAAACCGTTGCTAGGCAACTGATTTTTTGGCAGTTAGAGGCAGTTGTAAACAACCTTTTCCAGTCATGTGTTATTTCCATATACATTATTAAACCTAACATAGCTAGTACGTGCTCTAAATGCGAGTTTGTTTGGTTGTTACTTTATCAGGTTATGTTATGAAGGAAAAGCCGTCGGAACCGTATAACTCGACCTAATTATATAGCCTCGTTTCGTTAGGAAAAGAAAAGAAAAAATCTTGCTTTTTTTAAAACTATAACACACAGAATTGTGTAAAAAGCATAATGCAATAATCTTAAAAACAAATCTTAAGTTATATTGCAAGTAAAAAAAATAAAAAGCATTTTTGTATGTTGACTTGATGAAACAAAACGTGGGTCTTCCATACTTAATAGCATTATAATAACACACATAACACGCGATTGATTTAAAAAGTAAATTAACATGAAGTATGCTGTATTATAACTTATATCGATTTTAATTGAGAAGAAAATCTTCATTAGCAAATATGTTGTGGATACCTGAATTTTGTGATGAAAAACTTTTTCATCACAACCATTCGCTTATAGATATACAACCTCATTTTCGTTTTAATTTTATTCTTTTTCGAAAATGTTAAAGTGTCATTTGGAGAAAATTATATACTGTCACACACAGCTTCTTTCCTTTTTAGGCAATATTATTTTACCATTTATTATTATTCCCTAAAAGTACCTGAAACTTGTTTTACATGAAATACTAATATTTAGCCATTCAGCATTACATTGTGCTAGGTACCATATTTATATATTACTATGGGGCAGTGGGGCAGTGGTCGATACTTCCATTTAGCCAACTCCTTTACTGTTTCTGTTCCTTTTTTTTGCACCTTCTATGTTTTGTCTCTGCATCACCCTAAGGTAGACTGGTAGAAAATGCCTAAGGCATTAAGTCCGCCTTTGTACAGTATATTTTTTTACATTCGTGCATAAAGTTTTAATAAATAAATAAATAAACTGCCGAAATAAAAATATATTATGCGTTTTCACAGTTATTGCTTTTGAGCTGAAATGTTGTACGGTCAGCGTCAAATAGTTAGTGACACTCGGGGTATTCAAATAAATAGACGCAACCAAAAAGTCAATAATATCGGTACAAACAAAGTTTCCTTATTGTTGTCAACAATATATTCGCTCAAAAGGTCGAGACGTTTAAAATGTCATATAGATCGGTTCAGTCAAACCGCCATAAATATGGTTACAGTCATCCCGCCAATGGTATCCAAGCATTATAAGTGTTCAAAAATATGGAACACATTAGAAAAATAAACTTACACAACCCCCCCCCCCCCCCCTCCTCTCCTCCCCTTACTTACTTAACTTACTATTCTGGCCACGGCGGCTAATCTTAATACAGACTAGCCAAGTACGCAGGAGATATTATAGTGCACACATGTGTGCGCAAACACAGGTGCACTCCCTCTTCTCTAACTCTCATAGTCCGATGGGAAGGTAATCCGACACGACCGGAGAGAGATCAGGCGCAGGACCAGCTTTACGTGCTTTCCAAGGCACGGGGGTGTCACACCACCAACTTCCAAACTCCGGGCTGTTACTGAGAATTTCATAGGAAAACTCAATAACACTTTGCTCGACCTGGGAATCGAACCCAAGACTTCTAGCGTAGCAGTCGCGCTTAGGACCACTAGGCTATCGAGGCAGTGTTATTACTGTTAGTACAATAATTGGCATCATGAAATAATTAATAATAATTAATTAATTTAATTTTTTAAAGATTGTGTAGTACATGCTTTTGACAGCACTTAGGTATCTAAATGATGGGACAACTTTACACAAATATTTAGCAAAGTAAATAAGGTAAATAAAAGTCATTGTATTTTCTTTTATTTTTTTATTTCTCATAAAAATGTCTCGCTTACTACTGTACATTATAACCTAGAACAAGAATTCCCGCCAAAATGAGCGGCCATTTTGTTAATTACATTATTCAAAATGGCGAAGCGTGTATATGGATTAATAATGTTTTTGCCTTCTAAAGCGTACCTATGTGGTTAAGTAAGATAATATAAAAATTAATTGGTTATTATGAAAATATTTTTTTGGATGATTCGCTGGAAATTACCTAAATTAGTAAAAGTACTAATGTCTAGTATTAAATTTAATACGTAATGTAATATTGACCGTACTTGAGTGTAGGTATAGTCAGCAACAAAAGTCATTTACCACTTTTTATATATTGTTATCTAAATAAAGAATATTAATAAAATCTGACATCGATGAAGGTAAATATCTTGAGGAAACCTGGACCTGAGTAAGTCTGAAATCTCCAATCCAAAGTATACTGAAATCCGCCTTGAGCAAGAGAAGTGTTCAACGCTCGTGCCTTCTTTTTACGAGAAGAGGCCTTAGCCCTGCAGTAGGACAATAATTAGGCTGTTATTTCTATAAAAAAATGTTAATTTTATCTTGATTTTACATCCATAAATTAATTCCTTAAGTACTGTGCTCAATAACTATAATAAAAAAAAACTAAAATATTAAACAACTTTTATTGCTGACTGTACTACATGACTTTTAAAAACTCTCTTGTCATCTCATTCACTCATTTTATAACCGCACGTTTGCATTTAAGGGACAACGTGCTAATTTTACTTGCAAGTGAAAATGCACCTTGCACACTTGGTACGAAGGTTTAATATGAAAATATCGAATGATTAGAATTATTTTCTTACATAGTAAGACATCTCGTCCTGTGATTCTCAACACGAATCAATAAAAAATATAGGTTATTTTGTTGTAGGCACACATATGCAACGGGGCGATAGAAGTGTATTCTGTAATACTGTCAAACTTTAAAAACTTTCGATCTTAAGAAACCTTACCGAAAAAAAAGCTTGTCTTAATTGATAATTGGACGTTATATAATAGATTAGTGTTAAGCGCGACTGCTACGCTAGAGATCTTGGGTTCCAATCCCAGGTCGAGCAGTATTATTGGGTTTTTCTATAAAATTCTCAGTAGTAGTTCGGAGTTAGGATTAGTGCCAGGTTAATAGCAATAGGCTCGCCCTCTATTACATGGGACCTAAAAACATACCGGCGAACTGTGAGTGTACATTGGTTCACCTCTGCCAACCTCTTCGGGGAATACAGGCGTGAAGTTATGTATGATTTATAATTGACCAAGTGTCATAATTTTATGACATCCTCCTAAAATTTGACGAGGATGCAAACCTTCGCCATTTATTTGGATTGATATAACATTCGATGAGTTTTTTTTTTGTGGGGTAATCAAGAAGGTTTCCATTCAATTCCAGTGTATATCACTTTTTACATTGATCCTAGATTAATGTAATATCCAAAATTATTTCAATAAGTTTCCGAACGAAAAATTTATGTCAAAATTCTCAGATGCGGAACAACTGTGAATTGATAATTTGACACATTTTTTTTTTTGCTAAGAAACCAGAGCTTACAGTTTTTAACTCCATTTTTTTGTATTGTGTAAAGAATTAAAAAAATTAACAGTTTTATTTTGTTTAAAAATGATTCGCGTTCTGAACGTTAGTTAGTTTTCGTCTCATCATAAAATGTAGTCGTTAATAATTTGAGAATATTATGTGTTCAAGTAAAAACCGCACCAAATTCGACCAAAAAAAAAAAATAACCAAAAAATAAATTCAATATATTTTATTTCGCCTACATTAAAAATTAGTGTGCTTTGTTGCTATACAAAAGAAAAAAAAATACAGAGTCCACTTACATAAGAATTATAAGAAAATTAAACTTAGAAATTATTTATAATAGTATTAAAATTAGTCTTTTCTACTGATGGCAATACAATTGAATATTAAGGGGGAACCGGCAAGGTAGTCCGTGAAATACAAATTTTAATACATTTAACAACTCGCAACAATTTTTTTCGATGAAATCTAACTTTCATCGAAAAAAAAATATTTTCATCGAAAATTCGTATTTTTTGTGATGAGTTTCGGTCAACATACAACGAAAAAAAGCGCTGCAAATTGGCAAAAAAATCATAAAAAAAATGTATTTCACGAGCTAACTTGAAGATATCACCTCAAATAAAACCATTAAATACTAAACATTTATTTATAACCGCGATACAAGAGCGTTTATAACAAAATGGAGTCATCACTATTAATTATTTATTTACAAAAACAAAAGGATTATGGAAGCGACATTTTTATTTTATTTATAATAAAACCTAATACTTTGTCGAATGCCATAAATTATATCGTTAATATCAAAAAGACCATAGACCTAGATTCAATTACTTTTTCAAAAGTGTCTTTCAAAAATCATTTTTTGACTTTGACTTTGACTTTTACCGTATTTACTAGCAGGACAGGTTCGATTCCCTGACGGCAATTACCCACAGCTGATTCAAAGTGTAAAAAGACACATAAAATACCCGTTAACTACGCAGACTGCCCATCAAACTAAGTAATATTGAGCAAATATCATTGCTAGAAACGACTTTTATTTTTGGCGTAAAAAAATCAGTTAATTGTAAAGCACGCAAAACATTGTGCTTGCAACAGTACATTAGGACATTAAGGCTCTGCCCCACGACCGATAATCGGCCCGATTTTTGACAGATGTTTTCATCGGCGAAAATAAACTGTCAAAAATTGGTTCGATTCTCGGTCGTGTGAGAAGACGCTAATAATGGTCTCAAGGGCCTCTGACATGGTTACCGATGTCATAGATGACCGAGATGAACTTAGAAATACGGCGGTTTAGAAACTCTGACATTAGGGTGTGTGGGGTCGTTAGACCTTACTGCCCACACGATAAAGACGACGAAAATGGTATTTTTGACATTAACTACTATAAGTACAGGCGTCACCAATTAAGAAGTAACATTATCGACATAAGTATTAGTTGTTCAAACAAGTCTTAAGAAATAATTCATACATTCTTTGGACGCATATTTTAGTCGCTAGCAAATCCTATTATACAATTTTCTATATTAAATACACGTTTGCATAATGTTGTAAAGTCAGTTATATTTTTAACCGATTCATGGCCACCTCCATTTTGGTTAACACGGGCCAAAGGAATCATAATTAGTTTTAACGTGTTTTTCAATATTTTTTAATGACGCCTCCGACGCGGTATTGCATTGACCATGAATCAGTTAATAATCAAGTTTTTAACAAAGAAAAAGAGGTTAAAATATAACATTGACTTTACCATTTTGTGACATTCTCGTAAGACTTAAATCATACCATTTATACATTGGACTTTCAAATGTTATTTCGCATGTTTTTCTCTCATCTTTTTCCGTTACTCAATGCTTTTTAGGCCATAATTATCTTCACGCTGTCATTAACGGGGGCTTAGCAGTAAGTTAAGTTACCTCCGAATTGCGAGTTTAGCAGTAAAGGTCAATTCAGGTCAAGACGGCTGAATACGGTGGGCTGTGGAGGTCAGATAGGCAGTCGCTCCATGTAAAACACTGGTATTCAGCTGCAACCGGTTAGACTGGAAGCCGACTCCGACATAGTTGGGAAAAGGCTAAGCAGGTGATGTTACAATACAGAATACGGAGAAATAATTAAACAATATTGTTTTCTGTCAATTTAAATCAAAATACCCGCGCTTTAGTAATACCCAGGTTGATAGGTTAAATAAAAACAGCTTAATTCCGTAATTTCCATTTTGAACATTTTATTTTAATTATTAAGATATTAATTTGTTTAACATAATTTTCGTTTAACCTTCATTTGTAAAGAATATAAATAAAATTTTACAATCATAATAACTTTCATGGAATGATTATTTTCAGTCATTATTTTTTTTATACAAATCAATTAGTATTTATTTAAGATTTTTATAATAATCAGAAACTCATATATTCATTATTATTCATACATCTCTGTGGCATTTTAAAAACTTTTTTGTTTACAATGGACAGCCAATAATATCAGATCTATTGTACTAATAAATATCAACGTACTTTTTAGTGACTCGACGGAAAATTTCGATATAACATTCGCAATGTTTTTAAGACGTAACGTTAGAAATATTTATTTGAAAAATTAATACCACCATTTTGTTTTTAGATTATTTTAACGGACTTCTCCCGGGAAATATAATAATTTTGATAACATATGAGTGTATTTTATGTTGCCAAAAAATTATAATCACTGAATAAATAAATGCGCAAACCGATACATGACAATAGACAAGCAAATCTATTGGATATAAAGTTTTTTTTAAACATTAATTTAATTTTGGAATGAATAATTTAAATGCAATAGTTGTAATAATTATATGTTAGTAAATCAGTAAATAGGCCTCCTCTAAAGATAGCCACAATGGCCGGTCCTGTGCTGTCCGCATCCAGCGGTTTCCCTCGACCTTCACCAGGTCGTCGGTCCACCTCGTGGGGGCCTCCCACACTGCGCCTTCCGGTGCGTGGTCGCCACTCGAGAGCCTTACGACCCCACCGGCCGTTCATTCTATGCTTAGGCTCTAGACAGACGGACTGCATTTCAACTGCAATCCAACTGCAAATTTGCAGTTCGGAACTGCAAACCAACCGTGCAGTCCGATTGCAGTCGGTGTGCAGTTCACATGACACGTTGGTTTGCAGATCTGTTGCAGTCGTGTCAATTGCATTCAAACTGCATCCGAACTGCAAATTTGCAGTTGGATTGCAGTTGAAATGCAGTCCGTCTGTCTAGAGCCTTATATACACGCTTACTTTTACATAATTCTGGAACAGAATGCCATAAGCTCTAACATAGTAAGAGAAACTATTGGCACTATTATTTTCAAAAAATAACACGAAAATGTAATTTGTGAAATAGTGAGAACTCGAAGTAACGCTTCTTTGCAGTCAATGCATATTTGTGTGTTAACCTTATCGACTACACATGTGAACGGTAACCTTTGAAAAATCCATTCATCAATCAGACAGAAGAGCTACTAACATTTAACCCGAAATTCAATAAAATTGTGATAAGTTTTCAAGGTCTTAGAGACGTCTAAAAAAAATAACAACGCCAATAGTAACTATTACTCAACTGACATTCCTGTGTTTCGGCTCCAGAACGATGTAAAAGTAACCGTGTATTTAGCTTATATATAACTCTTTAGGTGAGGCCTATTTACTGAGCACTTGACGTCGTTCGGCTGATATGATGATGATAATGATAAATTCAGTAAAAACGAATAATAAATTGAACAGTTTTCCAAAATGAGTTATAGGAAATTAGACAATAATTATATTCAGCCCAGTAACTAATTTCCATTTTGTAACATTTAAAATACGTAAAGCAGATTTTAACCAGATACTTTTTTCATTGAAAAAAAAGTTCTGTCAAAATCCGACTAGTATTTCTTTGGATGGTCTTGATTGTTTTAGGATTATAATGTAAGGTACTTGAATTTTTTAAATTTAAAATTGAGTAAATAATTTGTTATAAATAAAAAATGAAAGACGGTTTTACGGTGAAACCGCAAAGGTAGCTAAAAAACTTAAATTTTCTTGTTCCAAAGCTACAAACATTTTAAATTTTTAGTAAAGGCAAAAGTTTATTTCACGCCGCGAAATACTCTTCATCTCTCCGCACGTAGTACACATGATAAACCACAGATGACGCTTTATCAAGTTAAAATTCAAAGATGGCAGCTCCGTCGCTTGAATATAACGACTTAACAATGGACTCAAATTGACAAATGTTCTTATATTATTTAATTTAAAAACGTTATTTACATGTTACTTATGTGTGACGTCATTCTCGATTTTTCGGTGCAGTACTTAATTACAAAATGGCACATCGAACTTTAGGAAGACTGGAATTTCGCCGAATATTTTCGTCGAAATTTCCTTTCTAATATTTTTCGACAAAACACTAAAATTTGCCGAAATTTCCTGTCGAATATTTTTCTACGAAGCTCTAAAACTCAACGAAATTTTACGCCGAATTTTTTCGACAAAATTCTAAAATTCTATATGCCATTCTGCCAACCACGTACTGAACCATATTCATCGAACTCCCCTTCAATGTAAACAGGTTACCGATACGCAACCCTACTTATTAATACTAAAGTTACTTAAATATCACTTTTTTAACGATGAACGATTTTATCTTATGCTCGCTTAAGCTATCGACTATCGACGATGGCCGACTTCGATCGAATCGACGAAATACAATTACATCATGGACAGAGCTTTTCGACAATCTTGTCCATTTTTTAACAACAACATATTGTTAATATAACTAGTACAGACGCCAGACGACAATCTACCTAAAACTGTCAAACTTTCCCAATTGAAAATTAACCTTATTCCCTTGTAATAAAGCTGAAAATCTATCAAAGAATTTTGACAGATTGGGGTAAGTTGATAAACTCACTTCTGCCCCAAACTGTCAGACTTTTCCAATTGAAAATGAACCTTATTCTCTTGTAATAAAGCTGGAAATCTATCAAAGAACCATACATCTATGATTTGGGTAGGTTGATACGCTGTTCTCTGTACATTTCGGTGAATTTTCTTTTTCTTATCTTAAGATCAACAATATTACGATATTTTAGCGAACAGGACTTAATTCTGCCAAATATTAAAGTTACTACATCGACGCCTGCTCAAAGATCTCACTTCATAAATTAACAATTATGTTACCCAAACTTCTGAAGGCGTTTTTCACACGTGCAGTCACGGGCAAATACATGTATACACTAAGCAATATTTGAAAGAAATTTTCTCCAAAAGGATTGATTAAAATGTGTAATATAATTCTCCAGACCGCCTCCGGCCACGGCGGCTAATCTTAATGCAGACTAGCCACGTACGCAGGAGATATTATAGTGCTCAAGTGTGTGCGCAAACACAGGTGCACTCACTCTTCCCTAACTCTCATAGCCCGATGGGACGGCAATCCGACCGGAGAGAGATCAGGCGCAGGACCAACGGCTTTACGTGCTTTCCGAGGCACGGGACTGACCGAGCTGATTAAAATGTAATGGTGTTACGAATATCATATTCTGGATCCCATACTACTATGAAACTGCCTCGTTGGCCTAGTGGTCCTAAGCACGACTGCTACGCTAGAGGTCCTGGGTTCGATTCCCAGGTCGAGCAAAAAGTGTTATTGGGTATTTCTGTGAAATTCTCAGTAGCAGCTCGGAGTTAGGATTTGTGCCCGGTTAATGGCAATAGGCTCGCCCCCTATTACATGGGACCTAAATATACCGGCGAACTGTGGGTGTACATTGGTACCTACCTCTGCCTAACCCTTCGGGGAATACAGGCGTGATGGTATATTTTTATATACTACTATGAAATTGGTCTTATCTGAACGTTGCAATCGTTCTTTCAGGAGAAAATCGCTTATAAATTTTGCCAAGTGTGTACATGTTTGTGGTCGTGACTGTACTATGACTACCATACTTGGCTAGATCTCTCTATACCTCTTAAAACTTCACCCTGTGATGTAAACTTGGGGTGAGCTGAGCTCTCATCCCATCAGTACAGTGGTTAAGAGATTGGCTGCTGCACTGCATGTCGCGGGTTCGATTCCCGCACGGAACAAATATTTGTATGACCTACAGATAGTTATATGACTGTTTGTGTATGTGAGTTTATATGTTTGTTAACGCACCCATTACACAGGAGAAATTTCTAGCATGGGGCAACGATTTTTAAAAAGGAAAGAAAGATCTTTTTAAATATGCTGGCGCGTGGGTTGGATCGTTTGGTTCCCTTCAAGTTGGTTGAGCTAAACAGTGCTGATGCACGCGTCATATTCGTGAACGGGTGCTGTCAGTTGGGATTTGTCATCTTTTAACTGCCATGGCTTGCATCGTTATTATAATTTTGTTATTTTTTATATTCACCTTCATTGTTTTCACATATAGAAGCAACAAGAATATTGTAACCAAGACTTTGTAAAAACCAAATTGAAGGAAAAGAGTGTCCATGGAGTTTCTTGCTCGTTCTTCTCCATAGAGACCTACGTTTTGGAACGAGCAACTAGCTTCAATTTTAAACTGTAACTTCTTTACAATTCAAAAGTGCCTGCAAATGGTCTAATTGAAATAAATGCTTTGACTTTGACTTTGAGAGAATGGTCTTGCCATATATGGTAGCCATGTCAACACACTTAGCCACTATCTTCACATTACACACTACACACTCTGGGTCACAATGTCACAGTATAACTTCACAGTGAGCTCACTACTAGCTCTCGTCCCCGGGTTCTCTCGTGTTCGGCGGTAAGCTCTGTGGCTGGGCGAATTGGTTCACCATCTTCGTCTGCATCATGTTGAGGAGTATGTCTGAGTATTGTTCTATTAGCGACATGGCGGGGTTGCCGGCGTTCGTTGCTTCTGTGAATAAGAAGAGTTAGGTTATTCAAGTTGTGGTTGCTTCTTCCAGGGATGCGGAATTGGGTAGTTGATATCAGTAACTCAATAATTTCAAGACACAACTTTTTTAGAAAAACACTTTCTTTTTGCGTTGAAATCCGATACATTTTCAATTTATTGCAAAACTAGATTTTTACTTGCTTCGAAATCAATAAATAGTCAATTGAGTAGGCCGATAAGTGACGTTACAGATCGATATTGCTCTACAAAATCTATGGGAAAATCGGGTTTTAACAGTTCATAAAAAGCATGTCAATTGATGGTGGTGTCAACTACACAATTTACTTGAAAAATTCACCACGGCCTTGAAACGCAAAAGGCATGGAACCCGGATGGGTTTTGGTCAGTAAGAGTCTGACACTCCCTTCTGCTTACCCAGAGTGGAGGAAGTAATTTTAAGATTTCACATGCTTAAAAAAATGTAGAAATGGCTCGCTTCTCGTGTATGAAGGCAACCTCAATTCGGGTTCGATATTAATATGTGCTTTCTAAGTTTATCTTAGACATCACCGACATCGGTGAAGGAAAAAGTCGTGAGTAAACCTGGACTTATCTATTATATTTTAAAGAGGTACGTTTTTTTTTGTTTGTAACTAATATGACTCGAAACTACGGGACCGATTTTAAAAAAATTTTCACTAATAGATAGCGACATTATTCCTTAGTAACATCACGCTACAACGCACGGGAGCGGAGCAGTTACCAAAAATGTAACTTAACGCGGGTGAAATAAGCCACGCGGGCAGTTCGATAGTACGTATGTAAATAAATATAATAAATAAATATCTTGGGACAACTCACACACGGCTATCTGATCCCAAGCTAAGCAGAGCTTGTGTTGTGGTAACCATACAACTGATATACATACTTATATAATTTATAAATACATACATCATCACAGAACAAACAATCATGCTCATCACACAAAGTTTGTCCTGGGTGGGAATCGAACCCTAGACCTCCGGCTTAGCAGTCAGGGCCACTAACCACTAGACCAACAGGCCCGTCATTCATCGTCGTCATTCGTCGTTATGTAAAAATAAAGAAGAATGTATAGGTTACCTTTGGACACGAGATGCTCAAGCTTATGCCGTGTGCTGTCGACCTGCAGGCGGTACTCCCCGTCCGTGGAGGACAGGCTGCTGAGCGCCTGGTCGCCGTTCTGTGTGCGCGACACGGCACTGCGGAGGACCTTCTGTGTCTCCAGGATCGCGGCTTCTAGACCTGGTCGGAGATAGAAACATTGTTATGAGTCAAAGTCAAATTATTTATTTCAATTATACCATTAAGAGGGACTTTTAAACGTCATTTACAAGTAAAAAGCAAATAAATTGAATCTATTTATATATTCCCTCGTTCGTCAGGCAAGCTGATTCAGTTCGCCTAACAATACAACTCCTATTGTGTCTTGTTTAGTGTCCTTCCAAGTAATAACTGCTTAGCCTTTTTCCCAACTATGTCGAGGTCGGCTTCCAGTCTAACCGGATGCAACTGAATACCAGTGTTTTACATGGAGCGACTGCCTATCTGACCTCCACAACCCAGTAACTAGGCAACACGATACCTCTTGGTAAGACTTGTGTTCTGACTATCCGTAACGACCATCAAATATTTACGAATGACAGCCGGCGCCAATGGCTACATGTGCTTTCCGAGGCACGGGGGTGTCAACGGTGGGATGGCAACGCATTAGCAAGGCCTCTGGTATTGCAGATGTGTATAGGCAGCGGTGACCACTTAACATCAGGTGGGCCGTCGGCTTGTTTGTCATCCAATGACATGATATTCTTAGTGATGGTGTCTTACCACTGATGTCAGCAGCCGCGTTGGGTTCCCGCTGCAGACTCGCGTACAGCTGCACCACCTTGCACGCAGTCTTGGTCAACTGTTCTGTTAGCGCAGAACACAGCTGCGATGACGACACTGAAATGATAGCACAATGTTATATGACGTGTAACATATTAAACGCAAGCCCTGAAAGTGGTTGGCTCAGAATGGGCTACTGAATCGATTTCAGCTTTTTAGGCTTCCGTACCCAAAGGGTAAAATGGGACTCTGCTGACCGTCTGTCTGTCTGTCCGTCTGTCACCAGGCTGTCTCTTATGAACTGTGATAGTTAGACAGTTGAAATCACAGTTTTCACAGATGATGTATTTCTGTAGAACAAGAAATACTAAAAAAAAAAACAGAATAAAATAAATATTTAAGGGGGCTACTATACAACAAACGTGTTTTTTTTTAATATAAACTGATAACTGCAACAGGTAGCTAGTACGCTCGAAATATTCACATAATATTTAGATATACAGGAAAAAATTTTAACCAGTGCGTAAATTTTGCCATAATAAACTTCAACACGTTTTATTAAACACGTATATTTTTTTAAAACCATATTTTATTGTCACTCGGCGCTAGCGCATTCCCCACCCCCTCACCCCAGCCATGCGCCCGGGCGGCGGACAAGAGTTGTCATTGATAGTATGGCGAATAGATTTTGTCCATGTTTTGCTTATTTCAAACTCGGATAAGGATGAAATTTTTTTTTTTTTTTTTTTTAACTAAACACGGAAATGTGTTCTATTACTAACACTGAACTACCAAAAAAAATTTACGCACTGGTTAAAAACTTATCCTGTATATTCACTTTAAAAATACCATAATAAATCCCATACCCATACCCCACCACCACCCGTACCCCATACCGTATTTTTTGCCGTTTTTATAGATAATGGTATGGTACGGAACCCATCGTGCACGAGTCCGACTGGCACATGGCCGGTTTTTTTGGTGCTATACTCACAGTTGGCTTCAGCCGGCGCATCCTGCTTCGTTCTCTGTCGCGGATTCGCTGTAAGTCTGGCTGTCACCTCTCTCGCTTTAGCTGACAGGTCTCGCTCACTCCCACTGCGACCTGCGACCAAATATTGTACGGTCAACTAATCAAATCATTTATCTATACTGATATAAAGCGGGCAGTGGACGGTGAGCAATGGGTAGCTCACCGTCCGTACGTTAACTAACGGCAGATCGTGTCGACGGCGCGTTCGCGTTCCACGTGCGCCTCAAAGAGATGTCAGCAAACTTGAAAGGGGCCACTAAGGGCCGATGCCTGCCGGGGCTGCGGGTTGTGAGCAAGAGATACCGCGCCCCCGGAACGCAAAGGGCACAAGAAGGAACATGGATAGGTATCCATGTTCCTTCTTGTGCCCTTTGTAAGTAAAAATCTCCCTCCCTCCCTCCCGCCCCGCCCCGCCCAGGGCGGGTGAAGTTATTTGATGATACCCCATCCGGGAAAACAAAGGGGCGCAGGACGTTGTAGTATGGCCAAGGACAATCCACCAATCCATCCTAAAGCCTTCCAAAGACAAACCTTGTACTTACCGATTCTCCTTTGACTATGGTCGACGGAGGAAGCCCTGGGTCGGGGCGGAGCGCCCGGCTCGGCGTGCGCGCGCTCCTCGGCCTCCGAGCTGGACTCCTCGTGCGCCGCGCCCGCCAGGCTCACTGTTAGCGTTACTTGTGGTTAATAGCGTGATAGTGCGGCGGTGATACTGCTGCCTTCCGTGATTATTTAGTACTTGATAAGGGAGTTGATGCTGTTATGTCAAAACGGGCTAACCCACAGTAATTTATTTTCTCGTCTTGTTAAACTTTTTTTGTAACTAGTTTTTAAGTGAATGTTGTGGTTCCCTGTAATTTGAGGAGCACAGAAATATGTTCGCAGTTATCATTTGTAACCATGTAATTTGTGTATCCTCTGTTGGAAATCCAAAATAAATAAATAATTCAGTTAATTGGGTAGATGACAACACTACAACACTAATCAATTGACGTACTTTTAATGAGCTGTCAAAACGTCATACCCCCATAGATTTTGACAATACTAAACTATGACGTCACTTTTTTGTCATCTCAATTCACTAACTGTTTATTGATTTTAAAGCAACAAAAAACGAATTTTATATAATTAGATTAAAAAAATCTCGGGTTTTCAGGTGACCAATGTACACCCAGAGTTCGCCGGTATGTTTACATCCCAAGTAATAGGGGGCATAGGCTATTAGATGGGAACTAAACATACCGGCGAACTGTCAAAATAAATTAATAAAAATCTTTTCGTAAAATGAGAGAATGTGTGTAAGCTTGCTTTGACATAACTCGTGTCCAAATCGTTGCCATTATAGTATTTGACGTTTCAAAGGATCAAAATAAATAAGGGGCTATAAATAAATATCAATTTCCTGTGATTTTAGTATCTTGTGCGCTAACTACACGGTTTAAACTATTAGGCAAGTTCGAAGACTACCATGCACAGTCAGATCATAGGATCTGATTCTAGCCTTTTCCCAACTATGTCGGGGTCGACTTCCAGTCTAACCTGATGCAGCTGAATACCAGTGTTTTACAAGCCGCGACTGCCTATCTGACCTCCACCACCCCGTAACTGGACAACACGATACCCCTTGGTAAGACTGTAGTCAGACTTCTCGGCTTCTGACTATCCGTAACGACTGTCAATGATCTCCGGACCTGATGTTAAGCGGTCACCGCTGCTTATGGACACTTGCAACACCAGAGGCATCACTCGTAAAAACTCAAAACCTCAATACTTCATTCTTGAAGAACCCTATGCTGTAGTCTCTTGGGAAAACCTCTTAGCTAACAAGCTAAGAGGTTTACGAGCGCGGCATTCTTCTGCTTAGCGTTTCGATAACAATCGAAACGCTAAGCAGAACAATGCTCCGCTCGTGCCTTCTCTGTATGAGAAGAGGCCTTTGCCCTGCAGTGGGACAGTATTCATTGTCCCACTGTAAATCAGTATTGCCACTTTTCTAGTGATCATTGTCTCGGCGCTTTTCTTGTGGTCGCCACTGTTGATTTTGGCTTACAGCAGTTGGTTTGGGAACAGTGTGGCGGGCTTGTTCCATTGAAAGGGGACCAGTATCACAGATTAAATAAGTATAGATACTTCACTCCATAGAAAAAACTCAACGCTATAATTACCTACAACACGTTCGTGCGTGAGAGAGAGAGATAGCAATGACGCGCGTCATACAACACAGCGCTAGGGCTATCTATGCTGAGAAATGATTACACAAAAGAATAGGTGACTATAAAGTATTATTGTGTAGTATTATTGTATGTACTGAAATATGTATTTTCTGTACACTACAAATTGCATTGCGAGGTTTAGACATTATTGAAGGCGCGAGTATCATTTATTTTGTTGCGGTAGGTATAGTACACTCAAGCGAGCGCGTGACAGCCGACTAGATTCGTTGCGCCCGGGCGCAGGCGAGCCGTAGGCACTTAAGAGAGTAACCTTGAACGAGTGACGGAGGCCTGCCAGTATGGTGTTCTTGGAGAGTGTCTTACCTGCGCTGTACGCGTTGGCGAGCCCTCGTCTCCGGGCGGTGTTAGCTGCAGCCTTGTTCATAGAGGAGATGGTGGGCCGCATCAGACCCTGGGGGCGGTTGGACTGCTGCCGCGAAGGTTGAGGGTCGGATTCTGAGTCGCTCTGTAAGGGAGTTTTATGTTATTGTTTATATGCTATATCTTGAAAATGAAACTGTGAAGCGGGTTTCGACTTCTAAGCAGATGAAGTCGCGGGGAAAAGATACGTGCAAAATATTCATGTAAAAAAGTTGAAGTTGTTGTTCTTTTTTTATAAATAGGATGGATTTTTCTGTTTGTTTGTATTGAATAAGCTTCGAAACCATTGGACCGATTTTAACCATTTTTTTAACCAATATATGGGTAAGTTATCAGGAATTAACATAGGCTAAATAACATCATGCTACGACACACGGGTCCGGAGTAGTATTAGAAATAAACACACACTTATGAAAAGCGTAAAGAAAAATTGAGCATTTACCTGGTTGAGTACCCCAACGCTTGAACTCCTGGTCATATTAGACTTGTTATTATACCGCGGCGCCGGTCGCACGAAGTTACTCGGTGACTTACTGCTGGAACCGTTCTGAGGGGTCGACGGCTTTGATGATGGTCCTATTATAAGAAAAGGATTAATAGAAGGAAAAATAAAGGTCGCAGTTATGCCCAGAAAACCAATCATTGTCATCATCATCATCACAATCATCATCGTCAGCATCATCATCATCATCACAATAATTATTATCGTCATCATCGTCATCACAATCATCATCATAATTACAATCTTCATCATAACACCGTCATCATCACAATCATCATAATCATCATCGTCATCATCATCACAATCATCATAATCATCATCGTCATCATCATCACAATCATCATCATAATTACAATCTTCAACATAACACCGTCATCATCACAATCATCATCGTCATCATCATCACAATCATCATCATAATTACAATCTTCATCATAACACCGTCATCATCACAATCATCATAATCATCATCGTCATCATCATCACAATCATCATAATCATCATCGTCATCATCATCACAATCATCATCATAATTACAATCTTCAACATAACACCGTCATCATCACAATCATCATCGTCATCATCATCACAATCATCATCATAATTACAATCTTCAACATAACACCGTCATCATCACAATCATCATCGTCATCATCATCACAATCATCATCATAATTACAATCTTCAACATAACACCGTCATCATCACAATCATCATCGTCATCATCATCACAATCATCATCATAATTACAATCTTCATCATAACACCGTCATCATCACAATCATCATCGTGATCATCATCACAATCATCATCATAATTACAATCTTCATCATAACACCGTCATCATTACAATCATCATAATCATCATCGTCATCATCATCACAATCACAATCTTAATCATAACATCATCATAATCTTCCTGCCCTTATCCCATGTTACTTGGGGTCGGCGCAACACGTTTTCTTCTTCCATGCCGTCCTGTCAACCGACATGCTATCACTGACTCCCTTCTATCAAAACATTCTTCACACAATCCATCCATCTTTTCTTTGGCCTCCCTCTTCCTTTCCATCCATCCATACATTTATATTCATAACTCTTTTGGTCACACATTCAGAAACCAATCAAACGTTGCCCCACACTAGAAATTTCTCCTGTATCGTGGATGCGTTTACAAACACATAAACTCACATACACAAACAGCCAGACCCGGAACAACTATCTGTAGGTCATACAAATATTTGTTCCGTACGGGAATCGGACCCGCGACACTCAAAGCACTCAAAAGATTAAATTACTCAAATATTCAATAATAATAGAATTACTTCAGAAAAAATATCATTATGTGGGTTGGTATTTTCTGGCATTTAACTGCGACCTTGTAAGTTAGGTCGTTATAGTTATACAGAAGTGACTTTTAAACATAAAGAAGGATGAAATTGTAGTTATAATTAATTTAGAACATTAATCAACGGTATTTCGAACGAAAAATTAATGTGACAAATTGACAAGCGTACTTTAGCTACTGTGTCTTTTTTATATTCATGGATGGCAAACAAGCCGATGGCACACCTGATGTTAAGTGGTCACCGCCCTGCCGGGGCTGCGGGTTGTTCGAAAGAGATACCGCGCCCCCGGAACGCAAAGGGCACATGAAAGGAACATAGACGGGTTTTAGTCAGTAAAAGTCTGACACGACCTCCCGCCCCGCCCAGGGCGGGGGAAGTTATTTGATGATTTCCCGTATATAAAAAAAAAAAAAAGTGGTCACCGCTGCCTATACACATCTGCAATACCAAAGGCCTTGCAAATTCGTTGCCATCCCAGAGACAAAAGTTAAAATGTGTCATGTGCCTGTAATTACACCGGCATCCATACCCTTCAAACCGGAACACAGCAACGCTGTTTTGCGGCAGATATAGGTATGGTGGTAGTACTTCCCCGGACGAGCTGAATGATTAACAACTAATCTTGACAATTAATCACATTAATATTTCGTTCGAAACCGAAGGTTAGAAATTTTTTAAACATACAATTAATCAAATACCATGTATCTAATACTTACACATAAAGATTAAAATATGAACACTTTTACTATTACATTAACTCTACATAAAAAGCAATGTATAATGCACTAATAAAAACTAGCGTTAATTTACGATTGAGCTTGTTTCTCCCAAACCGAGCCAACCCACAATATCTGAATAATTGAATTATTATGTCATACTAATTCAATACGGCTAATATGTAACTTAACAACCAAAACAATTAAGTTTTCGTTGATAAGTAACATGCTTAAAATATCAAAAAAAAATCTTAAGATTTTTTAGATATTTTGAGGTGAGTTAGTTTGTTTTGGCAGAATCCTACTCAATAAAACTAAATACTATTAATTTACATTCAAAAAGCGTGCACTATTATTTAGAGGAGATATTTTTTTTTAGTTTGCCTTGACCATTTAGCTGTCGTCACGTTGACAGTTTACAGCCAAATGGTCAATAAGGCTGTAAACCAAATAAACTCTAGCAGACATTGCATCCCGACTAAAACAAACTACATAACACAGTTAAACGTGATCATACCCAGTTAATTTCGACCATACCCAACAAATTTCTACCAAATTCAGTGTTAATGTTGATTAACCTTAGTAAATTTCGACCAAACCTAGTTAATATCAACCTGACCTAGATAATTTTGACCAAACCCAGTTGATTTCGACCAAACCAAACTAATTTGGACCGTATTTAGTACTAATTCCGACTATACCCAGTGCTAATGTTGACTAACCTTAGTTAATGTCAACTAAACCCAGTTAATTTCGACTAAACCCAATCAATTTCGACTAAACCCAGTTAATTTCAACCAAACCCAGTTAACTTTGACCAAACCCAATCAATATCAACCGGACCCAGTTAATTTCGACCAAACTCAACTAAATTCGACCGAATTCAGTTTTTAATTCGACCAAACCCAGTTAACATCTCCCAAATCCCAGTGAAGTCTAACCAGAGCCCACCAAACGTGTTTACAACACATACAACCACCACCAGACGCACCTTGCGGTGTCCTCGGTGCCGGCATGGGTTTCGCGGCGAGGTCTGACAAGGAGATGGCCCTCCTCATTCCCGAGCCCTCCTCCTCTCGATCAGAGACGGACAGTTGCGTACGATTCGCTGGCGACACGATTGCTTATAAGTATAACATGCTATTATAGCGAGCTGAACGGTTCTGTGGTATGTAATTCGTAAAAGGGGGCTTCCCCTTTTTAAAAACAAAATCTATTGATTCATACATTTTTGCTGATGGCCCAGTGGTTAAGGCGCCCATCTCTCATGTACGAGGTTGTGGGTTCGCAACCGGGCACGGGCAAGTTACCTATGTGACTTTTTCTTTTGTTTGAATTCATATGTACATTCTAAGTTTATCTTGGACATCACTGACATCGGTACTATGTCAGAGTTCATTGAGGCGGTTTAGAAACTCTGACACTAGGGTGTGTGGGGTCGTTAACGAAAACCATGTAGGCATAGGTATGACTGGTGAAAATATACTTTTGTAATGAAATGACTTTGTAATGAAATATATTTTTGTCAGTTATTAGGTAAAAAAACAAAATAATTTGTTCATTCCATCCAATCCATTTTCCCCGTGTACCTATAATAGGCGTAGGATTTTATTTGGTACCGCTGATTAAGTTTTCATTTCAGGGAGTGTCGAATCATGATCTAACGGCAATATGGTAATGTAGTACCATAAAGAAAAAAATATGTTTTATTTTGTAAAATGGATGAGTACAATACACGTACATAGCTGATGGAATTGAAAAAAAAATACCATTGCTAATTCCGGAGACATTGAAAATTAATTCTTCGTATTGCAAACCAAATTAAAATGCCAGCTGCTTTACTAAAGATATTTATTAAATTTTTATGTACCATATACTACACAAAAAAATAATGAATCTACGCTATTTTTGACGACCAAAATACTAGTATTTAAATACCAATTTTACCATTCAGATTGCTATAACTAAGTACACAAAAACACAAAAAAATATATAAAACGCGCATGCATGCACGACAAAATCTCAGCACAGATGCACAAAATCATGCTGAAAAAAAAAACCTGAAAAATAATATATAAGAAGCTATGTTAAGGTGATATGTCGTGAATTTGCCGTGCGGTAAAAGGAAAATAATATTTGCACAATAAATCGATTTGCCTATAATTTAAATTTTGGGCGAATTCACAAAATATCACGTTATTTTGTGGTTGATTTGACTTTTAGGTTGTTATTGGTTTGTAAATATTGTTTGTATGAAATGTACTAATATAGATTTTTTGATTCGTTCATAATACCTACTATATGTTTTTTTTATTGGAATATGACGCGTAATACGACGCTTTAAGAGTGTTTATGCCGCTAGGTATTTCATATAAACTTTAAAGTTCAAAATATTGGAATATAACGAACCGATTTTAATTAAACTAAATGATTTTAATAACATTAAAATGATTTAGTTTATTAAAATATAATACATAGTTTATTAAATTATACATTTAGTATGTATGAATTTAATAACTAAATAAATCCAAGAGACTATATTTGAAATAGAGCTAGCGACTCATCTCGTTTTCGCGCGGTTGCAATTGACTAAACATCAGATGTGTTTGAATGACATTTTAATACAAAATACCATCCAAATTCCTGATGAATTTGTTGAAAAACAATTACGATTACAACAAAATAAATTAACCAAAGCACACAAGTACAGTTCAGAGCGATTTTCAGTTCTGTATAAAACTTAAAAACGATCTTTATTGAACGTATGAAGTCTAACCAAAATCATTTCATAAACTTCTAAAATGAAATACCGTGCAGCATCAACATAACTAACAAAGTAACAATAAATTTTTTACCAACAAAAAATCCCATTTCATCAAAAAATATTTCAAAGCCAATAACAATCTAAACGTAGCCACCTCCACATAGAAACACGCAAATAAAAGGGACCATAACGACATGAAATAACTTGTCACATGCTGTCCCAAACCTGGGGTTGGCGTGAATTTCGATGGCAAAACCGGATTTTGAATAGGCACCTTCTTCGCTAAACAAGAACCTCTAGGCGTACCGTAAAACACCGGTCTTATCTTATGCGGAAACAGACGGTTTTCCATACACAACCTAGGCGTTGGACCTCTAATAATCTTTCTGAATGGAGTTTTTGGTCTGCTGAAACCGTAAAAATGTAGCCTTTTTGGAGAATTTGTGCAGCTAGAGCTGGTCGTTGACGATTCGTAGTTCTCGCTGTCTAGGTGAACGTCGGTTTTTGGTATCACCATTTCGTTGTAAACTCTTTGTTTTAGACTTTTTGGTGGGTTTCCTACTTCTGGTTGTACGGCGTTGTTTAGCTGTACGTCTTCGATTGGTCCTGTGTTCCCTGCTTCGTTGGTTATATCTCTTCCGACGGTGACTAGGCCTCCAATTTGATCTGAATCCAAAATGTCTGGTAGACTTAGATTTCTTTTAATTTCTTTGTTGTCTGATGTTGTTTCAGTGTCTGTATCTGCTTCTTCAAGAGTGAGAGAGGCAAAGTTGTGGACTGTAGACGACTGTTTCGTTGCTAACTTCTCAAATTTCCTGGACAGCAGCTTTACTACCCCTTTCCCATCATTTATATTAGCTTTCAAAGGTCTCATTCTCCATTCTTTAAGAATCTTCTCTTGAAGAATCCTCTTCTCTTCCATTTCTACTAATTTGTTGATTATTTCTATTTTTCTTTCAATGTTTTTGTATTTTTTAATTTCGTCCGTCATTTCTGGTGATATGTTTTCTTTGGTGTCACTTTGTTTGCTGTGCGAAGGCCTTGGTATATCGGCTCTGGCAAGTTTCAAATTGAGCTGTTCTTTAGCTGTTTTAGCGTATATTTTATTATCTTGTTCAGCGTAGTAATCTAAGGAGTCTTTAGCAAAATCGTTTGCGTCTACATCAAGAGAATCCATGCTGACTTGTTTTAACCTTTCCATTCGTTGCATAGCGTAAACTTCTAAGCTATCCATCTGTATTTCTGACTTATTCTCATTAACGTCTTTTTCTTTCACGAACACGTCGAAATGTTTCTCGCTATTATCTGGTTCTACGTTTGAATTTGCATCTTCTGGTTTCTTATTGGCTAGATAGTTTTTGTTGTGTAGTCCGTCTAGTTTAGCTTTGTACTGTGACGATATCGATGACGTCAGTCCTGACTTCTCTATGCCCGCTTTGAGTCTGTTGTTCATTTTGACAGATGACGTTCTTTTGATTGGTTTGGGTGGCTTGTGTGGGACAAATTCCATGGTTATTTTAGTATTGTTATTCTTCTGGCCTGAACCTCTTTCTAAGCTCTTAGTAGCATTATTGAATTTGCCATTAGACTTCTCTTTATTCAACTGGTTCTTATTGACCTTTGTCTGTGAACTCTTCCTTATCTGCTCTTCGAATTTCTCTAAATTCTTCTGAACGTGAGAATTCCGTTTCTCCATCAGATTTTTCAAGGGATTTGGTTTCGAAGCCGGTTCTAAAACCACTTCGAAGCTACAACTCTTCGATTTGATCATGGCATTCTTTTCGCAGCCGACCATTTCGCTTTTGTACTTATCAGCGAATTTTGGCTGTAGAGATTTGCTTGCGTTCACCATGTAATCAGTCTTATTTAACCTCGGTATTTCATCGCTAAGTTTCTTTTCTTTATTATACTGCTGAATATTATTTCCGTCGAAATAATACGCAATATTCTTAGCTGGTGGAGGTTGTTTGGATGAAGAGTCATACAAACTCTTAGATCTCGTTACAGTTTTATGTCCATCCATTGGGACTTCAAAGCCATACACTTTATTTGCTGGAGGTTTAGGGTTTGAAGTTACAGTATTAGGTTTGGTGTCTCTGTAGTTAGGGCTGGAGGCATCTCCTAAATAATTGTTGTACATGTAACCGAAATAGGCGTTGTTGGGGCTAGAGCCGTAGCTTTTGGACGTGTTATCGAACTCATAACAGCTTTTACTGTTTCGCGGAATGCTTTGATTCTTCTGTGAATTGTGTTTCTTAGGCTTGGCGCCTTCAAACAACATTTCCAAAGGCGCGCTTTTAGTACATTCCGAGTCATCAGATAACACACTCTCTAAAGAATTACAGTTAGTTCTGCAAAGTTGGTTGTCGTTATCCAGAAAATCGTCCGACAGAACCGATTCCTGGCTGCAACTGTTCTTCATATACTTCTTCTGGTTTAAGAAGAAACTTGCGCTACTGTGTCTGTGATTTTCTAAATACTCAGTATCGTGAATATTTTCGTACGAGCAGTTCTGTGAATCGTTTAAATTGTATTTACTGCTATCAAATTTGGCTTGTTGGAAGGCAACTTCGTTACCGTATTTCAGGAAAATCTCGTTTGAGATGCTGGAACAATTGGAATTGTCACTTAGGACTGATTCGTTGGACCTTGTAACACACCTCTTGGTCAGGACACTTTGGCACCTGTACATATTGGAGTTGTACTTCATGGAGTCTTCGTCAATATCATCCAGGTTCGACGGCATATTCCTGGGTAGTGTAGAACTCTTCTGATTGGCTATGTAAGCAGGTTTTACGGGCACTACAGGCTTTTCACCGGCGTAGATTTCATAGTTAGATACAGCTCGCCTTGGTAGGTTTTTAGTATGTTTTTTACAAACTTTCTTGGAGTACAATTTGTTTTTACAACTCGCGTCTTGGCTGAGACTGCAATCTTCTAAGGAGTCAGATGAAAAGTTGCCATCATCTTTTTCTTTTGTCGGTTTCAAATCGAGGTCATCTTGTCCTCTAGCAACATCGTATTCATCTAAGTCACCATATTTCTTAGTTATTTCCGCGATCATCTTTTCAGTATCCGATTTTATAGTATCGACTATACTCTTACCGCTATCCTTAAGATTTTTATTATCAAAACCTACGAAGAAGCTTAAAGAATTCCTCTTTTTAGGGTCTAAGGAATTAGTATCAGGCTTTTGAGTCTTCTGATTAGCTTTGTCCGCCCATTTACATTCTTCAGAAACCGGAGACACAGGACAAGACTTATAATTCTTGAAAATACTCCGCGCAGGTTTTACAGACTTAGGCGGAGCTGGTTTCTCATCAGTTTTTGTTAGGTTTAACGTAAAATTCCGTGGTTTCGGTTCTCGAGGTTCCTTCTCGGGAAAAAGACGGTTGAAGACTTTCGATTGGACGGGTTTTGTCATGTCTATTGTGAAGGCTAGTGGTTGTTTTGGAGGCAACTGTTCCTTAAAGACCATAGGCTTTGCATCATAAGTGGTGAAATGCATGTTCCGTCTATCATTCTGTGGTGGTGGGATATTCGCGTGGGGAGGCACGTATGGTGCTACATTATCTAAGTAATCTGGTATTATCTTATGGTTCAAATTCGCAGGTATAGCGTAGGGGTTCTTGTTGCGATAATCAAGGTACGGGTTCAAACTATCGAAATAGTTTGAGTTAAGACTGTCAAGATTCTCTTCTGGACATGGCAAGATTCCTGGTCAGCGTTAAGGGAAATAATTTTTGTGTTTGTTAGTATATAGCGATGATGAGTTTATTTATAAACGCTTTGTTTGCTGATGGTAAGCTATACTTGTCAAGGTCGGTTTTCGGATGGGGTGGGGATTTTTATAAATATTTGCTTAAAAACTTGTGATGGCCCAGTGGTTAAGGCACCCACCTCTTATGCACGAGGATGTGGGTTCGCAACTGGGCACGGCAAGTACGAATGTGTCTTTTTATAATTCATATGTACTTTCTAAGTTTATCTTGGACATCACTGACATCGGTAAAAGAAAATATTGTAAGGAAACCTGGAATTCTGAAATCGCCAATCCGCCTTGAGCAAGCGTGGAGATCAATGCTCGTGCCTTCTCTGTATGAGAAGAGGCCTTTGCCCAGCAGTGGGACAATCATAGGTTGGTATTATTTGTAGCTAAAGCGTTTATAAATAACTTATAATGACGTCACACGTTAGTGAAATCACACACATGAGTAAAACAGTCAAAATTTTTATAAATCAGATTTAAAATTATTTTAAACGAAATTTCTTTATGAATTTTATAATGTACCTTTGACTGTAATTTTTGAAAGAAATTGAGTATTCATATATCGGGTATTTGAACTTTTAGGACATGATATTAAATGTCTCAGCTTTGGCTAAGCAATATTGTTGTCTCTTTCGCACAACAGGCTAAATTCGACTGCGAGAGAGAGATGGGAACACAGCTGAGTCGAAAGTACGAGAGTAATCTTTTTATATTTTCGTCTAATTCTTTACTATACACATTATCACGCCTGTATTCCCCGAAGGGTTAGGCAGAGGTGTACCAATGTACACTTACAGCCCACTGGTATGTTTTAGGTCCCATGTAATAAGGGGCGAGCCTATTGCCATTAACCTGGCGCAAATCCTAACTCTGAGCTGCCACTGAGAATTGTATAGAAAAACCCAATAACACTTTTCTCGACCTGGGAATCGCACCCAAGACCTCTGCAGTCTCTGCAGTCGCGCTTAGGTCCACTAGGGTAACGAAGCAGTCTCCTAAATGTTTAAATAGTCGTTTAACGACTTTATGTTCTTAAGACTTTCTATTTCTAAGGTTTCTGCACCCAAGGGTGATAAACCAGACCTTATTACCCTATTATTAAGAGATCACTGTCTCTCTGTCTAAGCCACGCAGAGGAAGTCGCGGGCAGACTCTAGTTCTTCTTCTTTTTAGCGTTTCGATGACAAACATTTATAGAGGTATTATATTGTTGCGGGCAAGAATTTGTAAATAACTAGTTAATAATAAACCACTGTCAAATACCACAGATGAATACTCAATCTCTTGCCACAAAATTAAACGCATAGTCAAAGTGAAGCGTCTTACCGTAAGGCCTGGAATTGGATGGGATGGCCATGGAGACGGGGCGGCTGCGACGAGAACTGTCCTTCTCAGGAATGTAAGACAGGTCAGTAGTCGATTGACTGGATTTCAGGTTTGAACGGAATGCCACCTGAAAGAACGATTTAGTTTTTGTAAAGAAATAAGAATGATACAAGTTGTCTATGTTAATTATAAAAAGGAAAGATTTGTTTGTTTGTTTGTATCGAATTTGTTCCGATACTACTGGACCGATTTTAATCATTTTTTTTTCACCAATACATAGTTACATTATCACTGAGTAATATAGGCTATATAATAAAATTTGGAGGGATGAGGAACAGGGTGTAAAGTCTCTCATCTTACTTAGAAAAGGGAGGATCCTCCGAGCAGACGGGTGTTGTGTCTGGTGGACTACTGCCCGACGGTTGTTGTCGGGATTTTGTATATATGCTAATGTCGCGGAGAACTTTGATAGCGCGATCTAGGCAACGTCAGTTTTGCCGTAGTAGTTGGCATGCTGTGTGATAGATGTCGCTACAAAAAAATGCAGTTTTCTTGTCATCTATAGACGATTGTAGCGTATTAGGCACGTTTTCATTTGTCGGCTATACGCGACTGTCGCGTTCAAAAGGTTAAGTACTCACACTCTCCAGCTGGCGGCGTGTCTCCAGTATCCTCCGGTTGAGTTCCTCCCGGCGCCGGGCGGCCTCCGGGTCCAGCATCTTGGCGGGCGTGCGCGGGGCGGGCGAGGGCCGGGCGGGCGGAGCCGGCGCGCGGGACAGGTGCTGCGACGATAGCGATGTGTTGCCTGGGGAGATATATTGATTATTTATTTATTTGATTATTAATCAATACAAACTTAAAACCTTTTAAATGTGAAAAATAGTCTCCCAAAGTCAACTAGACGGTTTGACTGGGAGATCAGACAGCCACAAAATCCCACTAACAGAAATAATTACACTTCCCCGGACGAGCACCTTCACAAAGAACTCTGCAACTACTAAGTTTATGGAGGACACCACTGGCATCTAAATTTGTATGATTATTATGATGACATTTCGATTATTATTATCCTGGCATTGGCAACTGTGTGCTAGTAAGTAATAGAGTTGTGTAATTCCAAATATGTGTTTGTTGTTTCAGCACAACTAACTTTATTATTATTTGTAAGCACTCGAGTAAACTGAGCGAACTGACCATATTATTGTAACACCCTGTATCTGAAACCTACATACATAAACTCACGCCTTTTTCCCATGGGGGTAGGCAGAAACCACAGAACGCCACCTGCTACGATCCTTCCACACTCCTTTCGCCTCCACGTTCATACATCTAGTCATACAAGCACGCCGGTTACGAGTACTGCGCACCTGACTTTTCTGAAGAACCTCACCAATAAGGAAATCTACATTGACGAGTAAATTTGATTTGACTCGCTATTCTTATCTTTTAAGAACAGTTCTGTATGACATCATGTCTGCTTACCCTGAGTGAGCGTGGCATCCATCTCGGCGCCGCTGAGGCTGTCGAAGGCCGACTTGAGGTACTTCTCGCGCCGCCCCACCGTGTCCAGCGACTCGCACGAACCGGACAACGGGTTGCGTTCCGTATTATCGCCAGACGGAGTTGACACCTGTGGAGTAAATTGAGATTTTAAGGAACTTTGTTTCTTTTTTTTTATTAAAAAATGTCAACGAAGGGTTCATACAACCGTAAAATAAATAGCATATTACATACAAACAAAATACATTATATTTTTGGTATTGGAACCCCACCCTTTAATCTTTAACTTAATTTATTTTAACAATTTGTCGTTATAGCGAAAATAGAAACACACATACCAACACGCTCTTATTTCACAAAGGGTTAAGCATAAGTGTACCAATGTACACCCACAGTTCGCCGATATATTTAGGTCCCATGTAATAGGGGGCGAGCCTATTGCCACTAACCGGGCACGAATCCAAACCCCGAGCTGCTACTAAGAATTTCGTAGAAAAACTCAATAACACTTTTTGGCCGACTTAAGAATCTTACCCAAGACCTCTAGCGTAGCAGTCGCGCTTAGGACCAGTAGGCTACCGAGGCAGTTAAATAGAAATTGATTTTGATTTACCTCGTCATCATCCGAGTCCACCGGAGTCCCGCTGAGCTTGGCATGCGGAGGTGGCAGTTCCAGCCTGGTCTCCCCGGTCCACCGCTTGGAGCGCCGCATTGACTCGCGCAGCTGATCAGCGTCCATCGCGTTCACCATGAACTCGCTGTGACAGGAAGGTCATCGTCAATTAACGTACGGACGGTAAGCTACCCATTGCCCACCGTCCATAGACCCGCGTCTACGGTGGCCGGGAGTCGTCTCGCGGCTCCCGACGCCCGGAGCGTCTCCCGCGGCGGCTGGGACGAAGGTTTTGTGCCTCTGACGTCCCGCCATTTCCTTCTCTAGCATTACAGCTTCACAGAAGGAGGTGGCTGCTTCCCATTCCCTCTCGCTCCGGACCATGGCCAGTGCCGGACGCGAGAGGTCGCCGCCGCCGATGGCCGCCACGAGGACGCGGCGGTGCTCCGCCCAAGCGGGGCACTACGCCAAGGTATGCTCTACCATGTCCTCAGGGCGATCCTCACAATTTTTTTTTTTTATATCTTGGGACAACTCCCACACGGCTATCTGATCCCAAGCTAAGCAGAGCTTGTGTTATGGTAACCAGACAACTGATATACATACTTATATTATTTATAAATACATACATATTATAGATAAATCACACCCAGACACAGAACAAACAATCATGCTCATCACACAAAGTTTGTCCTGGGTGGGAATCGAACCCACGACCTCCGGCTTAGCAGTCAGGGCCGCCAACCACTAGACCAACAGGCCCGTCACAATTAGCTTAGCGCTGAGGGCACGTTTTTCCTTGTTTGACGTGGCGGTCAAAATGTTAGGCATATAAATATTATTCTATTCTATAACTTCGTCATCAAGTCCAGCTTACCCAGGCGTCTCATCATCATTGTTGCCAGGATAGTAGGTGGGCCTGTTGCCTCTCTCCGAGGAAGAAGTCCGTTCTCCGTCAGATATGTCCTCGATGTCACCATCGTGCTCCGTCGACTCTTGATCCTGAACAATAGGTAGACAAACATACAAACAGGTATTGTTATCATATTATTCATACTTATATTTTATAAGGTGTTAAAAAAACAAATTTCGTGTAGGTACTTGCTCAGTTTCGAAAAACAAATTTAAGGCATGTTTTTTTATTATCTCAATTTTTCACGTTTAAAAGCGATTTAATTAAAATTTTTAACTAACTTGCTTTTTTTATGTGAAAAATAAAGTAAATAAAAATTGTTTTTTTTTGCCTTATTTTAGTTTTTTGATACGGATACACGAAATGCAAAGTTGATTGTTTAACACCTTATTTATGACTACCTTAAAAAGTGACTGTCCATTTGTTACGCTTTAACCACTAAACCGCTGAACCGATTTTGATGAAATTTAGTACGGAGTAATTTTGAACCCCAAGAAAGGAGATAGGCTACTTTTAATTGCACGACATAGTCTGCGTCCGGGATAACCGGTACTTCGGGCAAAAGCTAGTGAAATGTAATGAACGGTAGTAAAAAACCGGTCAAGTGCGAGTGGTACACACACACGAAGGATTCCGTAGTACTAAACAATACTTAACATTACATACAAAATAAAACAAGTTCCTTGTATGGTATAAAATAAAAAATTAAAAACAAAAAAATAAAAAAAAAAACAAAACAAACCGCACCTCATACTTAAAACTGCCGAGCGACGAATCGTCGGTGTGGTGTCGCGTCCGCGCCTCAGTCGCGCGACTTTTCGACAAATTAATCGTAACCTAACGTCGACAAACATAAAATAACATAAATAGGTGTGCGGTGAACACAAAAAAAAAACGTAATAAAATGAAGAATAATTATTAATATTTTATTTTTTAATTAAAGATAATAATTTGTGCATCTTTAAATAAAAATAAATATTACAGTTATTTTAATTAGATATTAGACACCATTAAATAATAATTCCAAGACCCAAATTCACAAAAAAATAAAAATACACTTTACTTTGGCCCTGAAAACCCTATTAATTTTCAAATAAATATTTTATATAACTTTAAAGTCTGTAATAATTACACCATATTAAAGTATAATAATTATTCTTCAATGTGACACATGCAAAAATTATAAAAAATAAACTGTGTATGAATATTCAGTCAAAAATACTTGAAGATAATCTAGCTGTAATAAAATGGTTCCATATTTGGATAGTAGACACCTATCTATCTGCCTAGCCCTTTTTCCTACTATATTGGGGTCGGCTTCCAGTCTAACCGCATGCAGCTGAATACCAGTGTTTTACATGGAGCGACTGCCTCTCTGATCTCTACAACCCAGTAACTGGGCAACACGATACCTCTTGGTAAGACTGGTTAACAAACTTCCCGGCTTCTGACTATCGGTAACGACTGTCAAAGATCTACAAAAGACAGCTAGGACTAACGACTTTACGAGCTTTCTAAGGCACAGTGGTGTCACACCAAACTTCAAACTCCGGACTGCTACTGACAAATTCGTAATGGAAAAACCCAATAACACTTTTTGCCCGACCTGGGAATCGAACCCAGGACCTCACGATCCTCAGTCTCGCTTGCTTCCAATTGCTACAAACTCCGGACTACTACTGAGAAATTCCTAATGGAAAAATTCAGAAACACTTTTTGCCCGACCTGGGCATAGAACCCGCGACCCCACGCTCATCAGTTTCACTACAATTGCTTGGTGATGTCTACTACCCAATAAAACAGTTCCATATTTAAAATAACCGCTTAAAAATGTAACCAATTTTATTTGAAATAGGAATGTAACTTCTCTGTATAAAAAAAAAACTTGATTATTTTTTCCAGTATTCTTGACAAAATCCTCAAAAAAAAGATTAATAATTATAAATATTATTACAGCGAACATACAAAAGCACACACAATGCAGCAAACACATGCAAATACCATGCAATATGAACAGACGTACCGACTGCTCAAAATATTACAACAACTAAGAAAATTCAACCTTACCTCAATGGGATAAAATTCGTATTAGAATAACAAGTTGTTGTTAGTACGTTCATTGTAAAATGCACTTTGTGTCATTGAGATAAAGTTCTGACCATTTTGAACCTAGTCTATTTAGTAAAAATCCTTTTGACCGCCACATCAAAAAATAAAAACGTGCCCTCAGCGCCAAGCTACAAATTCATCCTTTAATACCTACAAAATAGTAGTGAGTTCGGAATTATATCGATATTGTTTTACGACTTATATTTACGTATAAAAGTTTGTCATGAGATCGTGACCGCCGCGTGCTTGGCACGTTTTGGTTTGTCATCTATACATGACTACAGCGTGCTGGGCACATTTTGGTTTGTCATCAATACATGACTGTGACGGTCAATAGGTTAATTGAAGTGAGCTTGAAGTGAGTTAATATCTCACCCGATACTAGGAATTGACAGGTCCCTTTATCGAAATTCACAAAAGCGTTTTATAGAATAGCGCTGCAGTTAATCCCTAAATTGTTGCGGGTCTAAAAATAAACGAAAATTTAAGCAGATATGTACTTTCAACTACATGCAACATGCATCGAAACTATATACTCCATTATTAATATTAAAAAGAAATTAATATATCAGCCTATTACTGTCCCACTGTAGGGCAAAGACCTCTACTCTTATAGAGAAGGCACGAGCATTGATTACCACGCTTGCTTAAGGCAGATTGACGCTTTTAGACTCATGTTAACTATAAGTCAAAGATTCGTCACGATGTTTTCCTTAAACGATGTCAGTAATCTATGAATTTAAAAAGCAATATTGGCACTAGCCCGGATTTGAACTCAAAAGCATGTCCAAGGTTAAAACCATTTTTTTAAGGATTTTAACAGAAGGAGTGTGTCAGACTCTTACTAACTAAAACTCATCCGTGTACCTCCTTTGCGTTCTAGTGCCACGGTGCATTTTTCGAACAAAAAGAAGTGAGTAGCCTCACTGCCTGGGTTGCAGAATTTGTTGTAAGTATTAAAAATATATTTTTTTAAATTGTCTTTTGAAACAACAAAATGATACGAGCAAAACATCACACAAGCAAAAACAAACATAATGAATTGTATTTGACTAAAAAATAATGACATTACAAAATGACTTAATCTTTTAACTAATGACATTACACGATGACGTTTTCAAACTAACGACAAATGAATTTGATGAAAGAAAAAAGCGAAAAATACGAACAAAACAAAACATGGCAAATAAATAGAAAAATAAATGAAAAAAAAACCTTTTCAACCCTTGGCGATATAGTCAGAATGTCATATGTCTTTCTCATGGTTGCATCAAAATTCCTGAACAACGCTTCGACCCTCGGTAGCTGGGATAAATTCAGCGATTTCGGCCTCTAGGTAAAGTTAACCACAACCATAGTGAATGGCTTATTTTTTTTAATTATTTTACCCTTTGAATTTACGCCTAAATTGTATTTTTTTAATCTCAGAGACTAAAGTTAAAGTCAGACCATTTTTACAGGCACTTTTAAATTGTTAGAGAGAAAGTTGAAGCTAGTTGCTCGTTCCAAAACGTAGATCTCTATGGAGAAGAACGAGCAAGGAACTCCATGGACACTCTTTGACAGTTTAAAGGCCTATTCAAACCTGAGCGATATTCGCTGTCGCTGTGGGTAGAGGAACATACCGCGCGGGTTTCGCTCAGGTATTTAGTATCAAGTACCGCGGCTAGAGCGACCTGAGCGATATTCGCTGCCGCTGTGAGTAGAGGTACATACCACGCGGGTTACGAACGGTAGCGAATACCGCTTGGGTCTGAACACTAATATTACCGCATACCCACTGGGTTTTCTCTGCCGCAGACGGTAGCGAATACCGCTTAGGTCTGAATAGGCCTTTAAGTTAAAGTCAGACCATTTTTACAGGCACTTTTAAATTGTTAGAGAGAAAGTTGAAGCTAGTTGCTCGGTACAAAACGTAGGTCTCTATGGATAAGAACGAGCAAGAAACTCCATGGGTTCTCTTTGAACGTTTCATACGACAAACATAAAAAATATTATTTTCAAGTTGAACACATAAATATTTCAAATCAGTCTCTGAGATTATAAAGCCCTTTTGTTAGGCTAGAAACTTTGGATTTGTAAGTAAAAAAAAAAAAACAACAAAATCCGGGAAAAAAATATAAGGACAGACAACCCAAAACAGGCTTTTAATAGTGTAAGATAAGGGCAAAATAACGAACAGAAAAATAAACCATTCACAAAAAGAAAAATAAAAGAAAAACGTTATAAAAAAATAAAGAAAAAAATATATGGCGAAGAATAATGGAGTTTGTTTCAAGAACGTAAATTAAATGTTCATTTATTTCCAAAACACGTAGGTGGAATATACAGGTAACAATTTTAAGATTCATGCTGTTTTTTTTTTTATGATATGTATTCTCTAGACCGATTCCGGTCACGGCGGCTAATCTTAATACAGACTAGCGAACTAAGCACGAGATATTATAGTGCACAAGTGTAGTCGGGAATCGGCTTGTTTGTTACAATGTCCATTCTACCCCGTATTTTGGAAATTCTTTATAGAATAAGTTATCCTGGAAGTGGCCTATGCCACTGAGTCTACAAACTCCACTTTACTTCACAAGAATATTAACATTAAAACAAAGATTTAAATCGTTAGATATGTCTCAACGTACTATACGTCACGCGAATAATTGTCAGCACTAAAAATTGCAAAAAAGGTTCAAATAAAACAGTATTTTTTATCACGAAACTAACGAAGAACAAGTCGAATCTATAAGGGTTCCGTTTTTTGCAATTTGGCTACGGAACCCTATAAATGAGACCAAAACTTGAGACGGTACATCTAGCGATTTCAATCTATACATAAAAGTACTGTCGACATCAAAAGTGAAATAATAGAGGGTGTAAAAAAGAGACATCACATAGCCAGTTAACTAGGCATCCTTTTTTTTACCGATGTGAAATTATCAAATGACTTCTCCCGCCCTGGGCGGAGCGGGAGGGAGTGTCAGACTTTTACTGACTAAAACCCACACATGTTCCTTCTTGTGCCCTTTGCGTTCCGGGGGCGCGGTATCTCTTTCGAGCAACCCGCAGCCCCGGCAGTCATGGGCTAGTGGGGTGGTTTGTCTAGCTCATCCCACCATCTTATGGAAACCCGTCGCATTCATACATCAATCAAATAAAGTCAAATGCGAATTCCACAGTTCTTTAAAAAAAAAGGTTATAAGACGCCAGATTCCATTTGTTTTTAACTTTGCCCCGCACTAGGAATTTATCCTGTATCGTGGGTGCGCACAGCCAATTGATAAAATTCAAATAATAACCACTACACCACTTTTGCTGCCGACTGTACACACAGAGTACGTAATCACTACAATACCAACACCATACCACTACCGTATGAGTGATTAGACAAACAAAATGTTAATAACTAATCACTGAATATTTTGTAACTAAAATAATAATAATAAAACATAAAACGAATCCAAAATGGCGACCAAGGAAAGAAACTTATCATGTTGTTTCACTCGCACAGTATAGCGTGTGAGTGAGAGGACATGATACACGCCGCAATTTTCATTTCGTTTCTTTTATTATTATTTCTTTCAATTTTTTTTTTCGGCTAAAAATATTCAGCTAATTTTAAACAAATAAGTGACTATAGGAAAATGTTGGCAATACCGACTTATAAATATACAGGGTGACTATTACTTCACCGCTCGTCTTATAAAGGGAGAAAGTCCTCATGACTACAAAAAACTTTTAAAATATTATTAAATATACCATCACGCCTGTATTCCCCGAAGGGTTAGGCAGAGGTGCACCAATTTAGGTACACCCACAGTTCGCCGGTATATTTAGGTCCCATGTAATAGGGGGCAAGCCTATTGCCTTAAAATATTATTATTATTTAAAAATTAAAATAGTATTGTATAACGAGTTGGTAAGCACTGCCTAAAAAAACACTTTAAGACGCATAGGTACATTTCCCCATAGTCACTAATGCAGAACACACGTAACAATATACTTGCCGCAAATTGAAACATGTGCAAGACTTATTTTGTGCAAGTGGTAACTTGTGCAATATCAGCTTGTACAAGTATTAAAATGTACAGTAATAACTAGTGCAAGTAATAACTTGTACGAATCTTACCTAGTACAAGTCACACTTGTGCAAGTCTCAACTTGTGCAAGTATCAACTTGTGCAAGTATCAACTTGTGCAAGTATCAACTTGTGCAAGTATCAACTTGCGCAAGTATACAGTTACGTGTATCGCCCGCATAACCAAAACACATAAACCGTACAGTATATCTTTCCGTCATTCAGTAAACAAACATACAATAATCACGAATCTTCATAATTAACCATTTAACCAATTTGTTTACCAAATAATACAGAAACACTTCGTAAATGTAGAAAGACACAGACACTAGAGTGAGAGAAACAACGCTCTATACTGTACACAAGTATTCTGTCACCCGATATGCGGTAATACGTACTGTACAGTTAGGCGATTGGCACACTGCCCCGCATCACGAAGCGTGGCGCGTGAGTGCGTTCTCTTGCATTGTTCGCAAGTATCTGCGTTTGTATAGAAAACATGCGTAGTGCAACACGCTGAAGGCGTGTTCAAGCGTTTTTCTTATCACCAAAGCTCCGTCGCCGCGAATCACGGAGCGTGGCGCGGGGCAGTGTGCGAATCGTCTAAAATGCACTCTACACGCATACACATAAGACACTGACCTGCTTGACGCTGGTCTGATCTTTCCGTTTCTCTATGTATCGTGTATCTGTACCGCTGTCTAATGAACTGTCTTTAGATCCGTCTGAGTCGCCGCGTTTTTCTGTGGAAAGATACATAAGTAAATTATTTATTAAAAAATAATAGTATAGTTTCTGCCTACCCCCGTGATAAAAAGGCATGAGTTTATGTATGTATGTAACAGTATGGATAATAATTATAAGGTGAATATTAAAAAAAATTGCTATATACCCCGGGGTGTTATCTGCGTTCAGTTACGTTTTTGGTTACTGCTCCGCCCCCGTTGATCGTAGCGTGATGTTCAAGTATAGAACATCACGCTAAGACCAACGGGAGCGAAAACCCTCCTCTTGAATCAGTCTATCTATTGTTGAAAACTGCATTAAAATTCGTTTCGGGGTTTAAAAGATCGAAGCATACAGAGGGACACACGGCGAGAAACGAGTTTGTTGTATACATGTATTCAATGTGTACAAACATAACATACCATCACGCCTGTATTCCCCGAAGGGTTAGGCAGAGGTTTACCAATGTACACCCACAGTTCGCCGGTATGTTTAGGTTTTATGGGCGTTAATTAGGGGGCGAGCCTATTGCCGTATTCTATATCTAGTTGTATTTTTCTCCAATATATATGGCTAAGTCAAGATTCTTTAATGGCACGTCATAGCCACAGTTTTTTTTAATATAAAAAATGGCACGTTCTCTGATAAAGGTACGCCATCCCTGGTCTAGAACATAGTATCGGGAAAACCTCAGAGGTGTTGCAGAAATAAAATCCAGTAATATTTTAATTGCTAAATATATTATAATAATATATCATTATCTAAATTGGCTAACGAGGCAGCATAGTGTGTTGGAACTGAGTTTAATCCATTGAGAGCGGGCAACGCGCATGCGACGCACATGCGCGTTGCTCACACTGAATGGATTAAGTGTGATTACTCACCGGTGTTAGGGTTGATCCTGGTGGCCCACTTGCCGCGGGCGGGCGGGTCGGGCGCGGGCGACTCTCCCGCCGCCGCCTCGTCGCCCAGGCTCTTCTTGGCCCACGTCGGAAGACGACCGATGCGGAGGCTGTAAGGAACACACGTTTTATTAATAAGATCTTATTTTGTAACATATTAAATTTTTATTTCTATATAGCTTGCCCGCGACTTCGTCCACGTTCACTATTTCATTACTTTTCAACTTTGTCTTCGTGTAACACTCGTTTTTTATTAAAAAAAAAAGGAGCAAATTATTGGAACTCTCTACCTGCGTCTGTATTTCCGAACGCATTCAACCCTAATCTCTTCAAAGTTAGAGTGAACAGGCTTCTTCTGGGTAAGCTCACTCCATCGTCGACTTTGTCACATCTGACCAAGACTAGTAGCAAGAGTTTACCCAACTCAAATATAAAAAAAAAACTAAAATAAAAGTAGCCTAAATTACTCCTTATAACATTAGCTATATGCGACTGAAAGTCCCGTCAAAATTGACACAGCCGTTTCAGAGATAAGCCGGAACAAACAGACAGATAAAAATTTAAAAAAAAACTATATTTTGATTTATGTACCTTACATACTTTCATACGCATTTAGTGAAAAGTTGTTAAATAAAAATCACAAACAAACACTTCAATTCTATTTAAATGAAATCTATACAAATTTCATCATTATTTATTATAATTTAAAAAGAAAGACGGTTACGCGTAAAAAATTGAAACCTATCAATTAATGAACACTAACGAAGTCGCAGCCAACAGCTAGTCTATAACATTCGCGGACAAAGTCGGGGCATAGAAACTAGTAACCAAGCTGTACTCACGTGTAATCCGGCACGACGGGCGTGCCGAACTTGTTCTCTTCGTAAGGCAGCTCTCGCGGCGGCGAGCCGAAGTGGGAGTCACTCTCGCTGTCCAGACCAGACATGCCGTTACTCGGTGCTGACACTTTTCTGTTCAAATTAACATGGAGAATTTTAGTTTTGTGTACATTTAAATTAAACCGGATTAGCAAGCTGAAGTGGCAATGGGCAGGCCATATTGCTCGCAGAGCAGATGGCCGATGGGGTCGAAAAGTGCTAGAGTGGAGACCACGGACTAGCAAGCGCAGCGTAGGACGTCCACCAACAAGATGGACAGACGACCTAATAAAGGTCACCGGAAGACGCTGGATGCAGGTCGCTTCCGACCGGTATATGTGGAGATCTAAAGGGGAGGCCTATGTTCAGCAGTGGACGTCCTATGGCTGAGATGATGATGATAATGATGAAAATTAATATTATTTATGTTCTTAGTATGTGCTTTTTTAATCTCAAAATTTGTTAATTTCTCCTGGAATGTTATCTCTTCACCACCTTTGGTTGACTGCACTGCATTGCATTGTTCTGTGCACCTACCCTGTCATCTTCATACGTTGTTTTATTTCACATCATAATCATCATCATCATATCAGCCGCAGGACGTCCACTGCTGGACATAGGCCCCCCATAGATATCAAAAAATTAAATTAAAAATTTAAAAAACCCCCGACACAAAATCCTAAGTTCCCTTTAAAAAGTAAAAAAATAAAATACGTCGCGTTGGGGGACCGATGTTGCATTTAGGGTACGACCGTCCCAAGCGGTCCCCCAACGCGACGTATTTTATTTTTTTACTTTTTAAAGGGAACTTAGGATTTTGTGTCGGGGGTTTTTTAAATTTTTAATTTAATTTTTATTTTATACTTTTTATAGGTACATACTTATTATAATGTCGATTTTGTTAAGCTGTAAATACATAGGTTCCTAATAATTTAATAACCCACATGACAAATTATTTTTAGTTTTTCTTCCCCACTTTCACACCCATAACTTTTAAACGGCTCAACCGATTTTCATCAAACATGTCTAAGAACACTCGCACATAAGTCACCTTTCATACAAAAAAAACTAAATTGAAATCGCTTCATCCTTTCGGGAGCTATGATGCCACAGACAGACAGACAGACAGACAGACAGACAGACACGTAAAACTTATAACATCCCTCTTTTTGCGTCGGGGGTTAATAATCATCATCATATCAGCCGCAGGACGTCCACTGTTGGACATAGATATCAAGAATGACAGAAGCGGCCTTTTTACCCGACTGCGACAGAAGGAGGGTTATGTTTTTCGAGGGTATGTTTGTATGTATGTATGTATGTATGTATGTATGTATGTATGTATGTATGTATAATTGTTTGGCACGCTCTGCAGCCTGAACGGCTCTATGGATTTTAGCTTGAGAGGTGTCTTTAGATTCGTATTTACTGTGAGAATGACACTGGGTATATCAAAATAAAAAAAAACAAAATGGCGGATTTTTGGCGCCAAATTTAAATGTTTGGGTCGCTCTGCAGCCTGAACGGCTCGATGGATTTTAGCTTGAGGGGTGTCGTTAGATTCGTATTTACTGTGAGAGTGACACTGGGTATATCAAAATAAAAAACTAAAAATAATAAAAAATAAAAAACGGTAATTTAAAAAACTAAAAAACCCGACTGCTTTTCTGAGTATTTCTGAAAAATCCCTAAAACAAGATAGTCGTTGTACCCGATTGCACTTAAAATTGTAGCAGTCGGGACCCATTCTAGAAGTGGAGGCTTAGTGAATTGAGAGCACATACCTATATTACATTGCAGATGGTCCCGAATGGGTCCCGACTGCTACAATTTTAAGTGCAATCGGGTACAACGACTATCTTGTTTTAGGGATTTTTCAGAAATACTCAGAAAAGCAGTCGGGTTTTTTAGTTTTTTAAATTACCGTTTTTTATTATATATATGTTGTTGCCATTCCATCGATTCGCACTAAGCTTTTTCTATCTTCTTTTATAATGCGCACTGCAAAGGAGTGGAACTCTCTACCTGCGTCTGTATTTCCGAACGCATTCAACCCTAATCTCTTCAAAGTTAGAGTGAACAGGCTTCTTCTGGGTAAGATCACTCCATCGTCGACTCTGTCTATGTCATCTCTGACCAAGATTAGAGTCAAGAGCCGTTTATTTACCAATGTCGAATAAAAACAAAAGAAAAATGTACAAGTACAAAATATTGGCTGTGTACAGTGAACAAAAGAGATAAGTTACCATGCCGTCACATATAGTAGAAGTTTTTTTAGGAGCTAAAGGATGATTTCAATTTAAATTTGATTAAATGATTAGGGAACAAATAGTTAAATAAACAAATTTAAATTAAATACGCAGACATCCATCAGTTCGGGCGGATATTTCAACAGTATCTGGCACCCTGGCTACTTATCTCTCTTGTTGAGCGTACGTGTACTCACTTCCCCTGGCGTATGGCCTGCTGCGCCAGCCTGGCCCGCATGGTGACCACCATGTCGTGCGGCACGCGCCACACGAAGATGCAGCCGTCGCCCGACGCTGAGATCAGGTGCTGGCAGTCCGGCGTGAACCTGGTAGGTACACAAACATATAGGAAAGGTGTTATCTATATATATAAAAGAAAGTCGTGTTAGTTACACTATTTATAACTCAAGAACGGCTAAACCATATATTATTATTGAATTAAATCAAGACGCGACACGGCGCTGCGCACACATTTTAATAGAGCGACTCAAATTATAACTTTATTTACTACAGAAAAAGATGCACATTTTATTGTGAGGTGCAACGTATTCTGAATTCAAACAATGAAATGTGTATCTTTTCGTGTACTAAATAAAGTTATTCAAATTCAAGGAGTTAACTATGCTCGTTTATTATTAACACGAATCAATAATAAAATAAATTGTTTTTGAAATCTTTTTTTTTTTTGACGTGAATTTCAAATTCGAGCTAGCCATCTCGCCAGAGGGTTTAAGCACTATGTACACATTGATATAGCCGCGCGACAACTCTGCCTACCGCATACGCAACTGGGCGATTCTGAATTTTGCGAGAGGAGTATTCTGGAATACTGTTTTTTGATAGTTGCAACTAAAAAAACAAGTATTTATTAAATATTGGCCAGGTATCGTAATTATATTTGATTATTTCTATTTTTTTATGATAAGCTCCTAAAATTTGACAAGGATGCAAATCAACAGCTTGTATTTTGAGTCGCTCCATTAAAAGGTGCGCGCAGCGTCGCGACTTGGGCAGAAGTGACCCTAAATAGTCTAATTGAAATAAATGCTTTGTCTTTGACTTCTGTACTCACTTGAGGCCGGTGACGATCTCGGAGTGTCCATACATCGTGGCCATACACTCTCCGGAGTAGTAGTCATACACGCTCAGAATCTTGTCAGTGCTAGACGTCGCTAAGTAGATACCGCTGTTGTCTAACGCTACCTGTAAAAAAAAACAACTCAGTCAAACACCGGGAACTGGATCAAATTTAACTTGCAAGTCAACTATGACGCAGATGAAGTTCCGAGCAGAAGCTGATACAAGATAGGGCCTATGCACACCACGTTTTTTAAAGGCCTATTCAAACCTGAGCGATATTCGCTGCCGCTGTGGGTAGAGGTACATGCCGCGCGGGTTTCGCTCAGGTATTAAAGGCCTATTCAGACCTAAGCGGTATTCGCTACCGTCTGCGGCAGAGAAAACCCAGTGGGTATGCGGTAATATTACTGTTCAGACCTAAGCGGTATTCGCTACCGTTCGTAACCCGCGTGGTATGTACCTCTACCCACAGCGGCAGCGAATATCGCTCAGGTCGCTCTAGCCGCGGTACTTGATACTAAATACCTGAGCGAAACCCGCGCGGTATGTACCTCTACCCACAGCGGCAGCGAATATCGCTCAGGTTTGAATAGGCCTTTAGTATCAAGTACCGCGGCTAGAGCGACCTGAGCGATATTCGCTGCCGCTGTGGGTAGAGGTACATACCACGCGGGTTACGAACGGTAGCGAATACCGCTTAGGTCTGAACACTAATATTACCGCATACCCACTGGGTTTTCTCTGCCGCAGACGGTAGCGAATACCGCTTAGGTCTGAATAGGCCTTAAACGCGCTGTCGACTCGCGTTTGTAGCGAGACAGACGAGATACGCAGGCGAGAGTCAGACGCAGCCTGTAGACCTTAGCACACCTGTATAAATTGAAATACGAGTTTGAATCGATACAGGCGCGCGTGTGTATCGATACAGACGCGCCGGTGCCGCCCGTTCGATACAAACGACAATAAACTGCTGTAGGTTAAAAAACGTGGTGTGCACAGGCCCATAAAAACGTATATTAATAAATAATAAATGATTTTGATCAGATAGTTTACCTTTATAAGCGTGCCGTCCTCGGCGGTGGTACCTCGGAAGGTCTTGGTGTGTCGCCCGTGTGCCGCACTGTACACTCGCACGTTGCGGTCCTGCACGCACACATAATACACACTTCAGATTGGAATAACATAACATAGCATAACAACATAACATAGAAAAAAATTAAATAAGAAAAAAATGTTGTTGTAAGGAAGTCTCCACTTTTAGTCCCTGTTCTTTGAACTTTAGGTATAGCCAGCAAAAGAGATAAGTAACCACGGTCACCTAATAAATTCAGTTTTATAAACACCGATTGAATTTTTTAAATGAATTTTATTTTTATTAATAGAAAATAAACAGTTTATTAATCTCATTTAAAAACGACCACCGGTTTGAAAGAAAACTTCAACTATATTAGACGGTCCAGTTACTTATTTCTTTTGTTCACCGTACTATTACCGTACTAGCTCCACCTATTCCGATCACTGGTAGTAAACTAAAAAACCACATTGGAACTTTCCCGTGGATAGTTGCGAACCCCCAACACATTACATAGATATTCTCGCTTCATTCTAAGACAGTAAGACAGTTGGCGCAGTGGCTGTGCGATTGGTTGCTGCGCTGCGTGTCGCGGGTTCTTATACCGCACGAATAAAATGTTAAGTATAGACAACAGATATTTGTTCCGGGTTTGGCTGTTTGTGCATGTGAGTTTATACGTTTGTAAACGCACCCACGATACAGGATAAATCCGTAATGTGGGGCTAATGTTGTTCTATGTTAAAGGGATTGGTTACCGCACTTAGTCCTTCAGTGGACCATTGTACGTGAGCAGGGGGCAACGTTTTTTAAAGAAAAAGAGTGACTGCTAGAGAACGTACCTGACACGCAGTGAGGATGTGCCTCCCTCCCGCGTCCACCTCCATGTCATACAGCGTGGTGCGGCCCGACACGTTCTGACCGCGCTGGAACTGGTACCCGCCATCTTGACTCTGCAAATATACATGTAACTATTATAATACCAGCTTGTTATTAACCTACATAGTATCACGCTCAAGCTCAAAGTAGCCCAACGAGCTATGGAGAAGGCTATGCTCGGAGTCTCTCTGCGAGATCGAATCAGAAATGAGGAGATCCGCAGACGAACCAAAATTACCGACATAGCCCAGAGCATCAGCAAGTTGAAGTGGCAGTGGGCAGGGCACATGGCACGCAGAGCTGATGGCCGATGGGGCCGCAAAGTTCTCGAATGGAGACCACGCACCGGCAAGCGCAGCGTAGGACGTCCACCCACAAGGTGGACGGACGAGCTGATTAAGACCGCAGGAAGACGCTGGATGCAGGCCGCTTCCAACCGGTCTTTTTGGAAATCTATGGGGGAGGCCTATGTCCAGCAGTGGACGTCCTGCAGCTGATATGATGATGATGATGATACTATCACGCAGGAACGCAGCTACCACCGTATCAGCCGTATCAACCCGTTTCAGCCAAAATGCCCCGAGGGAGACGCTCCGGGCGTCTGGAAGCCGCAAGACGACTCACCGCCACCCATTGCTCACCGTCCACAGACCCGCGTCTACGGTGGCCGGGAGTCGTCTTGCGGCTCCCGACGCCCGGAGCGTCTCCCGCGACGGCTGATGGGACGAGAGGTTCTGCGCCTCTCCCGTCCCGCCACCTCCCTCCCTAGCATTACAGCTTCGCAGAAGGAGATGGCTGCTACCCATTCCCTCTCGCTCCGGACCATGGCTTGCACCAGGGCCAGACGCGAGAGCTCGCCGCTGCCGATGGCCATCACGAGGACGCGGCGGATGATGATGATGACGTGTTCAACTTACATGTCTCAGCTGTCTAAACAGAATGGTCTTATCAGCTCCGCACGAGACCATCTGGAGTCCAGCGCCGGAACTGATGAACCGCACCGCCGTGATGGAAGACGAGTGCTCGTCCAAGGTCTGCATTATCTGGTAACCCTGGAATGATGGAGAGGACATTTTAGAGGTTTTGATGAGAAACAATAGTTGGTGAGGAAAATGATGAGTACAAGGTGCAGTTTTGCATCGTAGTTAAATTTCAAGATGTTTTCATAAACTACTTACATTCTTTTAAGCCTATCCTACTTCCTACTAATAATGGGAAAGTTGGTGAGAGAAAAAAATTGTGCATATTTCTTTTTTTTAACAGAATCTGGAAATGAATTCTCCAGCTTTACTTTATTAATTTTATTTGTCCTTGAATAATGTTCCGAAAAGTTGGAACAAATATTCCGAAAAAAAAATTGTCGTAAGGAAGTCTCCACTTTTTGTCACTGTTCTTTGAACATTAGGTACATTAGCTATAATGATGAGTATCACTACTCACCCGGTCGACTTGGAACACGTGTATGAGTCGGTCGCGGCTGGCGGAGGCGAGCAGGCGCGGGCGGGCGCTGTACTCCAGACACAGTATAATGATGAGTGTCACTACTCACCCGGTCGACTTGGAACACGTGTATGAGTCGGTCGCGGCTGGCGGAGGCGAGCAGGCGCGGGCGGGCGCTGTACTCCAGACACAGTATAATGATGAGTGTCACTACTCACCCGGTCGACTTGGAACACGTGTATGAGTCGGTCGCGGCTGGCGGAGGCGAGCAGGCGCGGGCGCGCGCTGTACTCCAGACACAGTATAATGATGAGTGTCACTACTCACCCGGTCGACTTGGAACACGTGTATGAGTCGGTCGCGGCTGGCGGAGGCGAGCAGGCGCGGGCGCGCGCTGTACTCCAGACACAGTATAATGACAGGCCTCCGTCACTCTATGTACTTGCGCGCTATAATTGCCTACCGCCCGGCCGAGCGGTCTCGGGCCGTTTGCGAACCAAAGTCAGTGCGGTTTTCGCAAGCGCATCACGCACGTTGTTCAATTTTAATAGTTTCATTCATTACCTACGATGCCGTCTGGTGCCTTATGTGTTGTAGATGGGTGCAAATCAAGTAAAAGAAGGAATAATTATGTTTTATCTAGAGGTATTGCTCAGTCAGCACCAATTTATAAAAAAAATATTTTATAAACATTTACGATACAATTTTAAACTGCCACATATAAGTCAGAACATATTCACAGTTCTCAATAACATAGACATAAAAAGTTATGTTAATTTAATTTTATCGAAAAGGCGGCCCTACGATTGTTGTGGGATCGCGCGGTGCGAAGCGATCACAACTGTACGCTTGAGCACTTAGGCACATTTTAGTTTGCAGTGCTTGCTGACGCGAGTTGACGCGACGGAGTAGGCTATTATAGCAGTAGGTATTGGAAATTTTCTACTGAGTGAAGTATCTGTACTTATTTAATCTGTGATAATGATGAGTGTCACTACTCACCCGGTCGACTTGGAACACGTGTATGAGTCGGTCGCGGCTGGCGGAGGCGAGCAGGCGCGGGCGGGCGCTGTACTCCAGACACAGTATAATGATGAGTGTCACTACTCACCCGGTCGACTTGGAACACGTGTATGAGTCGGTCGCGGCTGGCGGAGGCGAGCAGGCGCGGGCGCGCGCTGTACTCCAGACACAGTATAATGATGAGTGTCACTACTCACCCGGTCGACTTGGAACACGTGTATGAGTCGGTCGCGGCTGGTGGAGGCGAGCAGGCGCGGGCGCGCGCTGTACTCCAGACACAGTATAATGATGAGTGTCACTACTCACCCGGTCGACTTGGAACACGTGTATGAGTCGGTCGCGGCTGGCGGAGGCGAGCAGGCGCGGGCGGGCGCTGTACTCCAGACACAGCACCTCTGCGTCGTGCGCCTCCAGCGTGTGCAGCAGCGCGCCGCCCGCCGCCGCGTGCACCCACACGTTGCCGGCGCGGTCGCCGCACGCGATGTGCTGCCCGTCCAGCGACACGCGCACGCATCTACGAAGACAGACATGACATACACTCAAGGTCAAAGCTCGTATTCTAATTAGACCATTTACAGACACTTCCCTAAAGCATGTAAATTGGTGGTTTTCAAACCGAAACACAAGGGAGACTGTGTCGATAACTACCGGCCTATCTCCATTTTACCTACTCTGTCCAAGATCTTGGGACGGATTATAAATCGACGACTACCAAACTCCCTAGAAACGAATAATCTTCTATCGCGGTTTTCGTTGCAACAAATCAACCAATGATGCGGTTCACAACCTCTTGCATCCCATTATTACCAACCTACACCAAAGGAAAAAATGCATAACACTGTTCCTTGATTTGGCAAAAGCCTTCGACACAGTCTCTATCCCACATCTAATTAAAAAAGCTAGAAAGGCTTGGTGTAAAAGGTATTCCCTTACAATTAATGAGAGACTACCTTACAGAAAGAAAGCAAAGAGTTCGGATCGACCATATGCTGAGCAATGCGGCATGTGTCGAATACGGTGTGCCTCGGGGTAGTATACTCGGCCCTACGTTGATCTTGATGTATATCAACGACCTCTTTTTTTTTTTATAGACGGGAAATCATCAAATAACTTCCCCCGCCCTGGGCGGGGCGGGAGGGAGTGTCAGACTTTTACTGACTAAAACCCGTCTATGTTCCTTCATGTGCCCTTTGCGTTCCGGGGGCGCGGTATCTCTTTCGAACAACCCGCAGCCCCGGCAGGCATCGGCCCTCAGTGGCCCCATCCAAATCAACGACCTCTGCCAGTTTTAGCTCCATGATGGTAAAATTGTTACTTTCGCTGATGACACCGCACGAAACTGCGGGCAGAAACTATTCAATAATGCAACATACCTGACTCCAGTCTTATCATCGTAGGACTTAGATTTATCCTTATCAGCAGTGAGGTCGACGTCCTTTAGGAACTTCAGCTCTGGGTCGATGTAGAATACTTTGTTCAGCTCCTGGAAATTAAGATCAACTTTATATTTAACCGTCTCGTTAGCCTCGTGGTCCTAAGCCTCCGGACGTCGGGAGCCGCAAGACGACTCCCGGCCACCGTAGACGTGGGTCTGTGGACGGTGAGCAATGGGAGCTCACCGTCCGTACGTTAACTAACGACAGACCCTGTCGACGGCGCGTTCGTGTTCCTCGCGCGCCGCAAAGAGATGTAAGCGAGTCGCAGTAGCCACAAATGAAATGAGATAAAATGAAATGAAATGGGATGAAATGAGATGAAATGAGATGAAATGAGATGAAATGAGATGAAATGAGATGAAATGAGATGAAATGAGATGAAATGAGATGAAATGAGATGAAATGAGATGAAATGAGATGAAATGAGATGAAATGAGATGAAATGAGATGAAATGAGATGAAATGAGATGAAATGAGATGAAATGAGATGAAATGAGATGAAATGAGATGAAATGAGATGAAATGAGATGAAATGAGATGAAATGAGATGAAATGTGATGATATGATATGAGATGAAATGAGATAAAACGAGATAAAATGAGATGAAATGAGATGAAATGAGATGAAATGAGATGAAATGAGATGAAATGAGATGAAATGAGATGAAATGAGATGAAATGAGATGAAATGAGATGAAATGAAATAAATAAAAGCCACTCACATTACTATAGATGTTGGTGGGCGCGGGCGAGAGCTGCCACAGCCGCACGGTGTCGTCGCTGGAGCACGTGAGGAAGGTGCCCGGCGGCAGCGGCCGCTCCGCGCTCGACATGTCCACGCCCCAGATGCACGCCGAGTGGTACAGCGCAGAGTGGGACTTGCCCACCTGTGGGATACCGAGTGCTTGCTGGTAATGTTTATTACGGTGTGGGCGTGATAGAGGGATTTTGGGGGGGCTTGAAACCCCTCCGATTTTCTTTACAAATAAATAAATTGGAATTGTGTCTGTTTGTAATTTCAGATTAACAACTTTTCACTAAATGTATATACGTATACGGTACTTACACCAAAACATATTTATTTAACATTTTTGTCTGTTTGTTTCGGCTAATCTCTGAAACGACTAGACCGATTATGACGGAACTTCCAGTCGCAGATTGCTAATGTTATAAGAAGTAACTAAGGCTACTTTTATTTTAGAAGTTATATTTATTTATTTGAATAAAATATTTATTTAAAAGAGAGTTTCGCGAAAACAAAATTTAAACCAATTAAAAAATGAACGCGAACAAAGTCGCGGCAACAGCTAGTTTAAAATTTAACTTCAAGAAAGTTAATTCTCTCTTATTTCGTTCATGAATACATATCATTGAATTCTTCGAATTTTGGACATAACTATATTCAGTGGTACTACCACCCCGGACGAGCTTCTTCACAAAGAGCTCTACTACTACTATTTCCTTAACCAACAACTTTTTCACTGTCACTGCTACTTTTAATGGTTATACTCGTAAAACCTATTTAGTTATGGTGGTAGTACTTCCCCGGATGAGCTCCTTCACAAAGAGCTCTACTACTGCTTCATTATCATCATCATCATCACCACACCAGCCGCAGGACATCCACTGCTGAACATTGGCCTTCCCCATAGATTTACAAAAAGACTGCTTGGAAGCAACCTGCATCCAACGTCTTCCTGCGGTCTTAATCTACTACTGCTTACCCTCTTGATATCCCGGACGTCCCACACGTACAGACTATGGTCGTTGTATACACATGTCAGCTTGTGGTTCCTCTCGTCGTACGTCAACGCGACCGCGTCCGGATACCGAGCGTTCGGCGGCTGAGTGAACATGTGACTGAAATTAAAAAAAACACGTAAAAATTTTGACTTTTGACATGTCATGTATAGATGACAAACCAAAATGTGCCCAGCACGCCACGGTCACGATACCATGACAGGCTTTTATACGTAAATAAAACTTTTAAAACTACATCTATATTCCGAACTCACTACTATTTTGTAGGTATTAAAGGATGAATAAATGCGTCGTTAGCCTAATGGTCCTAAACGCGACTGCTACGCTAGAGTTCTTGGGTTCGATCCCCAGGTCGAGCCAAAAAGTGTTATTTTCTATGAAATTCTCAGTAGCTCGGTATTAGGATTTGTGCCCGGTTAATGGCAATAGGCTCGCCCCCTATTACATGAAACCTAAACATACGGGCGAACTTTGGCTGTACATTGGTACAACTCTGTCTAATCCTTCGGGGAATGCAGGCGTGGTGGTATGAATAATTACTTTTTTATCTTGTAATTGACGTTCAAAAGCACATATTAATGGTCTAATTGAAATAAATGATTTGACTCTGATTTCCATTTTGACTTTGACTTTCATTTTGTATTTGACTTTCATTATGACTTTGACTTTCTTTTGCTTACCTAATATTAGTGCCAAGTGCCACATCGACCCCCAGGTAGTGCGTCCGCGGCAGCGTAGTGATGTACCGCAGCGAGTCGGGCGCGAAGCACCGCACTATGCCTTCTGCGCACCCCACGAAGATGTAGTTTGATCCTATGGCCATGCAGTTTGCGGATGTAGTCTGTGGAAGGGTGAGAAATAAAATTTTATTACAATGGATGAATGAATGGATGGATGGATGTTTGTCACTCTTTTAAGAAAAAACTACAGAAAGGATTTTAATAAAACTTTAGCGTTAATTACTTGACTCGTATTCAAGTACTGCCAAGTTCTAAAACGGGCAGTGATCATTCAATGCAGGCAAAGCCGCATGGGCAGAAAATAGGTAGTACATTATCATTTCAAAGCAGTTAGTTCTGTGCCTGCCAAAAATTTTAAGACATGTGATATTCAACAACGCGGGTACTTACTCTTCCTCTCTCATACCCTACGCGAGTAATTTCTCCCCCCTGTCTCTTACAGTGCGCGGGTAATTACCCTCCCTCTCTCATATCCTTCGCGGGTAAATTATTCTCCCTCTCTAATACCCTACGCGACTACTCACCCTCCCTCTCCCGCACCCTACGAGACTACTCACCCTCCCTCTCTTACCCTACGCGACTACTCACCCTCAGCTCGACCCACTTGTCGAGTAGCCTCCTGCTGTTAAACTCGCACAGCAGGCCGCCCCGGGTGATGGCGTACGTGCTCTCGGCCGCATCGCCTCGCCCGCACACGACGTCACAGAATTCATTGTCTTTCTGCACGCCTAGGATAGCGGAGCGGCCCATTAGGGGGACTGGCTCTTTGAACTGGAAACAAGAACATATGTGTTATTTTTTAAATCGACTGTTGTGTACATACATGAACTCACGTCTTTTTCCCATGGGGGTAAGTACTACCCCCATTTTTTTCGGGAAATCATCAAATAACTTCCCCCGCCCTGGGCGGGGCGGGAGGGAGTGTCAGACTTTTACTGACTAAAACCCGTCTATGTTCCTTCATGTGCCCTTTGCGTTCCGGGGGCGCGGTATCTCTTTCGAACAACCCGCAGCCCCGGCAGGCATCGGCCCAAGTACTACCCCCATGAACCGAGGTACTGTTGTATATACTATCACGCCTGTATTCCCCGAAGGGTTAGGCAGAGGTGTACCAATGTACACCCACAGTTCGCCGGTATATTTTACTACTACACTACTACTACTATTTATATTTTTAGGTACTGTTGTGTAGGTTATAAATAAATTGTCAAAAAGCAGTTGTTGTCTTTTCAACGCTTTGTGTACTATCGCGAAGCGTTGGAAAGACAATGCTACACAGAAATATTAAAAAATTCAATTAGGAGTGGAACCCGAGGACTTCGTAATGAAAACTTTTACCGTGGTTTTAGTATTTGATTTTAATCTAGACCCTCACACAGAGAAATTCTTTGCAAGTTTATTTATTTATTTTTATTTATTTATTTATTCATATAAAGAAGTACAACATCTGACAGATGACTCCAAAACGATGTTATACACACAAACTAAACTATCATAAAATAAACAAACATAAAATTCAACAATACAATAAAATAAACAAAACATTCACATCTTTATCCCTCCTTCAATGCCTCTTTGCGCACCAGATACAAATTTCGGCAGGCTATCAAAAAGGTCTTCCGACGTCATATTATTAATGATACGCGCAGCTCTAGACAAAGGCTCGAATTTAAGTAAGTTGTTAAAAAAAATCCGCTGTTCCATACAAAATGTATGTATGGATTTTGAAGGTCAAAAAAGCTTTTCTGTACCAACTGAGGTTAGAGTTCTAGAAAACTAACGAATTACAAAAAGCTACTTTAAAAAAAACTTTATTGCGTAAACAATAAGGGTATTTTTCGTAGTTTAAGTGTACTTAATTTAGACGAGAGAAAATAATTTACGTCCTATAACACATACATGATTTTTTTACCGCACAGTGGATTTTAAACGCCCGGCCCAATATCCACTATTGAAAATCCAAAGCGCAGTAACGGCAAAATTTTTAACTGGGAGATGTTTAGATGGTTCTCACCTTAGCATTTCTGGAGTACTCCAAATACCAGAACTTGACGTGCCTGAAGCCGACTGTAACGAAGTAGTTGCCATTTTCGGAGAAACTCACAGCTTTCACACGAGATGACACCTAGAAAAAAAAAACATTACATGATTATTAAGAGATCCGAAAAGATAAAGGCGAAAGATGGACATCACTGACATCGGTAACCATGTCAGCCCCTGTAGCCATGTAACAAACGATAAACGCAAACGCTGAGTAGGCTTTTATAGATCTTCAACTTTATGTGCTTGGTTTTAAGTTGAAGATTGCATAGCGTTTTCGTTCTTTCCAGTCGCTAACGCTTAGAAATCTTTAATAGATTTTCAACTTAAGGCTCTGGTGTATAAAGTTGAAAATCTATTGATACCTACCGAGCGTTTACGACTATCGTTTGCGACTTGGCTAGGGGGGCAGAGGCCCTTGAGGCGGTTTAGAAACTCTGACACTAGGGTGTGTGGGGTCGCTAGACCTTACTGCCCACACGATAAAGAAAAAAAGTCCCGACAACAACCGTCAAGCATCAGCCCACCAGACAAAACACCCGTCTGGTCGGAGGATACTCCCTTTTCAACGGAGTATTACGGACTTTACACCCTATTCTCAATAGCTTTAAGTGTTATTTTACCTTGTTACTAGCTAGCTTGAGGTTGGCGCGCCAGTCCCACACATTGACTATCATGTCATGCTGTGATCCTATCGACACTAGGTACTTCGAAGATGTTGAGAATGCCTGAAAAAAAACAAACAAACATTTAAAACATTATTAAAGAAACAAAAAAACTGTTCAGCTTTATTATGGTACAAACTTTTGCCCCACCCATCCTCTTGGAATTGTTACTATAGGCAGCCTTTTTTAGTTTTAAGATACTCATTTTTCAAAAAACCCTTGGTCATATGTTTATTTTTAGGCCTATGTCCAGCAGTGGACTGCGATAAGCTGTTGATGATGATGATATGTTTATTTTAATATTGATCAAGTGCCAACTTCAATCCCTTTTCAATACATGGAATACAGCAACGCTACTTTGAGGCAGAAATAGGTATAGTGGTGATAGTTCCTACGACGAACTCCTTGACAAAGAGCTCTATTACTATTATAGTCTTTAATAATATGTGTGGATAGAAAACAAAACTTACCACACAACTAACGCCATGTGTGTGACCTATAAACTCTCCGATTTGCACAGCACCAGACGCCGAAGGATCCTGAAAACAAAAAAAATACTCTAATTAATTTAAAAGAAAAAAAAGTAAACAAACATTAACGTACTTATGTTTATACTATTCGCCGATAGATGGCGTTACTGTGTTGACGACGTAGTTTGACTCTACTCGCTACTAGATGGCGCTAGTAGTACGTATAAGTTTAAATGAATGTTATTTGTGAATTTTGTGTTTACCTATTGTAAGTCAGACAAGCTCAAATGACTGCTGGCCGTGACTGAAATCGATCTGGAATACATTTTTTTTTATATGTCATTTTATGAAAACGAGCTGATTGCCATCTGATGTCGATGTCAAGTGCTCACCGCTGCCTATAGACATCTGCAATACCAGAGGCCTTGCAAATGCGTTGCCACCCCAGAGACAAAGTTGAACAACATCCTCATATGCCTTTTTTTATGGGACAAGCCCGCCACACTGTTCCCAAACCACTGCAACTTCTGTAAGCCAGAATCAACAGTGGCGACCACAAGAAAAGCGCCGAGACAATGAAGCTCGGCGAGTCCCGGAGAAACGATTCAACTGTCTTGGATCCCGCAAAGAAATTAATCAGAAAAAGATTAGCGGAGGAGTAAGAAATATTACACCGGCACCTATACCCTCCAAAACGGAACACAGCAACGCTGCTTTACAGCAGAAATAAGTATGATGGTAGTACTTCCCCAGACGAGCTCCTTCACAAAGAGCTCGACTACTAAAGCGACGTTACAGGAGACAAAAATTATGCCATCTCACCTGTAGATCCCACACCCTGACGGCTGGGGCGTGCCCACACTCCCCCGTGGCGAGGTACCGTCCGTCGGGGGAGAACGCGACGCATGTCACGCTCTTGCGACACGCGTTCAGCACGTGACTCTGCCTGTTCTTGCGCACGTTGTACAGGACTACTGTGCATCTGGAAAGATTAAGAGAGAAATGTTATTGTAAAGAAGAAAGAATGCTAACTGCCTATGTACTGATCTTCTTCTTCTTTATCGTGTGGGCAGTAAGGTCTAACGACCCCACACACCCTAGTGTCAGATACTGACACTAGGGTATGTACTGATGAGTTGCGTTCGATTTTCAGGTCGAGTGTTGTGTCAAGTGTTCTTGGGTTTTCCATTATTGCGCTTTGACAAGAGAAACTCCTCTTTTTTTTCTTACGTTCTATAAAAAAAAGTGTTATTGGGTTTTTCTATGAAATTCTCAGTAGCACCTCGGAGTTAGGATTTGTGCCCGGTTAATGGCAAGAGGCTCGGCCCATAATACATGGGACTTAAAACATACCGGCGAACTATGAGTGTATGTTGGACACCTATGCCTAACTCTTCGAGAAATACAGGCGTGATGGTATTTTATATTGTTCTCAAAACTAAAGGTGCGTACAAAATTTCAGATCAATCCGTCAACAGGAAGGCTGTCAAATTTCAATTAAGTACTAGATTTGACCCAAACAAATAAGTAAATAGATAAATAAACAAAAACACGACACGATTGGCGCAGTGGCCGAGCGATCGACTGCTGCGCTGCGTGTCGCGGGTTTAATTCTCACACGGAACAAATATTTGTGTGGCCAATACAGGTAGTTGTTCCGGGTCTGGCTGTTCGTGTATGTGAGTTTATATGTTTGTAAAACGCACCTACGACACAGGAGACATTCCTAGTGCCACGCAAAGTTATTTTTTACCAAAAAAAAAGGACTTCAATACGCAGTTGATACATTTTAGTGGACATAGTAATCCGTGTCATGTTACTTTCCATACCTGATACGTTCATAGCACGGTCATACCACGGTACTGTGTAGCCGACTACCTAACTTTACTCCTCTAAACGTAGACAGACATTCAAAACCTGAATATCTACGTAATACATTAGCATAGGATTATCAGTTTAAAATATTCCATTCATCAGCGTGCCATAACCAGACGGACAGGCAACGCGGGCGGAATCATATTAGGTAAGGTGGGGTGCCACTGACAGCGGAGAAGACACGCGGGCGGAATCATACTAGCTGGGGCGGGGCACCACTGACAGCGGAGAAGCCACGTCTAAGGCTCTACAGACGGATTGCAAAGGAGAATGGGCAAAATGGTACCCGGCTCCAATAGATATGATTATAGTGTCGTTTAAAAGGTCTTACCAAGAGGAACAATATTTACTATAGCCACCAGTCTCAAATCTTATTGCGTTTGGAGATAAACGACAGTCTTACTAACTAATAAAAACCTTGTTCCTTCGGTTGCCCTTTGCGTTCTAGGGCCACGGTAACCTGTTTAGACAGTCCCGTGGCCCCGGCAATAAACATACATATCATAGGTATATTAGGTCCCACTTATCTATGTATATTATGTTCTTCATTTTAAATAAACACAGGTGATGCCACTTAAGATGGTCATTACCAATAACAATAGATAAAGGTTAGCAGTACAAACAAAAGGGCCTATCCTTTCTAACTCGATATTAGCTACCTGGACACTGTGCGCACGTGTGAATTCATCGGACCTTCGAAAGTCACTTCTATTATTGTAATGCGTTATTATTTTGTATTAGCGTTCCATAAGCTCTGTAAGTGCAAGCGAGATAGACATAGAGAAATGATTTATGGCCCGACGACTTTGTTGAATCCGCGCTTACTATAACAAAAATGTTGTTAGGTTAGGTTAGGTTAGGTTAGGCCTAGTGCCTCCGCGCGCCACTCGTGTAGGCGCGCGAGGACCAGCGCCTCCAGATCCCACGGCGGCAATATATATCTTATTCCAGCTTTATTTTACTAATATAAGTAGTTTGTAGTAAATTCTCATTTATAAAACTTAGTGAGATTACTGCTTCCCAAACGTGAACAGGGACAGGCGCCATGGTAGACTTTTATCTGCATCAAAATATCTTTTCAATGATATATTAATGATGACTATTGGAGCGGGTACCACGTTCCATACATTTTTGCCCATTCTCCTTTGCAGTTTGAATGCAGTTAGTACGACTGTAATAACACACTGCACTCTGTAATGACAGAGGGACTGCATTTCAATTGCATTCAAACTGCAAATTCGCAGTCCGTCTAGAGCTTAAGCTAGCCGCTTGTTTCCGTGCAATGGATTACCAACGCTCTGCTAAACGTTGAAGGTTGAAAATCCTCGTCCGCGATAAAGTACTACACGAATAAATGCTTAGTTTACGACATAGGATATAATCTAGGTCAGTTATGTTTACATTGAGATGTTTAAGTCTGTAAACAATATGTAGGTGTCATTTTAGCTGTTAATAAGGCATTGTTTTGAATGCCTCGTTGGCCTGGTGGTCCTAAGCGGGACTGCTACGCTAGAGGTCTTGGGTTCGATTCTCAGGTTGAGCAAAGTGTTATTGGATTTTTTCGCTTAACATCAGGCGAGCCGTTAGCTTGTTTGCCACCTTCAGTAGTATAATAAAAAGGGTACTAGGCTCGCTCCCTGTGGGTGTACATTGGTATATCTCTGCCTAATTCTTACAAGGGAATACAGGCGTGATGGTATGTATGTAGGAAGTAGGATTTTGATTAGATAACTATTAAATTCAATTGATAAATTAACATTCCTCTGCTGTCCTGTCCGCCACACGCAGGCTGTAAGTGCCCGCTGCCCGCTGTCAATCAGACGCTGCCCCACACCGCGTGGGCTAATGTTTGTTATTCAGTTAACAGGAGACGCGTCAGCGGAAGGGCGGGGCGGGGCTTAGTGACAAGCTGTAGCGATTTCAATACGACTAGAGAATTTCGGGCAATAACGGATCGAAAAGTACTTAACGTTATAACTAAACTTTAAATACTATCCCTGTACTGTTGAGTGCACAAAATTTGATAGAAGAGTTTGTATGTTTGTACGCGCTTATATCAGAAAATGCTAGTACGATTTGAAAAATAACTTTTGCGTGATACAAGCCCCTCTATCGAGAAATGTCTAACAAGGTTACAGTCAGTTGGTAGTGTCGTGATGGCCCGCCTCTCATGCACGAGGTTGTGGGTTCGCAACCGGCCCGGGCAAGTACCAATGTGACTTTTTCTAATTCATATGTACTTTCTAAGTTTATCTTTAACATCACTGACATCGGTAACCATGTCAGAGGCCCTTGTGGCGGTTTAGAAACTCTGACACTAGGGTGTGTGGGGTCGTTAGACCTTACTGCCCACACGATAGAGAGAGAGTAAGTTGGTACGACTGCTGCTACTGCTACGACTTACGGGAGCGGAGCAGTAATCAAAGACTTAACGTGAGGAAAAGCGCCAGGTATTCAAAACATATTCAGCTAAAGCCTGCCCTAAAGGGACAAGGCAGGGTGTGGCCTGCTGCGGGTTGTTCGAAAGAGATACCGCGCCCCCGGAACGCAAAGGGCACATGAAGGAACATAGACGGGTTTTAGTCAGTAAAAGTCTGACACTCCCTCCCGCCCCGCCCAGGGCGGGGGAAGTTATTTGATGATTTCCCGTCTATAAAAAAAAAAAAAAAAAGGTTGTGGCCTATTCTTTTAAACACAGCTCCTGGTCACCCCTAGTAGTCTATAGGGACAAACCTCATCAATTAACATAACACTGACATAAGGCTGGAACCCTCGCGTTTTAGTAGTTTTTAGGGTTCCGTACCGAAAGAGTGTCAAATGGGATTCTATTACTAAGACTCAGATGTCTGTTACAGGGCCTGTATTTTTATACATATAACTGCTTCGTTGGCCTAGTGGTCCTAAGCGCGAATGCTACGCTAGAGGTCTTGGGTTCGATTCCCGGGTCGAGCAAAAAAGTATTATTGGATTATTCTATGAAATTATCAATAGCAGGAGTTAGGATTTGTGACCGTTTGGCAATAGGCTCGCCCCCTATTACATGGGACCTAAATATACCGGCGAACTGTGGGTGTACCTAAAAATGGTGCACCTCTGCCTAACCCTTCGGGGAATACAGGCGTGATGGTATATTTATATTTTTTTTTTTTTTTTGACTTTGAAATCATATAAATAAAGTAAGAAACTGTGTTTTTGCTAGATCCTTAATTAGCTCTATTTATTGACCCGTAATAGTTTTACTAATATTCTACGGTAATACGGAACCCCACGTGTAGCAGTCTCACCAGCGCTAGTAAGGTTTTTATTTCTTAATTTACATGGGGTGGGCCTTCCCCGTGAGCCACACCTTGACTGCACCCCAATTTATATCACATTCAAACTAAATGCAAGCAATGACTAATCTGATTCCTATGGCAACCGAAATGATGGAAAGAAATATTAGATGGCAAACGAGCCGGTACAAATATAATCTATACAAGTCTACATATACACTAATATTATAAGGGGAAAGATTTATATTTTTTTATTATCATCATCATCATCATCATTATATCAGCCGCGGGACGTCCACTGCTGGACATAGGCCTCCCCCATAGATTTCCAAAAAGACCGGTTGGAAGCGGCTTGCATCCAGCGTCTTCCTGCGGTCTTAATCAGGTCGTCCGTCCACCTTGTGGGTGGACGTCCTACGCTGCGCTTGCCGGTGCGTTTTGTGGTTTTTATTATGCAACGAACTAATTCAAAATCTACTGGACCGATTTCAAAAAATCTTTTGCCGTTAGAAAGCTACATTGTCACTGAGTAGCATAGGTTATATAACATATGGTAACATCACGCTACGACACACGGGAGCGGAGCAGTATCTAACGACTCAACACGGGTGATTGAAACCAACCGACTTCGGTCACGCACGGCGGACAAAAGTACGCAGGAGATATTATAGTGTACAAGTGTGTGCGCAAACACAGGTATACTCCCTTTTCTCTAACTCTCATAGTCCGATGGGACGGCAATCCGACACGACCGGGGAGAGATCAGGCGCAGGACTAACGGCTTTGCGTGCTTTCCGAAGCACGGAAGTTTCACACAAACAACTTCCAAACTCCGGGCTGCTACTGAGAAATTCCTAATTGAAAACCCACTAACATGTTTTGGCCGACCTGGAAACCGAACCCAGAACCACACGCTCAACTGTCGCGCTTGCAACTACGAGACCAATAGGACAAGCCAAAAAAACGGAAATGTAAATGGGTGGCCGGCCCAAATATATGGTGATGATATGATTTCTTGTCCATTGTTCTCCATACGAAATTACCTTATGAAAAGAGCATTTTTGTATAATGGCGTACAAAGATGTCTTTTAATGGTCTAATTGATATAAATGATTTGTCTTTGACATTGAATGTTGGTAATTTACTGCTGTTTAGCGATACCATACACATTGTACAGGCAACAGCAGTAGACCAGCCAAAAAAAAATAAAGAAGGAATATTGATGGCGGTTGTCTATTACGTATTTTTTTTTTATTTTTCGCTTTTTATTGTATCCAGTATCCATATAATAAAATTATTATTTCATTTCTGTTTTCCGATCAAAAAAATTAAAACCTTATTTATTACCTACCAAACTAAAATCAAGTGCAACATCAACATGATCCTTATAAGGAAGTTTCGGTTTCGGTTCCGGCCGAAACTCAGATCGTTACCGAAATTCGGTTTCGATCGTTAAAAGCAGTTTCGGTCGGACACTAGAAGTCGGTTATAAATGGTTAGAGAACAGGATGCCGAATGTGAGTATTTTCATTAACGTACGATTGCGAGCGCTAAAATACTAACTATTTTATATAGAAAAAAGTTAAAGCGTCAACTGGTGGTCACTAGGAGAAAACTTATTTCTCATACGTTAGAATTTTGTATGAGAAATTAGGTTTCTCCTAGTGACCACCAGGTGGCGCTATAACGTTTTCCTATACAAAATTCTAACGCGCTCGCAATCGAACGTGAATGAATAAACTCACACTCGGCACCCTGTTCTCTAACCATTTATAACCGACTTCTAGTGTACGACCGAAACTGCTTTTCACGACCGAAACCCAAACCGAATTTTGGTAACCATCTTAGTTTCGGCCGAAACCGAAACCGAAACTTACTTACAAGGATGTTGCACTTGATTTTAGTTTGGTAAAGTCTAGTTAGACGAAGTCGCGTGCAAAAGCTAGTGTGAGGTAATAATGGCACTGCTGGTGCCTCTAAAATGTGGATAGTAACAGGTAACTTTCTGCTTTATTACGTGTCGTTTTAACACCCGTTATCTCTCAGCTCATCACTAAATCACAACCTCGTTACTCAAACCTTATTGGTATGATTAACGCGTGGTGTGCCGCGGCCTTTCACACGGCCGCCGCGAATAGCGTAGTGTGCGACGCGCCTAACTACGTGACTAGTAGTAGTACACGTACGTTATTTTAAATTCGGTATTATTCTTTAGGTAAATAAACTAATAATATGGATCAGTGTTTTTTTTTATAAATAACGAACTTTGGCGTTCTCTGGTTTCTGCCTACCCAAATGAGAAAAAGGCGTGAGGGTCTTGTTGCCCCACACTAGGAATTTCTCCTGTATCGTGGGTGCGTTTACAAACACATAAACTCACATACACAAACAGCCAGACCCAGTACAACTACCTGTAGGTCATACAAATATTTGTTCCGTTCGGGAATCGAAACCGCGAAATGCAGCGCAGCAGTCGGTCGGTCGGCCACTGCGCCAACCGTGTCGTCTTGATGGCGAACCAATGGCACGCGTGCCAGAAGTGGCACGCCGATAAATGAAAAAACTGTGTATTTGATCGAAACCAATTTGCAACAACAGAAATCACACTAAATTACTACTTTTAAAAAACGTATAATAGTAAATATTACGACATAGAAATATAACCACGCCTGTATTCCCCGAAGGGTTAGGCAGAGATGTACCAATGTACACCCACAGTTTGCCGGTTTTGTTTTAGGTCCCATTTAATAGAGGGCGAGCCTCAATACCATTTTACCGGGCACAAATCCAAACTCCGACCTACTACTGAAAATTTATTTATTATCGCAAAAAAATAAAATAAATATAACTATATATTTGAAGATATATTACTGTGTATACGTGAGTTTCATTTATTCAATTTGAAAACTAATCTACATAATTAACTTATGCACAAAACTTATAAATAATAATTAAATTACTATTTATAAAAAAGAAAGGAGAAAGCTGCCTCGTTAGCCTAGTGGTGCTAAGCGCGACTGCTACGCTGGAGGTCTTGTGTTCGATTCCCAACTCGGACATCAAAGTTATTGGCAAGCCAAACCCGAGACACAATGGACACTCCATCAACTTTTGCGCAGTCAATCAGCGTCACTTCGAAATTCGAATAAGGCGGGACGTTCCTCGGAAACGGAAGTCGGTACAGTTGACCGGCCGGGGTCATTGCACCCGGTGTACGTTTCTTGCTTGACCGCGCCACGTCCAGACGATAGTCTCGACTCTTTAATGAGATTAGACGGACAGACAGACGTACTAGAATTATTAAGGAACTGGGTGAAGATATTCGCTACACGAAATTATTTTATATTAGCGAACTGCCCGCGATTTTGGCTGCGTGGCTGCTCCGCTCCCGTGGGTCGTAGCGTGATGTTATATAGCTAGAGCTGCCATCCGTCTGGGTTTCCCCGGAATTGTCCTAGTTTGGAAGACGTCCGGGGAGCTTCCACGCGGGGTTTAAATTGTAGCCCGGGTTTTCGATCAGATCCCGTTCCCATAATTTATGTAAAAGCTATGGGTAACTCGCGGGGCGAGTCTACGGCACTGGAATAAAATTTACGTGGACTCTCCGGGCGAGTCGGTGGCATTGAACGTGTTAAACACACTATTACATGCAACAAAAGAAGCTTAAAATTAAAGTTTTCTTCTATCAAGTACGGAGTAAAATATATTTTAATCAAGATGTAAGTGAATGAAAAAAGTATTGAAATGTCCGGGGTGAAAGCTCCAAAATCCGGGGAACTTACGCTTCCGGCCCTGGGGGGCAGGTTTTAGAGATGGCAGCCCTAGATATAGCCTATGTTACTCAGTGATAATGTAGCTTTCTAACGGCAAAAGATTTTTTAAATTCCGTCAAGTAATAGTAAGAGTTTATTCGTTGTAACTAATAAATTCAAAAATTACTTGACGGAGAGGAAAGATTTGTATTTTTGTATGTATACAAAAATACAAATCTTTCCTCTTTATAATATTAGTGTAGAAGTGTAGATGTGGATAGTCAATAGCTTCCTCGGTGTGACACGTGCCTAAAGGTGTGTCTAATATTGTATTGTGTACGTAAACACACAGACAGACACGCATGTCATTTACACGCAAGCGTAGTTTATATCGCACCAAACGGCACGTGGATCGTGGATAGTACAAATCGTGCCACGAAAGATGAGACTTGACCTCCAACTTTATTATTTTGTGATAAATATTGTGAAGAATTTTTGTATGTTGTTTTAATTCCAATGTCATCGAAAAATCTCTGAATAGATATACAAATTATGGACAACTATTTCGTACACTTAGTACCTGCGCAAGCTCCCCATACTGACACTCGCCAAGTCTCATCTTTCGTGGCACGGACTGTATAGTCAAACAAACTAATAGAGGCAGAGGCTTTTTTTTTAATTTCTTGCCGGGGCTGCGGGTTGTTCGAAAGAGATACCGTGCTCCCCAAACGCAAAGGACATGACACAAGAAGGAACATGGATGGGTTTTAGGCAGTAAAAGTCGGACACTAAAGGGCGGGGGAAGTCATTTGATGATTTCCCAACCAAAAAAAAAAGTTTTTTTTTTTATGACGAGGCCACTACACTATTCGCAAACCACTGCAACTCCTAAAAGCCAGAATTAACAGTGGAGACCGCCAGAATAGCGAGGGACAATGAAGCTCGACGAGTCCCGGAGAAACGATACAACTGTCTTGGATCCCGCAACGAAATCAATCAGATAAATTTAGCGGAGGAGTAAGAAACAACATAATTTCAACTTCCCTCCAAACAAGCATCTCAACATCTGTAACTTGTACCTACTTTCTGTGCAAATAAAGAACTATTCTATTCTATTCTTCTATTCTAGCAGGAGACAGAACAGAACGATGTCAGTAACGTCCAAGAAAAACTTAAAAAGAAAATCATACGATATTGAAAAATCCAGTCGAACCTATAAATAAAAAGAAATCCCCCTAAACATTATAAATAAAGAAAACCGCAATAATAACTAATCACGTTCAAGGGTGAACTGGTAAACTTTAAACCGTTGCCAGGCGGGGCGCGGCGGTGTAGCCGCACCCTTAGATCAATACGGTGTGCAATCACCTTTATTAACTAGTCTTATGCCGCAGGGATGTCTGGCTGTTTCGTTATTTAAGACCTGTTCATGTTAGAGATGAGAAACTAGGCTTCTCTCAATTATAAACGTGTCTTTGTGCCTATTGGCCTAGTTCTGTTAGGTAACGTGTTATTTTATTGATATGTAGGTATACTAGGGAACCATCATACCGGCGAACTGTGGGTGTACATTGGTACACCCCTGCCTAATCCTTCGGGGAATTCAGGCGTGATGGTTGTATGTATATACATATGTATACTAGGGAACTGCCCGCAACTTCATCCGCGTGGCTTATTTCACCCGCGTTAAGTCTTTGGTTACTGCTCCGCTCCCGTCGGTCGTAGCGTGATGTTATACAGCCTATGTTACTCAGGAATAATGTAGCTATCTATTGGTGAAGAAATGGTTAAATTCGGTACAGTAGCTTCGGAGCTTATTCGTTGCAAACAAACCAAAAATTCTTCTCTTTAGCCGACCGCTAGGTTACCGACTTTAAGCATTTTTTCACCAATGGATAGCTACATTATTCCTGAGTAACATAGGCTATTTAACATCACGCTACGACCCACGGGAGCGGAGCAGTAACCAATAACGTAACTTAACGCGAATGGAATAAGCCACGCGGACGAAGTCGAAGCCAGTTCGCTAGTTGCATATTAGGACGTATTTTTTTATTGATAGCCAAGAGCCTAAATTCAATACCACTATCAATTTATTCAAGTCTAGACATTATTTGATCTAGGACTTATAGTCTAGTGCACAGAAATGTAAACCCGTAAAGTTCTAGACTGAATTAAAAAACAAAAACTAAGATGGCCCTTAGTTTTTGATTTTTAAGGTTCGGTGGTTTGAAATAATCTAGGCATATAACATTATTTTGCCTACATTGTTAATTTTAGATTTATTGTGTATTTTATCTTTTGAATTTCTGAATGAAGATATTATTTATTATATGAAATCGGGCCTTCATTTATTTCTTTTACACTGAAATTCACATGACATTTTTGCTCGACCTGGGGATTGATATATGATATGACAAAAAGCATTTTATCTCAGAAAAATATAAAGGTCCCGACGGATAATATACCAAATTTACGCGGACGAAGTCGTGGGCAAGAGATTAGTACATACACACATAATCTTACGCCTTTTTTCCATGGGGCAGAAACCACAGAACGCCACCAGCTACGATCCTTACATACTCCTTTCGCCTCGTTCACATTCATACATCTGGTCATACAAGCACGCCGGTTACGAGTACTGCGCACCCGACCTTTCCGAAGAACCTCACCAATAAGGTCAGGGTACGTCTTTCTAGGGCGTCCCCTTCCGGCGTTGCCACTCATATCTGCCACATAAATCCCTAGGTTCTACTTTCCCCGAACTTTCCGAAGAACCTCACCAATAAAGAACTATATGTTTCTATACAGAACCATTCTACCGCAGTTGCACTCCCACTTGATCAATTTATAGCTATTTCCGATACAGAATGGCGCAGTGGGGTATTTTAAGGAAATTGCTTTTTGCCTACCTCGCTTGTGTACATATAAATCTACTATGGCTGCTGAGGTTTTCTAGAAAACTGGCGCATTAATTTAATAATTGCAATCTGTACTAATATCTTACTAATCCTAACTAATATTATTAATGCGAAATTAAGTTTGTTTGTTATCTTTTCACACTTAAACCGATCGTGCTGAAATTTTGCATATACGCTGTCAGGTATACAGAATATGGTATGCACCCGGGTAGACTAGAATCCGACCTCAATATCATATCAGCCCCAGGACATCCACTGCTGGACATAGACCTCCCCTATAGATTTCCAAAAAGACCGGTTGGAAGCGGCCTGCATCCAGCGTCTTCCTGCGGTCTTAATCCGACCCCAATATCGTTGGGAAAAGGCTAGGCAGATATATATTCAGTCTTACATAACTGTGTCTATCCGTCCTTCCTCAAAATTGGCTATTACCAAGTTAGATTAAGCGTTAACCTGCCAGGTGTAGCCGCTGCTGCTCTTGTAATTCAGTTAGCCTACCGCCAGAGGGACCGCAGCGGCGCTGCAAGATTTAGTTTCGAGTACATCGGGATTTTGACTTGAGTAAATAAATCGAGATATATGCTATGAAAGTGGATTAACAACATCAAACTTTGAAGTTTATTATTATTTGCTATACTAATATTATAAAGAGAAAAGATTTTTTGTTTGTTTGTACCGAATAAGCTCCGAAACTCCTGGACCGATTTTAACTTTTTTTCCACCAATGGGTAGCTGGATTATTTCTGAGTAACATAGGCATCATAAACATTAAGCTACGACACTAGGAAACAGAGCAGTGACTAAAGACGTAACGCGGGTGAAAAAAGCCAGTTAAGCCACGCGGATGAAGTCGCGGGCAGTTCGCTAGTTATTTATATTAGAACTAGCTGACCCGCCACGACTTCGTTCGCGTGGTACCCTACCCCTACCCTACCCTACCCCTACCCTACCCCTACCCCACCCCTACCCTACCCCTACCCTACCCCTACCCCTACCCTCTCAACTATCCTATCTCTCAAGTTGGATCGAACTGCACATGGTGTGCGAATTTTATTATAATCGGTTAAGTGATTTAGGAGTCCATTGAGGACAAACATTGTGACACGAGATTTATATATATTAAGATATTACATTCTTGTACATATAACTGCTTCTAAAGATTCCTTTTTACTTATGGTAAAGTTTTGTTTTATTTCAATTAAACCATTTCCAGGCACTTTTGAATTGTCAATGACTCGGCCAGTTAGCCAGAAAGCGAAGATTCTAAATTCACACTACATAATCGAAAAGCCACAAAATCGGTATGTACCGACAATATCGGTACGTGTGGGAATACTCGTGCTTATGCGTAGTGACCGTAAAATTGAATGCAGATCCGCGTGAAAACGGGGCGGTTAGGCAAATGTCACTGGAGATCACACGAATTGAGGCAGGAAGAAAGAGTTGGACACAGTTCAAAGGTTGCAGGCATACCATCACGCCTGTATTCCCCGAAGGGTTAGGCAGAGGCGTTCCATAAACCATCCGCAGTTCGCCGGTATGTTTAATGGTAGGTCCACACAACACAGACTTGACACAGACTTCTATAGAATTTTGTCTGTACAACAAATCAGTGCAGACAAATGTCGGTGTATCAGAAAAGTCGGAAGTCTGCGTACATGTCTGTACGATTGTCGGAGCAAAACTCATGATTATTGAATTACTTAATTTATTCATTAAAATCGAAGTCTGAACTGATGACAACAGACTTTTTACTCAGAGGTCTTTACCAAATGTCTGTGCAGACTTAGACTAACCAGGCACAAATCGTAACTCCGAGCTGTTACTGAGAATTTCATAGACACAAAAAAAGTCTAATGCTTTTCTTATAAAAATAGTCAATGTTTAATTGACGAACGAATGCAGCACGTTTTCAGCAACAAATTCTTGCCAACGTTTGGATAAACTAAGTCAGCGTTCGGATAATTGACGGTTCAGATAATCGAGGTCCTACTGTAGTGCTAAAATGTTACTCACCCTGCTGGATAGGCGACTAGCTCTGTGTTAGGATCGCAGTCGAGAGCCGCGTTGCTGCCCACCGTCAGCCCGAGAACACTCTCCAACTTTATCTGGGAACAAAGAACGTATAATGTTAGAATTATAACGATACATATTATTTATTGTTTTGCATTCAAAGCCCATGGTCCGTTGGTCTCTTGGCCTATTGCCATTAACCGGGCACAAATCCTAACTCCGAGCAGCTACTGAGAGTTTCATAGAAAACCCCAATAACACTTTGCTCGACCTGAAAATCGAAGTCAAGACCTCTAGCGTAGCAGTCGCGCTTAGGACCACTAGGCTATCGTTTTGGTTACTAGCGTCTCACGGACACTAAAACTATACATATGTACATACATAAAGTAACGCCTTTCTTCCATGGGGGTAGGCAGAAACCACAGAACGCCACCTGATACGATCCTTACATACTCCTTTCGCCTTGTTCACGTTCATTCATCTGGTCATACAAGGACGCCGGTTACGCTGACCTTTCTGAAGAACCTCACCAATAAGGTCAGGGTAGGTCTTTCTACGGCGTCCCCTCCCGGATTAGCCACTCACATATGCCATATAAATCCCTTTTGTCAGACGACTTTCACACATCCTCTCACAAAAAAAAATCTAGGCAATTCTAAGAACACATTTTAGATAGCAACGTCCCACGAACACTAAAACTATGTCTATCTAAACATAACTATCTCAAATTCTCAATGCCGTATAACCAAACAGAGTATACTTACAAAATTGTTTACATTATGTACTATAAACCTTAAAAGTTTAATCTTTAGGTAAATAAATTCACATTTGTAAGAAATATTAAGTTTTGTTTGTTGGTTTATAATTGTTAGATTTTCTCCAAAACGGCTGGACTGATTTTGATGGGACTTCCACTGGCAGATAGCTGGTGTTATAAGGAGTAATATAGGCTACTTTTGTTTACTGACATACACGCAAACGATGCCGCGGGCATAAGCTAGTTTTTAACTAAAAATCTTTAGTTTATATTTACAACACCATTGCTTATTCACCATTACAAATGATAAGATTTAATTGGAGCTTAAAATGGGCTAAAAAAACAAAGGGATAATTTAAGATTTTCACTATTGCCAGATAACGTGATGGCATAGTGGTTAAGGCGCCCGATTCACATGCATGAGGTTGCAAGTTTGATCCTTGACAAGTACCAATATGACATTTCCAATTAATATGCACTTTCTAAGTTTATCTTGGACATCACTGACATCAGCGAAGGAAAACATAGTGAGGAAACCGGGACTTTTAATTAATATAAGAATGAAATCACCAATCCGTCTTGAGCAAGTGTGGTGATCAATGCTCGTGAGTTCTCTGTATGAGGAGAAGTCTTTGGCCTGCAGTGAGAAAATAATAGGCTGTTAGACGATTTAAAGAAGGAGGCGGGCAGCGGACGTATGCGTCCTGCCCAGAACCAGGATGGCTGGCGCTCTTTGGGGGAAGCCATTTAAGGATGGAAAATCATCAAATGCCTTCAGTGAGAGACAGACTGTCAGACTCTTACGACTTAAACCCACCCGTGTTCCTCCTAATTCCCTTTGCGTTCCAGGGCCGCGGTAACTCTTTCGAACAAATTCCGCAACCCTGGTGGGGGAGGCCTGCGTACAGCAGTGAACGGCTATAGGCTGATATGATCATGATGATGGGTAGTAGTAGCGAAAAACATCATAAAACTGGGATTTAAAAATCATCATATTCAAAAGAAATCTTTTATTTTTTTAAGGCATCTAATGTTTCTCTTCTCTATGCAGTGCAAGCCGCGGGCACGTGTTAGGTTAAACAATATTTGACTATACAAGGCAGCAAGGCTGTGCTAGTTGTGCAAATATCTCGAAAACCTTGGCTGTATTAGATAAAGTTTTGTTTGACAAGATGCGCGTTAGAAAAACAACCGAATGGAGTCGGTACAAAGTTGTGTCAGATGGACGAATTGGGTAGATGACACCATCAAATAAAAAATCTAATGTTTCTGCCTTAAGACACAACTTCAAAAAAAACTGTTTTTCTTTTATCCCTGAAAACTCGAAAAATTTGAAATACTTAACTATATGTGTACATTATGGATTGCAATAAACGATTTTGATTTGATTTGATTTGATTTATAAAATGAAAAAAAAAAGAAAAAGCGTTTATTTTTGATAATTATTGTCGTTACATATACATAATTACCTCCGCCAAACTGTAAAACAGTTTGTTGGCAGATGTAGCTCCCGTATTACAAATCATAAAAATTTAAACACTTGTGTGGGTAATTATATTTTTAATAGCTTTGAAATCAATAAATAGTGAATAGAGATCATAAAAGTGACGTCATAGTTTAGTATTGTCATAGTCCGATCCCATCGGACTATAAAATAAATAAATAATAAATATCTTGGGACAACTCACACACGGCTATCTGATCCCAAGCTAAGCAGAGCTTGTGTTATGATAACCAGACAACTGATATACATACTTATATAATTTATAAATACATACATATTATAGATAAATCACACCCAGACACAGAACAAACAATCATGCTCATCGCACAAAGTTTGTCCTGGGTGGGAATCGAACCCACGACCTCCGTCAGGGCCACTAACCACTAGACCAACAGGCCCATCTAAACTATGACAGTTAGGAAAAGGGAGTGCACCTGTGTTGGCGCACAATCTTGTGCATTATTAATATCTCTTGTATACTAGGCTAGTCTGCATTAAGATTAACCGCCGCCGTGGCCGCAATCAGTCTGGAGAAAACATATAGGTACTCGTACATTGATAAAAACCGAATCAAAATCTAAGCTTTAGAAATCTAAGCGTACAGACGGCGGGAAGCGACTTTGTTTTATACTATGTAGAATAATATTGAATGATTAATCAGCAATTTCGTCATGCAAGTAATATTTAAACTTCAGATAAACAAACCTCTAATTAATCTTCAGACATTTATATTTTAATTAATAAACCAATTCAATCATGTATATGAATGTACTCAGAGCTTATAACAAATCGGAGTTAATCCAAATTGATTGAAATATTTAAATCACGCCCAAATGTGTAATCCCACTTTTAAATATTGCTATCCAACGTGGCAATGTCGCCAGGCCTTTATTAATTTATTTATATATTCAATTATTTGCATACCATACATACCATCACGCCTGTATTCCCCGAAGGGTTAGGCAAAGGTATACCGATGTACACCCAATTCGCCGGTATGTTTAGATCGCAAGTAATAGGGGGTGAGTCTATTGCCATTAACCGGGCACGAATCCAACTCCGAGGTGCTACTGAGAATTTCATACAAAAACCCAATAACACTTTATGCTCGACCTGGAAATCGAACTCAAGACATCTAGCATAGCAATCGCGCTTAGCATCTAGGCTACCGAGACAGGTAAATAGGCAAAGTTACGTTATTATAATCTATGTAAATGTAAATAATACTAAAATTATAAGAGGTAAGATTTGTTTGTTCATCATCATCATCATCATCATCATCTCAGCCATAGGACGTCCACTGCTGAACATAGGCCTCCCCTTTAGATGTCCACATATACCGGTCGGAAGCGACCTGCATCCAGCGTCTCGTCTTCGTCTTCGTCTTCTTTGTTTGTTCGTTTGTAACGAATAGGCTCCGAAACTACTGGACCGATTTTAACCATTTTTCACCAATAGATAGCTACCTACCCACCCTACCCTGACCTTATTGGTGAGGTTCTTCAGAAAGGTCGGGTGCTCAGTACTCGTAACCGGCGTGCTTGTATGACCAGATGTATGAATGTGGACGAGGCGAAAGGATTGTGTAAGGATCGTAGCAGGTGGCGTTCTGTGGTTTCTGCTTACCCCCATGGGACAAAGGCGTGACTTTATTTATGTATGTAGATAGCTATATTAATCACGAGTAACATAGGCTATATAACATCACGCTACGACCCACGGGAGCGCGAAGTCACAGGCAGTTCGCTAGTATCGTATACACTGCTGACTTGTTAACCTTGACTCACAAGGCTACAAAATGGCCACGGTACTCGTTATGTGCATCCTTGCGCGTACGCAGCAAGGACGCCCGGTCGGCCATCTTGGATCAAGTGTCAGACGACCTTGACAGCGAGCGGAATTTGTAAGAGGAATTCCCGATTTCGTTTTTTTTTTTGTTTCTTCATTGATAGGCACATGCGTATGTGTGTGTGCGGTTTTATCTCTTTTTTTTTTCAATGGATCTCGCGTTTTTATAAGAACCGCTTGTTAAGTTGTTACCTATTGATGTATTTATAAGCAGTAGTAGAGCTCTTTGTGAAGGAGCTAGTCCGGAGAACTAATACCGCTATACCTATTTCTGCCGCAAAGCAGCGTTGCTGTGTTCCGGTTTGGAGGGTTTGGGTGAATTTCTATTGTCTTTGGGATGACAACGCATTTGCAAGGCCTCTGTTAGCCATAAGGAGCGACCCTAATGCCATTCATCAACAGCCTATCGCAGTCCACTGCTGGACATAGGCCTCTCCCAAGGCGCGCCACTGAGCCCGATCTTGGGCTCTCCGCATCCAGTTCCTGCCAGCCGCCTTGCGTAAATTGTCGCTCTATCTTCCACTACCAACTTACTTAACCAACACTTAGCACAAGCAACTAAGATCATCATCATACCATCCCGCCTGTATTCCAAGGGTTAGGCAGAGGTATACTAATGTACACCCACAGTTCGCCGGTATGTTTAGGTCCCATGTAATAGGAGGCGAGCCTATTGCCATTAACTGGGCACAAATCCTAACTCAGAGCTGCTAGTGAGAAGCAACTAAGACTTAAAATTAATTTCCAAACAAACAACAACTACAACACTATTGACTCAGCAATTACAGAGAAAGAACTTTCCTTTTCGATAAAAATTAATAGCGCGGGGTCTTGCTTTCACTGAATCGATCGATTCATATCACTAAGACATTAAGTTGATTACGACTGGGCTTCTGAGAATCACTTCACTAATAATTGAGTGGGTACCACTGCCCCGAAGATACAGGCGCTGCCTAATTTGGGGCACACCGGCAAATTACACATACATAAACTCACGCCTTTTTCCCATGGGGGTAGGCAGAATCCACGGACCGCCACCTGCTACGATCCTAACAAACCGGCAAATTAATGAGAAAAATAAAATAAATAACTACACACACCATCATGCCTGTATTCCCCGAAGGGTTAGGCAGAGGTGTACCATTACACACCTATAGTTCGCCGGTATGTTTAGGTCCTATGTTATAGGGAGTGAGCCTTATTGCCATTAACCGGGCACAAATCCTAACTCCGAGCTGCTTCTGAGAATTTAAAAATTACGGCACTCGGTCCCATTTTAATTACGCCACAATGCCTCAGCTTATTCCCCAAAGGGTTAGGCAGAGGTGTACCAATGCACACCCGCAATTCGCCGGTATGTTTAAGTCCCATGTAATAGAGGGCGAGCCTATTGCCATTAACCGGGCACAAATCCTAACTCCGAACTTTTCCTGATTATATTGTTGGTATTGCCATCTCAGAGACAAAGAAACGGCACGGTTGTTGGTCGGGAGTCATATGACAGCACTTGGTCCCATTAAAATTACGCCACAACGCCACAGCGTACAATGTCACCGGTTATCACCATAATCTGCTAAGATATACGACAAATGTCAGCATTCATCCCACGCCGAACGGCTAATTGAAACAACTGGGTTACTTGTGGTGCCCGGAGGCGAATATTTAGCTAGCTGTCTTAATTCGTGTACTTGCAATCAAGAATGGTGCAAAGCAGGGCTTTAAAACTGTCAATGATATGGTCAAGATCATAGTTATCATTGATAAATCATTCAGCCGATGTCATCTGTTAATTATTAGAAGGCAAACAAGCCGACTGCCCACCTGATAAGTGGTCACCGCTGTGTATACACATCTGCAATACCAGAGACCTTGCAAATGCGTTGCCATCTCAGACACAAAGTTGAAATGTCCCATGTGCCTGTAATATCACACAGCTATTATAGGTTTCACGTTCGTTTAAATCTCTGATACCAAATATCAAGAATCTATGGACTTTTATTTATTAAGACATCTAGATCTCCTATTTTTTCTATGTTTGGATCCCATAAATTGTATCCAAAAGAACCTTTGGTAGTACATTTGTCATTGCCCCACTAGACATTACCACCAACCCAATACCATTCCAACTTCAACTTTAGCACCTTCATAATAAAGTCCATTACCAGAGCTCACCTCTGCATAACTGTAACTAATTACTTTCTATCGCTTCGCTAATGAACAATTTTCTCCGCCATTAGTCCAAGTGATTGCTAATTATAAGCTGAATTTTTTAAACTAGGTCAAACTGGCTTTGTGAATTTTTAGAGCTTCTTATAAAACTAACTTGGAGAAGAAGGAGGTGGCGGGACGCCTGAGGCGTCCCAGCCGCTGCGGAAGATACTCCGGGCGTCGGGAGCCGCGAGACGACTCCCGGCCACCGCAGACGCGGGTCTGTGGACGGTGAGCAATAGGTAGCTCACCGTCCGTAAGTTAACTAACGACAGACCGTGTCGACGGCGCGTTCGTGTTCCACGCGCGCCTCAAAGAGATTTCAGCAAATCGGAGGGGCTAACCAGAGCCGATGCCTGCTGGGGCTGCGGATTGCTGAATGCAAAGAGCATTAAGAGAAACACGGATGGGTTTTAGTCAGTAAAAGTCTGACATTCCCTTCCGCTTCACCTAGAACGGAAAAAGTCATTCGACGATTTCGCATCCTAAAAAATAAGAGCAACTAACTAAAGCTGCTAAGCACAGAGACAGCAAGACGGCATTCCCACATCAGCTGTTCTCGTGGGCGGACTACTCAGATGGCAAGACGGTTGTGTTGGCGTGACGAAACCGACAGGCATTTCAACACTTTGCGCACATTCCGAGCGCTCATGGAATTTGTAATGAAACTAAGTCGATAAGCGTCTGGTAGGTGTTGGAGAATCAACTTTTGACTGGCTATACCCCCCAACCCCATTATTATGGGGTGAAAAATCCTCATTGAAGTTCCCCGCATCTGGGGGGTGGGTCCGCGGACATAGCACCAACAATGACCTGTCCAGGGTTGTATGAATCCGACGGTTTCCCGCGACCTTCATCAGGTCATCGAAGTAGGTACTAGTCCGATGTTCGAATGTTTTGAAAATTCTTTTGCTTATAAGGAGCTACATTATTTCCTATATGTAGTGGCATTTGAATTTAAAAAGAAAGTTAAAACACGTATGCAAATTCACGCAAACAAAATCGTGGGTAAGACTAGTCTTACTAATATATTAAATTGCGAAAGTTTGTGAGGATGGACAGATGGATGGATGGATGTTTGATACTCTTTCAGTAAACGGCGAATGGATCTGGATGAAATTTGGCACTGAGATAGGTTTTAGTGTGAAATAACACATAGGATACTTATTATCCCGGAAAAAAATACGGTTCCCACACTCACACATACCATCACGCGTGTATTCCCCGAAGGGTTAGGCAGAGGTGTATCAATGTACACCCACATGTACGGTTCCGGTGGAATAGTATATAAAATTTGATGCAAACGAAGTCGTGGGTAAGAACTAGTTAATAATAAACACTTGACAAAACAGCTAGTTTAAGCCCGGTAAACAAACCTCCGCAATGTATGACAAACGTCGCACAAATAAGGCGAGAGGTATTTGCGTCGGCGGCTTACGTCGAATCACTACTAATATACCAGTTCTGGAGTACATGATTTCAAGTAATTGCGATGATATTACTTAGGCTTAATTGGGTATCTCTCCCCCTATTACATGGGACCTTAAACATACCGGCGAACTGTAGGTTTACATTGGTACACCTCTGCCTAACCCTTCGGGGAATACAGGCGTGATTGTATGTATGTGGGTAGAGGAGTGGTCATCTTAGTTAATTGATAAGTAGTTATCAATTGACGTACTTTTTATGAGCTATCAAAACGTGGTTGCATCTGAATACCAGTGTTTTACATGGAGCGGCTGTCTATCTGACCTCAACAACCCAGTTACTGGGCAACACAATACCTCTTGGTGAGACTGGTTGCCGGACTTCCCGGCTTCTGACTATCCGAAACGGCTGACAAAGATGTACAAATGACTGCCTGGATCAACAGCTGTACGTGCTTTCCGAGGCATGGGCGTGTCACAGTACCAATTATCATACAATAACATAAAAATGTTAAATGAAATCCATGGAGCAACTCATTCTCGTCATCATATCAGCCTACAGCCGTCCACTGCTGTACGTAGGCCTCCCCCAAAGAGCGCCAACCATCCCGGTCCTGGGCAGCCCGCATCCATGCGCTGCCCGCCACCTTCTTTAAATCGTCGGATAACTTGACGACACGGTTGGCGCAGTGGCCGGGCGATCGACTGCTGTGCTGCGTGTCGCGAGTTCGATTACCGCACGGAACCAATATTTGTATGACCTACAGATAGTGGTTCCGGGTCTGGCTGTTTGTGTATGTGAGTTTATATGTTTGTAAACGCATCCACGATACAGGAGAAATTCCTAGTGTCGGGCAACAGTATTCGTTATTTTTTTAAAGAACAGTTGACACTACCTACATTAATCCAAATTTCTGATGTCTAAGATACGGGACCGAGGACCTAATATGGCAAAGGTATGTAGCTAACATCGAATGGGTACTGAATAGTGATTTGTTTAAAAGCACTATTTGAATACTAAATCCTAAGCAGCTAGTTCTAAGAACTACACAACCGATGTTGGGCACATTTAAATGTCAAGACGATGAAGAATTGTGCAGGTAGACTCGCATATTCTGAATTTTATAATGACTGTGTTAAAAACTAACTGAACTGTCTCGTTAGCGTAGTGGTCCTAAGCGCGACTGCTACGCTCGAGGTCTTGGGTTCGATTCCCAGGTAAAGCAAAGTGGTTTTAGGTTAATAGACTCGCCTCCTATTACATGGGATCTAAACGCACCGGCGAACCGTGTGTGTACATTGGTACACCTCGGCCTTTGAGGAATACAGGCGTGATGGTATGTTATGTGATAATTATCATACTATTGAGTGACAGTAGGGTTTCTTGCTTGTTCTTCTCCATAAAGACCTACTCTTTTCATGGGGAAATCCTCATGGACTGCCTCCGCGTCGGGAAAGGCGGAGGGGTGTGTCGGACTCCTACCAACTAAAACCCCACGGTGTTCCTCCAACTACCATGAGCCGGAGCAGAGGTATCGCTCTAAGCATTCGCACTCTCCATAGAGACCTACCTATATTTTGGAACGAGCAACTAGCTTCAACGTTTTTACTAAGTATAAGTAGTAAAGAAATAAATAAAAAAAGAAATAAAAACCGTTTATTCTTGCGAAAGCGACGCACAACACAAAAATAACAATAAGAATAATCTATATGCGCCACTACCGCGCGAAACGGCTGACGCTCAGCATAAAGCCGTGGCCCGTGCACGAGACACGGAACCACAGCGCTGGTGTTCAGCGTCAGCCAACAATTGACAATTCAAGCCAATTCATCAGTCTCAGTCTTCTTGTCAATTCATTCAACAAGTGCTAGTGAATGATTTCATTGAAGCAAATGCTCTGACTTTACACCAACGAGATATTTCACACTGAAAACAAAATTAAATGAATGTGAATTAGAATGTAGAAAGAGGATATTGTAGTGACAAAGGTTCAAAAGAGTATGCTTAGATGGTTCGGTCAAATTGAGAGGATGAGTGAAAGGCGACTAAAAAAAGGGATTTATGTGGCAGATGTGTGACGATGTGTGGTGAGGTTCTTCAGAAAGGTCGGGTGCGCAGTACTCGTAACCGGCGTGCTTGTATGACCAGATGTATGAACGTGAACGAGGCGAAAGTAGTATGTAAGGATCGTAGCAGGTGGCGTTCCGTGGTTTCTGCCTACCCCCATGGGAAAAAGGCGTGAGTTTATGAATGTGTATGTAAAAACAAAATTCATTGCCCAGCAATGTTTACTCAACATTACTTACTTTGATTGGCGGTATGCGTAGTTAACGATACGATGTATCTTTTTACATCCCGTCCATATTGAATAGAGGATATCATACAATACCTCATCAGGAATGCGATATTACACCTCCGATTATTGTGATACAATTATTATTATTATTTTTTTTTAAAGACGGGAAATCATCAAATAACTTTCCCCGGGCGGGGCGGGAGGGAGTGTCAGACTTTTACTGACTAAAACCCGTCTATGTTCCTTCATGTGCCCTTTGCGTTCCGGGGGCGCGGTATCTCTTTCGAACAACCCGCAGCCCCGGCAGGCATCGGCCCTCAGTGGCCCCATCCAAGTTTGCTGACATCTCTTTGAGGCGCGCGTTGAACACGAACGCGCCGTCGACACGGTCTGTCGTTATTCAGTGAACGTACGGACGTCCACAGACCCGCGTCTACGGTGGCCGGGAGTCGTCTCGTGGCTCCCGACGCCCGGAGCGTCTACCGCGGCGGCCGCTGGGACGGAGGATTCTCCTTTCCCTCTCCCGTCCCGCCGATTGTGATACAATTACAAACACATTTCACGTTATTTACAAAACGTTTTTGCAAAACCAAATTGAAAGAAAAGAGTGTCCATGGAGTTTCTTGCTCGTTCTTCTCCATAGAGACCTACGTATTGGAACGAGCAACTAGCTTCAATTCTAAACTGTAATTTCTTGACATTCAAAAGTGCCTGTAAAAGGTCTAATTGAAATAAATGCTTCGCTTTGAGTTTACTCTCGAATCATATTTTAACCGCCTCGTTGGCCTAGTGGTCCTAAGCGCGACTGCTACGCTAGAGGTCTTGGGTTCCATTCCCAGGTCGAGCAAGTGTTATTGGGTTTTTTTATGAAATTCTCAGTAGCAGCTCGGAATTTTGGTTTGTGCCCGGTTGATGGCAACAGGCTCAAATAAAAGTGACCTAAAAAAAAAATACCGGCGAACTGTGGGTGTACTTTGCTACATCTCTGCTTAAACCTTCGGGGAATACAGGCTTGATGGCATGATGATGACAATACATCATCAGGAATGCGATAGCACACCTCCGATTGTTGTCACACAATTACAAACATATGTCACGTTATTTACTTTCGAATCATATTTGTATAATGATCTGGACTTAAATAATTGGTTAAGTAAACAGCTTCAGTCACAATAGATGAAATACTACGCATAACTATTGCATGTGGGCAGTGGGCAGTATTGATGATGTAAGTATTGTGTAATCGTATGACATGTAGAGAGTACGATGTGTATAGAGGTTGTATTCTTTAAAGACAAAATGCCTCGTTAGCCTAGTGGTCCTAAGCACGACTGCTACGCTAGATGTCGTGGGTCCGATTCTCAGGTCGAGCAAAAAGTGTTAAATTATTGGGTTTTTATATGACATTCTCAGTAGCAGCTCGGAGTTAGGATTTGTGCACGGTTAATGGCAATAGGCTCGCCCCCTAGTACATGGGACCTAAATATACCGGCGAACTGTGGGTGTGCATTAGTACACCTCTGCCTAACCCATCGGGGAATACAGGCGTGATGGTATTCTTCAAAGTGGATAGAATTTCGTGTTCGAGGACTGCGTTTACTTATCTTAGGAGACTACTGGTTTAAATTTTTGGATGTCAACCGCACTGTTGGGGGCGGTAAGCCCGCCACTATTCCCAAACCACTGCAACTCCTGTAAGCCAGAATCAACAGTGGCGACCGCCAAAAAGGCGCCGAGGCAATGAAGCTCCACGAGTCCCGGAGAAACGATTCCACTGTCTTGGGTCCCGCAACGAAATTAATCAGAAAAGATTAGCGGAGGAGTAAGAAAACATAATTTCCACTTTCGTCCAAACAAGCAGGAGACAGAACAGAAGGCCAATAGGCACAAAGGGATGTTTACCACTGGGAGAAGCCCAGATTGCCAAGCACCACGAATTGCATTTATCACTAACTTAACGTAGTAGGCTCACTAAAGTGAGCTGTTACATTTGATTCCAGTAATAGGTATGGCAAAAACGCCTGAACGCACGGAAATTTGTTCAAGTGGGGGGTGGAGGGGTCTATCAGACTTTTACTGACTAAAACAACCCCGTGTTCCCTTCCCACACTTACATCGGGTGTCCTGGGAACATACGCATCTACCGCAATGCCCTACTGGTCACGACCGGCGGGCCTTCTTAGGAGACTCATTCATTTTAAAATTCAGACAAAATCCGGCCACCAGTAACCACTAAGCCATCACAACACATTAACATGACTATAAGATACCAAAAACAGTTATTTAGAACAGCGATACTGCTGACCTCCTAAAGGGCAAAGGCGTGAATAACTCCGCGTGGGTTGAAGGCCTTTTACTTTCGTTTGATATAGCTTTCCGTTTCTTTATGAACCGTTTTGTTTATGTGTGGGATTAAACCATGCTTGAATACAGTTTATAAGTAATTATCAGTAAATCTTTTCAAAGTCGGAAAATCGAACAAGCCGGCTGACGGTCCACCTGATGTTAAGCTGCCTATAGACATATGTAATACCAGAGACCTTGCAAATGCGTTGCCCTCCCAGAGACAAAGTTGAAATGTGTCATAATATTATTATGCCTGTAATTACACCGGTACCCATACCCTTCAAACTGGAACACAGCAACGCTGCTGTGCGGCAAACGAAGGTATGGTGGTAATACTTTCTCAAACTAGCTCCTTTACAAAGAGCTCTACTACTACTAACTTTCTGCATTCCATCATCATCATCTCCCTGCCCTTATCCCATGTTACTTGTGGTCGGCGCAACACGTTTTCTTCTTCCATGCCGTCCTGTCCTTTCTCTTTCACATCATTCTTCAAACAATCCATCCATCTTTTCTTTGGCCTCCCTCTTCATCCATCCATCTGAACTTTCTGCATTCCATCGCAATATTAAAAAGTTTTAGAGATTCTATCGATGCTGCATCGCGATTTCGCGACTTCCTGTGTCGCGAAATCGCAGATTGCCGATGCTAAAAGAAACACGTGAGCTTTGGACCGTCGTCGTCCAATTTGGTCATCACTCTCAGTTTCATTAAAACCAGTTAGGTTATTTCGTGTCCTCTCTTATGGCGTAATACCGTGTCTGGTCGACATAGGCGGTATGTTATGAGTATCATCGACAATTTATGGCTTTATTCGTACCATTCCTATGGTAATTTAATGGTGTTTTGGTATGTGTAGATGAAAAAAATGTTTTGGGTGTTATTTTTCGAAATGGAAGGAATTGCTTTTAGACTGTTTAGGTTACATATGGTTCGCTAGCTTTCGCTCGCTCGCGTTTAAGTAAAGTAGGTATTTAATAAAATATGTTCTATGACACCCGCCAATAGTGCAACTCTTTATCAGTGAAAGTTTTTTTGTAATCGGACCAGACTTACAAACAAATAAACACAAACTTTGTCTCTTTATAATATTACTAGCTTTCTGCCCGTGACTTTGTCCTCGTTGTTTTTTAGTTTATAGCCTATACTTTTCTTCATGAATGTGGTTTTCATTTATACAAAATGTTTTTTTAAAACCAACTGGCAATTCCAGAGATTAGCGCGTCAAAGTAACGTATCCGGATGCAGCTGAATACCAGTGTTTTACATGGAGCGACTGCCTATCTGACCTCCACAACCCAGTAACTGGGCAAAACATTACTTCTTGGTAAGACTGGTTGTCAGACTTCTTGGCTTCTGGCTATCCATAACGACTGTCAAAGATCTACGAATGACAGCCAGGACCAACTGCTTTACGTGCTGTCCGAGCGGCTTCACACCACCAACTTCCAAACCCAGGGCTGCTACTGAGACATTTCCTTATTAAAACACTACGCGACCCGCGAACCCACGAGTCACGTGACGTGAAAAGAATATAATTATCAAGTTATGAATTGAATCCGTCTATATTGCAAAGAGATATTCGAGTCACGACCGACGGCGTAGAGCAAGTCATTGTGAATTAAGTAATTATTAAGTAACCGCAATTGCAGAGTTACTTAATATGTTTGTGAAGTGTAATATGGAATGATGATTCGGCGATCTGCAGCATCTATACGTAATGTTATAAAGAGGTAAGATTTTTTGTTTGTTTGTAACAAACAGGCTTCTAAATTACTTGACCGATTTCAAAAATACCTTTGCCGTTAAAAATATACATCGTCACATCACGCCACGACCCGCGCGAGAGGAGCCAGTAACCAAAGACGTAACTAAACGCGGGTCCAATAAGCCACGCGGACAAAGTCGCGAATAGTTCGCTACTGATATTATAAAGAGGTAAGATTTTTTTGTTTGTAACGAATTGGCTCCGAAGCTACTGGACCGATTTTAACAATTTTTCACCAATAGATAGCTACATTATTCCTGAGTAACATAAGCTATATAACATCACGCTACGACGCACGGGAGCGGAGCATTAACCAAAGACGTAACTTATGGCGGGTGAAATAAGTCACGCGGAGGAAGTCGCGGGCAGTTCGCTAGTTCTATAACATGTTGGGTCATTCGGTCCCCTTCAAGCCTTCAACCTGGGAATCGAACCCAAGACCTCTAGCGTAGCAGTCGCGCTTAAAACCACTAAACTAATGAGGCACTACAGAACAAATAACCAATAATACACAGACGGCGGGAAGTGACTTTGTTTTATACTATGTAAAGATTCTGTACGTATAATCTACCATTAATGCTAAATAAAGTTAAGACAAGTTTAATGTTTTTTGTTACTGTAGAACAAAAACGAATGTTTCCTTATTAATTACGTAGATTAGGTATATTAATTATAATAATAAAACAATTTCAGGCTATTTATTTTGGGTATCGTCAAGTTTTTATCTGTTTGTTTTGAAGATTTATTTTTAAATAGTAAACCCGCATCACGGAGCGTGATGCGTGAGTGCGTGTTCTTACGTTGTTGGCAAGTATCTGCGGTTGTATAGAAAACACGCGTAGTGCAACACACTGAAGACGCGTTCACGCGCAGTGTTGCAGATCACCAGAGCTCCGTCGCCACGCACCACGCTCCGTGATGCGGGGCAGTGTGCCAATCGCCTTGGAGAGCTACTCAAAATATAACTTTGTTTACTACACGAAAAAACACACATGTCATTGTTTCGTTGCACCTTCTCACAATGAAATGTGTATCTTTTCGTGTAGCAAATAAAGTAAAAACGCTTTAAAAATAAATAATTAAATCAAAATATATTTTTTTTACGGGCTCCCCCCAACAAACATGTTTTTTTTTGCCATTTTTATAGACACGTACAGAAAAAAGCCTTCGCACTAGAGTCCGAATGGCACTTGCCCAGTTTTTTCAAATCAATGCTATATTAGACTCACCTCGTAAGCTGGTGTATGCAGGCTATCCCTGATGAGTGGAACACTGTTCCTCGGTCCGATGAGAGCCATGTTCATTCACATCGTAGCAACACTAACCAACACAGAACGTCCTTCACTGTTAAGAATCACTACAGCTTTTTATCACAGCACTAAAGACGCATGTTTAGACGAGAACTGTTGTATTTCACTTGTGTATTCACTGGAGCAAGGAAGATGGCAAAAATAATGATACTGACTCAATTGGCGATCCAGAAAAGACGGATTATTCCGATCTGTCAGCCCGTTTTGTTCCCAGGACAGATCAGCGAGGACGAGGAGACAGTCAACTAGAGGACAGTTATGAGTGAATAATACCCCCAGAGTCCCCGAATCCTCGAGGTGCTAACAGGGATACAGATTTTTCGGCTTTTCCCATAAGGGGTCAAAATAGGGTGACAAATCGGAATAATCCGAAAAGACAGCTTTGGAAAACAGCGAACGAGCAACTAGCTTCAACTTCCTGACTAATTAATGTCAAACAAGACGACAACCCACCTGATGTTAAGTGGTCACTGCCTATAGACATCTGCAACACCAGAGGCCTTGCAAATGCGTTGCCATCATCCCAGAGACAAAGTTGAAATGTGCCTGTAATTACACCGGCACCCATACCCTTGCAAACTAGAACAGGAACGCTGCTTTGCGGCAAAAATAGGTATGGTGGTAGTACTTCCCCGGATGATCTTCTGACTATTTTCTATACGAAGTGGAAGGGACACCGAAGCAATAGGCTCACGCCCTATTACATGGGACCTAAACATACCGCGGCGAAATGTAGATTGGTACACCTCTGCATAACCCTTCGGTGAATACAGGCGTGTTGGTATGCTTTTTATGGAAATATTGTGTGTGGGGTCACTTTAGAAGACCTAAGCTTACTCTATCATAACGGGCACTTGCTGCGTGTAGGTACTACGCGTGACCTTCAATCCTCCTTTGATATTATTATCACAATGGAACAGAATCTCACAGCTGATCACGGAAGTCACAAAGATGGTATAAACCGGTCTCAATTACGATCATTTATGACCCATATAGGTTCAAAGTCTTCCGGTACAGTTAGCTGCGCGAACATTACGGTTAAAAGATTTTTTTTTTCATAAACAATTTATTTAAAATCTATACATATACATACACTAGCGAACTGCTCGCGACTTCTTCTGTGTGGCTTATGTCACCCGCCACAAGTTACGTCTTTAGTTAATGCTCCGCTCCCATGGGTCGTAGCGTGATGTTACATAGCCTATGTTACTCAGGAATAATGTAGCTTGTGGTGAAAAAATGGTTAAAATCGGTCCTATAGTACCGGAGGTTATTCGTTACAAACAAATAATCTTAACTCTTTATTATATTCATCACCATCATCATCTCAGCCGCAGAACATCCACTACTGGACATAGGCCTCCCCCTAACAATAGTATAGATATAAACTTTACGACTATAGTTACAAAAAAAAAACGGTTTTAAACCAAATAAACCATCTCATCCCATCGCATAAAACATCAAACCTGCAAACCTACATTATTAGCAAATAAAAGATTGCGATTCTGAAAATCCGTAGTTCAAAACCGGTTTATTTACAACTATAGTTACGACTGACGTGCGGTTGACTGTACATAGCAAGGTCATCATTATCGCAAGTTTTATTAAGTATAACTATGTACTTACGTAGTAAAAAAAACTGTATTTTTGTTAAGTAGGTACGTTTTTTATATTTTTTGCAAGCATAATAATAGGTATTAATTCAAGTTTTATAATATAAATTAATTTATAATAGTCCTTTATATGTTACGACTCGCTTTTGGCCGCGACTTCAGATGTTGAAGTCCAAAATTATGCGACGCGAGAACCAAAATGGGATAATAAAATTGTCCTGTATTGAGCTATGAAATTCTCAGTAGCAGCTCGGAGATAGGATTTGTGCCTGGAGGCTCGCCCCCTATTTGATAGGACCTTAATATATTGGCGAACTGTGTGTGTACATTGGTACACCTCTGCCTAACTCTTCGGAGAATACAGATGTGTTGGTATGTATGTACCTGCAGTGTCTATGAAGATTCTCACTCATCCTTCTCCATAGAGACCTACGTTTTGGAACGGGCAACCATCTTCAACTACCTGTATAACTTCTTGGCAATTCATAAGCAAGATGGACGGACGACCTGATTAAAACTGCAGGAAGACGCTGGATGTACGCCACATCCAACCGGTCTTTTTGGAAATCTATGGGGGAGGCCTATTTCCTGCAGTGGATATCTGCGGCTGATATGATGATGATGATGATGAATTGAGTGCCTAAACATGGTCTAAATAACATAAATGCTTTGACTTGACTTTGCCAAGCTTGCTTCTGCCTACCCCACTACAAGACTGGAGTAATCTACCGGATAGATGTACAGCATCGCTCGCTACTCGGCCGTCAGCTGCTATCCCGTACAGTAGAAAGCTATCACCAATTATACGTGAAACACACTGCGCACACTGGACGCGAGGCGAAGATATTTATGAGCAAAGTCAAAACATTTATTTCAATTAGACCACTTACAGGCACTTTTGAAGTGTCAAGAAGTTACAGTTTAAAGTTGAAGCTAGTTCCTCGTTCCAAAGCGTAGATCTCTATGGAGAAGAAGGAGCAAGAAACTCCATGGACATGTACATTTTATTTGTTGATGTGAAATGAGTCTTTGCTCTTAGCCTCTCCAACCACGACCGATATTTTGTCGGCGAAAACGGAACTCATGAAACCTGAGCTCATCCTCTCCTAAGACTTTTCGACCAATTACTTATGGTCATTTTTTTTTATCGATGAGAATGGAATACTTACATGAATTATAAACCTGTCCACCCAACCCTCTGGCCAATTTTCTACAGATTACTTTGTCTGTGAGAATGGAACATATGAATTCCAATACACCAACGTTGCAACGTACACAACCGACAAAAAATCGGTAACAAAGTCGGTCATAGGCGGACAGCCTAATATACCAACACACACACAGCCAACAAAAAATCGTAAAACCTAAACATTTTTATGTACTGTCTCTGCATCACTTTTAACAATGTAAATGGACATTTACCGCTGACCGCACTACGCAGCATCTCCAGCTCGCTGTACAACAATCCTACCAGTTTTCTCTCGGGTGAAAGTAGTCCGGAACTAGATAGATCAGGTGGAAGGGTGGAATCGTAACAAGAATGCAGCAGATCTAGTGTTACAATGAGATCTGTTACAAATGCGTGGAATAACAAATTGGGTAGATGACACCATTAAAGAATAATACCAAGGCAAAACTTCAAAATAGCACTGAAAACCCGATTTATTTATATATAACTAGGATTTTTTGCTTTAAAATCAATAAATATGTAGTTGGTGAATACTGTGAATAGAGATGTCAAAAAAGTGACGTCACAGTTTAGTATTGTCAAGCAAAATCTATGGAGGAATCGCGTTTTGACAGCTCATAAAAAGTACGTCGATTGATTAGATGTGTCATCTACCTAATTAACCATTCATCCGAAGTATGATGGTGGCTAATCACCATCTACAATCAACTAAAGTTTGTGAGGATGGATGGATGGATTTTTGTTACTCTTTCACCCTTAAACGGCTGCGCAGATCTGGTTGGAATTTGGCACTGAGATAAATTGTAGTGTGGAATAACACATAGAATACCTACTTTTATCTCGGAAAAATGTACGATTCCCGTGGCATAATTCGAGATCGGACCAGTAGGTACTGATTCCGGATTTGTTCAAAAAGAACGCAAGGGGCATTAGGAGGAACTCAGATAGGTTTTAATCGGTAAAAGTCTGACATTTCCTCCACCCAAAGCGGAAGAAGTCAATTAAGGACTTCCAAAAATTATACTTTTAAAGTATATGCCGTTCAATAGTGATTATGATGATTATTTATATAAAATAAACTGTTATTGAAGAAGCACGATTGTCACACCCTCTTACAATTCAGTGAACGCTCCCAAAACAGTCAACGCTCACACTCGTGCTAGGTCACTTGTCAGCCATTATCAATGCCACACAGTCCCGAACCCCATTGACCTCGACTTCAACGTACATTAAACGTTCGAAAGCTTTGCATGCCACAGAGCAACCATATGCAGTCTAGTCACCTAACAATATGGAATACGCATGAGTTTTTTTATTCACTTTTGTTAACAAATCATGAAAACACTAGTATATATATATACCATCACGCCTGTATTCCCCGAAGGGTTAGGCAGAGGTGTACCAATGTACACCCACAGTCCGCCGGTATGTTTTAGGTCCCATGTAATAGGGGGCGAGCCTATTGCCATTAACCAGGCACAAATCCAAACTCCGAGCTGCTACTGAGAATTTCATAGAAAAACCCAATAACACTTTTTGCTCGACCCGGGAATCGAACCCAGGACCTCTACCGTAGCAGTCGCGCTCTGGACCACTAGGCCAACAAGGCAGTGAAAATACTAGTAGAAACATTGATATTTTTGTATATCAATGAGTAGAAATGACAAAAAGTGAAATTAAAATCGGCAATCCTTTCCATCTATCCACATTTATATTCATAACTCTTTTGGTCACATGCGTCTCATCCCTCCTCTTCACATGCCCATATCAAGATAAAAGATTCACTTATCTGCACTCTTTTTTATCCACCTATTTCAAAGCAATTTTTCAAATAAATCATCTGCCTAACCTTTTCCCAACTATGTTGGACTCGCAATTATTCGATTCGAAACTACCTTTTCGAATGGGCCACTAGATTCAATAGTTTTAATTTATTGACTTCCAAAACTGCCTCGTTGGCTTAGTGGTGTTAAGCACGACTGATACGCTAGAGGTCCTGGGTTCGATTCCCAGGTCGAGCAAAAAGTGTTATTGGGTTTTTCTATAAAATTCTCAGTAGCAGCTCGGAGTTTGGATTTGTGCCCGGTTAATGGCAATAGGCTCGCTCCCTATTACATGGGACCTAAATATACCGGCGAACTGTGGGTGTACATTGGTACACCTCTGCCTAACCCTTCGGGGAATACAGGCATGATGGTGATAGTTACTTCCAAAAATGCCTTTTAATGATCTAATTGGAATAAATGATTTGACTTTGAATTGTGCTACTGTTTGAAGTATAAAGTTATTCTGTGGCCCAACTTCACCGCTTAGGTATCCAGACGAGCGATTGTTTCAAACAATGCCGAGGTGCCAGTTTCTGAGGCTTTCGAGTGCTCAGAGTGTTTTGTTACTTTATTGTACGGGACCCAGAACTTGAGTAAAGAGGGGGAGAGGTTTTAGCTGCCTGGGAAACTGTTAAATGCCGTGGCAGATTTAGAACCAGACTGAGTAGGCTTTCTTTTATTTTTGAAATATCATCAAAAGGTAAACAAGCCGACGGCCTAGCTGGTGACCACTGCCTATTGATATCTGCAATACTAGAGGCCTTGCGAATGCGTTGCCATCCCAGACACAAAGTTGAAATGCCTCATGTGCTTGTAATTACACCGGCACCCATACCCTTTAAACCGGAGCAAAGCAACACTGCTTTGCGGCAGAAATAGGTACGATGGTAGTTCTTTCCGGAAAAAAGGGGCGTGTCATAAACAAGTTTGGGAACCCCTGAATTTATACCATTAAACAGCACTTTTAAACGTCAAAAATAATTGTCTCAGTTAGCCCTTCCAAAAGGTAGTTTTTTTTTTGTTTTTTTTTTTAAGCCTTAACCGTCTGCGGTTTGTTCGAAAGAGATACCGCGCCCCCGGAACGCAAAGGGCACATGAAGGAACATAGACGGGTTTTAGTCAGTAAAAGTCTGACACTCCCTCCCGCCCCGCCCAGGGCGGGGGAAGTCATCAAGTCAAGTCAAAAAAAAAAAAGCCTTAACCGTCATCAATTGCAGTCTTGACATTCTTAAAACCGAAATTATCATGTTAAATGTCAGCGCACCATATAAGCGACTTTCTTCCGAGCGATCACGAGCACTTTCTCGCGGCTGTCTGTGACAAAAAGGTCAGGTTACGCATATCTGCGTAGTGTTACAAGACGCAAGTATTGTTGTGAGTTACAGCTGCATTCATTCATATTTGTATCGTGAATCGATTGTACTTTGTTTGAAGGAGGATTTGTTTGAGATGTTGTATGTTTTATATCGTCCCTGACACTAGGGTGTGTGGGGTCGTTAGACCTTACTGCCTACACGATAAAGAAGAAAGAAGTTTTATCGTCCTTATCTGCTCAGCCTTTTTCCAACATAGTTGGGGAAGGCTTCCAGTCTAACCGGATCCAGCTAGATAGTAGTGTTTTACATGGAGCAACTGCCTATATGACCTCTACAACACAGTTACTGGGTAACATGATACCTCTTGGTTACCCTCGTTGTCAGACTTCCTGGCTACTGACTATTCGAACGACTGTCAAAGATCTACGAATGACAGTAAAATAAAAAACATCTACGTTGTATATTTTATATACAGGGTGGAAAAATTCAATGAGCCTTGAAACCACTTTAAATCTTTAATACAGATTATTTTACTTAAAGGAAACATTCCTATTTTTTAAAAAGAAAAAATCGGCAATTTTCTCCTCCCCTATTACATGGGACCTAAACATACCGGCGATCTGTACATTGGTACAGATCGCCGGTACCTCTGCCTAACCCTTCGGAGCACACAGGCGTGGTGGTATATACATATGTGTAGTATGTTTTTAAAGAGCTCCTTCACAAACAACTCCACTACTATCAAAACTACTTTCAACACCAACTACACACGAACATAACAATTCTATTACGCAATGTTACTTTCAACTTATTGTAGTAATAATGTTACAATAATAAGCTATTAAAACGTGTAGCAGTGCGGCTAGTTGCCACGCGTGGGGCAGTCACGAAGTCACGACTGATCTGAGCTGGTCAATCTTTGCAATGGCGAGATGAGCGAGGCGAGAGCTGAGCGAGGATGTGGGTTTTAGGAGTATATGGGACAACATACCATTTTTAGGTCTCATATAATAGGGGGCGAGCCCGTTACCTATAGTATGTGGAACTTTTTTAAATTCGAGATGGGTAAGCTCTTGGCTCTAGTGTCAGAGGTGACAAAGACAAATTCGACGATGGAGTGAGCTTACCCAGAAGAAGCCTGTTCACTCTAACTTTGAAGAGATTAGGGTTGAATGTGTTCGGATATACAGACGTAGGTAGACTGCCTCGTTAGTCTAGTGGATCTAAGCGCGACTGCTGCGGTAGAGGTGTTAGGTTCGATTCCCAGGTCGAGCAAAATGTTATTTATTAGGTTTTTCTATGAAATTCTCAGTAGCAGCTCGGAGTTAGGATTTGTGCCCGGTTAATGGCAATAGGCTCGCATATTACATGGGACCTAAAAATACCAGCGAACTCTGGGTGTACATCGGTACACCCCTGGATAACCCTTCGGGGATTACAGGCGTGATTCTAAGTATGTCTACTATCCCACCATCCAGCCACCAGAACCACTTATTCAGCTGCGTCAAAGATGAGCTAAGCTAGTAGTGAGTAATGAGTTCTTGATAAGACCACGTCCAAACTTGTCATGCCCGCAAGCGAGGCTAGACAAGCCTGCGACCTGCACTTTCGAAATGGTCTCAATATGGTCAAATTGGTCGCAGATAACCATTCGGTGAAGGGAAAGTATTTAAAAACCAAATTTGAAAAGAGTGTCCATGGAGTTTTTTGCTCGTTCTTCTTCATAGAGATCTAGGTTTTGGAACGAGTAATAGGGAATACGCAAGAATTTTTTCATTCGCTTTTATTAACAAAAAATGAAAATACCGTAGTAGAAATGACAAAAACTGAAATTAAAATTAAAATCGGCCCAGAAATACGGCCGATATAAGCATTTAAAAGTATTAATTACGCACCGATTAGACAGAGAGATCCGATATGACCGATGACGACATTGGTTCCGACGGCCATATAAACTCCTTTTGCTAGAAAGAGTTAGAAACAAATCTTCGATGGCTTGTATGTTTTAGAATTTTATAGTTATTCGAAAAAATCTTGGCAATTCAAAAGTGTAAATGTAAATGCTTCTGTAATGTAATCGTTACTGTGTTCCAGTTTAAAGGGTATGGATGCCGGTGTAATTACAGGCACATGACACATTTCAACTTTGTCTTCGGGATGGCAACGCATTTGCAAGGCCTCTGGTATTGCAGAAGTCTATGGCAGCGGTGACCATTTAACATTAGGTGGGCCGTCAGCTTGTTTGTTATCCAATGATATACAAAAATAGTTTACCTCGCTTTACTCAAAGGCCTATAAGCCTATGTTTATGGTAAATTATTCAAGTTTGATTCCCAATATCGGTTATTGACGACCAAATGGCACAATCTGTTACCGGATTGCGGCAAATATTTGTGAGGGTTCAGTCAGAAATTGGATTAACGTCTTTCAGGTCAAAGAACATACAACCGAATTGAGAGCCATCTTCTTTTTAACCCGACTCAAAAAGAGTGGTGTTATAAGTTTGAAGTGTCTGTCTGTCTGGCACCGTAGTTCTTAAACGGGTGAACCGATTAGAATGCGGGTTTGTTTATGAGAAAGTAGATTTCCTAGCTATGATTCTAAGATATGTTTTATCGAAATCGATTCAGCCGTTTCAAGGTTATCAGCTCTTTTGTTAGCTGCGGTAGGGCTGTTTATTCTTCTGTCGGGGGTTGCTTAATTTTATTACTTGTCTTTGTAGTTGGTTATTAAAATATAGATAAATCAACTAAACGTTTTCTTAATTAGTTATATGATAGAATGTCGTTGAAACAAGTTAATTTGTCTTTAATTGGTAACATTTATCGAGGTCTGATAAGGAGAGGCGTTTAGTATGGTTACGCATTTAAATATACTTAGGTAATCTTACAAATATTATAAATGCGTAACTTTGGATGAATGGCTGTTGGCACGAGCCAGACCGGTTTTTATTCTTCTTTTTTAAACGTCTTTGGTTGGCAAACTGAGGCTCCGGGCTACTACTGAGAATTTTCTAATTCAAAAACCCAATAAAACTTTTTGCCCGACTTGGGATTCGAGCCCAGGACTCCTCGCTTAGCAGTCGCTTGCGAGTTGCAACCAACAGTTTGCTTGACCAGGGATTCAACCCCAAGACCTCAAGCGTAGCAGTCGCGCTCAGGACCACTAGGCTAACGAGGCAGATTAGATTGGGATCGTTCGTTAATATTGAAGTAAGTAGAATTTCCCATTATTGTTATTATTTTTCTTTTTTTTGTGTAGTCCGTCGCTTTCGCAACGAATAAATGGTTTTTCTTTCTTTCTTTCTCCCCTCGAATACCATGCAAAGTTCTTAATAATTATTTTCCATAACGTTTCACTGCTGAAGGGTTTATTTACATCGTTCATGTAATTACAGTAATTAAAACATATTACCATTGATTGGTACAATACAGTGGTCCCCAATCTTTTCTGTACGGCGACTCTTACAGATCGCCTTTCTAAAAGATGATTTTTGTGTGTGTGATATTGTTTATTGAATTCAAACAAAAAATATATGGGTGATTCTATAAAAGTTGGATAATTCGATGTCATCAGTTAATTACAAAGTGTTTATTATATTATTTTGATGTTACATTCATTTTAAAACAATTAAAAGTAATTTAAGGGGGCGCCCAATTTTAGCTATTTATTTTAAATATTATACGTTTGTAAAGCAACATAATCATATTCAATTCGATCGAATAAAAAAAAAGATCACAGAAAACTCAAAAGAATATAACTTGAATTATTATTATTTATGATTGTACTACAATCAATGACAAAATCGCGTGCTGGCGGCCTGTGCCTAACGCCGTGTGACGCCCTCATGACATCTCCACGACCCCCCGGGGGCGTCGAGACGCACAGTTTGTGAACCACTGGTACAATCAATTAAAACCTTATGAATGTACAACTTTCTTCTCGATTGCGTGCAACGTTTCCGCGAAGATATTTACGGAAACGGAGACTTTTCTCCGTATGATTAACTGGGTATGTCCGGTGGAAACCGGTTCTGATTGTAATGTTGTGTGAATTACTTGAGAGCTAGTGATTTTTTTGTAAGGTTCCGTGTCCAAAGGGTGCTGCACCCACAGTTCGCCCGCGCCGGTATGTCAGTCCCATGTAATAGAGGGCGAGCCTATTGTCATTAACAGGGTACAAATCCTAACTCCGAGCTGCTACTGAGAATTTCATAGACTTTGCTCGACCTGGGAATCAAACCCAAGATCTCAAGCATAGCAGTCGCGCTTAAGACCACTAGGCTAACGAGGCACTCACAAGATTAACATAAAAATATAAACACATAGTACAAATCATTCGCAAAAATAATAAAAAAACAACAGTTAGACACCTTCCTTATACGGGAACACCGCTACAGGGCTTACCGGAAGCTCCGCCATCTTTGCCCCGAGCCGGATGCGAGCGGAAACACGCGCGGGAAATCATAACGCCATATTGGATTGCGGTTGACATAAACTACCGTATTGAGCGTGTCTATGGCCCGAGTTATGGAAAGTTGAAGTTCTTGTGCGGTTTGCGTTGTGATTTATTTGATGGCCGGTTTAGTTTTGAATAAAGTTTATAGGCAAATGGATACTAATCCGTTTCAGGGTAGATTCGAAGCCGTTCGCAATGCAAAGCGCAGTTTTGCGTCCTCGTCAAATTTCAGAAATGAAATTTCTACAACTGAAATTGTAAAGTCATATTTTAATTACTGTTTTAAGAGATAGTGGTTGGCCCCCTGAATAAATTGGCCCATTCCGCTTTGAGCAAACGTAGTGATCAATGCTCTTGCCTTCTATGTATAATAGATTGATTCCCTAGAGTGGGACAGTAACAGGCTGGTATTATTAAGGGCAGCGGGCTTATGCCAATGTAATTCCCTACAGTGGGTCAATAAGAGATTGGTGTTTATGTGTTCTCCAGACCGATCAAAGAGGCTAATCCTAATATAGACTAGCCAAGTACGCAGGAGATTAGAGAAGAAGTGTGTGCGCAAACACAGGTGCACTCCCTCTTCCCTAACTCTCGTAGTCCGATGGGACGGCAATCCGACACAACCGGAGAGAGATCAGGCGCAGGACCAACGGCTTTACGTGCTTTCCGAGGCATTATAAAGGGCAGGGAACATGTAAATGTCATCCCTTCGTCTTTCCTAATACCTCTAGAACGAATTAAACCTACACAGGAGTAACCAGATGACCTTGGAACACAATTGAATAATAAAGTATGACATGAAGTCATATCCTCGTTACTCCACATTCGTCGAGACTAATGCAGTGATCTTTTGTCATTGACGCCCACGGGTCGAGGCGTATGAGGCAAAGCCGTGAGATTTGTAATGTTTACCTATTTAGTTGTAGTTCTATGAAGGAGAAAGAGCAAGAAACTCCATTGAAAACATGTTTTAGTTACAATATCCATGTCGTAGTAGAGCTCTTTGTGAATGGTGAAAGTACTGCCTACGACGAGCTCCTTCAAAAGAGCTCTATTACTACACAAAGCTATTGTTAAATTAATAGTTATTACATAACATACGATCACGCCTGTATCCCTCGGAAGGTTAGGCAGAGGATATACCAATGTGTTACAAATCCTAACTCCGAGCTGCTACTGAGAAAACAATCACATTAATATTATAAAGGCGAAAGTTTGTGTGTTTGTCTCTTCTTCACGCTCAAACGGCTGAACGGATCTGAATGAAATTTGGCACTGAGATAGATAACAGTGCGGAATAACACATAGGCTACTTTTTATCCAGGAAAAATGTACGGTTTCCGTGGGATAATATGTCAACTTTGACGCAAACGAAGTTACCTGCGGGTTGTTCGAAAGAAATACCGCATCCCGGGAACGCAAAGGGCACATGAAGGAACATAGACGGGTTTTAGTCAGTAAAAGTCTGACACTCCCTCCCATCCCGCCCAGGGCGGGGGAAGTTATTTGATGAGTTTATAAAATAAAAATAAAAACGACGGGTTGCACTCTGGGAGTGCCGGCAGAAGTGAAAACTTGAATATTAACGTTGTGTATTTTTGATATTTTGGAATGGTTAGGGAATAATTTTGCACGAATTGCTATAATTATCATTATAAAAGTACAATGTATATAACAGAAACCATTAAACCAAGCACGTGTACTATTTAGTCCATCCGTCCATTCGTCCATCCGTCCATCCACGATTTTCCACGATTTTGCACAATTTTGCACGATTTTCCACGATCCAATTACGAATATTTTCGATCAGGGTCACGTGTCCTGACGCGAGCAAAACAAGTGCACAACGCCGCTTAAAATTTTCGATCAGGGTCACGTGTCCTGACGCGAGTTTAACATTTTTTACCCAACGCCGCTAAAGAAGTTTTCACTTCAAAAATACGAAGTTACGGGCTGAAGCCAGTGTTGAATAAAAGCTTTTAAAAAACAAATAATTCATAATTGTAATATTCAAATACTTTTATTCGTCAGGAATAATTACCAGCTGCATAATAATTAATGATGCAACTATTACGAAGGAGCAATTATGTCTTTCGCCGCCCACCATTGCGCGTAACCGTATTTTGCATACGTTTTTTGCATCTAGTGCATATTCATAATGCATATTGTTGATGTGTAATTATGTTTTAACATATATGTGGGCCGTAGGTGTGTACTCTTAGATGTCAACAAGATGATTGGTGTTGAAGTCGTAAAATATATTTATGACAATCTATCGTATACTAGTATCTTGTAACTCTCCAGACTGATTCCGGCCACGGCGGCTAATCTTAATGCAGACTAGGCACTTCGCAGAACATATTATAGTGCACAAGTGGACGCACACACAGGTGCACTCCCTCTTCCCTAACTCCCATAGTCCGATGGGACGGCAATCCGACACAACCGGGGAGAAATCAAGCGCAGGACCAACAGCTTTAAGTGCTTTCCGAGACACGGGGATGTCACACCACCAACTTCCAAACTCCAGTCTGCTGCTGAAAAATTCTCAATAATACTTTAACCGACCTTGAATACGACCGAGGAGAGATCAGACGCAGGACCAACGGCTTTCGTTACGGTTTTCGTTTCGTTCGTGATATTACTGATAAATTCCTAATGAAAAACCCAAATAACACTGCCCGACCTGGTAATCGAACCCAGGACCCTTCGCTCAGCGCTTGCGACCGCCAGACCAACGGGGCAGTCACCTGTTATTAGAGATGCGTTGATTAAACCCGTTTATTACAAACACGAAACATCGCATGCTAACACATATTATGCAAATGACAACGTCCATTTATTTCACCTACCGTGTTAAACGCACACAGATACACTCTTGGGATAGATACGATAGTTCAAAATGACGGTAATCTGGTTAAGAGATGATGAAAGAACCTGATTTCTGTTTTTATTTTTTGTTATGGGGCAAGTCCGCCATCCCTAAACCACTGCAACTCCTGTAAGCCAGAATCAACAGTGGCGACCACAAGAAAAGCACCAAAACAATCAAGCTCGACGAGTCCCGGGGAAACCTAACCAAAACCCTGAACCTGAAAAACCTGACTATAGGAACTCTCCTAGTTTGTTAAACAACACAAATCGTTCAGCAGTAGTAAAGCTCTTTGTGAAGGAGCTCGTCCGGAGAAGTACTACCACCATACCTATTTCTGCCGCAAAGCAGCGTTGCTGTGTTTCGTTTTTATGGGTACCGGTGAGAGATAAGGTGGAGGATTCACGTGCTTTTCGAGACATGGGGGTGTCACACCACCAACTTCCAAAGTCCGGTCTGTAACTGAGAAATCCCCAATAACAATTTGCTCGACCTGGTACACGAACCCAGAAACCCCTCGCTCAGCAGTCGCGCTTGCGACCACGAGACCAACGGGGCAGTTAGGTCAACAACTAATGTATCCTATGTAATGGCTACTACAAATATTACCACTTACTTTCAACAATCTCTTTGCTAATTTGTTGCACACTTAACAAATGGCTAACACAAAAAACGGTAAACGTTGGTAAATGATATAGCAAATACTTGAACATGCTAATCTTGGAAAAAAGTGAAATGCTTTACAGGTGTTAAAAGACACTTAATGAAGTTGAAAGTTATATGTGCTTCCCATCATCCATCTATTCATTTTTCACCATCCATTTTTTTCAGTTCTGGATAGGTACCTGGGAATCTTCTGGTTAGGAAGAATGAATAAGCTGTAGCAGAGAGACATTTTGAGAATGGTTAATTTCGGGAAAGGGCCATGTGAGAAAGGGACAAGAACCATCGCTAGGATACCTGCTTTCAAATAAAAAAGTGGCATTCAAATCGGTTCACCCGTTTAAGAGCTACGGTGCCACAGACAGACACAAAGACACGTCAAACTCAACACCGCTCTTTTTGAGTCGGGGGATAAAAACAAAGTCGCTTCCCGCCGCCTATACTCTTAGATCTTTTAAACTACGCACCGGATTTTAACGCAGTTTTCATCAATATATAAACTGATTCAAGAGGAAGGTTTATACGCATACAACATCACGCTACAACCAACGGGAGCGGAGCAATAACCAAAGACATAACCGAACGCGGGAGACACAGCGGAATACGTAGCTAGTACGGCACTAAAACAATCTTACCAGATTATAGTCAACGTATTTTCCACTGTTATCATTGTTCACACCGACCTGAGTACCTGACACACATACACACACATGCAACCATCAGAACATTGTTTTTATTGCTCTGTTTTATGGTGTTTCCTGAGGAATGACATCACTTATTATTGTAGTGCCTAGATACTTGTTCTCAGTCGCAAATATCTTATGTAAATAATTACGTTCAAACTTAAAATCAAGAGTATTTTTCACAGAACTAAGGTGCACTCCCTCTTCCCTAACTCTCATAGCCCGATGGGACGGCAACCCGACGCAACCGGGGAGAGATCAAGCGCAGGACCAACGGCTTTACGTGCTTTTCGAGCCACGGGGGTGTCACATCACAAACTCCGGGCTGTTACCAATAAATTCCTAATGTAAAAACCCAATAACACTTTTTGCCCGTCCTGGGAATGACCACGGAGCAACGGGGCAATTTAACAGTGTATGTGATGGCAAGTAAATGTTCAGCCTGCCGGGGCTGCGGGTTGTTCGAAAGAGATACAGCGCCTCCGAAACCCAAAAAGCACAAGATGGAACATGGACGGGTTTTAGTCAGTAAAAGTCTGACACTAAGAACGAGAGAAGTTGTTTAATGATTTCCGATCCGAAAAACAAAAAAGTAAATGTTTAAGTCTCTGCCATCTCCACAGTTAATTATCTGATGTAACAACTGGTATGAAATGTAACAGCCGAGTTCAAGCAGACGGTACAGTCATGCTCCGGTAGCGTTAAAGTCTCAAGGACACGTCATACATAACGTGTCTAAATTAATTAGTACCCGCAAACTGCCCGCGACAGTCCGCGTGGCTTATTTCACCCGGCATTAGTACAAAATACAAAAATATTTATTTCATGTCAAACATTGTGTCATGCATTTACTGAGGCAGCTCCAGTATGGAGCCGTACACATACAAAACACAACTCAAACTTAGAAATGACCTAACTGTTCTCTCTGCTGATCCACTTATCTCAATTTGTGCAGTGACGTCATCGTTTATGGCAGATAGCGTTGAACAAAGTTTCATTACTGATCTTAAGTGATGACGAGTTACCTAAAGTTGGTTTTGTTAGATAAGAATTGAGATTTTGAGAGCATTTGAAGAAGTAAACAAGGTGTACTGTGACACGGTTCATAATAATATATGAAGTTTTGCACACACATACATCACGCCTATATTCCCCGAAGAGTTAAGCAGAGGTGTACACCCACAGTTCGCCGGTATGTTTAAGTCCCATCTATGGGGGCGAGCCTATTGCCATTAACCGGGTACAAATCCTAACTACGAGCTGCTGAAAACCCCAATAACACTTTGCCCGACCTGGTAATCGATCCCAGGACCCATGAACACTTTTATAAGGTATTACAAAAGGTTACATAATTCGTGTTAATCCTTACTAATATTATAAATGCGAAAGTAACTCTGTCTGTCTGTCTGTCTCTTCTTCACGCCTAAACCACTGGGACCCGAGAAAGGACATAGGATAGTTTTCATCCCGGAAATCCCCCGGGAACGGGAACTATTAATCCACGCGGACGAAGTCGCGGGCAAAAGCTAGCAGATCATAATTATCTAAGTTTGTGTTGTGTATGGTTCGGGTTGTCAGGTGTCCGGTTATAGCCGGACATAGTTAAGCTTTTTGGATGTGTGTCCGGCCAAATTAACCTGTCCGACTTATAATTCAACAAATCCATAGTTTCGTGAAACTTTTTGACGTTTAGGACGTGTGCATTGGTATGTCGCCGACAAAAAATCAGTCACCGAATGTCTGACGTGGGCGGGGCGGGCGGTTCTAATTAGGGTTGCCAACCCTACTATATAATATAGTATCCTACTATATTAGAGCGCCCGCCTACTATATTTTTGAAAAAAAGATATAGTAGGCGAAACTACTATATTTTAAAGGCATCAAACTCATAAGCAAAAATATTCGTTTCAAAAAGTCTTAGCTTAAAACGAAACGTCAATATCTACTTCATAACGATTCCAGAATGGACTGTCAAGTGAACAATTTCTTTCAATAGATAGTTTGACAGATTCTCAATTTCGATTTCGCGCTTTCAATCATCTTTCGACTTTGTGATTTTGTAACTACCTATTTTGGAACCTACTATATTTTTTTTCATATTCCCCTTAACTACTATATTTTTATGGGTAATCATTTTAGAACTACTATAATTTGACCGACAAAGAGTTGGCAACCCTAGTTCTAATATACCAACGCAGATGTCCTATAAAAAGTCGGTGCTACAAAACCATGGATCTATTGCACGGTTCGAAAATCGGTCCCACAAAAAATCGGATGCACTAACAGCCTGACACCGATTTTAAAGTCGGATGTCTGACTCTTAGACTAGGCAAAAAGCCTGCGTCTTAGGTTATTTAGACAAGTTATATTTCTCCGTATGCGTAATGTGTATACAATGATTAATTTATTTGTTCTTGTCTTAGTTTTCAAATGTGGAGTACATCCGGTGAGTGTACTTAAATTGTTACGATCTAAATAGACTCCAAGTTTGTTTTTTGAACAATAATTTAATCAGCAACTGGCTAAAAAAACTCTCCGAGGCAGGGCCGCATTCGTCCTGTCATAGGCCCTGGGTGAAAGGTTTGGAGTGGCCCCCTGAATAAATGTAAAAAATTATGTATTATAATGTAGGTCTGTATTAATATTTTTTATCGAAGTCTATTTATCGACTATATTTGTTGACTTTTTTTACGAAGCACCGTAACGCCTGCGCCTTACGGTTCAGAACTGCTATATAGCGGACATAGAATTAAGTGAGAACTTCTCGAGATATGGGCCCCTCTGAATCGGGGACCCAGGGCGAGCGGCCCATGCCGCCACCACCTTAAGTTCGTACCTGGTTTCAATTGGTCGGACGAAAAGTGTAATTCGGTTTTTCAATTAGGAATTTGTTTTGTTTGCCTACTGCAGTTTTCCATTAAGACTTGCACTTATATAACTCACTTGGTACCTAATCAGGTATTATGTAAATAAGTAGATTAGAAGCAGGAACACAGATAAGTCTTTGTATGTAAACGCGGTGTGTCATTTAAATAGATAATTGCATCTTTGTGTGTTTACATTAACATACTGAAATACTAGTAGATATCGAAAATACTTCTAAGAACATTAAGTACAGCCAGTAGCTCGGAATTACGATTTGTGGCCGGTTAATGGCAATGGGCTCGCCCCCTATTACATGGGACCTATTAATGCCAACCACCAACTTACAAACCCAGGACTCCACGTTCAATAGTTGTGCTTGACACCACGAGACCAACGGGGCTGTTACGGCTGCTTATGATGATGATGACGATAATGATGATCAATTTATAAATCAAACTTGTTCGATCTAAATTACTAGCTATTCTCTTTCAGCTAAACCTCATTCCATTAAATAATCCAACGCAACTATACCGGTGACGTCACTGAACGTTAACAAATACGTTTGTAAAAGGTACCTCGAAGTACCTTGACATGTAACCGCAAATAATATAACAACGGCCATTAAATAATACTTAAACGAGGCTTCAAAGTAATAAATCATATTGCAGAGGAGTTGGACAAACTTCACTTTGTATTTATTAACCCCCGACGCAAAAAGAGGGGTGTTATAAGTTTCACGTGTCTGTCTGTCTGTCTGTCTGTCTGTCTGTCTGTCTGTCTGTCTGTCTGTCTGTCTGTCTGTCTGTCTGTCTGTCTGTGGCATCATAGCTCCCGAACGGATGAAGCGATTTCAATTTAGTTTTTTTTGTATGAAAGGTGCCTTACGTACGAGTGTTCTTAGACATGTTTGATAAAAATCGGTTGAGCCGTTTAAAAGTTATGGGTGTGAAAGTGGGGAAGAAAAACTAAAAAATGATTTGTCATGTGGGTTATTAAATTATTAGGAACCTATGTACTTACAGCTTAACAAAATCGACATTATAATAAGTATGTACCTATAAAAAGTATAAAATAAAAATTAAATTAAAAATTTAAAAAACCCCCGACACAAAATCCTAAGTTCCCTTTAAAAAGTAAAAAAATAAAATACGGCGCGTTGGGGGACCGCTTGGGACGGTCGTACCCTAAATGCATCATCGGTCCCCCAAGGCGACGTATTTTATTTTTTTACTTTTTAAAGGGAACTTAGGATTTTGTGTCGGGGGTTTTTTAAATTTTTAATTTTTCTAGAAAATACTAGCGCACTGCGCGCGACTTCGTTCGCGTGACTCATACACCCGCCATAAGTTACGTCTTTGGGAAATGCTCCGCTCCCGTGCGTCGTAGCGTGATGTTATATAGCCTATGTTATTTAGGAATAACGTAGCTATCTATTGGTGAAGCAATGGTTAAAATCGGTGCAGTAGTTTCGGAGCCTATTTGTTGCAAACAAACAAAAAAATCTTACCTCTTTATAATATTTGTATAGATTGGAAAACGCTGGAAAACGCGATGTAATCATGAAATCGTAATTTTCCATTAACTTATTAAATGCGGAAATATGTTTGTTTGTAACCTTTTCACGCCAAAACGACTAAATCAATCATCTTGAAATTTGGCATACGTTGTCAGGTGTACAGAAACGGACATACAAAGGGGGTACCCTATGTCTGTTTCTGTACATCTGAACAGTACCTTTCGAGAATAGTAAGTTTTTCCTAAATGGACCTTTCATCCCGAAAAAAAAAACAATTATCGTATATGGCAATAGATGGCGCCACATGTATTTCAAATCATGATTGGATTTTAAATTATAAACAAACCACGCAGACGGAGTCGCGGGTAGATGCTTGTATAGACATAATGATGATTTCTAATTATTTATCAGCAAAATAACATAGTATAAAACATAGTATAAAACAAAGTCGCTACCCGCCTTCTATACGCTTAGATCATTTAAACTGCGCAACGGATTTTAATGCGTCGTTTTCATCAATAAATAGAGTGATTCAAGACGAAGGTTTATATGTACATAACATCACGCTACGAACAACGGGAGCGGAACAGTAACCAAAGACCTAACTTCTTCTAATCTGAAATGTTGCAATCTGTATTGACTTAAGAAAAGATGGAATGGATTGTGTGAAGAATGATATGAAAGAGAAAGGAGCCAGTGATAGCATGACGGTTGACAGGACGGCATGGAAGAAGAAAACGTGTTGCGCCGACCCTAAGTAACAAGGGTTTTTTTTAACGATGGTAAATCATCAAATAACCTCCCCTCTCCCCCCTTAGTGTCAGGCTTTTACTGACTAAAACCCATCTGTGTTCCTTTATGTGCCCTTTGCATTCCGGGGGCGCGGTATCTCTTTCGAACATCCCGCAGCCCCGGCAAGTACCTAACATGGGATAAGGGCAGGAAGATGATGATGATTGACTCAAAACTAGACTAAACGCGGGTGAAACCGCAGGAAAAGTATAGCTAGTTACTATTAAACAAACACACAATTTAGAAACCCCATGAAAACAACAATAGTTTGCATATTAATCATTGTCACCTTGAAGAATGGACTCGTGATTCTATGGTACCCAGATATATACCTAAGTAGTATAGGTATATGGTTGTAAATTACCTGCACCATTCTATACATGGATGATTTGCTAATCATTGATGTCATTCTCATATACCTAGTCTATAGATATTATTATTGCTTGAAAATATTGATCTTTTGCGAATGCGATTGTCGTGATGTGTTTGTATAACAAGTTTATGTTGGATATCACTGACATCGGTGAAGGAAAACGTGGCGAGGGAACCTGGTCTTCTTCTTTATCGTGTGGGCAGTAAGGTCTGACGACCCCACACACCCTAGTGTCAGAGTTTCTAAACCGCGTCAAGGGCCTCTGACATGGTTACCGATGTCAGTGATGTCCAAGATAAACTTAGAAAGTACATATGAATTAGAAAAAGTCACATTGGTACTTGCCCGTGCCCGGTTGCGAACCCACAACCTTGTGCGTGAGAGGCGGGCTCCTTAACCACTGGGCCATCACGACACACAAACCCTGAACTAATAGTTAACACTAGCTTCTCATGAATTATATTCTGGACTAAGTATTAGACAGCAGATATTTTTATAGAAAAATCATAAACAAATAGATAGAGGTTTTTAGGAAATTCGCTCTTATTCCTTCTGTATCGTCATCAGCGGCTAGTAAAATTGCCATAAGGGACGACTAAAAAAACATCAGGCCAATTTACCAAACTTGATCTTCCGAAAAAAAGGGGAAAATTTTCAAAATGTTCTTGCAAGAAATTCCACATGTTCTGAAGTCAGAATAGTGTTCCGAGTGCACTGGCGAAGTTTACAGATAGATGTTCCTTAAGGCAGATTTAGACAGGGTCAGTGCACAAGTCAGTTGTCGGCGCCAGTGCCCGCGCCTAGACTGACTTCTAAATATTCATATGCGAATTTACAAGTCAGCGCTGACTTCCCGCCACTGTACTGACTTGAAATCAATTTATACGGGGTTTTTTTCGGGTCACCGCTGACTTGTCTCGATTTCGGCGCTAGTCACTGACCCTGTCTAAATCTGCCTTAATACCCCTTATAACATCACGCTATGAAACTAGAGCATAGCAGTAACTAAAGACGTAACTTAACTCGAGTGAAATAAGCTACACAGACGAAGTCGGGAGCGGAAGCTAGTCCTTTTACAATACAAATGTGGAATAAAAACTAATTAGATGTTGCCATAAATGGATGTTTACCGTATCGCAAGGCAGGCTTAGTGAACGTATCTTAACAATTTATGTTTAAGGAAGTTATTCTAAGTATATCTCAGTCGAGATAACCACTAGGCGCCTAATGCGGGCAGAGATATAAAAAAAACAAATGGTTTTAGAAGAAACTATCGCTGTAGGAGGTAATACTACGTAAATTAAGAAGACACCCACATAAAAGTCTAAGAAAGCAAAACATAATAATAATAAAAAGTCCCTATCTCAAAAACTACTACCGTTAAGGAGTACTGTAGCTGCATCATCATCAGGACAGCAGCATCAGATGTTGACACCCTGAAGCATATACCTGAGTAAGACATGATTACGTAACAAAAACACCATACGAGCATAAAATTTTCGGTGGTTGCCCTCGATTTCTCCTGGATTCCATCATCAGATCCTGGACTGGTGAAAATGGGACCACTTCAGAAGTAAACTCTATCCAACAAAAAAAAAACTTTTGAAATCCGTCTATAATTGACGAAAATATCGGTGAACATACATAAAAAAAAAAAAAAAATATTATACATACAGACGAATTGAGAACCTCCTCCTTTTTTGAAGTCGGTTAAAAAAAAAAATATTATACATACAGACGAATTGAGAACCTTCTCCTTTTTTGAAGTCGGTTAAAAATAGGCAATTTCGTTTACTTGGATGACATTTGTTTTTAGTTAGTTTGATTTATGACCCAAGATACTAAACCGATTTCGATAAAATTTATATGGGACCACCTCTAATGTATGACCTACCAAACAAAATAAGAATCATCAAAATCAATTCATAATTAGCGAAATGATCACGAAAAACAAAAAAATAACATACAGTCGAATTGAGGATCACCTCCTTTTTTGAAGTCGGTAAAAAACTAACAATTATAAGAAAAACAAAGCTATCTTGGCGTCCTCTGTCATAAGTTTATCTTGAAAAATAAACATTATGCTCGCAAAACCAGATAAAACTATTTTTACGTAGAAATATTATGAATGAATAAGATGCTAAATATATGCTCATTTATAAATCTCAAACTAGACTGAGTAGCTCTTCAGAATAATAATACATACATTCACGCCTATATTCCCCGAAGGGTTAGGCAGAGGTGTAACAAAGTACACCGAAAATGCGCCGGTATGTTTTAGGTCCAATGTAATAGAGCGCCTAATACAAGGTGTTGATTTGCATCCTCGTCAAAGGTGATGGCTAAATGGGCAGTCATTTAGCCATCACCCTTGCCATATACATTCTGGAATGTATATGAATCTTACATAAGGTCATAATATTTAAAAAATCATTTATGAATTATGTCGTGTTTAATATTTTCCTAGCACTTTCGTGAACTATTAAACATAATAAAGTATCTTAGAAAAAAAGAAAAACTTTTCCATCACAAACATTCGCTTATAAATATACAACCTAAATTTCGTTTTTAATTTTATTCTTTTTCAAAAATGTCAAAGTGTCAGTTGAAGAAAATTATATACTGTCACACACACCTTTTTTCCTTTTTAGGCAATATTATTTTACCATTATATTATTCCCTAAAAGTATCTGAAACTTTTTTACATGAAATACTAATATTTAGCCATTCAGCATTACATTGTGCTAGGTACCATATTTATACATTCTGGGGCAGTGGTCGATACTTCCATTTAGCCATCTCCTTTTAGGAGCTTGTCATAAAAAAATTGAAGTAATCAAATATAATTACGATACCTGGTCAATATCTAATAAATACTTGTTTTTTAGTTGCAAGTTCTATCAAATAACAGTATTCCTTTTACCCTTTGCGTTCCAGAGTCGTGGTAACTCTTCCGAACAAACTCCTCAACTCCACAATATTACCATACATTAAAATAAGACGACACTCAAAAACTGATCAATTACTAAAAACCGGTTTCCCAGTCTATTAATAAATTCTACGTAGTATTACATCACGGTTTGAAACGAGGCGAGTAGTGTGTCAATTATGTGACCTTCGAGGCTTAAGGTCTGCCTACCCACATTGAGAAATTTCATTAATGCTTGTGGGAGGGACTTGGGGATCCTACGCGTGGCGAGGAGGTCGGGTTAGAGGACGTTTAGGACAGGCTGTAGTCCACGACTTCGCTTGTGTGTCAACATCTGCCCCCCCTAGCCAAGTCGCAAACGATAATCGTAAACGCTCGGTAGGTACCAATAGATTTTCAACTTAATACCCCAGAGCCTTAAGTTAAAAATCTATTAAAGATTTCTAAGCGTTAGCGACTGGAAATAACGAAAACGCTATGCAATCTTCATTAGATCTTCAACTTAAAACCAAGCACATAAAGTTGAAGATCTATTAAAGCCTACTCAGCGTTAGCGTTTATCGTTTGTTACATGGCTACAGGGGCAGGTATCGACTGCCCTTTTCTAAAACAAGTATGTATAATAAATCATTCATTCTGGACCAAAACATTTTAAATCTATACTGATATTATAAAGCTAAAAACTTTGATTGTTTGTAACGAATAAGCTCCGAAAGTACTAGACCGATTTTAACCATATATTTACCAATAGATAGCTACATTATTCCTGAGTAACATAGGCTATATAACATCACGCTACGACATACGGGAGCGGAACAGTAACCAAAGACATAACTAACTCACTTAAATGTTTGGTGCTCAAGATTCTTTTTCGAATTTGACTAAACTATAGTACGACTATTCTAACTCCCCAAATGTGTGTCAGTCCACATTTTCCAAATACATACCATCACGGCTCTATTCGCCGAAGGGCAAGGCAGAGGTGTAACAATGGCCACCCAAAGTTCGCCGGTATGTTTAGATCCCGTGTAATAGGGGGCGAGCCTATTGCCATTAACCGGGCACAAAATCCTAACTCCGACCTGCCGCTGAGAATTTCACAGAAAAACTCAATAACACTGCTCAATTCAAACTGTATGTATAAATTAACATTACAGACCGTTATGAATAAAATTCCGAGTCATGTGGTTATAGTACGTGCATCAAACAGCTGATTCCGTCACAATCAGCTGTTATTTCACAACTCACAAATCGATTGAACACGCACTTTTACACTATTATAAAAACATCGTAAAATATATTGCTATTTGACGAATAGAGTATTTATTGAAGGTTTAATAAAAACGTTTTTTTATACATCGTTGGATGGCAAACAACGCCTGATGTTAAGTGGTCACCGCTGCCTATAGACATCTGCAATACCAGAGGCCTTGCAAACGCGTTGCCATCCCAGAGACAAAGTTGAAATGTATCATGTGCTTGTAATTACATCGGCACCCATACCCTTCAAACCGGAACACAGCAACGCTGCTTTGCGGCAGATATAGGTTAGATGGTAGTACTTTCCTTGACGAGCTCCTTCACAAAGAGCTCTACTACTATTTATGTATTATGGTTGTTATATTACATACATCAAATGTGAACTAGTGATTACGTAATTGACCATTTAATCTCTTAACCAATGACCGCCGTTAACCCTTTCCCCTTAATTAAAATTAATTAACTGAATGATAATTTGTTTAATAGTATCGTTGTTTTTGAAGAGGACTGTCCCGTGAGTGCCCTGGGTTAGATTCCCTGGGGCCTTCCACCATCTCTTAAAACATACACACCATCACGCCTGTATTCCCCGAAGGGTTAGGCAGAGGTGTACAAATGTAAAACTACGGTTCGTCGCGGGCGTCGGTTCGGGGCGAGCCTATTGCCATTAACCGGGCACAAATCCTAACTCCGAGCTGCTACTGAGAATTTCATAGAAAAACCCAATAACGCGAGTTTTGTTAAAGTCCTCAAGAATTAGCCAACGCTCCGGTGTCCTGAGAAAATCCTGATAAAACCCAGTTTTGAAACTTTTACTTTCAATATCTAATAGTATTTTAAAGCGGTCGAAATAGGCCACGCGGACGGAGTCGCGGGCGAAAGTTAGTCTTGTCTGTTTAAAAGTGCCTTTTAATTATTTTCTAATTGATATACTTAAATTGATTTTGCGATTATGCTATGCACTTATGATCGATTCCTATAAGCAAAACGGATAGTTTATCTTACCAGTCGTTATTCCTTTGAATGCAGAAATGCTTACAAAAATTATGAACATATTACATGTAGCGACTTCCTATCTGACCTCGACAACCCAGTTACTGGGTAACATGATGCCTCTTGGTTAGACTGGTTGTCAGACTTCTTGGCTTCTGACTATCCGTAACGACTGTCAAAGATCTATGAATGATGGCAGGGACCAACGGCTTTACGTGCTTCCCGAGGATAGCCGTACCCGTATGATGAAAAATAAACTCCAATAACAGCGAAAATACGATGACATTTGTTTGTTAGTAAGCGTTACTAATACGGGTCGGTAAGTTATAGGAATCACACTTCACACTAATATTATAAAGGCGAAAGTTTGTGTGTGTTTGTCTCTTCTTCACGCTCAAACGGCTGAACGGATCTGGATGAAATTTGGCACTGACATAGATTGTAGTATAGAATAACACATAGGATACTTTTTATCCCGGAAAAATATACAGTTCCCGTGGGATAATATATCAAACGGGGAGACGCTAGTTGGGCATAAATCTATCAAAATATTCACGAAAAAAATCAACTAGATACTATTTTCCAAAGCGCCTTCACAACCAATATTTTGTCAACACACTAAGTTTCCTAACGCAACACAAACAAGACCTAGATATCAACTAAAAACTATTAAGTAAGTAAGTACATTCCCCACATACTTGCATCGCAAACACCTTTCTAAATAGCTTAGAGGAACAACACTAGTATTCATCACATCACTAGCACCAATCACTTAATATCACTGCACAAAACACGCGGGTAAGCAGTAGAATTAATGAGGGACTTGATTTATTTGGGATTTTCGATAATTACCGTTTGGGAGGGCAACACGCGTGCGGACGCGGCGAAGCGTTTACCGACACTGAGTGAGGCGAACGTAGAATAAGCGGTGAGGGACCAGTGTTGCTACAGTTAGAAATTAAATACGTACAATCATGTAGGAAAAAAATAATGTTGAATTTTTTATTTGAGATGAGTAAGCTCTTGACTCTAGTCTTGGTCAGAGGTGACATAGACAAAGTCTACGATGGAGTGAGCTTATCCAGAAGAAACCTGTTCACTCTTACTTTGAAGAGGTTTGATTGCGTTCGTTTTATTTTTTTATGGCAAACAAGCCTACGGATGTCTATAGACATCAGCAATACCAGAGGCCTTGCAAATGCGTTGCCATCCTAGAGACAAAGTTGGAATGTGTCATGTGCTTGTAATTATACCAGCACAGCACCCATACCCTTCAAACCGGAGCACAGCAACGCTGCTTTGCGGCAGAGATACTTAGATATTTTAATAGATATAGTGTGTGGTGTGACGCGAATAGAAGAGAATTATTTAAATTTTATACAATGGTGATATTGACCTTCATATCTTCGTAACCAACAGGTTTCCAGGTATGGTCTGAATTAAAAAATAATAATATCGCAATGATGGGAACATAATGTAACTTTTAGCTTCATTAATTACTTATTTTGAAACCCGTTCTTTGAGCACTTTTATATCAGGAAAACTTAAACCAAATTAATTGTATCATCTTGTTTTCCGTGGTTTAGCAAATGAACGTTTTGATTTGATTTTGAATATTAAACAGTTATAAAAAGTACTTCTTAGATCAGGTTCAGTGGCGCGTCTTGGAAGAGGCCTATGTCCAGCAGTGGACTGCGATAGGCTGATGATGATTGATGATACTAAGTACTTGCAACATTATTTAGCTGTCTTGTTTATTTGTGAATTACATCGCAAACGCATCATTTTTGAGGCTGCCTTTTTCACGATTAAAACAACTAACTTCATGTGGTCAAGGTTAAAAATAAAACTACACATTATAAAATAATCTTTAGGTACATAGTAAAAAAACAAAGTCGCTTCCCGCCGTCTGTACGCTTAGATCTTTTAAACTACGCAACGAATTTTAATGCAATTTTCATCAGATAGAGTGATTCAAGGGGACAGTTAATACGTATTACAACATCACGCTACGACCAACTGGAGCAGAGCAGTAACCAAAGACATAACTGACTACGGGATATACTGTGTCTACTAAAAATTCGTACACATAACATTATTTTCTTTACTCTGGCAACCCTTTCTCCGTTGGATCACACGTTAATGTGTCATTAGAATTACTTGACGGATGTTGTCTGTTATGCTACGTTGTACGTGCTACGACTTTCGACTACACTTACATACATGAGAAATACGTGCCTTAGAACACCATGGAATCGCGTTACTATGCAGTCATGGCAATACATCATGTGGATTAGCGACCGATTATCGGACTGATTTTTTGACACATTTCTTTGTCGGCGAGAAGAAATCTGTCAAAAATCGGTCCGGTAATCGGTTAGTAACTAACGAATTTTTTTAAACCTTATTTATAAATACTCTCTCAACTCGACACGGGTAAAAAAACCAAGCAAACTGAGTCGTAGGCATAAGCTAGTAGAGATGTCAGCATAACAGACGGGGCCCGCTAGGGCCAGTACCTGCCAGAGTTCCGGAATTTATTTGAAGAGTTACCGTGGTCCTGAACGCAAAGGGCAATAGGAGGAACACGGATAGGTTTTAGTCAGTAAGAGTCTGACACTCCCTTCCGTTCTACCCAGAGCGGAAGAAGTCATTTGATGAATTCCCATACTTTAAAAAAAGAAAAGGTATAAACTAGTATTTTAATATGCGTAATCAAATTGTAATGCGAATTGATATTTGTATCATTCATATCGCATGACCTCTGCTGTGATTACAAAGGTAACTCGATCGCTTCGTTCGTAAATAACATAACTCTAAATGTTAATCTGGGCGTGGCAGATAAAGTATGTCAGATATTAATTTCATATTTTACTAAATGTAGATCAACATTATTGTGTTGTTAGGTAACAAATAACCAAAGTAAACACTCACGGCCTTACTTATAAAAAATTACGCTAATTTATACAAGACGGGAAATCATCAAATAACTTCCCCCGCCCTGGGCGGGGCGGGAGGGAGTGTCAGATTTTTACTGACTAAAACCCGTCTATGTTCCTTCATGTGCCCTTTGCGTTCCGGGGGCGCGGTATCTCTTTCGAACAACCCCCAGACCCAGTAAATACAATGTCGCCCATGCGCATGTGACCGCCCGTAGTAATATTCTGAATATTCATGAAAAAATGACGAAAATAAACTTCAATAGGGGGGGTCTATCTATTACATTTTTCATGTTATTCAATTTTTTAGAGTTTGTAGATTTGCTTTCTGTTTTTTGACACATCTCCGAAGTTTATGGGTCGATTTGGATTCTGTTTATTATTTCCAAAAGCTTATGAGTTGTTTTAACAGGTTAATTAACATTTTTACTAAAAATTATCGACTACGAAAAGAAAGACGGAATCGAAGTCATTTTTTCGTTAAAAAAATATGTATTTATTTTTAAAAAACTAGTGTAAAAATGTTATAGATTAACTTAACCCCCCTTTTGAAGTTTATTTGGGACATTTTTTCATGAATATTCAGAATATTACGGGCGGTCACATGCGCATGGGCCACATTGTATAGATGGTATAGAAAAAAACATTTCGAAATGGACATGAATTTAAAAGGCACGTTGCAAAAGCGTTTTTTGACGAGATAAGAACGCTTTGAGATGTTTCAAGTGTTGTTCTTTCACGAGAGATGTAGGCAGGCTACACACCTACATCTTGAGCCGATCTTGAAGTAGGCAGGGCTTGAGAAATGCCGGGCGTGTAAAAATTATCTCAAGAACAGTTGAATCGTAATTTACCAACACGCCTGTATTCCCCGAAGGGTTAGGCAGAGGTGTGACGATGTACACCCACAGTTCGCAGGTATGTTTAGGTCTCATGTAATAGGGGGCGAGTCTATCCTCCTCCTATACTTCTATACCAATAATATTATAAAGAGAAAAGATTTTTTTTGTTTGTTTGCACTGGTTTGCACCAAATAGGCTCCGAAACTACTGGAGCGATTTTAACCAATTTTTAACCAAAGATAGCTACACTATTCCTGACTAACATAGGCTATATACCATCACGCTACAACACACGGGAGCGCAGCAGTAGCTAAAGACGTAACTGAAACTGAACGCGGCTGAAATAAGCCACACGGATGAAGTCGCGTATATTTCACGAGTAATATTATAAAGAGGAAAGATTTTTTGTTTGTTTATACCGAACAGGCTGCGAAAGTATTGAACCGATTTTATCAATTTTTTCATCAAAGATAGCTACATTATTCCTCCCTAATACAGGCTATATAACATCACGCTACGACACACGGGAGCGGAGCAGTAGCCAAAAACGTAACATAACGTGAGTGAAATAAGCCACGCGGATGAAATCGCGTATAGTTCACGAGTAATATTATAAAGAGGAAAGATTTTTTGTTTGTTTATACCGAATAGGCTCCGAAACTACTGTACCGATTTTAACCATTTTTTCACCATTAGATAACTACATTATTCCTGAGTGACATAGTCTATATACCATCACGCTACGACAAATGAGAGCGGAGCAGTAGCCAAAGACATAACTTAACGTGAGTGAAATAAGCCACGCGGATGAAATCGCGTATAGTTCACTAGTAATATTATAAAGAGGAAAGATTTTTTGTTTGTTAATACCGAATAGGCTAGGAAACTACTGGACCGATTTTAACCATTTTTTCACCAGCAGATAACTACATTATTCCTGAGTGACATAGTCTATATAACATCATCCTACGACACACGGGAGCGGAGCAATAACCAAAAACGTAACTGAACGCGGCTGAAATAAGCCACGCGGATGAAATCGCGTATAGTTCACTAGTAATATTTTATAGAGAAAAGACTTTCTGTTTGTTAATACCAAATAGGCTAGGAAACTACTGGACCGATTTTAACCATTTTTTCACCAGTAGATAACTACATTATACCTGAGTGACATAGGCTATATAACATCACCCTACGACACACGGGAGCGGAGCAGTAGCCAAAGACATAACACGGGTGAAATAAGCCACGCGGATGAATTTGCGGGCAGTTCTCTAGTATTTTTATCTAAATGTAGAGATTAAATGCAATTCTGTCAGTGGTGCAGTGGAGCGCCAATTTTTCGCTCAGTTCGCCTCGAGTTATGTCTACTGTATATATGCTTTTAATTTCTTAGGAATGCGGACATTTATATTGCAGTTTGTAAAAAAAACGGTTTTAAATTGCTTGTTGTTTTTTTCTGTGCTTATAAATTCACTAGCCCGTGGTTTTTCTTAATTTTTTCTACGTTGGATAATATAATATATAACTTTTTTAAAAACAATCCTAATAAGAAACATAAATCACTCATACCCGATTAGAAATAGTTAAAACGTTATAAATTGCTTCGATTTTGGTTCCGTGCTTATAAATTCAACTATAGGTACCAACCCCGTGGTTTCTCTTCATTTCTTCTACCTTAGAAAGTAAATACATATACAAAATAAAAGGTAGCAATAGCCTAGTAAGAAACAAATTAACCCTGGAGTGGTCGCGCGGACTACATATGTAATCCACGGTTGTTTAAACTGACATGATTTTTTGCGCACTTTGTTTTCATAGCTGATTTAAACAAGATCGATGAAGATTTATGTTTGTTTTTCGTTTTAATTTCATTTTAGAAGAGTTAATTTGTCATATTTTAATAAGAAAATAATAAAACAATTACATTTCATTTAAAAAACGACAAAACAAATTGCTACATATGTAGTCCGCGCGACCACTCACGTGACTTTTTAAGGCGCGACCACTGCAGGGTTAAATCACTTACCCGATCAGAAATAGCTTCTTCCATTTTCCCGCGCTTCAAGCCCGGCGCGCGAATAACATTCGCCGGTGGCGCCACCACAGAGCTGGCATGCGGCATATTGCCGCCGTTGCCGCTAGCAACCGGTATAAAACCGGCTTCCATGGCAATATCAGGTACTAAACATCGCCGCTACTCAACAACAGATGGCGCTGAACACAATTTTTCACCAAACCACTTAATCCAACGCACGATAGATGGCGTTGTTTCAAACTTTTGGCACGCACGGTTTAATTTTTAGCATTTTTTCTTGAAAACTAATTTAAAAACTCACTATTTCACACAAAAAATGCACTTATTCAATTCACTGTATGCAATAATGGACGTATTTAGAGTCACTAGCCATTTTTAAGGAACTGGGTGTTTGAGCACAGCACTTTAAAATCCACGAGTTTGAGCACAAATTTTGAACGGAATGCACTTTTTAACACTTAAAAACACTATTACTACACTTATTCTATTATTTTATCCGTTTTTAATTTTATTTTTATGTTATTTTTGAACAATCACATCGTAGAGAAGTCGGCGGGTCGACTGTTGAAAATTTTCTGCAATTTGTATATTGTTGTCTCGTTCAATGCCATGATCTGTGAAAGAGAGAAAAGATGTCAGGTTAATTGACAAAACAACATTATGTATGACAGGTTCCAGTTCAATAAACATGTAGGGTAGGACTCATAATTATTGGCAGAGCAACAAATAGGCAATAATAAAATAGGTTTAAAGAATTTGTTTATGGAATAACCAGCTTTTGTCAATGCACCATAGAACATTATTCATTCATTATCATTATTCATACAAGAATACTTAGTGAAGCTTTCTATCAGTGATATTTTGATTCGTAACTAGCTTAAGATCGCGACTTCGTTCGCGTGAATATCGGTTTTTTCACGCGGAATCTTAATTATTTTTCTAAAATAAAAGTACACCAAATTATTCCTTATAATAATATGAGTGATCTGCGAGAGAAGCTCCCGTCAAAATCTGTCCAGCCGTTCCGGAAGTTAGACTGAATACAAGACAGACAACAAATTATAGATGGATATTCGAACGAAACTTCTAAAAATTAGATATGGCAAATAAGATACCAACCAATAAGAATAGTCTCGAACTATATTTAGTTCACATTAGTTGAGTCTAATTTTAGTTATTTAAAAGGCCACGCGCATGCACTTTTAAACGAAAGGATTGATGTCAGCAAATCAATCGGAGGAGCCACTCAGCTCCGGTGCCTGCCGGAGCTGCGGGTTGTTCGAAAGAGATACCGCGCCCCCGGAACGCAAAGGGCACAAGAATAATAATAAATAAATAAATAAATAAATATCTTGGGACAACTCACACACGGCTATCTGATCCCAAGCTAAGCAGAGCTTGTGTTATGGTAACCAGATAACTGATATACATACTTATATAATTTATAAATACATACATATTATAGATAAATCACACCCAGACACAGAACAAACAATCATGCTCATCACACAAAGTTAGTCCTGGGTGGGAATCGAACCCACGACCTCCGGCTTAGCAGTCAGGGTCGCTAACCACTAGACCAACAGGCCCGTCAAAGAAGGAACATGGATGGGTTTTAGTAGTAAAAGTCTGATACGCCCTGTCTCCCCGCCCAGGGCAGTAGACGTCATTTGATGGTTTTCCATCCGAAAAAAAAACAAATCTCGTTCTGGTGTTGTCGGATAAAAAAAAACATTGACATTAGTCTGACAACGACCGACTCGCCTCAATTTAAATTTATTATCATTCAAGGTTGACACAATTATCATGATGAGAATTTTCGCACAAATATAGGAAAAGATTATACATAGGTACCCACTACATATTTACGTTTTTACGTACTATTGATAAAATCATTGAATTGTTCTATCAATGAATAGATGATTGTATTGAATGATATTGTTATGTCATCGGATGTCAAACAAGCCGACGGCCCACCTGATGTTAAGTGGTCACCGCTGCCTATACACATCTGCACCATCTGCATCTGTTGACTGCCCCGTTGGTCTCGTGGTCGGAAGCGCGACTGCTGAGCAAGGGGTCCCGGGTTCGATTCCCAGGTCGGGCAAAAAGTGTTATTGGGTTTTTCCATTAGGAATTTCTCAGTAGCAGCCCGGAGTTTGGAAGTTGGTGGTAAGACACCCCCGTGCCTCGGAAAGCACGTAAAGCAGTTTGTCCTGCGCCTGATCTCTCTCCGGTCGTGTCGGATTGCCGTCCCATCGGGTTATGAGAGTTAGGGAAGAGGGAGTGCACCTGTGTTTGCGCACACACTTGTGCACTATAATATCTCCTGCGTACGTGGCTAGTCTGCATTAAGATTACCCGCCGTGGCCGGAATCGGTTTGGAGAATTACAGTTTTTTTACACACATCTGCAATACCAGAGACCTTGCAAATGCGTTGTCATCCCAGAGACAAAGTTGAAATGTGTCACGTGCCTGTAATTACACCGGCACCCATACCCTTCAAACCTGAACATAGCAACGCTGCTTCATCATCATCATCATCATCATATCAGCCGCAGGATGTCCACTGCTGGACATAGGCCTCCCCCATAGATTTACAAAAGGACCGGTTGCAAGCGGCCTGCATCCAGCGTTTTCCTGTAGTCTCCATCAGGTCGTCTGTACACCTTGTGGATAGGCGTCCTGCGCTACTTAGCGGCAAAAATAGTTATGGTGTAGTACTTCCCCGGACGAGCTCCTTCACAAAGAGCTCTACTACTACTAAAATATAATAGTCCTAGCCACGTGACACGCCTGACCTTTACTCAGAATAATAATTAATATGCAGGTATTTTTATACCTCATTAAGTCGATACACTTCATTCAAAAGTTGATAAACAAGTAAATATAAAAAAGTATAGGTACTTCATCTAAAAATAATACATGTGTTTTTCTAATTTGATAAGTTAACTAAAAGATTAGAAAATAGATAAAGAAATATATTTATTGTTACAAAAAAATTACATAGTTATAATTGTAACTTGTGAACTCCACAGACTCCACACTAGGTCTAGCCTGTCTCGTGGAGTCCTTGCGAGTTTTACACAATTCGTGGTACCAGGGTCGATACAGTATTGTAAAAGATTATAATTATGTGGGCCTATTATAATATGCCTTTTTTTTAAGGATGGGAAATCATCAAATCTTCTTCCGCCCTGGGCGGTGCGGAAGGCAGGATCAGACTCTTACTGAGTAAAACCCATCCGTGTTCTTCTTAATGCCCTTTGCGTTCCAGGGTAGCGGTAACTCTTTCGAACAAAATCTGAAACCCTGGCATGCTAGTGCTAGCTGGCCCCGTCTACGATGCTGACATCTCTTTGAGACGCGCGTGGAACACAACGCGCTGTGGACCTGGGCCTGGTTCTAATCGGACCGCAAGCCACCCAACAAATACAATAATACGAAAATAGCTCTGTCTGTCTTTTACGCTTTCATGCCTAAACTGCTGAACCGATTTTGATGAAATTTGGTACAGAGATATGTAGATAAGAGTAATGCGAAATTCGTAATAGACAAACCCAATAACACTTTTTACCGGACCTCGTAATCAAGACCAGGACCCCCACGCTCATCAGTCGGGCTTGCAACCTCAAAGACATGATAAAGATTTGAAATTAAACACGCAACAAGACAGATTGACGACACTTTCGCACAAGACAAGTATTTAAACAACCTTGCTGGTTACATAACCGGCGGCAAATAGACAATATTTGCATACGGAGCAACGGACGCTACCCATTGCGAAATAGACGCGAAACATAACACGACGAGTGGCTGAACGGTAAAATTCGATAATATTTAGTGAATAGTTGGAATAACAACTCATAATGTTGAGGAGACTGTATCGAAACCGCGGTCCGTACAAAATTTGTCTAGTCCGCAAACATACAGCGTAGTTTTATGGTGGGTCCACACGACACAGACTTAACACAGACTTCTATAGAATTTTGTCTGTACATCAAATCAGTACTGACAAATGTCGGTGTATCAGAAAAGTCGGAAGTCTGCGTACATGTCTGTACGATTGTCGGAGCAAAACTCATGATTATTGAATTACTTAATTTATTCATTAAAATCGAAGTCTGAACTGATGAAAAGTGTGCACAGACATTTGGTAAAGACCTCTGAGTAAAAATTTTTACTCAGACTTTATAGTCTGTGCAGATATCTGTACAGACAAAAGTCTGTATCGTGTGGACCCACCATTAGCCTTTCTTTATCGTGTGGGCAGTAAGGTCTAACGACCCCACACACCCTAGTGTCAGAGTTTCTAAACCGCCTCAAGGGCCTCTGACATGGTTACCTATGTCAGTGATGTCCAAGATAAACAAGACGCTCCGGGCGAGCAATGGGTAGCTCACCGTCCGTACGTTAATTAACGACAGGCCGCGGCCGTGTCGACTGCGCGTTCGTATTCCACGAGCACCTCAAAGAGATGTCAGCAAATCGGAGGGGCCACTCAGGGCCGATAACTGCCGGGGCTGCGGGTTGTTCGAAAGAGAAACCGCGCACCCGGAACGCAAAGGGCACAAGAAGGAACATGGATGGGTTATAGTCCGTAAAAGTCTGACACTGTGGGCGGGAGAACCGGAGGAGTCATTTAATGATTTCCCACCAGAAAAAGAAGTGCTGAATGCTGGATGGATGGAGAGGAAGAGGGAGGCCAAAGAAAAGATGGATGGATTGTGTGAAGAATGATATGAAAGAGAAAGGACTCGTGATAGAATGACGGCTGACAGGATGGTATGGAAGAAGAAAACGTGTTGCGCCGACCCCAAGTAACATGGGATAAGGGCAGGAAGATGATGAAAAATAAGTGTTGAAAGCGTTCGAAGCGTTCCACTCCTATGCTGCGCATTATAAAAGACGTTAGATTTTATGAAACAAAGAACATCTTACAAATCAGCCTTAATAGAGACAGATGCTATCAATGAATCGATTATTTGTAGCAAGTGATGCGCGTCGACAAACGAGCGATTGGTACGAATTACCGGTAAGGAGTTTGTATTAGATGCTAGTAATAATAAACAGAGTGGATTTTTAAGACGGGTCACTAAAGGCAACCGTTATATGTAATTACAGGAAAACGTCCTTAGGAAACGATCCATAACGTTTTTTGATGTGCATTTACAGATTAACCCGTGGCACGACAAAGTGTCACGCCGGTGCCGGGTGGAAAGTTTTACTTGTGCCACAAATGTCGTATTTAGGTACCCACGGGTGCAAAGTTTGAAAAATTTTGAGAGTGGTTTTAATAATATTTTAGACATTTGAACGAACTTAACAACCCAATCTGTGCACTAGTCGGAAACATATACTTCGTTATATATACTTATCGATATAACTATGAAATCTTCGTTTTTCCGAAGGTCTAACCAAAATCAAAAATTCATTCAAAATAGCTCGATGCTTGGGGCACCTTTACCTACATTGTTAGCAATCGCGCGACGGGTTAAGGAAAAAAAATACTCAGCGAAAAGAATGCTAAACTACGAGAATATATATTTTTTGTATAAAACGATCCTATTTCATCTGGGGATTAAAAGACTTTAAAGGACTATTTAAGGTATGAGTACTTTTTTTATAGATGGGAAATCCTTACTAACATTATAAATGCGAAAGTAACTCTGTCTGTCTGTCTGTCTCTTCTTCACGCCTAAACCACTGAACCGATTTCAATGAAATTTGGTACAGATATAGTCTGGGACCCGAGAAAGGACATAGGATAGTTTTCATCCCGGAAATCCCCCGGGAACGGGAACTATTAATCCACGCGGATGAAGTCGCGGGTAAAAGCTAGTCATCAAATAACTTCCCCCGCCCTGGGCGGCGCGGGAGGGAGTGTCATACTTTTACTGACTAAAACCCATCTATGTTCCTTCATGTGCCCTTTGCGTTCCGGGGGCGCGGTATCTCTTTCGAACAACCCGCAGCCCCGGAAGGTATGAGTAATTGAAATTACAGAAGTCGCCAAAACTGTTCCCATACATTTTGTACGGAAAAACGATCTCAGTAACAGTATCTACAAAAACAAATGAAAACGGCGGTCACGGAACAACGATTGGGCACGAAATTAAATGATGTTACCCCAAACTGAAAATTCTCCTGAATCGTGGGCGTGTTTACAAACATAAACTCACATACACGAGAGAAAAAATAAAATAGATCATGACTAGGCCGCCATCCGTCTGAGATTCGCCGGATTTGTCCTAGTTCGAGTATTAGTGTAGAGGGCGTCTGAAAGTCGTCTAGAGGGCTTTTCAAAATTATCCAGATGAAACCTGGACACATTTTGTGTTAGCAATAAATTAAGATTATCCAACTAAACTACTTTCTACTAATCTACTTCTATGTACTAATATTATAAATGCGAAAGTTTGTGAAGATGGATGAATTAATGGATAAAATATAATAATATTTTTTTTTGCATCAGAAAAGTACGACCAAATAATTAGGTATTTGTAACATTTGGTAGTTAGACGTTACATACGTCGGATGGATATTTGTTACTCTTAGGCTGGGCACTCACTTAGCAGTGTAGCACGCAACGTATCAGATACGGTATCAACCTGCAAGTGGGTACGGCTCGTCCACGGTCCTCCGCGTATCTAGCTACGAGCTTCCTAGCCGCCTTTGTGTTTCTGCGAGCTTACAGCTCTCCACGCGCGAGCGGCTCGCAGCGGGCTCGTGCCTACGTACTCACTTGATACCGTATCTGATATGTTACGTGCTACACTGCTAAGTGAGTACCCAGCTTTACATGCTAAAACGGCTGAACAGATCTAGATAAAAATTGACAATTTGATTTGTAGTGTGGAATAATACATAGGATACTTTTTAGCCCAGGCACACGAACGGTTCCCATGGGATAACATGTTAAATTTGACGCGGAGGAAGTCGCGGGCAGAATCTAGTAAACACATAAAAATGTAAACGATATTTTTATGATAAAAATATTTTTCCTGTATGAAAAATCTGTACTCTGTACTAATATTATAAATGCGAAAGTAACTCTGCCTGTCTGTCTCTTCTTCACGCCTAAATCACTGAACCGATTTCAATAAAATTTGGTACAGACATAGTCTGGGACCCGAGAAAGGACATAGGATAGTTTTCATCCCGGAAATCCCCCGGGAACGGGAACTATTAATCCACGCGGACGAAGTTGCGGGCAAAAGCTAGTATTTTTATAAAGTCGACGGTTTTTTGAAGTTATTGTCCGGCGACGGCCATTTAAGTGATGACAGTCCTACTCATGACAAACGTGACGACAAATACCTTCAATAATAACATGTACATATTAAGTATTATATATTTAGCATGCGGGTTTCCTCGCAGTTTTCCTGCACGCCTCCAATGTGATTAATTGTTTTATTCAAATGATTTGCAAAGCACGTACGCTTGCAATACAAGCAAGTTGCCATGTTCTGTGGACAATTAATACGATAGGTTATGCCTGCGACTTCCTTCGCTTCAATGTCTGATATCACGGAGTTATAATAAAAAAAAAGTGAGCGGCAACGCCGGGAGGGGACGCCCTAGAAAGACCTACCCTGACCTTATTGGTGAGGTTCTTCAGAAAGGTCGGGTGCGCAGTACTCGTAACTGGCGTGCTTGTATGACCAGATGTATGAACGTGGAGGAGGCGAAAGGAGTATGTAAGGATCGTAGCAGGTGGCGATCTGTGCTTTCTGCCTACCCCCATGGGAAAAAGGCGTGAGTTTATGTACCTATGTAATAAAAATATATATATGTATATCTGCCTCGTTAGCCTAGTGGTCCTAAGCGCGACTGCTATGCTAGAGGTCTTGGGCTCGATTCCCAGGTCGAGCAAAGTGTAATTAGATTTTTCTATGAAATTCTCAGTAACAGCTCGGAGTTAGGATTTGTGCCTGCCCATTGCTCGCCCCTTATTACATGCGACCTAAACATACCGGCTAACTATGAGTTTACATTGGTACACTTCTGCCTAACCCTTAGGGGACTACAGGCGTGATGGTGTGTGATGTAATTTTAGAAGGTGGTCGTTGACCTTCATAACTAACGAGTAATAAGGTTAACCCTGAACTACTAGTGTTTTTTTTTTTTTTATAGACGGGAAATCATCAAATAACTTCCCCCGTCCTGGGCGGGGCGGGAGGGAGTGTCAGACTTTTACTGACTAAAACCCGTCTATGTTCCTTCATGTGCCCTTTGCGTTCCGGGGGCGCGGTATCTCTTTCGAACAACCCGCAGAACTACTAGTGTTGCCAACATGTTTAAACGTTTGCCCTGAACAAGCAGACATTTAAACTTACAGCCACAGGTCAGCCATTGTTGTTACAAAGTCGGGCTTATTTAGTAACAAACTGGCCAAGTTTACTTTACGTAAACTGTTTTTGTTCAATGTTAACTTAAATCACGAAGGGTCCCGTACCATCAGTACATAGTATAAAACAAAGTCGCTTTCTCTGTCCCTATATCCCTATGTATGCATAAATCTTTAAAACCGCGCAACGGATTTTGATGCGGTTTTTTTAATAGATAGAGTGATTGAAGAGGAAGGTTTATGTGTATTTAGTATCAGCATTGCACCCGGGGCGGGTCGCTAGTTATCTATAAAAACGAGAAAACAAATCACGTTTATTATTGTACGGCAGCCCCTTTTAATTTTTATTTCATTATATTTTTTAGTATTTGTTGTTATAGCGGCAATAAAAATACATCATCTGTGAAAATTTCAACTGTCCAACTTTCTCAGTTATGAGATACAGTCTAGTGACAGACAGACAGACAGATTGACGGACGGAGGGAAAATCTTAGATAAGCGGTCGTACCCCATAGCAGTAGTAGCAGCTCGAAGGTAGGATGTATGCCCGGTTCATGGCAATAGGCTCGCCCCCTATTACACGGCACCTAAACATACCGGCGAACTGGTGTACTCATTGGTACACCTCTGCCAAACCCTTCGGGGAATACAGGCGTGATGGTAGTTACATTAAAACAGTACTGTTTACAGCGATGGCGGTAGGCCCCCAGTTTAGAGTAGGTAGGTATGCAAAATAATGCAAATACTTGTGTTGTCATCATTGAATAAGCTGGTCATTTGAATGTCTTGGCCTTCATCTTACGAGGTACTGCGACATCGTTGAACAGAGGCATGCGTGAGGAGGGGACACATCTTACGAAGATGCGTCTGACATAGGTTTGCCATCGTTACAATAATATGTACGTATAAAGTTTTGCGTCCACGTAAAGGCCTATTCAAACCTGAGCGATATTCGCTGCCGCTGTGGGTAGAGGTACATACCGCGCGGGTTTCGCTCAGGTATTTAGTATCAAGTACCGCGGCTACAGCGACCTGAGCGATATTCGCTGCCGCTGTGGGTAGAGGTACATACCGCGCGGGTTACGAACGGTAGCGAATACCGCTTAGGTCTGAACAGTAATATTACCGCATACCCACTGGGTTTTCTCTGCCGCAGGCGGTAGCGAATACCGCTTAGGTCTGAATAGGCCTTAAAGAAAAAAAAACAGTAATTAAAAAAACGAAAAAACCCGACTGCTTTTCTAAGTATTTATGAAAAAGCCCTAAAACAAGAAAGTCGTTGTACCCGATTGCACTTAAAATTGTAGCAGTCAGGAGGACCCATTCTAGAAATGGAGGCTTAGTGTATTACTCTCGAAAAACACACCCTCCTTCTGCCGCAGTCGGATAAAAAATGTAACTCTCCAGACTGATTCCGGCCACGGCGGCTAATCTTAGTGCAGATTAGCCAAGTACGCAGGAGATATTATAGTGCACCAGTGTGTGTGCAAACACAGGCGCCCTCCCTCTTCCCTAACTGTCATAGTCCGTTGGGACGGCAATCCGACACGACCGGAGAGAGATCAGGCGCAGGACCAACAGCTTTACATGTTTCCCAAACCACGGGGGTGTCACACCACCAACTTTCAAACTCCGGACTGCTACTAAGAAATTCATAATGGAAAAATCCAATAACACATTTTGCCCAACCTGGGAATCAAATCAGGACCCCTCAGTCAGCAGTCGCGCTTGCAACCACGTGACCAACGGAGCAGTTCATGCATGCATATGAGGTATACGGCACTAATATAATTAACATCAGGCGGGCGGTTAGCTTATTTGCCACCTTCAATGGTATAAAAAAATACCTACATAATTCAATACTCAATACTCAATACTTTATTGCATTCCACATGTAGTACTTAGGTGGTAAAACTTAAAATTAGATCACATGGACCCTGTCGGGCACAGCAAATAAGTGAGTTAGGAGAGAGGATTCAGATTCATGCACTTAAGTTGTGTCTTAACCACTAAATAATATTCCTAAAGTATCAAACGCGGCGACATTGAATCGAGTCACAACTCAACGGAAACTGTCAACCTCACCACGCTCCAATTAACAGTCGAATGACATTGCTGTAGCGGGAGCAACTATTTCATTACTATTAAAAAGGTATCAAGTTCATGGGCTAGATAGGCAGAGATCTTAGTAGTAGAGCTCTTTGTGAAGGAGCTCGTCCGGGGAAGTACGACCACCATAACTATTTCTGCTTCTAAGCTGCGTTGCTGTGTTCCGGTTTGCAGGGTGCCTGTGTAATTACTTTGCCTCTCAATGGAGACTAAGCTAAATACGCAATAGATACTACAGAGCACGAGTGTGTGCGCAAACATATGTGTAATCCCTCTTCTCTAACTCTCATAACCCGATGGGACGGCAATCCGACGCGACCGGAGAGAGATCAGGCGCAGGACCAACGAAAGTGTCGCACTTCCAATTTTATTAATCTCCGGGCCGGATTAGGAACTTACTTAATTATCATCATCATCGTATCAGCCGCAGGACGTCCACTGCTGGACATAAGACTCCCCCATAGATTTCCAAAAGGACCGGTTCGAAGCGGTCTGCATCCAGAGTCTTCCTGCGGTCTTAATCAAGTCGTCAATCCACTTTGTGGGTGGACGTCTTACGCTGCTATTTTCTTAATGTAAAACCCAATAATACTTTGACGGACCAAGGAATTTAACCCAGAACCCACGGTCAGCAGTCGTGCTTGCGACCAAGAGACCATCGGAGCGCTTACTAACTGGTTTTACGCCCAGCCTCCATAGAAAAACGCCTATGATCCTTTCATCCAGAGACAAAAAGAGCAACTAAAATGGTACAAGTATAAATACATAAATAATGGAATATTTCCAAGAAGCCACACCCACAATACAATTATAGTATGATTTTTTCGATTACCGATTTAGTGTTAAATGGAGCAAGACCCGAACAATGGGACTGTACCAAATTGTCCGTATAGAAACGATTCTAAACACTCAGTTGCAGATAATCGATTCAACAATCATATTTCGAACGTACATCTCTATGTCTAGTAGTAGAGCTCTTTGTGAAGGACCTCGTCCGGGGAAGTACTACCACCACACCGCGAATGCTACGCTAGATATCTTGGGTTCGATACTTAGGTCGAGCAACGTGTTATTGGGTTTTTCTTTGAATTTTCAGTAGCAGCTTGGACTTAGGATTTGTGCCCGGTTAATGGCAATAGGTTCGCCCCTATTACATGGGACCTAAATACACAGGCGAACTGTGGGTATACATTGGTACACATTACTTAATACTATTGTATTATTATAGTTTCAGGTTGAAATAAGTTTTATGTAAAACCGTAAATGGTGCATGTTGTGTTAGCCTATAAGTGATTGTTGCACTCAAAAATGCACTATTAAGAAATTATTTATAATTGTACGGTGTAAACAATTGTTGGCTTACCTCAATAATAAATAAATAAAATAAATACACCTGTGCTTAACCCTTCGAGGAATACAGGCGTGATGGCATGTATATATTTATTTAATAATAGTAGTACCATTATAACTTTCATCAACCAAGTTCAAAACTCCGTTGACTCACATGTGTTTAGGGATGGCAGTAAATAAATAGCATGACAAACTACAATGCTATCCCATGCAAACGTGACTAACAGAACTTGGACAGCTGCCAACCCACAATTAAGTCCTTACAGATCCCTACAAACTTATTATGCTGTCATCAAACTAAAATCCTCTTTTCACAACTAACAAATTCAGTTAGCAATGGCGGTAGAGTTTACTTTGTTTTGACAACCCTATTAAGGGCTGAATAAAATTAGACTTTATTACTTTGGAGATAGAGCTGGAAATGGGACACAAAAAACAAATTCAGTTTGAAATAGGGGTAGAGTTTACTTTGTTTTGACAACCCTATAAAGGGCTGAATAAAATTAGACTTTAATCCTTTGAAGACAGAGCTGGAAATTGCATACAAAAAAACGAAGTTAACAATTTATCTGTCCGAAATACTTTCGGCTTTATTTCACTTGACAATAAAGATGGAAATTGCATAGAAAAGCTCACACCATCTCTATTCCGTATGTAATTAGGAAGGTTTTCCTTTGACAAATTTGCTCGTACGAAGTGCAAATCTAAATTAGTTAATCGTATTAGTGGTAAAGCGAAGGATTTTGAACTTAATGAAGAAGTAAATAAAGGTGATATTTAAGTGTAGTTAAGTTTAGTTTACTAATGACTTTTAATGAGGTTCTAAAGTATACTTGTTAAAATGATATTATGACATCCTAACTTAATATTATAAATGCGAAAATAAGTTTGTTTGTTACCGTTTGACGCCTAAACCACTGAACCGATCATCCTGAAATTTTGCATATACGTTGTCAGGTGTACAGAAACGGACATAGGGTACCTTTCATCCCGAAAAAAAGTACTGTTCCCGAGGTAAACAATAATAACGTTCTTATGATAAATAGATGGCGCCACGTGTCTTTCGAAACACGATTGAATTTTAAACAGAGTAGCAGTGCGACTGTTTTCAAATCACAGTCACATTGCACACAGCAGATCAGGCACACATCAAATTGTTATACATACATGCATAAACTCACGCCTTTCACCAATGGGGGTAGTACCTACTGGGTTTTTCTATGAAATTCTCAGTAGCAGCTCGGAGTTGGGATTTAAATAATAATATAATATACCATAACGCCTGTATTCCCCGAAGGGTTATACAGAGGTGTACCAATGTACACCCACAGTTCGCCGGTATATTCAGGTCCCATGTAATAGGGGGCGAGCCTATTGCCATTAACCGGTCACATATCCAAACTCCGATTGGGATTTGTGCCCGGTTAAAGGCAATAGGCTCGCCCCCTATAACAAAGGACCTAAACATACCGGCGAACTGTGGGTCTACATTGGTACACCTCTGCCTAACCCTTCGGGGAATACAGGCGTGATGGCAGCTGTAAGTAGATGCCTTCAACTACGCCAATATCAATGTATTTCTGTCATAAAAATTAAACGTTGGGATGGCATGAACTAGGCCAAGTTAAACTTTCTCGGTAATTCTTCCGTGGCTGGTACGGTGTCCCTTGCATAGGCTATATTTGGCTATCAATTGAGGACGTTTTGTTGCCGTAGCTACTCTAGCATTGTTGACGTGAATGAATGAATGAAATGAATGGTCTGCTACCCTAGGGGGTAGCAGACATAAACATACCGGCGAACTGTGGGTGTACTTTGTGTGTACACCTCTGCCTAACCCTTCGGGGAATACAGGCGTGATGGTTTGATTCAGAAGGCACTCCAGGACACGGGCCGCATTTTTAGGTTTCTTTTTCCCAAATGTTTCAAAATGTAGTTTGTGTAATGTAATATAGAATAATAAAGGCATATAGAACATAATCCATGCCAACATTACAAATGCGAAACTAACTCTGTCTGTCTGTTACGCTTTCACGACAAAACCACTGAACCGATTTTGATGAAATTCTGGAAGGGGTAAGTTTGAACCCCAAGAAAGGACATAGGCTAGTTTATTTTCCGCAACTTCGTCTGCGTCCACGAAAACCGACATTTATGCTCACGAAGTCGCTAGTCTATACTAGTATTATTAAGAAGAAAGATTTTTTTACATACATACATACCATCACGCCTGTATTCCCCGAAGGGTTAGGCAGAGGTGTAACAATGACACCCACAGTTCGCCGGTATGTTTTCAGGTCCCATGTAATTGGGGGCTAACCTGTTGCCATTAACTGGGCACAAATCCAACTCCGAGCTGCTACTGAGAAATTTATAGAAAAACCCAATAACACTTTTTTGCTCGACCTGGGAATCAAACCCAAGACCTCTAGCGTAGCAGTCGCGTTTAGGACCACTAGGCCAACAATGCAGTTAAAGATTTTTTTATTTGTTTGTACCGAATAAGCTCCGAAACTACCGGACCTATTTTAACCATTTTTTCACCAATAGGTACCTACATTATTCCTAAGTAACATAGGCTATATAACATCACGCTACGACCCACAGGAGCGGAGCATTAACCAAAGACGTAAATTACGGCGGGTGAAATAAGACGCGCGGACGAAGTCGCGAGCAGTTCGCTCGTCTCATATAAATCAAAGAAATTGCAAATGACAAAAAGTCGCGGAATAAAGTTACATAAAAACCATTGTCGGTTTTCATTGAGTGTTGAGTCAACAGACAGACAAAGAATAGAAGTTCTAATGTACAATTTATATTAAAACTAGCAAACTGCCGCGATTGCGTAAGAGATTGCGGTAAGTCTTTGGTTATTGCTCCGCTCCCGTTGGTCTTAGCGTGATGATCTTTACGTATACACCTTCCTCATGAATCACTCTATCTATTAAAAACCGCATCAAAATCCGTTGCGTAGTTTTAAAGATTTATGCGTACATAGGGACAGAGAAAGCGACTTTGTTTTATACTGTGTAGTGAAGCTGAAGAGTTTGTTTGTTTGTTTGAACGCGATTATCTAAGGAACTACTGGTTCGAATTGAAAAATAAACCGTTTACTTGCGAGTCGGACTCGCGCACGAAGTGTGCCGTACCATTATCTATAAAAACGGCAAAAACACATGATTGTTGTATGGGGGCCCCTATACAACAATCATGTTTTTTTTTTTGTTTTTTGCCCTTAAATATTTATTTAATTCTGTTTTCTAGTATTTGTTGTAACAGCGGCAACAGACATACATCATCTGTAATAAATTCAACTGTCTATCACGGTTCATGAGATACAGCCTGGTGACAGACGGACGGACAGCGGAGTCTTAGTAAGTGTCCCGTTTTACCCTTTGTGTACGGAACCCTAAAAATGGTACTGTTTTAAGAGATGGTCTGTAAGCTTTATGCTGTTACACTTTTGTATGGTACAGCTGTCTTTTTTTTATAATCGATAATAACTTCTTTTGACTATCCAACACAAAGATCTTTTTGGGCTGAATAGTCAATTTATCGAGAAAGACTATTAGGCTACATAACACCCGGGGTTGCGGGTTGTTGGAAGGAACATAGACGGGTTTTAGTCAGTAAAAGTCTGACACTCCCTCCCGCCCCGCCCAGGGCGGGAGAAGTTATTTGATGATTTCCCGTCTATAAAAAAAAGGCTACATAACACAACGCTTCGACACTCAGGAGCGGAGCAGCAACAAATGAGAAAGAAACAGAAGAAGCACCGCCTAAAAAAATCAAAGTCTATCTCCATAATGATGGATCAAGACCAGTTCCTTCCAACTAGACCTCCTTGCCCGTACCTGGCAGTCGCGCCGCCATGGTCCGAGTTCACTGACACAGCCACCGGAGACGCTGTAATGCCATACGATCGATCCAAGGCAGACAAAACACCGCAATGGAATTATTTATTTCAATTTCATTATACTGAAGAACTTTCGTGAGTACTTGCATACATACCATCACGCCTGTATTCCTCGAAAAGTTAGGCAGAGGTGTAATCAATGTACACCCACAGTTCGCCGGTATGTTTAAGTCCCATGTAATAGGGGGCGAGCCTATTTGCCATTAAGAGGACGAATTGGAAATTTTGGCATCAGTGATCTATATTTTTGTCAGTAATTACGAAACGTATAAAAATGTGAGTTGGTGTTCTGAATAGTTCATGATGAAAGCCTTATTTTGTTAGTTTTCATTACATGATTAAGTAACTTTAGTAACAGAGAAAAAAATATCAAACATACCTCTTTTTAAATAGAGATTCACATCTTATGGGCAAACGGGACCGATTTTAGCCTCTCAACTTGCTCTGTAGACAAGTCTATAAATACTCTTTAAAATTGTAGAAGGATTTTCTCAAGTTATCATTTCCGACTAAATAAAATAACAAAAAGCTTACTTACCGGGGTGTGTGCGGGTTGCGGGTGGCGCGCGCCTGGTCTACAATTATTGTTAAACAATTCGTCGCCTTAACCGGGCACAAATCCGAGATAAATATCTCTTAGCAAATTGAAAGTAAGAGTTGACACTGATATAGTTTAGTTTAGCGATCTATGAACCTTTCACTTGGAATTTTAATTTAACGCTTATCTTCTAATTTTAGAGAAAAAACTTTCAAAACAACTGACTCGACTGCTTTGCTAGCCTAGTGGTCCTAAGCGCCACTGCTAAGCTAGAGGTCTTGGGTCTGATTCCCAGGTCGAGCAAAAGTGTTATTGGGTTTTTCTATAAAATTCTCAGTAGTAACTCGGAGTTAGGATTTAATTAATTAATCACCTCTGCCTAACCCTTCGGGGAATACAGGCGTGATGGTATATAAATATTACCTTTCAGGCGAACGAAGTCGCGGGAGGAAGGTAGTAGACACATAAACACAGGCTCGCCACCGCCATGTTGAATTTTTAATGTATAAAGTTCGTGCTACAGTGCAGGATACGCGATATTTTTATAGCTTAGTATAGCTTTAAGGTAGGACGTGATATGGCGAGATGCCAGTTTCAAAGAAGCTAACCATAAAGGTTCTAGACTACAAAAAGGCTACAGGCTACCAAAAATAAGTTAAAAAACTGAAACTTGGCTACAGAAAATTCACGTTCTAAAATGTATGCAACAAGAAAACATTCTCATCTGAAATCTATCTGCAAACAATTCAATATACAGGTACTTATCTTCCATTAAACAAATAACTGAAATACTGATGTATGTATGTATGTATGTATGTATGTATGTATATTTTAATGTTTAATTAATAATAATATTTATTATTATTGATGATCTAAAGGGGAGGCCTATGTTCAGCAGTGGACGTCCTATGGCTGAGATGATGATGATGATGATGATTATTGATGTTTAGATGAAAGCCGTTGGTCTTGGTGGATCTTTTTTATCGGTATTGATATAAATATTTACAGATTACGTATAGGTCTGTATAGGGATTGCAAAATCCGGAGTTTTTTCAAATCCGGATTTCTGATTTCTCGTCCGATTAAAATCCGGATTATCCGGAGTTTTCGAAGTTTTTGGTGTTTTAAGTTATTTTGATAAAATTTATATAAAATAGTATACATTAATTAAAATCTGCATCAATTGACTCAATTCACAGCTCGATAGAATAAAAACAACTAAAATAATCAATAAATTTTGGGTATCAGTAATTTTTCTCGTTATAAATTTACATAATCATTACATAATACAAACTGTACTTAAACATTGATACTCCAGCACTCCAGTGGGGAGGAGCTGGAAAAGCACTTTTATTGAAATCGAAAGAGCTCAAAGTGATGCGTAAAAAGCTTTTCAGCTTTTTATTCTCAGTGCATGTTCACAAATCCATAAAAAATAGAGTTAACTACCATAACCTACTCTCGAAACGTATTCTATATGTCCCTCTTCATAATGCAAACAGACCAGACGATGCCCCTTTTATTTACTCACACATATCTACAATAAAGCAAGTAAGTACTGTGATATCAAAGATCTCGCCTCCCATTCATGTAGAAGAACCACAAAAAGCTGGCTTCTTTCACTGTCATACAATTAAACCGAAAATTGATAAATTATCAACAAAAAATTTCATACATGTGCTCCTACACAAGTTCCTACTCAAAATAATCCTAATCTCAATATTACACACATACACCATTTCACCAGCACACATCTCATCTCACTATTACAATATTTACAATCACATTTCATATTACCATCACACCCACACACCTCATTACACGTATTCCCCGCGCTATTAAACACCTTAACATTGTAAAACAACTTTTTTTTGTTTTGTTATTTATTCCATATTTTATTCTAACTTATAAAAAGTTCAAAATTAGATTGCCTTGTTCAATCTCATACAAAATCTTGATTTAAAAATTAATTTAAGCAACTCTAGCCCTCAAGGTACGGGCGCTGCCTATTATGGGGACTGCAATATTTTTTATAACACATTTATTTTATAAATAAATTGTCACACCATCTATACTAATTACTAATAATATTATAAAGAGGTAAGATTTGTTTGTTTTTTTTTGTAAAGAATAAGCAAAGAATAAGCAAGCAATAAGAAATAAAAAGAACAAGAATAAGCAAGAATAAGCTTCAAATTACTGGACCGATTTTACCAATTTTTTCACCAATACATAGCTACATTATTCCCGAGTAACATAGGCTATATAACATCACGCTACGACCCACGGGAGCGGAGCATTAACCAAAGACGTAACTTATGGCGGGTGAAATAAGCAACGCGTACGAAGTCGCATGCAGTTCGCTATAACTTAGAATAGCATACCATAATATGAAGTACTTTTAAGTTTATTTTGTCTTGTAACAATGCACCAATATTTTTTTATTTAATTTATTATTCTTATTTTCGCATTAAAGTAGGTAATATCGATATATCGACTAATTACAATCAAAATTATTATTATAATCAAAATTAATTACAAATATAAATCAGCGTTATAATCAGTTTTGACTGAAATCCGAAAAAATCGAATTTGAGTCTTAAAATCCGGATTTAAAAAAGGCAAGAAAATCCGGATTTTTCAGTTGTTTTCGGATTTCGAAGAATCCGGATTGCAATCCCTAGGTCTGTAGTTATAAATTGATATGAAAATAAATAATAAAATTAATATTTCAAACAATAAACGTGATCTTTTTTGCCGTTTTTACAGATAATGGCACGGAACCCATCGTACGCGAGTCCGACTCGCACTTTACTAGTTTTTTCACATCAATGGCCGATTCCCACAGTAGACTAGCATAGCCAATGTGTCAGTATGTCTGTGGGTGCCGTTCTCCGTTCATTGCAGCTAACACAACCGTTATGTTATTACTCATTGACACGATTCTTTCTTACTTAAACTGTTGAGAAGATAACCATTTAGTTAAATACTCTTACCGTTTATTGTAATGTTGCTACTGGTTACCGTTAGATGTGTTGTTTTTATTTAAACTGCCAGACTGCAGGTACAGCAAAAAGTGTTATTGGGTTTTCCACTAGGAATTTCTGAGTAACAGCCCGGAGTTTGGAAGTTGGTGGTGTGACACGCCCGTGGCTCGGAAAGCACGTAAAGCCTGTGGTCCTGCGCGAGATCTCGTCCCGGTTGTGTCGGATTGCCTTCTCATCGGACTATGAGTTAGGAGGCACCTGTGTTTGCTTACCCATTTATGCAATATAATGTGTAACTGCCTCGTTGGCCTAGTGGTCCTGTGCGCGACTACTACGCTAGAGGTCTTGGGTTCGATTCCCACGCTGAGCAAAAAGTGGTATTGGGTTTTTCTATGAATGTCTCAGTAGCAGCTCGGAGTTTGGATTTGTGCCCGGTTAATGGCAATAGGCTCGCCCCCTATTACATGGGACCAAAAAACATACCGGCGAACTGTGGGTGTCATTGGTACACCTCTGCCTAACCCTTCAGGGAATACAGGCGTGATGGTATGTATGTCTCCTGTGTACCTGGCTAGTCATTTTTGAACTTGGAGTTTTTGAAGGCGGTTGTATTTTTTTTTATTCATACATAAACTCACGCCTTTTTCCCACGGGGGTAGGTAGAAACCACAAAACGCCACCTGCTGCGAACGTACATACTCCTTTCGCCTCATCCACATTCACACATCTGGTCATACAAGCACGCCGGTTACGAGTACTGCGCCCCCGACCTTTCTGAAGAACCTCACCTCACCAACAAGGTCAGGGTAGGTCTTTCTAGGGCGTCCCCTACCGGTGTTGCTACTCACATCTGCCATATAAATTCCTTTTTTTCTAGTTCAATATTTTTTTTTTCGCTTTTTCGTATCTACTTCCTGTCATCCAAATCCTGTCATCCAAATCCGTTTTCTTTTTAGCTGGATGATGAAAGATACCTAATTAGCGGTATGATGACATCACGTAATCCTCTCAACCGTGACGGCTGGCATCGCCACATTCCGTAGCATCCTTCACGAAACAAAAGGCCCCACCATCCATTCATTGAATGCAAATCTTAGTACAGATTCGCGCCACGGAGTAACTAAAGGCGTATCTAGACTGAGTTTGGCCGACGTAGACGGTCGATTTTATTTATTTTACATCACGGCTGTATTCTCTGAAGGGTTAGGGCCTCCGCCCACGACCGATTTTTTACGGCCGATTTTTTCTCGGCGAGAATGGAACGTATGGATTCTAGTACATCAACGCCCACGGCCGAGAAAAAAACGGTGCAAAAACAAAATCTACGCATCCTGGCCGCCGATTATCGGTGAAAAATAGAAAATAGGGTAAATGCTCCAGTGAATGAACACTTAAGCAATCTTCAGACTTCAAAAAATCATTACATTATGTTGCCTCTAAAGTATGCGGTTTTATATTTTGGTAATCTATGTCTACTAAAGAATATTTTTTAACTTGGTTTTACGACATAACCTGTATACTTTTTTTATATATTTGGCAATATATTGAAAAATACCCTAAAACCCCAGTGAATGAATGAAATTTTCCAGTAAATGTACAGCATTAGAACCAGTGAATGAACACAAGTTTTTGTTTAATTAATAGTTACGAAAAATCCTTATTATTATATCAAATGCAGTTTAAAATGGAATAAATAAATGAACATAAATCCTTAGCCTCAAAATCTGCTACAATCATTTTTTTTTTTTTAACAATGTGTAAGCCTTCTATCTCTTACTTAATCATTATATACCTTCATAAGCCTAGCCAACGTCAACAATCAATTCATCATGATATGAGCCGAACGATGTCCACTGCTGGACATAGGCCTCTTAAGTAGTACAGAAGTGATTCCGTCTTCCCTGGCACCTTGTTGTCCTTAAGTTGTTAAGAAGCCATATTTATCTCATATAGGCTGACGTCCGGGAACTCATCGGTGTAGTGTCAGGTCAGTCTAGCTCTTGGGTCTTTTGTTGGACTAGAGACGGGTTTTTAGAACTTCTCTACCTCCCTTAAAAGCTCTAGTTTAGACAAGATGATCCTGCCATCGTTAGTCTCCAGCTTCGTCAGCATTTGAGGTGTGTCGCGTTTGATGGATTTCAGGATCTGCCTTATAAGCCGAGCTTATTCCGACTGAACCTGCACCCACTGAAGACTGCCCGTTCCGTTCCCGTCTTTCCTTTATGAGCTTGGGAGTTAGAGTCTCAGAGCTTTGATCTATTTGTTAGTTCTCCGTTCTCTAAAATGATGATTACTAACTCAAAATGTGGTATTCATTTATTTATTGGTTACATTTTTATGACGAAAGCTTATATTTTAACATGATGAAAATGTTATAGTTCATTCACTAGATTTCATGAAATTAACGATTGGTCAGTGAATTAACGGTCGTTTATTCACTGGATTTCAAACGTTTTTAATGCCAATGCTGGAACACTCAATAATTTACTTAAAACTAGCTAAAATTGCAATGAAATTGATTTGATACATATATTATAACTACCCATTACTCGAATTTATAAATAACTTATAGTACATACTTTAATTACGGCTGCAAAGTGATATCAAATTTGCGTCTGACCCAAGTCCTAAATTCTTGCCCGAACAAAGAAAATGTACACCAGCACTGCCAACTTTAAACGCTCGTCATTTTAAAACGAACAGTATCGCAATACATGAATGTTGTTACTATGCTAGAATAAAGAGCAGCAATTACAAAAAAAAATACTGCGTTGGGTAGAAGGTAATATCTAAGTTTATTATTTTTTGGAAAATACTCGGATTTGTTAATTCACTCGGGTGTGTTCATTCACTGGGGCACTTACCCTATGCGTCATGGATTTACTAGGGAAGAACGTTGTGTCATTGCTAAAGTCAAAAGTCTAAAGTCAAAAGCAGTTATTGCGAATGAAGTGTACATTTGTGGTGTTATGTTAAGTTAGTACTTATGAGTTTGAAGCATTTGAATAATAACAATAATTTATTATTAAAAAGCTTATTTATTTATTAATAACATGGTAAATCATTTTTTTCTAAATTAATCGTCTGTGATTTCAATAAGAAAATAATATTGTGTTGATTTACGCAGGGTTTTAAATACCAGTAAATATTTATAGAATTACCTTTGACAGAGTTACCGTTAATATAAAAATAACGTTAATGGATTAAAAAAATAATATATAATCAAACGAATTTAATAAATTCTTAAGAATGAAAATAACATTCGTTTTCAACGACTAAGCTTGCTAAATATGTAATGACTTAAATCCAGGGCTTGTTAACGTTATAAAATCAAAAAATAATAATCGTTACGTAACGTTTATTTCCATGAACTCGAAAATTTTGAAAAAAGTAACTTTATAAAAACGTTATTTGATAACATTACCAGTAATATAATGTTAATTAACATTAATATAGAATATGAATTAATCGTTATTTTTACCGTTAAATTAGGTAAGTTGCCGTTTTGTACGTTTATGTTAATTGTCACTGACTAATTATATTGGGCTTGTGGTCGCAAAGCGCGTCTGATCAGCGTGAAGTCGTGGGTTCGATTACCAGGTTTAATAATAACATATACGGTTACTTTTACATCGTTCTGCAGCTGAAACACTGGAACTCCAGTCGAGTAATAGTTATTATTGCGTGTTTTTTTTAAGACGTCTCAAAGATGTTGGAAATTCGTCACTTTTTTTTTGTTTATTCGAGTTAAATGTTAGTAGCGCTCCTGTCTGATCGATTAATGTATTCTTTAAAGGCTACCTTACGCATGTATAGTCGATAAGGTTTTCACACAAATATGCCTTAACTGCAAGGAAGCGTTACTTCGCGTTCTTAATATTTCACAAATGTTCGTGTTATTTTATTTATTTTTGTTATTTATCGAAAATAATAGTGCCAATAGCTTCTATTAGGTACTATGATGGATCTCATGGCTTTTGATTTCAGAACGATGTAAAAGTAAGCGTGTATAATTCTCATTCGTAAGAATCGGGCAAAGTATCGTTAGGCACTACATTAGCGCGACGCTAAGGTGGGCGACCCGCCACACCTCCGTCCTGCGCTACTTGCATCTTAGAAGGATCAATTGTTAAAAAAAAAACGATAAAAATATCGTCAATAAACAATTTAACGATAAATTGTAACTTAAATAACCTTAAATCTATTAACGTTATTTTTATACTATCGGTAACTCTGTCAAATAAAAGTTGCGATATAAAATTTGTCCGCTATTTAAGCTCCTCCCTCGAAAGTCACCGACAAAAACACGGTCGTGGGCGTTGAAATTTTTGAAAAAACGGGCCCGATTTTCTGCCCGATTATCGGTCCAAAAAAATCGGTCGTGGGCGGAGGCCCTTAGGCAGAGGTGTACACCCACTTTTCGCCGGATGTTTAAGTCATATGTAACAGGGGCGGGCCTATTGCCACTAACCGGTCACAAATCCTAACTACGAGCTGCAACCTCGGACTTTGGGCTGCTTGCTAAAAATATAGTCCTAAGCGGCAATAAGCGTTGCGGAATTTGTTCGAAAGAGTTACCGCGGCCCTGGAACGCAAAGGGCATTAGGAGGAACACGGGTGGGTTTTAGTCAGTAAGAGTCTGACATTCCGTTCCGCTCCGCAAAAGCGGAAGAAGTCATACTATGACGAATCGGGTAGTGTCCACCACTATCAATTGACATACTTTTTATGTTCTGTCAAAACGCGATTCCCCCATAGATTTTGTATGGCAATAGCACGCTGTGACGTCACTACGTGGCCTACTCAATTGACTAACTATGTATTGATTTTAAAGTAAGTAGAAATCTAATTTTACAATAAATTGAAAAATAATCGGTTTTCATGGATAAAATAAAGTGTTTTTTTAGAGAAATTGTGACTTGAAATTATTGGTTAGTGGCGACTGGCGTCAATTACCCAATTTCCATTCTTTTTAAAAAATGGGGGGAAAATGTGTCACTACCGCGCGAAAGGGCTGAAGCTCAGCATGATTCCGTGGCCAGTGCAAGATGGCAAGAAACCACAGCGCTGGTTTTCAGTTTAAACCGGGACGTGTCGTGTTTTTCGTGGGGTGCGTATGTGAATATGCCTTCTCCACGCTAATTGCAAATTCACACGTCAAGCAGTCTATCTCTTCCTGTCTTTATAAGCGTCACAATAGGGATTTGTATCGAGCTATTGTGCTATGACGTCACTAATCATCACGCCTTGTAAGCTAACATAATGCTTGATTGTGTTGCCGGCTGCAGTTCTTTTAACTGGTCGATTGACGTAAGTGGTAATGCTGAAAGGTTTAAGCCGAGTCCACACGCTTGCCACACCTCGTCAAAAATACCATCACGTCTGTATTCCCCGAAGGGTTAGGCAGAGGTGCACTAATTTAGGTACACCCACAGTTCGCCGGTATATTTAGGTCCCATGTAATAGGGGGCGAGCCTATTGCCATTATCCGGGCACAAATCCAAACTCCGAGCTGCTACTGAGAATTTCATATAAAAACCTAATAACACTTTTTGCTCGACCTGGGAATCGAACCCAGAACCTCTAGCGTCACCTCGTCAAATCGTCACAAATTCAAACATGTGGGTAGAGCGTTTGCCTTCTTTCTTTATCGTGTGGGCAGTAAGGTCTAACGACCCCACACAAGCAAGTGTCAGAGTTCCTACACCGCCTCAAGGGCCTCTGACATGGTTACCGGTGTCAGTGATGTCCAAGATAAACTAAGAAAGTATATATGAATTAGAAATGTCATGTTGGTACTTGCCGTGCTCGGTTGCGAACGCACAACCTCGTGCATGAGAGGTGGGCGGCTTAACCACTGGGCCATCACGACACTACTTACTTTTGCATTTATAATATTAGTTAGGACTAACTTTTGCAGCCCGCGACTTCGTCCGCGTCAAATTTGATATATTATCCCACGGGAACCGCTCATTTTCCGGGATGACAAAACAATCCTATGTGTTATTCCATAATACAATCTATCTCATTTCCAAATTTCATCCAGATCTATCAACCGTTTAAACGTGAAAGAGTAACATCCATCCATCCATCCATCCTCACAAACTTTCGCATTTATATGCCTTCACATTACCTAAGCCTCTTGGATCCCGACCTTGCTTAGGTTTCGGCTGAATCGACTTCACGGAACAAGCCGGTATTTAATATGAAGCCATATTAATTCGATTACTTTGATGGACTTAGAAAATGGTAGATAGTATCGATTTTTAGGATTACCAATAGCTTCTTATTTATCTTGTTGTAAGGTCTAACGACCCCACACACCCTAGTGTCAGAGTTTCTAAACCGCCTCAAGGGCCTCCGACATGGTTACCGATGTCAGTGATGTCCAAGATAAACTTAGAAAGTACATATGAAGTAGAAAATGTCACATTGGTACTTGCCCGTGCTCGGTTGCGAACACACAACCTCGTACATCAGAGGCATACATAAACTCACGCCTTTTTCCCATAAGGATAGGCAGAAACCACAGAACGCCACATGCTACGATCCTTAGGTACCTTTCGCCTCCTCCACATTCATACATCTGGTCATACCAGCACCACAGATTAAATAAGTACAGATACTTCACTCAGTAGAAAATTTCCAATACCTACTGCTATAATAGCCTACTCCGTCGCGTCAACTCGCGTCAGCAACCACTGCAAACTAAAATGTGCCTAAATGCTCAAGCGTACAGTTGTGATCGCTTCGCACCGCGCGATCCTACAACAATCGTAGGGCCGCCTCCTCGATAAAATTAAATTAACATAACTTTTTGTGTCTATGTTATTGAGAACTGTGAATATGTTCTGACTTATATGTGGCAGTTTAAAATTGTATCGTAAATGTTTATAAAATGTTTTTACCCATCTACAGCACATAAGGCACCAGACGGCATCGTAGGTAACGAATGGAACTATTCAAATGTAACAACGTGCGTGCGCGTCGTTTGCAAAAACCGCACTGAATTTGGTTCGCAAACGGCCCGAGACCGCTCGGCCGGGCGGTAGGCAATTATAGCGCGCAAGTACATAGAGTGACGGAGGCCTGCCAGCACGCCGATTACGAGTACTGCGCACGCGACCTTTCTGAAGAACCTCACCAATAAGATCAGGGTAGGTCTTTCTAAGGCGCCCCATCCCGGCAACGTTTTTCAGATTTTAGCCGGTTATTTATTTATTTACATGCCTCGTTCACCTAGCAGTCCTAAGCGCGACTGCTACGCTATAACATTTCGCATTAGTAGAATTTCTACAGGCCTTAGTCGCGTAGTATCGCAGTATGACATTCACAGTTGTTATCTAGTAATTATTGTTATCTGTCAAAGCCGCAAACTGCAATGGTGACGATGCCGTTGCAGGAAACGTGACGAAACTGATACAGCACTGAATAAACTAACACACATCATCACGCCTGTATTCCCCCAAGGGTTAGGCAGAGGTCTACTAATGTACACTCACAGTTCACCGGCGAACCAGTCTTTGGTTACTAGTCCGTTCCCGTGGGGCATAGCGTGATGTTATATTACCTTATGTCACTCACAAATAACGTGGCTTTCTACGGGTTAAAAATAATCAAAATCGGTTTAGTAAATCCAGAGATTACCCCATACAACCTCACAAGCTTTACCTTTTTATAATATTACATACAACATACCATAACGCCTATATTCCTCGAAGGGTTAGGCAGAGATCTACTAATGTACACTCACAGTTCGCAGGTATGTTTAGGTCCCATGTAATAGGGGGCGAGCCTATTGCCATTAACCGGGCACAAATCCTAACTCCGGGTAAGAAAGACTGCAGGAAGACGCTGGATGCAGGCCGCTTCTAACCGGTCTTTTGGAAATCTATAGGGGAGGCCTATGTTCAGCAGTGAACGTCCTGCGGCTGATATGATGATGATGATGAATGGCAATAGGCTCGTGCCCTGTTACATGAAACCTAAATATACTTCATTGTCTCGGCGCTTTTCTTGTGATCGCCACTGTTGGCTCTGGCTTACAGAAGTTGCAGTGGTTTTGGAAAAGTGTGGCGGGCTTGTTCAATAAAAAAAAAACAAATATACCAGCGAACTGAGGCTGTACATTCTTACACCTCTGTCTAACCATCCGGGGAATACAAGCGTGATGGTATGTATGTATGTAGCACTTAGCGAATGTTTTTTTTATTAAGAAATGAAATCGCTAAGCCAAATTTTGGGTTGCATAACCACGTTATTTTTACCAATTTAAATAATCAATTCTAATCTTAAAATTATGTAAGTGATTGGAATTCAATGATAAATGATAACGAAAGTAAATTGATTAATAACTACTGCATAATTGACAGCATGGTTGGTGCAGTTGCTGAGCTGCGTATCGCGGGTTCGATTCCCGCACGCAACAAATATTTGTATGGCCTGCAGATAGTTGTTCCGAGTCTGTCTATACTTCTAAATATATACAACGTGTCCCAAAATTCAACGATAAGCGGGCGCCAAAAGGTTGACCTGCTCATGAGCACTTAAGGAAAAATAATAAAAAAAATATATCTAAATTTTTTTTTACCGCAGTTTTTACATAAAAAAATATCAAAATTTTATTTTTCCCTCAAATTTTTCTTCTCTTTACTTGGTTCTTGTTTACAAATGGTACGCATATTTTTTTTTGTGACTAGTTATCTTAGGGTATTATACTATTTTGGAATCTTGATTAGTTGCGTCATCTTTGAAAATAACTTGCCATAGCGGTGTTCATACTTTTTTTTTGCAAGACCATGAGTCAAAGTAGACTGAAAGTAAAAATCTTTAAAAATTTGAGGGAAAAAATATATTTTGATAATTTTTTGTGTAAAAATTGCTAGCATTGTGGTGTTTTTAAGAGTTGTGGTGAATAGTAGTACTACTTAGGTATCCGATACAAAAAAAAATCTTAAGCATATTTAAGAAATTGTGGCCGTGGTAGTTCAAAATATCATACAAGGTGTAAATTTTCAAAGATTTTTAAATTTATTTTGTAACTAAAAAAAAAAATTTTGGTATATTTTTTTTATTATTTTTCCATAAGTGCTCATGAGCAGGTCAACCATTTGGCGCCCGCTTATCGTTGAATTTTGGGACACGTTGTATAACTCAAAGGTAACTGACTGACTGACTGACATAGTGATCTATCAACGCACAGCCCAAACCACTGGACGGATCGGGCTGAAATTTGGCATGCAGGTAGATGTTATGACGAAGGCATCCGCTAAGAAAGGATTTTGATAAATTTCACCCCTAAGAGGATAAAATAGGGGATGAAAGATAATACTTCTTAACGCGAGCAAAGCCGCGGGCAAAAGCTAGTAATATTATAAAGAGGAAAGATTTTTTGATTGTTTGTTTGTAGCAAATAGGCTCCGAAACTACTGGACCGATTTCAAAAAAAATTTCACCAATAGATAGCTACATTATTCCTGAGTAACATAGACTATATAACGTTAAGCTTAAACCCATGGGAGCGGAGCAGTAACCAAACACGTAACATAACGCGGGTGAAATATAAAGTATTAGCCACGCAGACGATGTAATGCTAGAGAAGGAGGCGGCGGGACGGGAGAGGGAAAGGAGGGTCCCCCGTCCCAGCGGCCGCCGCGGTAGACGATCCGGGCGTCGGGAGCCACGAGACGACTCCCGGCCACCGTAGACGCGGGTCTGTGGACGGTGAGCAATGGGTAGCTCACCGTCCGTACGTTCACTAGCGACAGACCGTGTCTACGGCGCGTTCGTGTTCCACGCGCGCCTCAAAGAGATGTCAGCAAAATTGGATGGGGCCACTGAGGGCCGATGCCTGCCGGGGCTGCGGGTTGTTCGAAAGAGATACCGCGCCCCCGGAACGCAAAGGGCACATGAAGGAACATAGACGGGTTTTAGTCAGTAAAAGTCTGACACTCCCTCCCGCCCCGCCCAGGGCGGGGGAAGTTATTAGATGATTTCCCGTCTATAAAAAAAAAAAAAAAAAGCCACGCAGACGAAGTCGCGGAATGTTTGCTAGTGAGTTTATATGTTTGTAAAGGCATCCACGACATAGGAGAAATTTCTAGGGCGGAAAAGTATTTGGTAGTAAAAAAATTGCTTGAAAACAACTTTCACTTTTGTTGTGAAAAATCCCTGCATAGGGTAACTGTTGTAACTGTGTAACGGGACTGATCGCTTTCCTAATGTAAAAATTCCTAATCTAAAAATTCCTAATGTAAAAATATAACACTTTTTGCCCCACCTGGGAATCGAACCTAGACCCACACGCTCTTCAGTCGCTTGCGATCAAGAGGCGAGAGTAATACATTATGCATATTAACTTTCTTTCCAATCAAACAGGTTTTTTATATGTACTTAGGGTCAGTTCACACCGAGACGCGATGCGACGCGACGCTGCGCGCACGTTTTAATAGAGCTACTCAAAATATAACTTTATTTGCTACACGAAAAGATACACATTTCATTGTGAGAAGGTGCAACATATTCTGAATCTCACACAAAACTGGCACAAATCCTAACTCCCGAGCTGCTACTGAGAATTTCATAGAAAACCCTATAACACTTTTTGCTTGACCTGGGAATTGAACCCAAGACATCTAGAGTAGCAGTTACTCTTAGGAGCACTAGGCCTAACGAGGCATGATATCCGTACTAATATTATAAATGCGAAAGTAACTCTGTCTGTCTGTCTGTCTGTCTCTTCTTCACGCCTAAACCACTGAACCGATTTCAATTAAATTTGGCAAAGATATAGTCTGGGACCCGAGAAAGGACATAGGATAGTTTTCATCCCGGAAATCCCCCGGGAGCGGGAACTATTAATCCACGCGGGCGAAGTTGCGGGCAAAAGCTAGTATTTAATAAAAACAAAACAAGGAAAAATATTAACAGTGTCATTCAATGGATGCTTAAGGTAAATATCATACTGTTTACCAAATAGTCTATACTACAAAGTGATTGGAATGTCCAGAATTAATTTTTAGACATTCCTATTCAGTCTATTTTTTTAGCTACAATGAAATATTCATTTATTAGCTCAGAATGTAAGTAATTACAATACTGCCCCAACTGTCCCATTGGTCTTGTGGCTGCAAGCACAACTGTTGGGCTAGAGGTCTTGGGTTTGATGATGTCAAGCAAAAAGTTTTATTAGGTTTTTTATGAAATTCTCAGTAGCAGCTCAGAATTACGATTTGTGCCCAGACCCTTTCAGTGCCCAGCACCTGGCTCCCGAGTCGAGTTGACTCGTGAGCCGGGTGCTGGGCACTGAAAGGGTTAATGGCAATAGGTTTGCCCTTATTACATGAGACTTAAACATACAGGTGAACTGTGGGTGTACATTGGCACAGCTCTGCCTGTCCTTTTGGAGAATACAGACGTGAGAGTATGTCTTATGCTGTTGCTCATCCTTGATTTACATATTATAAACAAAAAAGAATAAAAAAATACCAATACCACTACCAATTTGGTGCAGTCAGGCAAAAATGTTACAGTTTACAGAATTGTAAATCTTGTGGTTGTTTCAAAGTCAAAGTCAAAGTCAAATCATTTATTTCAATTAGGCCATTAAAAGGCACTTTTGAACGTCATTACATTAAAAAAAAACATTAATATTGAATCTAGTTGCCCATTCCAAAAGGTAGTTTCGTATAGAGAAGAACGGGCAAGAAACTCCATACATACTCTTTTAAAAAACAATGATCAAAAGATAACTATAATATTTTCAATACAAAAGTAGATAAACATTTCAGATTTTTGAAATCTTTATTATTGAGCACAATATCAAAGGAAATATGAAATGGATCTAAAATTAAGATAAAATTATCTCTTAGGTATTGCCTAAAATTCTGAATGCAGTTAATTGTGTTATTTCATGTCTGTAACATTGTTAATCAACATGTTTTGCTGACATAGGAGTAATGAATATAAAAGAAGATTGATATGTCCGCTGTCTGAGCATAGGTTCCAACAATCCTACCAGGTTGAAAGATGTCTCAGTGGTCCTGACATGAGGAATCTTAGGTATCCTTGTGCCTGACAATATTATTAACAAAACTTCGAAAAAATGCCAAGGGCAATTCTTGACAAACAAGCAGAACTGTTACACTTGCAAAATATTGTGACACTGTAATAGTTCTTAGAACGAGAGATACCAAAATCTACTAATTAAAAATCTGTTTCTCAATAATTCCAGACAGTGTCTTGTATGTCTGTCTTGGTATGGGCATGTGAAGAGAAGGGATGACACACATGTGACCAAAAGGGTTTTGGACATAATTGTGGATGGATGGAAAGGAAGAGGAAGGCCAAAGAAAAGATGGATGGATTGTGTGAAGAATGATATGAAAGAGAAGGGAGTCAGTGATAGTATGACGGCTGACAGGACGGAATGGAAGAAGAAAACGTGTTGCGCCGACCCCAAGTAACTTGGGATAAGGGCAGGAAGATGATGAATAATTCCAGACAGTAAATTTTCGTACTCGCGAATGTTAAACAATGTCACGATTCATAATGAAATGGATAATCGAAAGAAATATACGAAAACAATAGAACCATTATACAACATAGAATTTGTGAACTATACTTTCACCGGGTCTTAAAAAGATTGTTATCTCCGAAATTGTAAATGTGATGACAAAAAAAAATTGAGACATTCAACTTTGAAATTTTTCGTCACTTTTCTAACATAACTGTAAACTTACCTGAGTTAATTACGCGCGAACGGACGTCAGCAATACTATGAAATCACTGAAACTGCCTGAATTACGATAAGGTTTCGATAAAAGTAAATATTGTAACAATCTTTGTTCCAAGCTTCCGCGCGTTCGTACACACAATATGGTCACCGCGACACAGTTGTTCTTGTGATATTTACAGTTGATATGTAAAAAATGAACAAACAAACACGTACGCGACACAATTTGAGCAATATCCACTACGAAACGGAGTGTTCGTTTTAATATTGTTATTCGATCGGTTGGCAATCGTCACAAAATCCTTTTGAATTGATTGATTTGGGTTGTTCCATTCATGTTGGAATACCTTCGTTCGAGAATGTTATTGAATGAAATAATGAATGAATGGGTAACTTTGGCACGTTCGGTTTACTGTTACAGTATTTACAATAGCTGATTTATTGATCAAATGATAAACGTAAAATGAGCAAATCAAAATCAAAAAATGAGTAAATCATCATATGTCTTTTCACTCGGGCTATTTTATTTACTACCCGACAATAGTTTTAAGCGCCGTTTTTACACTTTTACCAAACCTGTTCAAACCTTTACAAAATCATTTTAATTTTGCATTCAACGTTGGATGAAGGGACAGGAGTAAGCAAAGGTCGTACCAGGTGGCGTTCTGATGTTTCTACCTATCCCCATTAAAAAAAAGGCTTGAGTTTACGTATGTATGTTAGCTTTTTAGATGGTTCATTAGAATCAGTACATGATATTTCCATGCTATCTTCCAGCCAAACTTCATCTATTTACCACAGAATATATAATGATTTACGATTTTGCGTGATATGTTGTGTTGTGTTTACGTTGTCAAAATGTCAATGTTGTCATTGTCATGAATTCATATTATTTATAAAATAGCTCTTAAAATAAAGTTGAGTACGTAGAGTTAATGATTTGAGGGAATAATTATTAAGCTGTAACTACTTTTGTTATTGTAAGTAACCAATAAAGGTTTAGAAACGGAAAACTAAAAATATAATAAAAAAAAACATAACCTAAAAAATGGACGACGCAAATCAAAAACCGAAAAAGGAAGATAAAATTGAATTTAAGAAGCCTGTGTTATTCGGACGCATCGGCAAATTGCCGAAGAAGGTAAAGAGTGAACCGGAAAGACTGTCAGATGAAAAACAAGAGGAAAAACCTGTTGAAAGGACTTCTGAATCGACTTCAAAAAGCTCATTGCCTCCAGCGGTGCTATTGAAGGAACTAACAACGCCAATACCTTATAAAGAGCCTAAATGGTCAGGGATTTGTCCGGATGGTAAGTAGCTGTAGGCATTCAGTCTTAATTTTCCCTCAACTTATCCACTTTTTAACTTTCTTATTCATTTATTTACATACCATAATGTGTCAAAATGTTACAAAAGATACTAATTCCATACCACTACTTCGTCCGTGATAAATCCCGGGTACCGCAGACTTAAAAGCCTATGTAGGTACTTGCTCCTAAGATGACCCACTGACCCTTATCCTTTCCAAACAAATTCTGTAAAATTTTGATTACAATCGGTTCAGTGGATTAGTTGAAAAGAGGTAACCAACAAACAAACAGACCAACATTCTATGTTATTGTAGAACTGGGGACAATTACTGAAGTTTGACCAATAATTCTAAGCACTTTTTAGAAAAACATTTTATTTGTATCCTGAAATTTATTTTAACTACTGTAAAATAAGGTTTTAAGTTCCTTTGAAAATAATAAATAGTAAATAAATTGAGATAACAAAAAAGTGATGTCATAGTTTGGTATTGTCATACAAACTTGACTGGTTTGGTTGACTGGTAGAGAATGCCTAAGGCATTAAGTCTGCCTTTGTACTTTTTTTGTGCATGAAGTTTAAATAAATAAATAAACTCTATTAATTTGTATGTTTTTATTTTTATTTAATTTGATTTGATTTGATTCTCTGATTTGAAATAACCTTGATTTATTTGGTTTTAATGTTGTTGTTATTTGAATTTATTTATTTACTAGCTTTTACCTGTGGCTTCGTCCACAACAAAGTTGATATATTATCCCACGGGAACCATACGTTTTTACAGGATAAAAATTATGCTATGTGTTATTCCACACTACAATCTATCTCAGTGCCAAATTTCATCCAGATCCGTTCTGCCGTTTGAGCGTGAAGAAGAGCCAAACATACAAACTTTCGCCTTTATAATATTAGTGTGATTTATAACAGTATAATATTTTTAATTTCAAAATTCCAGGTCCAGAGTATGCCCTAGAGGTCATAAAATCAGGAATGATTGTGGATAAAGTGGACCTAACCAACAAACCGTTCTACGTGTTTGGCCGACTTGCCAATTGTGATGTTGTGATGGCCCATCCTACCATATCCAGGTAAAGACTTTACATAAACAAACTATCATGCATGTATTCCCCGAAGGGTTAGGCAGAGGTGTATCTATGTTCAGTGAACAAAAGAGACAAGTAACCCGACCGTCTCACATAGTTGAAGTTTTCTTTCAAACCGGTGATCGTTTTTAAATGATATTTAATATAATTAACAAACTGTTTATTTACTATTAATAAAAATAAAATTAAAACATTAAAAAACTTCTATCAGTTTTTGAAAACCTTTGTATTTATTAGGAGACCCTGGTTAATTATCTCTTTTGCTGACTGTACGTACACCCACAGTACGCTGCTATATTTAGGTCCCATGTGAAAAAATTGCACACAATATGTGTATCTCAAACTTGCACACTTTAATATTTTCTGCGTACTTGGCTAGTCTGCATTAAAGGCTTGAGCAGACCGGAAGCGTATGCGTAGACGTAAGAGTAGACGTGCACGTACCGTGGAGTTGTAATGTATACAACTGTATGAGACAGGACACACCGCTTTCGTAACGTAGACATGCGCGTTGACGTACAGTTCCATACATTACAACTCAGTGGTACGTGCACGTCAACGCTTCAATCAATCAATCAATATGGGCCCCTTCTATGTTATCTATGTTAGGGGGTTTGGTTTCCGCACTTAGTCCTACAATGGACCATTGTGCGTGATTCACGTCAACGCTTACGCAGCAGTCTGCACGAGCCTTAATATTAGCCGCCGGAATCGGTCTGGAGTTTTTTGTTTTTACTTATATTAGTACAGGTGACAAAACCAATTCCTTCTTTTCCAGGCACCACACAGTCCTTCAGTACAAAGCTTTTGCTGCTGACGGGGAGCCTCCATGTGGCTGGTACCTCTTCGACCTGGCCAGCACACACGGGACCTTCCTCAATAAAGACCGGCTGAGAGCAAACCACTACACCCGAGTCAGGGTAGGCCATCAGATCAAGTTTGGGAATAGCACTAGGACTTATATTATGTTGGTGAGTTGATATGGAGTTTCCACAATTTTTTTATTGTTTTTGGTCCCACACTAGGAATTTCTCCTGTATGGTGGGTGCGTTTACAAACATATAAACTCACATACACAAACAGCCAGACCCGGAACAACTACCTGTAGGTCATACAAATATTTGTTCCGTGCGGGAATCGAACCCGCGACTCGCAGCGCGGCAGTCGATCGCTCGGCCACTGCGTTAATGTTAGTAGTTGTGATAAATCTATACATATAATAAAATCGTAACGAGGCCAATTCTGTACATTCAATATTTTTTATAAAGAGTAATTCCCACATGTTAAATACATTATACTGAACCCAAAAAAATGGTTTTTAGAATTTTTGTCTGTTTGTTTATTTATTTATTTGTTTGTTTTGTTTGTTTGTATGTACGCGCATAACTTTTGAACTCCTGCACCGATTTGAACTAAACTTTTGGCATTGTGTTGGCAGTAACCCTAGCAGTAATCTTAGGTACAATTCATCACGCTATGTCACATAGCGGTTAGACAGAAACAGTATGAACACTATTAACTTAAAAATACTGAACGCGTACGAAGTCGCGGGCAACAGCTAGTAAATAATAAATAAATACATGTAACATACCATCACGCCTGTATTCCCCGAAGGGTTTGGCAGAGGTGTACCAATGTACACCCATAGTTCGCCGTTATGTTTTTAGGTCCCATGGAATAAGGTCCCCACTAAATATAATGGTATCTTATATATTTTATCTCTCCCTACTTTGTATATTTTTATCATACCATCACGCCTGTATTCCCCGAAGGGTTAGGGAGAGGTGTAATGTACACCCACAGTTCGCCGGTATGTTTGGGTCCCATATAATAGGGGGCGAGCCTATTGCCATTAACCGGGCACAAATCTACCGAGCTGTTACTGAGAATTTCATAGAACAACCTAATAACACTTTTTGCTCAAACTAACCCCACCAATCCGGCTTGAGCAAGCGTGGTGATCAATGCTCGTGCCTTCTCTGTATGAGAAGAGTGGGGATGGTATTATTTCATTGCCTCATTAGCCTAAGCGCGACTGCTATACTAGAAGTCTTGGGTTCGACTCCCAGGTCGAGCAAAGTGTTACTGGGTTTTTCTATATAAAATTCTCAGTAGCAGTTAGGAGTTTGGACTTGTGCCCGGTTAATGGCAATAGCCTCGCCCCCTATTACATGGGACTTAAACATACCGGCGAGCTGTGGGTGTACATTGGTACACCTCTGCCTAACCCTTCGGGGAATACAGGCATGATGGCATATAACCTTATCCTCAGGGTCCAGATTTCGATTGCGAAGGAGAAACAGAACTGTCAGTGACAGAGATAAAGAGGAGAGCGCAGGACATGAAGGTAGAGCGAGACAGAATGATTACCGAAGCTGTGGAACAGAGAGAGAGGGATAGAAAGGAAGAAGAAAAGAGAAGGGAGGAGCAGGGAATTGATTGGGGGATGGGTGAGTAAGCACTGCTTTTAAAAAACCCTTTTTGAACCCTTCAAAAGTTTTTATTAGCAAAGTTTTTTTTTTCGATATGGTAGGGACTGTCAGACTTTTACTGGCTAAAACCTATCCATCCATGTTCCTTCTTGTGCCCTTTGCGTTCCGGGGGCGCGGTATCTCTTTCGAACAACTTGTAGCCTCGGCAGGCATCGGCCCTCAGTGGCCCCTTCAAACGTTTGCTGACATCTCTTTGAGGCGCGCGTGGAACACGAACGCGTCGTCAACACGGTCTGTTGTTACACAACGTACGAGCGGTAAGCTACCCATTGTTCACCGTCCACAGGCCTATTTGCACTCTTAAAGGACTCCACACCACACCATACTCACCATCATCTACCTAGCCTTTTTCCCAACTATGTCGGGGTCGGCTTCCAGTCTAACCGGATGCAGCTGAATACCAGTGTTTTACATGGAGCGACTAGCCCGGATGTTTTTTGGGGATGGCCTCAAGCTGAACCTGCAGTTCATCACAGCTGCTGGGTTTGGTGGCGATCTCTAACCATAAAAGCGGCGATCACAATAGATCAGCTACGATCGCAGTGACACCACAGCCGGCCAAATGAAATAAAAAAAATGAAGCGACTGCCTATCCGACCTCCACAACCCAGTTACTGGGCAACACGACACCTCTTGGTAAGACTGGTTGTCAGACTTCCCGGTTTCTGACTATACGTAATGATTGTCACACACCGGATGCCTTACCTGCCTTACGCGAACGATAACATCATCTCATCATCTTCTCATCTTCTCTTCCAATTCCCACAGGCGAAGATGCAGAAGAAGAACCGGATTTAGCAGAGAACCCTTACGCGGTCACAGCCAATGAGGAGTTGTACCTGGAGGACCCTAAGAAGACCCTCAGAGGCTACTTCGAGAGGGAGGGTCACGAGCTCACGTATAACTGCGACGAGAGGGGCGTCGGACAGTTTATATGCAGGTGTGTTTTTTTTTAAATTATTGGATATCATCAAATAACTTCTCCCACTCCTAGTGTCAGACTTTTACTGACTAAAACCCATCCATGTTCCTTCTTGTGCCCTTTGCGTCCTGGAAAAGTTATTTGATAATTTTCCACCCCAAAAACAAAAAGAAATGCAAGCTAATATTTATCGATTACGAAATGTAAGTAGGTATTTTAAATCGATATGTCTCAAGAATCGGTTTTTAAGAGCGTGTCCAGATGAGGCGTTTTACGCGCGAGTGGACTCGCGCGTAAAACGCCTTTTCTGGACAGGCTCTAAAGCAAACGATTTTTCCCCCACTCGTTGGGAATATAATCAATAAGACTACTGTAATGTGCACTCTATTCTCTCCTACATAGGGTCGAGTTACCAATAGACGACGCGAGGGGTAACCCCGTGGTGGCCGAGGTTATTCACAGAGGCAAGAAGAAGGAAGCGGTCATCGCATGCGCACTGGAAGCGTGCCGGGTGCTGGACAGAGCTGGTCTGCTGAGGCAATCCAAACATGGTAGGTATTCTCCGGACCACAGCCATGGCGGCTAATCTTTTTTCTTAAAAATAACTTTGCCCCACACTAGGAATTTCTCCTGGGTCGTGGGAGCGTACACATATAAAATAAATAAATAAATATCTTGGGACAACTCACACACGGCTATCTGATCCCAAGCTAAGCAGAGCTTGTGTTATGTTAACCAGACAACTGATATACATACTTATATAATTTATAAATACATACATATTATAGATAAATCACACCCAGACACAGAACTAACAATCATGCTCATCACACAAAGTTTGTCCTGGGTGGGAATCGAACCCTAGACCTCCGGCTTAGCAGTCAGGGCCGCTAACCACTAGACCAACAGGCCCGTCATATAAACTCAGAAGACTTAAAAGATTTAAATAATTTATTATGAATGCATAAATGAACTTGGACGAGGCAAAAGGGGTATGTAAGGATCGTAGCAGGTGGCGTTCCGTGGTTTCTGCCTACCCTCATGGGAAAAAGGCGTGAGTTTATGTATGTATGTGTCAAGTGTCACCTTTTAGTGGGATATTACGTATTTTTTTAAGGTATCATTGGATGGCAAACAAGCCAACGGCCCACCTGATGGAAGTGAAAATTATCGTTTTTCTTACTCCTCCGCTAATCTATTCTGATTAATTTCGTTGCGGGATCCAAGGCAGTTGGATCGTTTCTTCAGGACTCGTCGAGCTTCATTGTCTCTGCGCTGTTCCGGCGATCGCCACTATTGGCTAAATGGTGCTGATGCACGCGTCATGCTCGTGAACGGGTGCTGTCAGTTGGGATTGGTCATCTCTTAACTGCCATGGCTTACATTTTTATTATTATATTTTATTGTTTTATATTCACCTTCATTGTTTTCACATATAGAAGCAACCACAATTTTTGTAACCAAGTTTTTGTAAAAACCAAATTGAAAGAAAAGAGTGTCCATGGAGTTTCTTGCTCGTTCTTCTCCATAGAGACCTACGTTTTGGAACGAGCAACTAGCTTCAACTTTAACTGTAACTTCTTGACAATTCAAAAGTGCCTGTACATGGTCTAATTGAAATAAATGCTTTGAATTTTGAATTTTGATTGATTCTGCCTACCCTCATGGGAAGAAGGCGTGAGTTTATGTATGTATTATAGAAACGTATCTTTTTTCAGAGTCTCGCCGAAGAAAGGAACGCGATTGGTCCGCAGATGACTTTTATGACTCTGATGATGATACGTACCTAGATAGGACAGGCAGCGTGGAGCGGAAACGGAAGCTACGTATGCAGAAACTCGGTGCCGCTCACAGGGAAGATGAGAAACCTAGGACTTATGACGATTTGGTAAGATCTTCTCGACTTCTTCTTTATCGTGTAGGCAGTAAGGTCTAACTGACTCAATAACCTAGTGGAACTAAGCGCGACTGCTACGCTAGAAGTCTCGAGTTCAATTCCCAGGTCGAGCAAAAAGTGTTATTGGGTTTTTATGTATGAAATTCTCAGTAGCAGCTCGGAGTTAGGATTTGTGCCCGGTTAATGTCAATAGGCTCGCCTCCTATTACATAGACCAAAATATACCGGCGAACTGTGGGTGTACCCACAATTCGCCGGTACCAATGTTTTTACACCTCTGCCTAACCCTTCGGGGAATACAGACGTGGTGGTTGATTATTTTTATGTATATTACAGCTCAAAGACATAGCAGACATTGAAACTAAGATATCTTCTGAAGAACGAGCGCTGGAGAAGCTGCGAGCCTCTTCATCCAAGAGTCAGCAAGCTGCTGATGATGTGGATGAACTGGACCAGTTCATGGACAGCCTGGGCAAGCAGGGTCAAAGCATGGCGCAGAAGGCGGAGATCTCTAAAACCAAGGTAAGTGAGATGCCACACGGGCGTTGCCGGGACGCATATTATGTACTAGCTTTTGCCCGCGACTTCGTCCGCGTCACAGTTGATGTGTTATCCTACGGGTACCGTACATTTTCCCGGGATAAAAAGTAGCCTATGTGTTATTCCAGACTATAATCTATCTTTGTGCCAAATTTCATCCAGATCCATTCAGCCGTTTAAGCGCGAAAGAGTAACAAACATCCATACATCCATACATCCATACTTACAAACTTTCGCCTTTATAATAGTAGTAGGATGTCATGTATTCTCCAGACCTGATCATAATAATCTTAAACTGTATACTGAAACCATAAAAACATATTATAATTCTGGACTGAGTATCAGACAAAAAGATTTTTTTGTAGGAAATCATATATTTATTTGCTCTTTTTTAATAATATATTTTTTTTATAAGAGACTAGCTGTGCCCCGCGGTTTCACCCGCGTCTTTGGTTACTGCTCCGCCCCCGTGGGTCGTTTTAAATGTTTCTCGCCTTTTAAACCTTCCCTAGACCTCCACGAACATTTCAAGACTAAGATAAGATAAATCCGTTCAGCCGTTCTCGAGTTTTAGCGAGACTAACGCACAGCAATTCATTTTTATATATAGACTAGCTTCTGCCAGCGACTTCGTTCGCGTGGCTTTATTCATCCACCTTAAGTTACGTTTTTGAATACTGCTTCGCTCCCGTAAGTCGTAGCGTGATGTTATATAGCCTATAACCTTCCTCGATAAATGGGCTATCCAACACAAAAAGAATTTTTCAAATCGGACCGGTGGTTCCTGAGATTAGCGCGTTCAAACAAATAAACAAACAAACAAACTCTTCAGCTTTATAATATTAGTATAGATAATATATAGATTATGAGGTTTTTAATACTTTTCGCTAAGTGAAAATTCGCTCTTATTCTTTCTGTATGGTTCTAAGCGGCTGATAAAATAATTTTAAGGGGTGACGAAGCTGCGCAGTGTAGTATTATTTAGAACATCGAAGAGGGTTGACTGCCTCCCTCACCTTCCGTTCGCCTCGCCCGATCACACTTTTCGTAACGCTCTTATCACGCATCTACCAGCTTACTCCCCTGCGTGCGTAAAGAACAGATAATAACTCACGCCTTTTTCCCATGGGGGTAGGCACAAACCACAGAACGTCACCTGCTACGATCCTTACATACTCCTTTCGCCTCCTCCACATTCATACATCTGGTCATACAAGCACGCCGGTTACGAGTACTGCGCACCTGACCTTTCTGAAGAACCTCACCAATAAGGTCAGGGTAGGTCTTTCTAGGGCGTCTCCTCCCGGCGGTCCCACTCACATCTGCCAAATGAATCTCTTTTGTTAGTCACCTTTCACTCATCCTCTCAATATAACCGAACCATCTAAGCATACGTAAAGAAGATTTACTTTAAAAATTAGCTGTGAGTCTACCATATGCTGTTACTCCACAGATGTGCATTCAGAAGCTGAAGATGGAGCTCTCTAAGACACAGCGTCTGGCTGAGCTTGCCCGCCCCGCCCACCTGCCGCCGCTCATCAAGAAAGACGACAAGATACACATCAAACAGGCTAGCAACTCCGTCGTCTACGGCAAGAGGTAATACAATACACACGGTATAATACAATACACATGGTATAATACAATACACACGTTATAATACAATACACAGGGTATAATACAATACACACGGTATTATACAATACACACGGTATTATACAATACACACGGTATAATACAATACATACATACGGTGCATGGCCGTTTTAAGGCGCTTTGCACATAGAGCAACTATTGTAACAACTGGCAACTAGCGGTTTACATATATTTCAATTGGACTGCGCACACATAGCAATTCGAGTTTCGAGTTCCGGTGATCTTCAACAGTATTTAGCAGTATTTCATCGGCGAACTGTGGGTGTAAATTCGTACACCTATCTAACCCTACAGGGAATACAGGCGTGATGGTTTATTGATGAAAAGACTTAACCAATGTTTCATTTCAGAATTAGACTCAAAGAAGACACAGAAAGAAGAACAAAAATCCGGAAAGAAGTTAAAGAAGAACAATCAGAGTTTGTCGAAGAAATGGATTCTGACGATGAGACAGAATCCAAGACAACAACAGAAGAATCCAGTTCGAAAGACCCCGAAGACCAAGAAAGAGAAGTAAGTAAAGAAGACATCAAGAATGAAAAAGAAGATTTACAGAGAGATATAGAAACACCTGAGATTAAGAAAATGTATGGTCCAATGCGACCGCCAGATAACTATGTTATACCTGATGATTATTTCGACCAGGAAAGCGACAGAGATTTACCAGAAATCATGGAAAAAGAGCAACTTTAGTTTGTTAAGTTTAATTATAATTGTTGAAGCAATATCTTTCGTTTTATTTACAAAATAAAAAAGGTAAAAAAAATGTAATTCTTCAGACCGATTCCGGCCACGGCGGCTAATCTTAATGCAGAATCAGAATCAGAAAGACTAGACTAGCAGACTAGCCACGTACGCAGGAGATATTATAGTGCACAAGTGTGTGCGCAAATACAGGTGCGCTCACCCCTCCCCACCCCACACCCTCTTCCCATTTTTTTTAAGACGGGAAGTCATAAAATAACTTCCCCGCCCTGGGCGGGGCGGGAGGGAGTGTCAGACTTTTACTGACTAAAACCCGTCTATGTTCCTTCATGTGCCCTTTGCGTTCCGGGGGCGCGGTATCTCTTTCGAACAACCCGCGGCCCCGGCCCTCTTCCCTTACTCTCATAGCCCGATGGGATGGCAATCCGACACGACCGGAGAGAGATCAGGCGCAGGACCAACGGCTTTAGGTGCTTTCTGAGGCACGTTGGGGTCGGCTTCCAGTCTAACCGGATGCAGCTGAGTACCAGTGTTTTCCATGGAGCGACTACCTATCTGACCTCCACAACCCAGTAACTGGGCAACACGATACCTCTTGGTTAGACTGGTTGTCAGACTTCTTGGCTACTGACTATCCGTCACGACTGTCAAAGATCTAGGAATGTCAGCCGGGACCAACGGCTTTACGTGCTTTCCGAGGCACGGGGGTATCACACCACCAACTTCCAAACTCTTGGCTGCTACTGAGAATTTCATAGAAAAACCCAATAACACTTTTTGCTCGACCTGGGAATCGAATCCAGGACTTCTAGCGTAGCAGTCGTGCTTAGGACCACTAGGCTTTTTTTTTTTTTTTTTTTTTTTTTTTATAGACGGGAAATCATCAAATAACTTCCCCCGCCCTGGGCGGGGCGGGAGGGAGTGTCAGACTTTTACTGACTAAAACCTGTCTATGTTCCTTCATGTGCCCTTTGCGTTCCGGGGGCGCGGTATCTCTTTCGAACAACCCGCGGCCCCGGCAGGACAACCCGCAGCCCCGGCAGGAGGACCACTAGGCTAACGAGGCAGTTAGCCTAGTGGTCCTAGTGGTAAATAAATAAATAAATAAATATCTTGGGACAACTCACACACGGCTATCTGATCCCAAGCTAAGCAGAGCTTGTGTTATGGTAACCAGACAACTGATATACATACTTATATAATTTATAAATAAATACATATTATAGATAAATCACACCTAGACACAGAACAAACAATCATGCTCATCACACAAAGTTTGTCCTGGGTGGGAATCGAACCCACGACCTCCGGCTTAGCAGTCAGGGTCACTAACCACTAGACCAACAGGCCCGTCAAAGTGGTGTTTGGTTTCTAAATCAAGATAACTGAAAAAATATATAATTCAAGTAAACGAAATTGCATATTCTGCTCTCTTGAGACTTTTAAATGGTGTCTTGTAAATTAACTTAGTATTACCGTTCCTTCATTTACTTGGATGACAAAAACTTAATACTAAAAAGTGAAAAATTAAAACTGTTCCAAAAAACTAGGAACTGCCTCGTTAGCCTAGTGGTTCTAAGCACGTCTGCTACGCTAGAGGTCCTGGGTTCAATTCCCAGATCGAGCAAAAACAGTTATTAAGTTTTTCTATGAAATTCTCAGAAGCAGCTCGGAGTTTAGATTTGTGCCCGGTTAATGGCAATAGGCTCGCTCCCTATTACATGGGACCTAAAACATACCGGCGAACTGTGGGTGTCATTGGTACACCTCTGCCTAACCCTTCGGGGAATACAGGCGTGATGGTATGTATGTAATAGTATCTAAACTTTAAATGCGTCATATTTTTATAATTCCTATTTATATAATCAATGCGGTTATCCCTGTTCGCAGTAGGTAATCAACCCAAAACGCATTTCGAATTAAAAATAGAATTATTGTGATAATGTATGACACATAACTTATTGTGGTAAGGCATGAAATAACTCGAAAAGTACCTCCATGCTGCTCTAACGTGTACTTTTATTGAATGTGTAGGTACCAAGTACAGCTAGGCGTCATAATAATACCAGCCCTCCCAGCCAAGTCACAAACGATAAACGTAAACGCTCGGTAGGTACCAATAGATTTTCAACTTAATACCCAAGAGTCTTAAGTTGAAAATCTATTAAAGATTTCTAAGCGTTAGCGACTGGAACGAACGAAAACGCTATGCAATCTTCATTAGATCTTCAACTTAAAACCAAGCACATAAAGTTGAAGATCTATTAAAGCCTACTCAGCGTTTGCGTTTATCGTTTGTGACTTGGCTAGGGGGGCAGATAATAAAACCATCTGATGATTTAAATCTTTGACTACAGTATTATATTTTGTACTAGATTTTGCCAGTATACATTTGGTGCGAGTGATCTTTTTTTAAAGTTCATTCAATCCGTTAAAAAAAAAGGTATCTTTTAGTAAAAAAACGTGTTCCACGCGCGTCTCAACTCAAAACTCAAAGCATTTATTTCAATTAGACCATTTACAGGCACTTTTGAATTGTCAAGAAGTTACAGTTTAATATTGAAGCTAGTTGCTCGTTCCAAAACGTAGGTCTCTGTGGAGAAGAACGAGCAAGAAACTCCATGGGCACTCTTTTCATTCAATTTGGTTTTGGGTTTGGTCTCAAAGAGATGTCAGCAAGAGTCAGTATGCCTGCCGGGGCTGCTGTTCGAAAGAGATACCGCGCTCCCGGAACGCAAAGGGCACAAGAAGGAACATGGGTGGGTTTTAGTCAGTAAAAGTCTGACACTAAGGGCCGGCGAATGATGATTTCCCAGCCGAAAACAAACACAGCTTTAGATAAACGCATCGAGGGGCATTTCTACAGAATAGCATGGCTGATGTGTTGTTTCTCTCCTATCGCCTCATTGCTCATGGCGTTGTACTGCCGCGACCACAAAGCTAATTTAGGTACTGTTCGTATAAAAGGAAAATAATACATAAATATTATTAGTAACAATAATACATTATCAATAGCCTGCCATCGTCATAGTTGGTTGTTACGACAAAAGCATTTCATTTAGTTGATAGAAGTGATTTGAAAAGCTACTGAACATGTCTGTCTCTCTGAGTTGTCAAGAAGCGGTGCAGTAGCTGTAGCTATAGTGAACTGTCGTGTTGTGCTAGAAGTGACAGTATACAGGAAACATACAGGTAAACATGAATTATTTATTTTTTACCAACTTCATAAAGAGATTCCATTGTTTTTTTGTTTGTTAACACAAATATTTATGAAAAGGTTCCGTGGTTAATACCACTAGGAGCCCTTACAACGACCTAATGGCCTTCTGTGTTGGAACTCCGATAATGATTTCATAATATCGGAATTTTGGAATGATTTTACAAACGCCAAACCAGCGCTGTGGTTCCGTGTCTCGTGCACGGGCCACGGCTTTATGCTGAACGTCAGCCTTTTCGCGCGGTAGTGGCGCATCGGCATATAGATTATTGTATTTGTAATTTTTTAATTTTATTTTTGCGTCAACGCTCGCGTCGCTTTCGCGAGAATAAATGGTTTTTCTTTCTTTTTTTCTAACGCTGGGAAAACGAGGGTGTAATGTTACGTGTAACGACTCTTTTCCGAAATTACACCCTCGATAACCACGATTAAAATGATAAATAAGTTAATTGTAACCATCTTAGATTTTGGATGTGCAACTGACGGCCCACCTGATGTTAAATGGTCGCCGCTGCCGATAGACATCTGCAATACCAGAGGCCTTGCAAATACATTGCCATCCCAGATACAAAGTTGAAATATCTCATTTGCCTGTAATTACACCGACACCTATACCCTCCAAACCGGAACACAGCAACGCTGCTTTGTGGTAGAAATAGGTATGGTATGGTGGTAGTCCTTCCCCGGACGAGCTCCTTCACAAAGAGATCTACTACTACTTACTTATGGATTTTCATAGTTACCTACATAGTTAGCCATTTGTCACAGCTGTTAATTTGTGGGTACCACAGCTGTTTCTATTTCATCTCATCGAAGTATTACCTAGGTAGAGCCTTTAGGCCTTACTAGCCGTTCTGCAAGTTTGTATTGTCATTTGTTTCCTTCACACAGGTCTGATCAAACCTCGAGTAGAAGTGCAGAAGATCATCTGGGAGTAGTTAGTGTTTGAACTATAAATATGATCATTGTACGAGTGTTGTTCGTCGTGGTGCTGGCAGTGAAGGGGCTTGTGTGTCGTAAGTTTAGTTTTATTATACAACATGGCGACTGACAGCCTTTTGCGGGCTGTGTCTGTAACATGTTTAAAATTAGTCTATACTAAATGCTGCGGGTTGTTCGAAAGAGATACCGCGCCCCCGGAACGCAAAGGGCACATGAAGGAACATAGATGGTTTTTAGTCAGTAAAAGTCTGACACTCCCTCCCGCCCCGCCCTGGCCGGGGGGGGGGGGGGTCATTTGATGATTTTACCATCTTTAAAAAAAAAAAAAAAGTCTATACTAAATACTGCCGTGCAGAACCTAAAACACAGTAATTTTTTTATTGTAGATCACCGTGTTCCTTATAACATGATAAATAAGGTTCAATATTCAACAAAAATTTTTTTTACTGCAATTTAGGGTCTGCACGGCAGAATATTATATTACCAGAAAGGTCGGGCAGTACTCGTAACCTTTTGTGACCAGCAGTGCGATTCTCTAAGCCTCACTTCGTAATTCGAAAGCAGAAACCGCAGTGAGATACAAAATGGTATTCTGTTAAACACGATCTTGCCGGTGACGTCACCACGGCAAGCGAAAACAACCAAAGTCGTGGGTTCGCGTTATCGAAGTGAGCGCGGTCACTTTAGTGAGACTCGTTTTCGAGTTTCCATTTAGAGAATCGCACTACAGCACCTGTAGCCATGTAACAAACGATAAACGCAAACGCTGAGTAGGCTTTAATAGATCTTCAACTTTATATGCTTGGTTTTAAGTTGAAGATCTAATGAAGATTGCAAGCGTTTTCGTTCTTTCCAGTCGCTAACGCGTAGAAATATTTAATAGATTTTTAACTTAAGGCTCTGGGGTATAAAGTTTAAAATCTATTGGTACCTACCGAGCGTTTACGATTATCGTTTGCGACTTGGCTAGAGGGGCAGATGTATAAACGTGGATTAGGCGAAAGGAATATGTATGGATCGTACCTAACAAGCGACGTTCTGAGGTTCGTCTTCGCATCCGATCGTATCCTAAAGGTGCGTCCACATTATAGACATTTCACCGAACCGAACACCGTGACATCGCCGCGGACTTGTTACGGATAGTGTGGACGAGTGGAGGTTAATTACTTCTACCATCTACCTTCAAAAAAGTTGTTTTTCGGAGAGTTGCAAATGGCCGGGGAGCGGATGTTTCCTTGTCACGATATGCATTTATCCGATCCATCAATCCCGTGTAGGTACTAGCGTGATGACACGCGGGCTTGTACGCGCGACTGAAATGGCAGACTTTGGATGGATCGGCCCGTCACCCGTGTCTTTTGGCCGTGATAAAACCAAAACACCGTCCACATTTGTGACTGGGAGCGTAGCATTTTGGTATTCCGCCAGGCGGTGTAACAAGAGAGTGAGATAGGCTCGGACCGACCCCATCTATCTTTAGTTTACTATTTTTTCTGTAATATTTTTGTGTCCAAATATACTTGTAAGTACTACTCAGTTTGTTATTTACAACGTAGGTTACACCGTAACAGTACTCGTTCGTACAATGTTCGGGCGTACATTATGATTGAAATATTTTATATGGGAGTACGGATAAATGATCGTAACATTTGTTCGCGTATCAAATCTCTTCCACACTATCGGTAAAGACACCCGACGTTGTCACGGTCACGGTGATCGGTTCGGCAAAATGTCACGAATGTGGACGCACCTTGAGGCCCAGCGCCCACTATCGGCATCGGCACGGCTGAGGATTTTGGGTGATAAAACGCATTATACCTTAACTTCTTGGCAATAAAGTAGAAATTTCCGAGATATATGATCGTAGTAACAAAAATACGACTTCGGTATGCTTGAGGCTACTGCATCGACTTTATTGCCATGAAGTTAATGTACATAATGCTTTGTATCACCTAAAATCCTCAGCCGTGCCGATGCCATCCGATGCCGATAGTGGGCGCCGGGCCTTACACGGTGGGAATGCAACAATTTGAGAACGCGCAGAAACGGACACGTTCGCAAGCGACGACACCGAATCGTCGTATGATGAGTCGACATCCATCCGGACGCGATCGACTGTCGCCGCATCCATTCGTATCCGACACGATCCGATGCGATGCGTGCCGTTTGGTGGAACTCAACCTTAATAAATCTGTCATATAGAATATAATATTTTTTTATAACTAAATAAAAAAATAATAAAATAACTAATAGAATATTTTTTAACTGCCTCATTAGCCTAGTGGTCCTAAGCGCGACTGCTACGCTAGAGGTCTTGGGTTCGATACCCAGTTCGAACAAAAAGTGTTATTACGTTTTTTATGAAATTCTCAGTAGCAGCTCGGCGCCGGCGTTAGGATTTGTGCCCGGTTAATTAATGGCAATAGGCTCGCCCCCTATTACAGTGAACCTAAACATACCGGCGAACTGTGGGTGTACATTGGTACACCACTGCCTAACCCTTTGGGGAATATAGGCGTGATGGTATGTTATGTTTATGATATTCTAAAAAACAAAAGATTTTTGACACTAACTGTACAATTTTTTCTTGTTTCAGAAAAGTTCCCGGCTCCGGTGTTTTTTAATTATGTCTATAATGATAAGTTGTCCATTGATGTACTTTTACGAAATGTACCGAGCGAGGCGACCGACTACATTATAAATTATGAAACTAGTACGATGGGTCCAGGTGAATATTTAATTTAATTTCGTGTATATTATACACGGTTCCTTTTACATCGTTTTCGCCGTATTACATGGGACCCAAATATATCGGCGAACTGTGGGTGTACATTGGTACACCTCTGCCTAACCCTTCGGGGAATACAGGCGTGATGGTATATTTTATATACATATATATATATATATATTTACAGTACTGTCAAAATCGAGAATACCTGGAAACAAGAAATTTTTTATTGAACCTACATTGAACAAACCAAATATAAGAGCTTATTTGGTATTATTGGATAAGAGTAACAAGACCTGTTCAAGTAAATTAATCATGAACGGCGTAAGAAGCACCACGAAAGATAATGGTGGTAAGGAAAAATATTTATTTATCTAATTAAACTTTATGCAACAAAAGGTACAAAGGCGGACTTAATGCCTTAGGCATTCTCTACCAGTCAACCAAAGGTGGTGAACAGATAACATGGCAGGTGCAAATTAATGTACGAAAGAAAACAACAAATTTTCTTAATTTATTATCTGGTGAGGCGATCGTGTCAATGCATTCATTTTTGATTAGATGGAGATTTAGTAGCAGAAGAGCTCTTTGTGAAGGATGGAAGCACTACCACTATATCTATTTCTGCCCCAAATCCCTAATCCCTATGTCAGTCCGCTTGGTGAAATTACAGGCACATGAGACATTTAAGTTTTATCTCTGGGATGGCAACGCATTTGCAAGGCCTCTGGTCTATAGGCAGCGGAGACCACTTACATTAAGTGGGCCGTAGGCTTGTTTGCCGAAGCTGTAATGCTAGAGAAGGAGGTGGCGGGACGGGAGAGGGAAAGGAGGGTCCCCCGTCCCAGCGGCCGCCGCGGTAGACGCTCCGGGCGTCGTCGGGAGCCGCGAGACGACTCCCGGCCACCGGAGGCGCGGGTCTGTGGACGGTGAGCAATGGGTAGCTCACCGTCCGTACGTGCACATGAAGGAACATAGACGGGTTTTAGTCAGTAAAAGTCTGACACTCCCTCCCGCCCCGCCCAGGGCGGGGGAAGTTATTTGATGATTTCCCATCTATAAAAAAAAAGGCTTGTTTGCCAGCCAAAGAAATATTTAAACAAAAACATATAACTTCTCCACTGACTGTTATACTAGTTCGCCTCGCGAGCGTGCGCCTGCGCAGTGGTCACAATTCTTTTAAAAAAATCTTAATTCTTCACAAACTTAAGGTGCAACCTCCACGGTAACCCGCGAAATTCAAATATTCTTACGTTTTTTGCAATTTACAAGTCAGTATTAGGTTTAATGTTGATTAAAGTAAAATTCGCGGGCGTAAGATGTATTTTCAGAATTTTAACCATTAAAATCAGTAAAATAACTCCATAAGTCGGTATAATTCCAAAATGTCAAGATTTCATGAAATAGTCATTCTTTGGTTTTACCTGGCCCTATGGAGTTTTATTGCTGACTTAAATGGGTATAATTCTGAAAATACATACTTCTTACGTCCGCGAATTATACTTTTATCAACATATAACTTAATACTGACTTGTAAATTGCAAAAAACGTAAGCAAATTTGAACTTCACGGGCTACCGTGGAGGTTCCACCTTAAGCGGAGAGCTTATTAAACTTATCTGTAAGACACGTCAAATGCGGTTGCCAATCTATACTAATTTTATTAATAGGAAATATTTTTTTGGTGGTTGTTTGTACCAATTTGGCTCCGACACTACTGGACCATTTTTTCACCAATAGATAGCTACATGATTTCTGAATAACATAGGCTATATAACATCACGCTACGACACACGAGAGCGGACCAGTAACCAAAGACGTAAAGCTGGGTACTCACTTAGCAGTGTAGCACGTAACGTATCAGATACGGTATCAACCTGCAAGTGGGTACGGCTCGTCCACGGTCTTCCGCGTATCTTGCTACGAGCTTCCTAGCCGCCTTTGTGTTCGCAGTGAAACCGCCACTCGGCGGGTCACTGCGAGCTTACAGCGCTCCACACGCGAGCGGCTCGCAGCGGGCTCGTGCCTACGTACTCACTTGATAGAGTATCTGATACGTTACGTGCTACACTGCTAAGTGAGTACCCAGCTTAACGTAACGCGGGTGAACTAAGTAACGCGGACGAAGTCGCGGCAGTTCGCTAGTGTTCGATAAAAAGCCTACTTAATGATTTTTTGTTTCAGACTTTCACAAGTTGTGTTTGAATAAACATTGTCAAATTTATATTGATTTCTACTTTACATGTGAAGGTATGTACAATATTTAAATACTATGTATACATCATCACGCCTGTATTCCCCGAAGGGTTAGGCAGAGGTGTACCAATGTACAGGTACACTGCCTCGTTAGCCTAGTGGTTCTAAGCACGACTGCTACGCTAGAGGTCTTGGGTTCGATTCCCAGGTCGAGCAGTGTTTTTGGGTTTTTCTATGAAATTTTCAGTAGCTCGGATTTAGGATTTGTGCCCGGTTAATAGCAACAGGCTCCCCCCCATTACATAGGGTCTAAACATACCGGCGAACTGTGGGTGTACATTGGTACACCTCTGCCTAACCCTTCGGGGAATTCATGTGTGATGGTATGTATGTATGTATATAATTCCGGCGGCGTGGCGTGGCGGCGACTATCTCTTACTCAATATAATTTCACAATTTGTATCTGTTTCAGAAATACATGGTCCCTCAAGAATTAATTGTACACGATCTCAGGAAAATCTAGAGTGCTACTTATTACCAGACAATGAGATCCCGGCTGATAGCCAGCAAGAGTGGTATCATAAAAATAGTGACGGTGTGTATTAAAGTGTATATCATTGGTGCTGATTCTCTTGTTCACAAACTTAACTAAATTTAAGTTAAATGCATCTATGTCTTTCCATTTCTTAAAGAAAAAGACAGAAGATACATATTCGTTTAGTCCTGTCAAATTAGAGAAGAAAATTGGCGTGTTTCTAGTCGCCACGTTTTTAATCGCGTCTAAATTATCTATGGAGTGTCTAAATTTGACAGAACTAAACTAAAATTTTATCTTCTGTCCTTTTCTTAATGAAATGGAAAGAGAAAGATGCACATAACTTAGATTTAGTTAAGTTTGTGAACAAGAGAATCAGCACCATTATCTTCACCAAATACTCATTTTTAGTCATTCGTTTCCAAAAGGTTCCCACCAACTGGTCAAGTGCGAGTCCAGTCCAACATTTTTTGCTTGACCTGGGAATCGGACCCAAGACCTCTAGCGTAGCAGTTGCGCTTAAGACCACTAGGCTACCGAGGCAGTCATTCGTACTAATATTATAAATGCGAAAGTAACTCTGTCTGTCTGTCTGTCTGTCTCTTCTTCACGCCTAAACCACTGAACTGATTTCAATGAAATTTGGTAGGTACAGATATAGTCTGGAACCCGAGAAAGGACATAGGTTAGTTTTCATCCCGGAAATCCCCCGGGAACGGGAACTATTAATCCACGCGGACGAAGTCGCGGGCAAAAGCTAGTCTTTAATATTTCTCACAGAACGTCCAAACGGTTGAAATGAGTATGCTTAGATGGTTCGATCATGTTGAGAGGATGAGTGAAAGGTGACTAACAAAAGAGATTAACATATTTTATGGCAGATGTGAGTGGCAATGCCGGGAGGGGACGCCCTAGAAAGACCTACCCTGACCTTATTGGTGAGGTTCTTCAGAAAAGTCAGGTGCGCAGTACTCGTAACCGGCGTGCTTGTATGACCAGCCCCCCTAGCCAAGTCACAAACGATAAACGCAAACGCCGAGTAGGCTTTAATAGATCTTCAACTTTATATGCTTGGTTTTAAGTTGAAGATCTAATGAAGATTGCATAGCGTTTTCGTTTATTCCAGTCGCTAACGCTTAGAAATATTAAGTTGAAAATCTATTGGTACCTACCGAGCGTTTACGATTATCGTTTGTGAGTTGGCTAGGGGGGCAGATGTATAAATTTGGACGAGGCGAAAGAAGTATGTAAGGATCGTAGCAGGTGGCGTTCTGTGGTTTTTGCATACCATCATGGGAAAAGACGTGAGTGATGTGTATGTATGTAAGGTCTAAACTAGCGTTAATTACCTACACTATTTGATAATTACAGGTCAATTAATTTGGTCTCCATCACCAGTTCTGGGGAACAAAGCAGTATATAAAATGAAACTTCAAAGATTTGACAACAATACTTATATTCAGAATAGATTGAGTTCAAAACGTTGGGCCGCGGATTTATATTCCGAGCCATTTAAGATCTCCTTATCAACCCATGGTGAGTACAAAAATTAAATTAAAAATTAAAAAAAAACCCCGACACAAAATCCTAGGTTTCCTTTAAAAAAATAAAAAAATAATACGTCGCGTTGGGGGACCGATGTTGCATTTAGGGTACGACCGTCCCAAGCGGTCCCCCAACGCGACGTATTTTATTTTTTTACTTTTTAAAGGGAACTTAGGATTTTGTGTTGGGGGTTTTTAAATTTTTAATTTATTTTATACTTTTTATAGATACATACTTATTATAATGTCGATTTTGTTAAGTTGTAAAATGTTTTTAAGTCAAATTGGTGAAAAATAAAAATGGGTACGGTAATAAGGCGAAGGACACTTTTTCGGAGAATTGCCGAATTTCATAGCGCATAGCAACCCAATAATAAATACAGTAGAACCCCGATTATCCGAACCTCGATTATCCGAACCTCGATTATCCGAACCTCGATTATCCGAACGCTGACTTAGTTTATCCGAACACTCAATTATCCGAACATTGCCGAGAATTTGTAGGTGAACACGCGTTGCAGCTGTTCGTCATCAAAAAATTCACTATTTTACAAGAGAGGCATTTGACTTTTTTAGGTGTTTTATATTTCAACGAATTATGAATGTTAAATTTAAATAGACTGTACAGTTTTAGGTGAAAAGGTGTTGTTTTTGTTTGATCTTTTCCTAATAAACCCACATTTCGATTATCCGAACTAGTCTCGGTCCCAATTCGGATAATCGAGATTCTACTGTAGTATAGCAAAGTGTGAACGCGTTCTAAATAAATATTTGGTCAGCGATATTGTTGTGCTATGGACTATATGCTATATAGTATTATACGGTCGAAAAAACGAATAAATTAACTAAATAGTTGCTGGAAATGAGCTTCATTTTTGTAGTCGTTTTTTCCGTCCGAATAAAATAAGTTTAGATTGAAATTTCATGGTTTTTGTTAAATTCAGTTTACCATATTTGCAGAGATGCATTTTATTCGGATTTTAGTCGGTTCGATTCCCGGGCAAGCGTATTTTCAAAATTATTTAAATGCAGTTTTGTTTCTTTTAAAAATAAAGAAATGTTTCCTTTGAGTAAAATTTGCTAACTTAAGTCGTTAGAGTACTTTCCCTCCAGGTAGCATTATAAAATTCCACCCTGTATAATAGCGTAGTCTGAAATAAGGTAGGTATAAGCTTACGTGTTGAGATCTTGATCCACTATTCATTCACCATTCATTCGTTTGTTTCAGAAAATTACAAACCTATAAAAAAATCAAAATTTTATTCAAAATCACATCCAGATGTTGCATTTACATGCGCTCCAAATGGTAAGTACTATCTATCTTTAAACCTTGAATATAACACATCTAAATATATATAACTCAAAGGTGACTGACTGACTGACTGACATAGTGATCTATCAACGCACACCCCAAACCACTAAACGGATCTGGCTGAAATTTGGCATGCAGGTTGATGTAATGGTGTAGGCACCTGCTAAGAAAGGATTTTGAACAATTCTACCCCCAAGGGGATAAAATAGGGGATGAAAGTTTGTATGAAACTTTGTCAATTTTAAACCAATCGGTCTGAGACTTTGCATAAATAAAGCTACTATGACGTAGGCATCTCCTAAGAAAGGGTTTTGATAAATACCACCCCTAAGGGGATAAAATAGGGGATGAAAAATAGTACTTCTTAACGCGAGCGAAGCCGCGGACAAAAGCTAGTTTATTAATAAGATTTATTATAGTTCTCGTTAGCCTAGTGGTTCTTGACTGCTACGCTAGAGGGCCTGGGTTCGATTCCCAGGTCGAGCAAAAAGTGTTATTGGGTTTTTCTATGAAATTCTCAGTAGCAGCTCGGAGTTTGCATTAGTTCCCGGTTAATGGCAATAGGCTCGCCCCCCATTACATGGGACCTAAATATACCGGCGAACTGTGGGTGTACATTGGTACACCTCTGCCTAACCCTTCAGGGAATATAGGCGTGATGGTATGTATATATTTTTGATGGACTTATTATAGTTACCGTATGGCCGTCTGTCTGTATGTCTGCCTGTCAATTCGTAAACGTTTTGAAATAAAGACTTAGACTGACTTTTACCAAAATCACTAAATATTTTTGGCGTATAATGAGTTTAAATTATCATTCTGTCACATGTGACCGGGATATACACCATCTCTGCCAGTCTATTTTTTATAAGTGAAGACTTGTAATTGGCTGTCAGTTTCACCTACTATTTTATTTATATTCTGTTTTGTTTAGCTGAAAGTCTTCACCGCGTCCGCCGGCGCAATGGATTGCCAATAACGGCACCATTGCGCCTCCCGCAGGCGGATACCGTAGGCACGGTCTGTGGGCGGTGAGCAATGGGTAGCTCACCGTCCGTACGTTATTAACTAACGACAGACCGTGTCGACGGCGCGTCCATGTTCCGCGCACAGAGGTGTCAGCCATTGGAAGGGGCCACTAAGGGCCAAATGCCTGCCGGGGCTGCGGGTTGTTCGAAAGAGATACCGCGCCCCCGGAACGCAAAGGGCACATGAAGGAACATAGATGGGTTTTAGTCAGTAAAAGTCTGACACTCCCTTCCATCCCTCCCAGGGCGGGGGAACTTTTTTGATTATTTCCCATCTATAAAAAAACATAGCCATACAAGGTATCTATTGTCAATTTGTTTTACAGATAAATACGCGCACGTAGGATGGATGTACCCTAAAGACGACAGCATTCATATTTTAAACTCGACAACTGTTAACTGGGTGTTAGAGGAATCACACAATAACAGCATTGCATGTTGTATATATTACAAGACTTATCCCAGGGGCGATACAATGGTTGTAGAACGTATTGTAGAAGACTATACAACATTGATATATAAGGAACCAGTAACACCGGCTGCAAAGGGTAAGTGTGACATAGTGCGCCTAGACCCCTGCGTAGCCCGACATACGTCATTTTAACCGACGCAAAAAGAGGGGTCTGTCTGTAATAAAAAACTAAATTGAAATCGCTTCATCCGAACGGATGAAGCGATTTCAATTTAGTTTTTTTTTGTATGAAAGGTGACTTATGTGCGAGTGTTCTTAGACATGTTTGATGAAAATCGGTTGAGCCGTTTAAAAGTTATAGGGGTGAAAGTGGGGAAGAAAAATTAAAGATGATTTGTCATAATGAGTCATTAAATTATTAGGAACCTATGTACAACTTAACAAAATCGTCATTATAATAATTATGTACCTATAAAATGTATAAAATAAAAAAAAAATTAAAAAAAACCCCGACACAAAATCCTAAATTCCCTTTAAAAAGTAAAAAAATAAAATACGTCGCGTTGGGGGACCGTTCGGGACGGTCGTACTTTATATGCAACATCGGTCCCCCAACGCGACGTATTTTATTTTTTTACTTTTTAAAGGGAATTTAGGATTTTGTGTCGGGGGTTTTAATATGGCTAAAATATACTCAAAGAAATCCTACTATCCTACTAATATTATGAATGTGCAAAAGTTAGTGAGGATGGATGGATGGATGGATGACTGGATGTTGGTTACGCTCTTGTTGTAAGCAAGATTTTGCAAAAACCAAATTGTAGGAAAAGCGTGTTTCTTACTCGTTTTTCTCCATAGAGACCTGCGTTTTGGAACGAGCAACTAGCTTCAACTTTAAACTATAACTTCTTGACACTTCAAAAGTGTGAATGGTCTAATTGGAACAAATGCTTTGACTTTGACTTTGATCATCTAGTTGTGCTGTGTTTTATTTGTTTTGTGTTTTTTTGTGTTTTTTTTTGTATTGTGTTTTTTTTCTTTTTTAGGTACCTCCACCAGCAAAAACGCATATATAGGCGGTCGTTCGGGGAAAACACAAACGAACCTATTAACGAGCATCACGACTAAAGCAAGAATCGTTACCACTCCGTCACCTATTCCGTCACCTACTGCATCACCGACTTCATCACCTACTGCGTCACAGACTTCATCACCTTCTGCGTCATACACTTCATCACCTACTACGTTACAGACTTCATCATCTACTGCGTCACACACTTTATCACGTATAGCGTCACACACTTTATCACCGATTGCGTCACACACTTTATCACCGATTCCATCATCGACTTTATCACCTACTGCGTCACAGACTTCATCACCTACTGCGTCACAGACTTCATCACCTACTGCGTCACCCGACTCGACTAATAATGATTCAACTCAATATTATATCATTATAGCGTCAGTGACAGGAGCAATCATTTTGTTATCGCTAATTTATGTGATGATAAAAAAATCATTTTTCCGAAAGTCTCCGGAGCCAGAACGAACGCTGGAGTTGGAAACCTATGTAAGTTTGCATTGAACTGTCTTGCTGTGAGACGAAAGTCTTCAACCAATGTGTGTTACCAGTGATGGCTTACGGCACCGAAACGTGGTATTTCACTATCGGCCTCATTTCAAAGCTTAAAGTCGCTCAACGGGCTATGGAGAGGGCTATGCTCGGTGTTTCTCTACGTGATCGACTCCGAAATGAGGAGATCCGTAGACGAACTAAAGCCACCGATATAGCCAACCAGATTAGCAAGCTGAAGTGGCAATGGGCAGGCCATATTGCTCGCAGAGCAGATGGCCGATGGGGTCGAAAAGTGCTAGAGTGGAGACCACGGACTAGCAAGCACAGCGTAGGACGTCCACCAACAAGATGGACAGACGACCTAATAAAGGTCGCCGGAAGACGCTGGATGCAGGTCGCTCCCAACCGGTATTTGTGGAGATCTAAAGGGGAGGCCTATGTTCAGCCGTGGACGTCCTATGGCTGAGGTGATGATGATGATTTATTTATTTATTTTATTTATTTAAACTTCATGCACAAAAAAAGTACAAAGGCGGACTTAATGCCTTAGGCATTCTCTACCAGTCAACCAAAGGTGGTGAAGAGATAACACGGCAGGTGCAAATTATTGTACAAGAGTAATTACAATTAAATGTACACAAGTACAAAATAATTAAAATACTCCATATTCTGAATGAAAAATAACAATAATAATTTACTTATTATTTATTTAATGATTGAACTGTCTTAAAAAGGGTGTAAGGGACATCTATCCGTAAACTGAAACATGAATTCTCTATTCTGGACTGAGTATCAGACAACAAGATTTTATTATACGATAGGATTTTTTCGCCAAGTGAAAATTCGCTCTTATTCCTTCTGTATCGTCCTCAGCGTCTAGCAAAAAAATATTTTGGCCTTCTTTTAGAGCTACAAATATCGTTATTGCCATTAGGGACGACTGAAAAAGCAACAGGCCAATTTTTCAAACTTGATCTGTCGAAAAAGGGGGAAAAAATCAAAGTTCTCCTGCAAGAAACTCCACTTGTTCTGAAGTCAGAATAGTGTTCTGAGTGCACTGGCGAAGTTTAAGGATAGATGTCCCTTATACCCCGTATGCAAAGTTAGGTGACTTATTCTTTTGGAAATCTATGGGAAGGCCTATGTCCAGCAGTGGACGTCCTGCGGCTGATTTGATGATGATGATGATGATTATATCCAAAGTGTAGTTCTGCATCATCCTTCAGCAGGCCGGAGTTTGGAATTTAGTGGTCTGAAACCTCGGTGGTCGTTTGGTAGCCGTGCCCTCAAAATATGAGAGTGACGAAAAAGTGCACCTGTGTTTGCGCACACACTTGTGCACTATAATATCTCCATACCAGGCTAGTTACTACTACATACTGCCCCTTTGGTCTCGTGGTGGCATTCTGACTGTTGAGTGGGGTCCTGGGTCCGATTCCCAGGTCGGGGAAAAAGTGTTGTTAAGTTTTTTCATTCGGAATTTCTCAGTAACAGCCCAGAGTTTGGAAGTTGGTGGTGTTACACCCCCGTGCCTCGGAAAGCACGTAAAGCCGTTGGTCCTGGGCTTGGTCTTTCCCCGGTTGTGTCGGATTGCCGTCCCATCAAACTATGAGAGTAAGGGAAGATGGAGTACACCTGTGTTTGCGCACACACTTGTGCACAATAATATCTCTATACCTAGTCTTTGCTGTCGTCGAGAAAATAAGATTATTAGTCTGATTGGAATCACACTGATTAGTTATTTATTACAGGCATGTCCGGGGAACAGGGTGTTGTATGCAGAACTTGACATAAGGCCCGGGAATGCACCACCACCATCCAAAACTGAAGACTCACCTTATGCTGAAATCATTGGTGTTCTTAAGCCGCGAAGATAAAATGCAATGAAATATACATCTTAGCTACTTCCATTTAAGGCGCAGTTTTCAATTGTCGTCAAATTTCAGGAGGTTGTCGTAAAAAATATAATTAATCAGTTAAATTAGGACACCTGTTTTATAGTTATAATTAATAAATTATTAATATTATACTCTTCTCTTCTTCTTCTATTCTATTTTATTATTTTTATTCTATTGGACTGCCCCGTTGGTCTCGTGGTCGCAACGTGCGACTGATGAGCATGGGGTCCCGGGTTCGATTCCCAGGTCGGGCAAAATGTGTTATTGGGTTTTTCCATTAGGAATTTCTCAATAGCAGCCCGGAGTTTGGAAGTTAGTGGTGTGACACCCCCGTGCCTCGGAAAGCACGTAAAGCTGTTGGTCCCGGCTGTCATTCGTAGATCTTTGACAGTCGTTACGGGTAGTCAGAAGCCAAGAAATCTGACAACCAGTCTAACCAAGAGGTATCGTGTTGCCCAGTAACTGGGTTGTGGAGGTCAGATAGGCAGTCGCTCCATGTAAAACACTGGTATTCAGCTGCGTCCGGTTAGACTGAAAGCCGACCCCAACATAGTTGGGAAAGGCTAAGCAGATGATGATGAAATTATTAACATTCTAATTTATTTATTTACTAGCTGTTCCCCGCGACTTTAAATAAAGCAATAACTTTGAAAATGCATTATTTTAGGGTTCCGTATCCGGTAAAATGCACCCGATACCGATATATCGGTATCGGGTGCATTCCTAGTTTAAACATACACACAAACAGACAACAAGTCTCTTTAGCTTTATTATTAATAATAGACATTATTATACCTTTATAAATTAGTATAGGTTTCGATTTAAAAGATATTTATTTAAAAATCTTTTGTAGTCATTTATTTAAAACAAAATGTAATAAAATATAGAATAAGTGTTAATGTAGTTTTTTTAATGTGATATAATTATTAAATACACCTTGTAACTACTTCGGTAGCCTAGTGGTCCTAAGCGCGACTGCTACGCTAGAGGTCTTGGGTTCGATTCCCAGGTCGAGCAAAGTGTTATTGGGTTTTTCTATGAAATTCTCAGTAGCAGCTCGGAGTTAGGATTTGTGCCCGGTTAATAGCAATAGGCTCGCCCCCTATTACATAGGACTTAAACATGTAACTGTGGGTGTACTTAGGTACACCTCTGCTTAACCCTGCGGGGAATACAGGCGTGATTGTATTGTATGTATGTACACCTTGTAACAAGTCTTTGTATAGTACGATTCAAACTTGACGGCGGTTCGGAAGTTAGCTGCGAGTGCCGGTTCGCGCAGGTTTATAATAAATTAGGCTCTATTTAATTACTTCTATAGCAAATATAGCGTATGTAAGTAACGGCCGTCTGTAACGGCGGGAAGCGACTTTTTTTTATACTACGTAGAGATAGTACCTACCATCAACCATCACGCCTGTATTCCCCGAAGGGTTAGGCAGAGGTGTACCAATGTACACCCACAGATAGACCAAACGCTGACACACACAACACACAACGCCAAAACGCGCAACGCGCTGTCACAGCGCATTTGGCGTTTCGTTTGGTTTGGCGTTTGGCAGATATTGGTGCCGATTCCCTTGTTCACAAACTAAACTAAAATAAGAGAATTGATATCTCTTACTAACATACAGCGAAAGAAAAGGACGGTAATACCTTAGAACTAAGTTAGAGATGACAAATTAGTTTTGCCTTGAACTTTTCCGTGTTTTTAATCAACGCGTTCTGACATGTCAACTATAATTGTATAGAGGTTTCAGATCAAAAAAAAAATTGACAAGTCTTATTCATGTCCGTCCCTTTCCGTTTGATTGGAAAGAAAAAGATAGAAATAGTGTAAATTAAGTTTAGCTTGTGCATAACAGAATCGACACGAAGTACTCACCTACTTTAAAAAAATAAAACTTCTCATATAAGCGTTGTTTTCTTTTTAATAACAATATTTAACAGTCGTGTGGTGAACATTTTTATGATGTGTTTGCGGATGAACTGAACATATTCACTGCCTGCCAAGACCTCTAGCGTAGCAGTCGCACTTAAGACCACTATAGTTTGTAAAAGATAGCTTGATCTCTGCGACATAATATGTCAAACTGACATTCAGGATATAAAAAAATTGTCAATAGAAATTATCGACGTTTCATACTAGGATCGATGCTAATGTAGCATATAATTGGGTTTAATTTAATTACAAACTTTACTGAATTAAACGATTATTTTAATATTGACCTTGGCAGATGGAATGTTACAGGAGTAGGTGTGAAATTGGATTTTATTTACTCACTATTATTTTAGATCACTTGATCTATAATATCATAACATTATTCACATTTGTACATACTTATGTACTAATAAAAGAATTAAAACATACAATAAAATTGAAATATAAATAAATTTTAAATTAAGTTTTATATTAAAAAAACGATAGTTTATAGTCTATAGTCACGATGATTCATCGCCCATCACTAATAAGGTCGGCATGCCCATAAAGTATGACATTAACAGGTGCTGTCTGTAATGTTATGAAATTCAGGACTACATAGGCGTGATTTTACTGACAGCTGTCGCAGAGATCAAGCTATCTTTTACAAGGTATAGGTTAACGAGGTAGTTACTCACTCCTGTAGGAGTGAGTAAATCTCCTCCCCCGAATTGCCAACAGGGGGACAGATCAAACCTTATTTTTTCTATCTGTCCCCTTAAGGGACAAACCAGGGTGGCAGAACGGAATATTCCAAAAAATCTACATAAAAGAATGTATGGTACGGTCAGCATCGAAAGTCGATTAACAATGTTAGTTTTACATATCATTTAATGACACACTGAGCTATTCAGAATTGTAGGCATTACCTAAAGGTGGGTACTGACCAACGTTACGAGGTGTAATGTAACATTCGCATCGAGCGTGTACGCATCGCGCATGTTACGCTGTGTTTTAAAATCGGCGTAACATGCTCGTCAAAACTCTGTGCTCCGCTTTCGCCGCTAGTTTACTCAAGATGGCCGACAGCGAGGACGCGTACTGACCGAACCGCGTAACACTGAAAGGATTGTTTAGAAGGATGTTTTAAACAGACTGAGAAATACAGCAACTCAGCAGACCGTTCTATTAGCATATCATGGGTACGTTGCTTCGGTATTACGATACGGGCTAATATTATGGGGAAATTCTACAGACTGCTATAGGGCATTTCTGTCTCAAAAGCGCTGCATAAGAGCTATTGTGGGCATCCCCCCACATGAGTCCTGTAAACCTCATTTTACTGAACTAAAAATATTACCACTACCATGTATGTACATTTTTGAAATTTGTTTATTTGTAAAGTCCAACAGTAGCCTATTTGTGAAAGCCCAGGATATCTATCAGAGAGATAAGATATATCCTCGTAATGCAAGACAAGGACAGCGACTTGTATTAGATTGTATGCCAAAAACAGCAATGTTCAAAAAAAACTGTTTTGCTATGTGTGTAAAAATCTTTAATAGATTACCAATTGACGTTCAAGATCTTCCTTTACCAAAATTTAAGCGAAAACTGAAAGAAATACTTTTAAAAAACATGATTTACTCAGTAAATGACTGGTTTCAGAATCAAGGTTAAGTAATTAAAATTTTGACAATATTCAATATTACAAGTAAGTTGACTCTCAATAATGTCATTGACTTGAATAATAATATGTATATTGACTAGAATATAAGGATTCGCCAAAAAACCGACAGCCGGGTGGAGCACTCAAAGCGAGCAACGAGCGGCTCGTTGCTCGCTGGTTTCCCCGTAACACGACGTACTGACTGCACGAATGCTCGCGGTGTAACACGTTACATTACGCCCCGTAACGCCTATCCTAAATTTTAGATCCATTTCGTATTTCCTTTGATAATATGCTGAAACAAGGATTAAAAAATCTGAAATATTAATCAACTTTTGTTGCTTACTGTACATGTCTTTCCCAATTTATGTCTAAATTTAAAATAACAAATATTGAACAAACATATAACATTTAAACAATAAACTAAATACAACTAATACATAAAAACTAATCAGAAAGTAATTAGCGATTTTCAATTTTAACTGCCTTTGGTATCCTAACTCGCTGTCAACTAACCCATCTTTGATGACATATTTTCTTATTCCCACACCCCAGACTTTGACGTAGTGATAAAAATTAATGTTTTTGATGTCACAATTGAAAATTATCTTATCGTTTTCACTCATACGGCTCAGCATTGCTTGAACGTTGTCATCTTGGAAATACCATTCTCTGGCTAAAAAGAATCGGTATACTGCTGCAAATTTGTCTATTTTTCTGAATACTGCAGCGTATCTGTAAATTAAAAAAGAAATGGGTGAGGCTTTGTCGTGGTACACAGCCGTTGGTTTAACGTGAAATTTTGAAGTGAAAACTTCTTTAGCGGCGCTGTGCACTTTTTTTGGAATGGGTCTAAAGAAACAGATGATCTGTGCAGCCGTTTAAGCGCGAAAGAGTAACAAACATCCATCCATCCTCACAAACTTTCGCATTTTTAATAACCATCACGCCTGTATTCCCCAAAAGGTTAGGCAGAGGTGTACCAATATACAGCCACAGTTCGCCGGTATATTTAGGTCCCATGTAATAGGGGGCGAGCCTATTGCGCTACCCTGACCAAATAACCTTGAGCATTCGTTCCTTTGGCGGCACACTAACGCGGCGCACGAGATACGTAGGAAATACACTCACATTTTAGAGTAAAATCTATATAAAATCAAATTTAGGTGTTTTGAAAAAAATAAAACTAGCATAATGTTCTTTATTAAATTGCCTAATTATTAGTTTAAGTCGCAAATCAAAATAATGTTTACTTTACGAGGAGATGCATGTCAAAAATTATTATTTCTCATTTCTGTAGTTTCGTTATGACCCTATAATTAAGCATTATGTTACTAAAAAGTTAAAAATAAATCTACCATTTTCGAGTCAAGGATGTGTAGAAATTTAACGTATTTTTTATTAGTTGGTATTTCTATTTAATATAGAGAAGTGGGCTCCTAAAAACTGCCCTAAAAACGGCTGCCGCTGCGTTTTGCACGGCCACGCGCCTTAACCGGGCACAAATCTAAACAAATTTATAATATTAGTAGGATTATAACTTACGACGTTATATCTTTAGGCATAGATCCGCGTAGGGTGCCTATAAAATCCATGAAGTAAGCAGGGATGTAATGCAGGAAGAATGACAGGAAGTCGTAGGCGAATTTATTCTGAACTTCGATCATGTAGCAGTACCACACTGCTTTTGGTGACGCTGATTTAATTCCTTCAGTACGCATTAATGTTCCTATGAAATCTGCAATGATACATTTTTAATAGTATGTAAAATGTAAATGTAATTCTCTAGACCGATTCCGGCCACCAGTTATTTGATTTTGACTTTCATTCTGACTTTGACTTTGACTCTGACTTTGACTTTACACAGTCAAACTTACCCCACGTTATATAATGGTCTTTATTAGACACGGTGTACACTTGTATGTCCTTTTCGCCATTTTTTCTTCTGATTGCAGCGTCCCAAGCGGCGGCTATGGTAGCATTATTGACGTAGTCCACTGGAGTCATTGGCAGCTTGCTGTGCTTGTTGACGAGGAACACGTGGAGTATACCCATGATTATGCCTGCGAGAATCTGGGAATAAGACGAGGATTAAAATGTGGGACTGACTACACATATAAACATTACTGATCTTTCGATAATATAATGACTATGTCAGTGGATGGCGTTGCCGTAGCTGAATTTGACTGTCATTTTTTTAATTTGTAATGTTTTTTTTTTAAATATAGTAGTTTTTATGTAGGATACATTGCAGTCACATGTAATTCTGTATACAAATATTTTAAAACTTTGATTTTAAAAGATTATGGGTAGTGTTTTTTGCCCATTCTTCTCCATACGAAATTACCTTTTGGGGGGCAACTAGATTCAATTTCTTTTTTCTATTTGACTTTCAAAAGCGCCTTAGAATGGCCTAATTGAAATAAATTGCTTGACTTTGACCTCTGAGTTTTTCTTGTGATGTCAGCTGTGTATAATATGTATATCTATATTTACCATAAAAACACAAATAATAAAGGGGGTAAAAGTACAGATAAATACGAACAACTTTTATTATCATTAATAGCACCGTTTGAAAAAAAAAGAAACAGTTTTTCAAAGTAGATAAAACTGCTGATTTTATTGAATTTATTTTATACCAGCTTTTTTTTTTTCAGCAAGCCACAATAGCAGAAAGAGTAAAAGAATAATAACTTACACCAGTCGGTCCTGAAAGCGCGGTCATGTCCATCCAACCTGGTGTTGGCTCGTAGAAGCTGGGGACCACTGGAAATATCATCACAAAATAACATGAGAGTGCATCTGCCTAGCCTATATATATTCTATATCTATATATATTCCTATGTTGTGATCTTCTTGCAGTCTAACCGGATGCAGCTGAATACCAGTGTTTTACATGGAGCGACTGCCAATCTGACCTCTATAACCCAGTTACTGGGCAACACGATACCTATTGGCAAGACTGGTTGTCAGACTTCTGACTATTCGTAACTACTGTCAAGGATCTTCGAATGACAACTGGAACCAACGGCTTCACGTGCTTTTCGAGGCACGGGGGTGTCGTGTAGGTCATACAAATAAATGTTTCGTGCGGAAAACGAACCCACGACCTACCTATACTATCTTACACTTGTGCCTGCATTTTTGGCAAATAAATAAATCGAATCTAATCTGCTATACTAGAGGCCTTGCAAATGCGTTGCCATCACAGACACAAAGTTAAAGTGTGTTATGTGTCTGTAATTACACTAGCACCCATACCCTTCAAACCAAAACACTGCAACGCTGCTTTGCGGCAGAAATAGGTACGGCGGTAGTACTTCCCCGGACGAGCTCCTTCACAAAGAGCTCTACTACTAAACAGTCTACCGTGTCATTAATAAACTGGTGGCTAACTTCTCACGAGGCTAGTGAGGTTGTCAGCTTACCTATGGGTGGTCTGACGACGCAGACGGGCAGGTCTGCAGCGGTAGACCTCACCACCTCCTCGGCTATTGCCTTCGTGAACGTGTAGGTGTTCGGCCAGCCCTTCATCAAGCTGGAACAGTCCAAGAGTTAACAAAACTTACCATTACGCCTGTATTCCCGAAGGGTTAAGCAGGGGTGTATCAATGTACACGTTACCCACTGTTCTGTACTGAGAATTTCACATAAAAATCCAATAACACTTTTTGCTCGACCTGGGAATCGAACCCAAGACCTCTAGCGTAGCAGTCGCGCTGCAGAACCACTAGGCCAACGAGGCTGTTAACAAAGTTCTAAGGGCTAACATCATCACAATAAAGAGGTTCAAGGTATAAAAGAGAAAATTCATGCGGTTTTGTTTTTAATTGTATGTGAACGGCCATTCTCCGACTAGCAAGTTTTTCGTGTCCGGGCTTTGCATAATCCATAATATTATCAAATTCAACCATGTAATTTTTTTATATGTTAGTTAGCATCCGTATCTAGCTGTAAACAAAAAAACTGGCTTCTGTTTTAAGTAATTAAGACTAAATTAATTCAATCTCTGTTCAAAAAGCACTATTTTATAATTACCAAGGCATGTCCGCACACCAACTTAATGTGAAAGATTGCTTGTAATTTTTGAATCGTACAGATTTACTTTAATTCGTTCTACATTTTAAACTCTATGAAACAATCCGTATCGCATATCAAAATATCGACTCAATAGAATCAGTCTGTAAATAATTATCATTAAGTAACCGCATGTCCGCTCGAAAGTTATAATTACCGTGACATTTTCTGTTCTCGGGTGCACATCCTTAAAAAACAGTATTTGGTACATCACTACTGTACGCGTCGCGACTCCTCGGTGTGTGCCGCGGCCCATCAGCAGTTGCAGGTCTCTAACGTTAGTGTACCGCCAATGAAGCACGTGAGAATATAATTACCATAGCCTTGGTTAAAAACTTTTCTAATTACCGTTGTCCTTATTTTAATACTTGATTTTTTAAGTTGGACCCTAGTTGATCATGTAAATGGAGACAGTACTTTGGCCTCTGTACGTTGTAACAAGCCAGAATTGGCGTACTGGGTCGGTTTTCAAAATTTTGAAGAAAATCTATATTTTTCTAATTGCCATATACTAATTACCATGTGTTTATAATTACCGTTGTATGAAAAATGTATACTTGTTTACTAACTATAGCCGCAAAAGAAAGAAAGTTTTCCCCCAGTTTTCGTTGATTTCTTTATTCATTTTCAATACGTAAGTATTATTTATAATTTTAAGCATTAATAAAAAAATATAAAAAAGAACATTTAAAGATATAAGAAATAGTAACCCACCGGTATCGGGAACAGGGTCCAAGCTACCCTAAGCTAAGGTCAGGGCTCCAGAGAGTGAAACCTCCTAACAATGCGCGCCGTGTCAAGAATAAAACAGTACTTTCTGAATCAAGCCCTTGATCCAACTCCCTAAAGAGAGCCTCCGGAGGTGTCTGTCGAGGCTCTTTTTTTTATAGATGGGACCCATCTTTGTTCCTTCATGTGCCCTTTGGCAATTAACCCATTGGCCGAAATCGGTGAATCTACATCCCACATGTCAACAACCTCGCGAACCCAGCCAATATAATTGTTCTGCTTATCTTTCTCGGCTTTCACGATATTCTCATAACGGGGGATGCGGGAGCAATCACTGCGCGCCGCTTTGATCGATCCACCACCACTATATGAGGTCTATTGGCTACAATAGTCCTGTCAGTGATGATGAACTGGGTCGGGCACATACCTGTGGTACGGCACTTCCGATTCCACAAGGCTATATTTTAGAGCAATTAACCGAACCGAACCGTGCCATCCTTCACAATAAATCTCCGGTAGTTATTTGACAACATACTGAAGTTATGATGTCAAATAACTGTCACAATTATAAAACCTTCGGTTTCTCCGAAGAGGTGGGGATCGTAGCCAGGTTACGTACGCTGATAAGTCTACATCGGACCCATGCAGGGGCCGGAAAAAGCGTCTGTGAAGCACTTTGCTCTGCCATACCTCCCTGCGATCGTTAGTGTCAAGCACCACAGGTTTGCGCCAGTTCTCTGTAGCCAAGGAGAACGGGGTGGGGCCACTGTCTATCGCTACTGCATTTCGATGCATCCCCACGTCGACTTCTGGGAAATATTCCCTGAAATTGCATATTTCGCTATTGTGGAGAGTCTTAGTCTCTAGTCGTTTAGAAAACCTCCACCGGTTTTAGTTACCTTCAGTTCTTCAACTGCAAATAGTTGGGGGCAAAAAGATTCAGATCATCCATGTAAAGGTGCTGAGATGTAACCTGACCTTCTCTTCTCAACCGATAGCCTAGACCTGAATCCTAAGGAAATGTGTGCTAAGAGGATTCAGGGCAAAGCAGAATTCGTAGATTATTATTATTGTCCGTAGATACGTATACTATATGCTGACCATTCATCAAGTTACTTAATTTATAGAATGGGAAAACCAAAAGACCAAAGAGGAAGTGGTAGAAATGAGAAGGCTCGCCGCACGACAACGTCGAGAACGAATGATTTGTCTTTTAGGTTCCAACCTTTACAATTACCTTTAAAATATTACCAATTAAGACAATGTTTTTTTTTAGTTTTTTTTTTTACCTGATTTTACTGAAAGTGTCGATTTTTAATAAATTAATTATAGCAATGATAAAGTGGTTTTTTTTTTTACAATTGTTATGGTTGTTCAGTGGTAAATTGTTAATTCTAATGCTATGATTATATTAAACTAGTGGACAAATTATATTATTATATTTTTTAATATTTTACATGGACATGATGATGTTTTCTAATTACCGTTGCATTAAATATTAAACTTATCTAATTACCGTACTCATAAAAATTTCAAGTCTCATTTACTAAAAAACCACCAATAATAATTAAATGCCACATTAATATATTGAATTCGTTCTTTGATGTGTTTCATATTTTAATGTTTTTAAGTCAAATCAGTGAAAAATAAAAAAAGGTACGGTAATTAGGCAAATAACGCCTAACCGGAGAATGGCCGTGAAGAGGCATTTGCCCTGCTGTGGGATAGGTTGGTATTATTACTAACCAGCATTTTTACCTGCGATTCGGCCCGCTTAAATATTCTTACGGTTTCCATTTTTTTTTAAATATTGCCTCCATGGAGACTTACTTGTTTTTCTTCTAATTCCTTGACAATTAGAACGTTTTGACTTTGGCTTTGACTTTGACTTTGACTCTGAATTTGACTATGACTATAACTTTAACGTTGACTTTGATAATGTTGGAAAAAAAATACCTTTTTTAAAGGTTAGAACTTACCTATCAGTAATTAACTCCAGCCTTTGTTCGTCCATCGACTCCACCATGCCGATGATGACGTCAGGGGGTATCGGACACGGGTAGAACTGCTCTAAGACAGACTTGCGAACGCGCTCGTCTGTGGCGTGCGAGAATGCTGTGGATACGTGCACGAAGTTCCTAACACAAAGGAGAACCCATTAGTATTAGTGTCCAGACAATATTATGTTCAGGTGGGGATTCAGTGATGGTAGCGACTTGAGCTGTCTGTGCGGTACAGCACATACGATGGCCCATCTTACATCGTGCCCTGCGTGCCCTAACAGCTGCACGCAGGAAGATTTTATGGCTGCCACCGACAACGCAGTCAAACTGGCCAAATTCTGGGCCGCATCAATATAATTTATAAAAATGGTATATATTATTTATTTATTTATTATAATATAGTTTGTCATCGAAACGCTAAGAAGAAGTGTCAGTTAAGTTAATACCTAACTGGAAAATAGTCCAAAAATGCATTATGTATCTTGGGCCTGCCAAGGATGCGGAATTTTTTCGAAAGAATTACAGTGGCGCGGGAACGCAAAGGGCATTAGGAGGAACATGACAATAAGGCATTTAAGATTCTGACACTACATTTCGCTTCGCGCAGAGAGGAAAACGTCATTTCATCATCATTTGCTTAGCCTTTTCCCAACTATGTTGGGGTCGGCTTCCAGTCTAACCGGATGCAGCGACATGGAGCGACTGCCTATCAGACCTCCACAACCCAGTAATGGGTAATACGATACTCTTGGTAAGACTGGTTGTCAGACTTTCGGGGTTCTGACTAACAGTAACGACTGTCAAAGATCTACAAATGACAGCTGGGACCAACGGCTTTACGTGCTTTCCGAGGCACGGAGGAAACTCGCTATGGTAAATGGTCATCCATCCACAGACCAACCTCGGCAAGCGTGGCTTAACCCGGAAGATCGGTCTATTAGCTCCTCAAAAATAAAAATTCATTTGATGATTTAAAATGATGCTAAATCAGCTGAATCGACCATCGGGAAATGGGTCAAAAATTAAGTTCCTACGGCCACTTTCCGGCTTCATCATCAGACCAGCCGTGACATAATTATATTGCATTGTCATGCAAATTGCGCATTTACGCAAAAACTATAAGGTGCGGTCAGCAACAAAATTTAATAAACAATGTTACTTTTTTACATATCATTTAAATAGACACGAAATAACACAACTGCTACTCAGCCACTCTGCCACTGCTATCCAGAATTTTCCGCAAAGTCAAAAAGACTCACTTCAAGTTGGTGCACTCCCTAGCGAGTGCCAGGCACTCCCTGGTACCTCGGACATTGATGAGGGCTGCAACCCGCAGGGCTTCATCGAAGCGGACAGTCGCAGCCAGGTGAAACACTGTGTCGACCTACAATCAAATCATTCATCATCATTATCATACCGCGCAAGGGCAAGAACGAATACGAATTTGACTTCATAAGTTAGACTAGGTTGGTTAGGTTAGTTTGACTTCGTAAGTTCTAAGTTTATCTTGGACATCACTGACATCGGTGCATGTGGTTTAGAAACTCTAACACAAACACTAGGTTTAGACACTAGGGTGTGTGGGGTCGTTAGACCTTACTGCCCCCACGATAAAGACCAGATCATCATACCTATATTTGCTGCAAAGCAGCGATGCTGTGGTCCGGTTTGAAGGGTATGGGTGCCGGTGTAATTACAGGCACATAGATATTTTAACTTTGAGTCTGGCATGGTAACGCATTTGCAAGGCCCCTGGCATTGCAGATGTGTATAGGCAGCGGTGGCCACTTCACATTAGGTGGGCCGTCGGCTTATTTGCCGTCCAATAACATAAAAAAAAACATATCAGTGGCAGGACGTCCACTGCTGGATATAGGCCTCTCCCATAGATGTCCAAAAGGACCGGTTGAAAGCGGCATGCATCCAGCGTCTTCCTGCGGTCGTTCCTAAGGTGCACTTGCCGGTGCGTGGTCTCCTTTCGAGAACTTTGCGGCCCCATCAGCCGTCAGTTCTTCGTGATATGTCGGTAAAAGGGACTCGAGCATAGCCCTTTCCATAGCTCTTTGGGCTACTTTGAGCTTGCTAACGAGGCCTTTGGTAAGAGCACACTCAAGCGAAGCGGCGCAGTGTTCCACGCGCGCCCGTCGAGAGCGGATGCGGCCATTATTTGAATGGTTGCACGTGGAGGAGGGATCAATTAATTAACAGCGGGTCGAGGCCTGTCGGGGGAGCGGTGAATTCAAAAAAAGGCCTTACCTCTTGTGTGAGGAGTGTCCAGTCCTTATCACTCAGGCCGAGTCTGACATCAGCCACGTCACCTTCGATAGGCATTATTTTCTCCACGAAGTTGGGGTGCCTCTTCCTTAGCACATTGTAAGACTGTAGGGCAAAGTAGAATATTAATTCGAATTAGAAAAGTAGGTAACTGCCTCGTTAGAGCGCGTTCACATTAGGTCGGAAAGACAGTTTTATCGGGCCGACAAAAGTGTCGGATCCATATTGGCATATGTATTTCAATAGCGCTGTTCACATATGGGCGACCCGACAAAACTAACGGAGGCGACACTTTTACCGGACGTTCAGCCACGATTTCTGTCGGGTCGGCATAATATTGGCGTACTGGCAAGTATAGCGCCGTTCACATTTGTCGGCGCGAAGCGGCGGAGCCACCCGCCCGCTACCCTTCCACCCGCTCATTCCCCGCTCTCGGCACTCGCGCGAGCAGTTTCGTCGACGTGTATGCAGAGAAAACAGGTAAATATGGAGGGCGAAATAAATACAGAAGTTTTGATTTCTCTTGTGGAAGACAGGAGTTTATAATGGGATAAAACTTGTGAACAATATAAAAATAAATCTTTGAAACTGACTGCTTTGTGACGATCCGGGCAGTAAAACGACCGTACCGTCAGTGGTGTTCACATTAGGTCGGGTCGGCAGCGTCTTGTGTGAACAGCAACACCCGACAGTCGGTCAACGGTAAACTGTCCGTCCGACCTAATGTGAACCAGCTCTAGCCTAGTGGTTCTGCACGATTGCTACGGTCCTGGGTTCGATTCCCAGGTCGAGCAAAAGAGTTATTGGATTTTTCTATGAAACTTTCAGTAGCTGCTCGGCAGCTATTACATGGGGCCTAAATATACCGGCGAAGTGTGGGTGTACATTGGTACACCTTGGCTTAACCCTTCAGGGAATACAGGCGTGACTGTATAATTAACTGTAAATCTTACCGGATCTGTTAGTACGTAGTCGAGTCTCTCTTGTATTGTTTTTCCTTTCTTAGGTCGGAGCAGAACATACATCTTCTTTAGTTGGCAGGACCTAAACAATGGTGTATAAATATTTATTACAACACTAGCTTTATGTATGTATTTTTCAGACCGATTCCGGCCACGGCGGCTAATTTTAATGCAGAGTAGCCACGTACGCAGGAGATATTATAGTGTACAAGTGTGTGCGCAAACACAGGTGCACTCCCTCTTCCCTAACTCTCATAGTCCGGTGGGACGGCAATCCGACAAGACCGAGGAGAGATCAGGCCTAAAGGCTTTACGTGGTTTCCGATTCACCGGGATGCACACCACCAACTTCCAAACTCCGGGCTGTTACTGAAAAAGTCCTAATGGGAAAACCCAATAGCACTTTGCCCGACCTGGGAATCGAACTCAGGTACCCACGCTTAGCAGTCGTGCTTGCCACCACGAGACCAATGGGGCAGTTATCACTATACACCCCACCTCACGCCTTTATAATATTATTAATAATCATCATCATCATTTCAGCCGCAGAACGTGCACTAAAAAAAGACCGGTTGGAAGCGGCCTGCATCCAGCGTCTTCCTGCGTCTTAATCAGGTCATTCGTCCACCTTGTGGGTGGACGTCCTACGGCTGCGCTTATATTATATTTAAATAATTAATACTAGTATAGATTAGTATAATCAATCACCTTAACAGCTTCTCAATAAGTTGCTTGCCGAGGAACCCTGACCCCCCCGTCACGAATACCGAAGCCCCGCTGTAGAACTGCTGTACAGCGGAGTCCCCGAGGTCGGTGACCTCGTTCAGCTTTAACTGGCGGGACATCGCTTCCCATTCTATAGCTTGAGCGGCGTCTAATGGGGCCGCCATTTTAGAGGGAAGTACGTGTAGATGTGTGGATGACCTGAAAAAATAAAAACATTTTATAGAATAACGCAATAACACTGCTCGACCTGGGAATCGACCTCAAGACCTCTAGCGTAGCAGTCGCGCTTAGGACCACTAGGCTACCGAGGCAGTTTTAGTCTTTTCTTGCATGTCCTACTGATAGTTCCTGCCTACTGGTAGTTAGTGTCCTGCTGGTCTGGCTGTTTGTGTTGTTTATATGATTGTAAACGCACCCATGATACAGGAGAAATTCGTAGTGAGGGGCAACATTTTATTATTTTAAAATAAAATAAAACCTTTTTTTTTATTTACTGTAATATATTTATTTCATTTGGACCATCAAAGTTAAAACTAAATAATAATTAAATTACAAACTATGTACAGTTAAAATAAAAAAGTAAGGTCATAGGGCGTCAAAAAACTCATCCGCATCGCTGTCAATGGGGCATGTGCCCAGAAGGCTGGCAGCATTGCCACGTTGTATGGCAATGCTGATTCTTTGGCCAAAGAATAGGCCAGCGCTCTGCTTCGCGATGTCGCGATAAACTAGATGAGCGCTCGGTCCCCATGGCCCTAGTGTTTCAACCCCAAACGGCTCAAACATATAACTTTCATGAAGGTTAATATATTTGCGCCGTTTGAGATTTTCCGCACCAGACGCAGCCGCCCCAGCACAACACGTCGTGCAAGGAAGATGGGATGGCGCAAGGGTGTCGACGCATGTTGCATCCCACACCAGAGGTCTACCCAACTTCCAAGGCATTATAGTCATAAAATAAAACAAATATTTTAGGGGGCCTCCCATACAACAAACGTGATTTTTTTGGCGATTTTATTGAAAATGGTACGGAACCCTTCGTGCGCGACCCCGACTCGCATTTGGCCGGTTTTTGTAAAAAAGTTTTTTACACCGTAAATTAATGATTGCAGTGAAACGACATTTGTTTACGTATATATAAATTGTTCAGGGTTATTATTACGAATATAGACGAAGCTATTTCAATGAATGTATTGACTTGTAGATTGACGTACCGCGGAAAATACCTTATACGTAGGTGCATTCATTAAAATGTATTCTTTGCTTATATTAGGTTCTTTGGATTTTGATATTTTATTTAAAAAAAACTGCCCCGTTGGTCTCGTGGTCGCAAGCACGATAGCTGAGCAAGGGGTCCCGGGTTCGATTCCCAGGTCGGGTAAAAAGAGTTATTGGGTTTTTCCATTACGAATTTCATTTCTCAGTAGCAGCTCAGAGTTTGGAAGTTGGTGGTGTAACGTGACATCCCCGAGCCTCGGAAAGCACGTGAAGCCGTTGGTCCTGCGCCTGATCTCTCCCCGGTCGTGTCGGATTTCTGTCCCATCGGGTTATGAGAGTTAGGGAAGAGGGAGTGCACCTGTGTTTGTGCACACACTTGTGCACTATAATATCTCTTGCGTACTTGGCTAGCCTGCTTTAAGATTAGCTGCCATGGCCGGAATCTGTCTGGAGAATTATATATTATATACTCTATCACGCCAGAACGGTTAAACGGATCTAGATTAAATTTGGCACAGAGAATCGCACAAATCTACATTTTCTCTCGAAGAAAAAAATACGGTTACCGGTGGGATAATATAAGCTTTGATGCAGACGAAGTCGCGGGCAAAAGCTAGAGATTTTATATTGTACTTACTAGCTTTTGCCCGCGGTTTCGCTCGCGTTAAGAAGTATTATTATTAATTAGGTATTACCAGGCCTCCGTCACTCGTTCAAGCTAGGGCTCGCCTGCGCCCGGGCGTAACGAATCCAGTCGGCTGTCACGCGCTCGCTTAAGTGTACTATACCTACCGCAACAAAATAAACGATACTCGCGCCTTCAATAATGTCTAAACCTCGCAATGCAATTTGCAGTGTACAGAAAATACATATTTCAGTACATACAATAATACTTTATAGTCACCTATTCTTTTGTGTAATCATTTCTCAGCATAGATAGCCCTAGCGCTGTGTTGTATGACGCGCGTTATTGCTATCTCTCTCTCTCACGCACGAACGTGCTGTAGGTAATTATAGCGTTAAGTGTTGAGTTTTCTCTATGGAGTGAAGTATCTGTTACTTATTTAATCTGTGGTATTACGTCCCATCGTTCCCATAAGGTACTGATAGGTTCAAACTAATACATTTACATCCTCCATCATCCCTTATTTTATCCCCATGGGGGTTGAATTTATCAAAATCCTATTTAAGCGGACGTCTTCATCATAGTAGGTAGCTCCAATCTTTAATTTCAGTTCAATCAGTCGTAAATCTAAGAAGATTTATACAAACTCATCCAATATTTTATCCCCTTGGGGGTAGAATTGATCAAAATCCTTTTTTAGCGGATGCCTACGTCATAACATCTACCTGCATGGCAAATTTGAGCCCGATCCGTCCAGTGGTTTGGGCTGTGCGTTGATAGATCACTATGTCAGTCAGTCAGTCAGTCACCTTTGAGTTATATATATTTAGAAGAAGGAAATTCAAATAGAATTATTAAAAGTCTTACAAAGCTATCGTTATTTCAATATTAGTGTATACTACCTACACCCACAGTTCGCTGGTATGTTTAGGTCCATTGTAATAGGGGGCCAGCCTATTGCCATTAACCAGGCGCAAATCCAAACTCCGAGCTGCTACTGAGATATTCATACAAAAACCCAATTTAACATTTTGCTAGCGTAGCAGTCGCGCTTAGGACCACTAAGTTGAAGTCATATAAGGTAGTTTTAATTTGTTTTTATTGCACCCTAGGGTCCCGGACCTTTGAAAGGCGTACGAGGAGCCGAAACCAACTCGCAGAGGCCTCTTAGACGGCTTTAAAATGAAATGAAACACCAACCAACAATTATCCCTGTATGCACTATGCAAGCGCACCCAAGGACAATCCCCGGCTGGCGCTGGACTATTGCAGTATATGGAAACAAAGAATAGGACTATGGGTTTGGGTGGCCTAAATGGAATAGTTTCCTGACACTATGGAAGGACTGAGGCACCTGCCAATCAATGTTTTTATGACGCAGATATAAAATGGCAGGGGGTGACTAGCACACTCGATAAATGGGCCCCCTAAAACGGCCGCTAGCACGTAGTGACGTAGCGACAAGAGGGCAACACAGACTGAGGTGCTTGAGGAGTGGAGAGGTATTTCACGGCTAGCAGGACAATCCCGCAAGTACGGTCAACATCCCTACCAGCACCTTACTGAAATACTTCCTTCCCCCGAACACGAATGCTCTTGCGAATCTCCACTCAAACCGGCCAATGAAGGCAAGAGAGAGGTGGGAGCTCTGTTCCTCGTCAGTATTCATCCCGGCCGGCCAATAAAGGCAAGCCAGAGATGAGGAACAAGACTTCTCCCGGGAGATCAGATCCGTGAGGTCGCTAGGTACTGCCCAAAAGCTCGCCACAAGCTACTCATGCGTTTTTTTTACATACATATCATCACGCCTGTATCCCCCGAAAGGTTAGGCAGAGGTGTACCAATGTACACCCACGGTTCGCCGGTATGTTTATACTAGAAAGGTTTAGGTAGTTAACTAAAGGTAAACAAAACAAACCACGTGACTCATGGACGCTAAACCTTTACTTCAAATTTTAAAATCGTATTATTTAAAGTTGTATAATAATAGGCTCTAGTCTAAATCAGAATCTGAGGAACTATCTGCCACGTTAATAATAAAACGTTTAGTGCTATTATCAATAATTTTATCTAATTTAAACATTTTCTGTTCTTGTTTTATTACATGACCCTCGCAATTTTCAAAGGCGCGTGGTTAATCGACTAAACGTAATACCTGCAATTTTAGTTGTCATACTACATCACGGGCGTACTCTTCAATTTAGCGACGTTGTCTAATTCATCGTATCTTCTAAAAGGTTTTGGGAACCTGTCTTTTTAGGTTCTTTACAATAGACAGATTACAAAATATTATACTATTTTATAAAAGTAACAAAAAAGTGCTGTTCAAATAATGACATCTATGAAGAGTAGTTTACGAATAAATGATAAAGTTTAACATACATTAATAAAACAGGAAAGTATCGTATAAATCGAAATTAGAATTGATTTTGTTGTAACGTATTTTTAAACAAGGAAGTGTCAACTATAAAAAACCTTTTCTACGATTTGTTTACCTTTAGTTAACTACCTAAACCTTTCTAGTATAGGTCCCATGTAATAGGGGGCGAGCCTATTGCCATAAGCCGGGCACAATCCTAGCTGCTACTGAGAATTTCATACAAAAACTCAATGACACTGCTTGATCTGGGACGCGAACTCAAGATCTCTAGCGTAGCGGTCGCGTTTAGGGCCACTAGGCCAACGAGGCAGCTATATTAGGATCTTTTTTTTTTAACAATAATTTCACATCATTTTTGAAGTGAAAACTTCTTTAGCGGCGTTGTACACTTTTTTTGTAATGGGTAAAAAAAAAATAACTCGCTTCAGGACACGTGACCTGATCAAAAATTAATCGCAATAAATAAATATTGTATTATATTATACCACATAAATGATAGTACTTTTATACTGATAATTAACGCAATTCGTGCAAAATTATTCCGTAACCATTCCAAAATATCAAAAATGCACAACGTTAATATTCAAGTTTTCACTTCTGCCGGCACTCGCGGAGTACAAACCGTCGTTTTTTTTTTAAACATTATCTATTTTTAAGATTGCAATTATTAATAATTGCACATTAAATTAAGATTAAACACAATAAATGAATTAAACTTGAAAACTATATAGCTATAAAGTACTTGCCCGTTTGTGATTTCCTCAATTTCGCGTAGAAACCGCTAGTCGCTTATTATGTAAGTAGGCAAATGACTATTACAAAATTACTATAATTTAGTCGACCTTAGTATTTCCGCCAACTACCTAATCCACTTGCGCATCGATTAGTTTTGCAAGTCACAATGACAATTATTACTAGAATAAGTTAGAATATTAAGTATTTATAACACTAGTGTTACTCCAGGGTTACACCTCCCGAGTGTCCAGGCCCGTCAGATGCGCAGACCTGCGCATCCTGGGCCTGGACGACTCCGTCATCGCGGAGGAGGTGGTGGCCGCCGTTGCCAGGACGGGTGGATGCCTTGCCGAGGAGGTGAGGGCAGGCACCATCCGCCCGGAGCGCACGGGTATGCAGACCATCACGGTCAGCTGCCCAGTGACGGCGGCCAAAGCAATTGTTGAGGGGGGCCGTTTACTGGTGGGCTGGGTGTCGGCGCAGGTTAGACTGCTCGAGCCCAGGCCCCGGAGGTGTTACCGTTGCCACGTGGGGAAGCACGTGGCATGTAGGTGCGCCTCGGAGGTGGACCACAGCGCCCTATGTTTCCGCTGCGGTCAGCCCGGTCACAAGGCCGCAGCTTGTGATGCCCCGCCGCACTGCGACGCATGTGCGGGGGCTAACAGGCCGGCCGATCACCGGGCTGGGGGCAAGGCCTGCGCCGTACCCGCCAGGACCGGGGGAAGGCCCCGCACCGCCGCCGCCGCCGCCGCCGCCGCCACCGTCGCCGTGGCCGCACCCGCAGCCGCCGCTGACACCGCGTCCGCCGGCGCAATGGATTGCCAATAACGGCACCATTGCGCCTCCCGCAGGCGGATACCGTAGACACGGTCTGTGGGCGGTGAGCAATGGGTAGCTCACCGTCCGTACGTTATTAACTATCGACGGACCGTGTCGACGGCGCGTCCATGTTCCGCGCACAGAGGTGTCAGCCGTTGGAAGGGCCACTAAGGACCAAATGCCTGCCGGGGCTGTGGGTTGTTCGAAAGAGATACCGCGCCCCCGGAACGCAAAGGGCACATGAAGGAACATAGATGGTTTTTAGTCAGTAAAAGTCTGACACTCCCTCCCGCCCCGCCCAGGACGGGGGGGCGGGGGTCATTTGATGATTTTACCATCTTTAAAAAAAAAAAAAGGGTTACACCTGCTCCAGGGTTGAAGAATTTGTTCGAAAGAGTTACCGCGGCACTGGAACGCAAAGGGCACATGAAGGAACATAGACGGGTTATAGTCTGACACTAAGGGCGGCAGTTATTTGATGATTTCCCGTCTTTAAAAAAAAAAAAAAAAGAGGTTTGCACTTGCTCCAGGGTTGCGAAATTTAGTTTGAAAGAGTTACCACGGCATTGGAACGCAAAGAGAAGTAGGAACACGGATGGGTTTTTGTCAGTAAGAGTCTGACAGTCCCTTCTGCTCCGCACAAGGCGGGAGAAGTCATTGGATGATTTTCCACCGGTAAAAAAAACCCAGGGTTGCACCCGCGTTTAGTTTGGTCTTCGGTTGCTGCTCCGCTCTCGTGTTGTAGCGTAATGTTGATGAAGCGTAACGAGTAACCAACATCCATCCAACCTCATGAAGTTTTGCATCCTACTAATATTACCATAACGCCTGTGTTCCCCGAGGGGTTAGGTAGAGGTGTACTAGTGTACACCCGCAGTTCGCCGCTATAAATACTAATCCTACTAATATTATAGATGCGAAAGTTGATCCTGCAGTTCATCACAGCTGCTAGGTTTGGTGGCGATCTCAAACCATAAAAGCGGCGATCACAATAGATCAGCCCTCCTAGCCAAGTCAGAAACGATAAGCGCAAACGCTGAGTAGGCTTTAATAGATCTTCAACTTTATGTGCTTGGTTTTAAGTTGAAGATCTAGTGAAGATTGCATAGCGTTTTCGTTCGTTCCAGTCGCTAACTCTTAGAAATCTTTAATAGATTTTCAACTTAAGACTCTTGGGTGTTAAGTTGAAAATCTATTGGTACCTACCGAGCGTTTACGATTATCGTTTGTGACTTGGCTAGGGGGGCAGCTATGGTCGCAGTGATACCACAGCCGCAAAAATGAATTAAAAAAATATTATTGAGAAGTCATCATCATCTGCTTAGCCTTTTCCCAACTATGTTGGGGTCGGCTTCCAGTCTAACCAGATGCAGCTGAATACCAGTGATTTTAATGGAGCGACTGCCTATCCAACCTCCACAACACAGTAATTAGGCAACACGATACCTCTTGGTTAGACTGGTTGTCAGACTTATTCTGACTATCCGTAACGACTGTCAAAGATCTACGAATGACAGCCGGGACCAACGGCTTTACGTGCTTTCCGAGGCACGGGGGTGTCACACCAACTTCCAAACACTGGGCAAAGAAATTCCCAATAGAAAAAGCCAATAACACTTTTTGTTTAACTTTTTTTTTCTAACAATTGAGTAGTAATATAATAAAATTGACCGTACTTAATATTATAAATGCGATCCGTACTAATATTATAAATGCGAAAGTAACTCTGTCTGTCTGTCTCTTCTTCACGCCTAAATCACTGAAGCGATTTCAATGAAATTTGGTACAGATATAGTCTGGGACCCGAGAAAGGACATAGGATAGTTTTCATCCCGGAAATCCCCCGGGAACGGGAACTATTAATCCACGCGGACGAAGTCGCGGGCAAAAGCTAGTAATATAATAAAATTGAATTGAAAATAAGAGATAGTTGTAGGTGGGCCCCTAAACTTATTTTAAAATTAGCTATTTTGTATTCATGTAAAAAATCCTAATGAAGCAGGTTTCTTCTATTATTGTAATAATTGTTTTTGTTATGCTCCATATCTTCTGTTTACGAAGATATTGAAGGCCATCATACCATAATTATTGAATAAGTTTCTATAAAAAGATAAGTTATAAATATTCTTTATATCATTGGATGGCAAACAAGTCGACGGCCCACCTGATGTTAAGTGGTCACCGCTGCCTATACACATCTGCAATACCAGAGGCTTTGCAAATGCGTTGCCATCCCAGAGACAAAGTTGAAATGTGTCATGTGCTTGTAATTACACCCGCACCTTCAAACCGGAACACAGCAACGCTGTTTTGCAGCAGAAATTGGTATAGAACTCCAACCAATGATATACGTATACAGGATAAGTTTTTAACCAGTGCGTAAATTTTTTTTGGTAGTTCAGTGTCAGTAATAGAACACATTTCCGTGTTTAGTTAAAAAAATAAAATAAAAAAAATTTCATCCTTATCCGAGTTTGAAATAAGCAAAACATCCAGGACATAATCTATTCGCCATACTATCAATGAAAACTCGCGGCCGCCGCCGCCGCCCGGGCGTATGGCTGGGGTGAGGGGGTGGGGAATGCGCTAGCGCCGAGTGACAATGAAATATGGTTTTTAAGTAAACATGTTCCGTAAGCGATAACTTTTTTTTTTAGTACTAAGACATATCAAAATAAAATATACGTGTTTAATAAAACGTGTTGAAGTTTATTATGGCAAAATTTACGCACTGGTTAAAAATTTTTCCTGTATAAAAAATGTACTAAAATAATTATTTTGTAACTGCCTCGTTAGCCTAGTGGTCCTAAGCACGACAGCTACGCTAGAGGTCCTGGGTTCGATTCCCAGGTCGAGCAAAAAGTGTTATTGGGTTTTTCTATGAGATTCTCAGTAGCAGCTCGGAGTTTGGATTTGTGCCCGGTTAATGGCAATAGGCTCGCCCCCTATTAAATGGGACCTAAAATATACCGAACGGTGAACATTGGTACATCTTTGCCTAACCTTTCGGGGAATACAGGCGTGATGGTATATTAATATATCATTTTTTTTGTTATGCCCAGCCAAAAAAGAAAATTCCAATACAAAAAAAAGGTCAAGAAAAAATAGTATATTTATAGTTATTGGATCCCAATATCTACAAACAAACCACAATGCAGCACTTAAATGCATTCATTGTCTTGTATAAGTAATTAGGGTCAAAGTTGCTCGCAGTGTGCCCGGCCTGAGGGGGGGGAGACGGGGGGGGAGTAGGAGGAAGTGTAAGGTGTAAACTGACATAAATAAATGACAAGTCCAGCGCCCCTAGCCAAGTCACAAACGATAACACTAGTCAACAAAAAAACAATTTTTGCATGTAACATGAGAACTTTTGTCTAGTTATGTTTAGGAGAATGATAAGGATACTTGAAATAAAATTAAAATGCTTCAAATACGAAGAGTTTTTTTGTAATACGATTTTAGAAATTTTGAATTTTGATAAACAAAATGAAGTTATATCGATTTATTGCTACATTAATATGAATTTACTTTTATGATTTTCGTCTGTATTTTGCTTCAGGAACGTCGCGTTTTAATGTCCAACAGTAATCCGCTAACATACGTGGGCTCCACTTGCCCTGATATCGTTTTTCTATGGTAGAAATGTCTTGATGGAATCTTTCACCGTGTTCATCGCTGATGGCGCCCAAATTTTCAGGAAAGAAGTCTAAATGTGAATGTAGAAAATGTATTTTCAATGACATATTACAGCCCAAAGCCTTATACGTAGATAAAAGCTCCGCGATAAATACATTTAGTCACTTGATCGGCGATTTCCTAGAAAATTGGAAGTTACTTTCATGAAAGATTCCCAAGCTGATTTTTCTAAATTACTAAGCTTTTTTTTTAAATATATCATCTTTCATCAATTGCCTAATTTGGGGGCCAACAAATATGTCCGATAGCAAAACCAAAATACTGTTCATATAACTTAGTTACTAATGGTGTCAAATTCCTTCGCTGAGTTTTGAAAGTAATGTCACCACAAATGTAACAAAACTTGTCAGGAACATTTTTACACTTTCTTGACATTATTTAGGAATCACTCAACCTAAAAACAGAACAATATACTATGCTCTCCAAAGAAACAAATTCTCTGAATGCAAAATTAAAACAAAAGCGGTTAAATTTTTATTTTGTAGGTAGTAGCTGTAACATGAAAACTAGATCTGATGGAATCAAAATAAATATGGTTATAAAATGAGGATAGGTAGGTAGTTTAAAATTAGCCATCAAATTTCTTGTTACAAAATTTTGTTGACCAGTGTAATCATAAACGCTCGGTAGGTACCATTAGATTTTCAACTTAATACCCACATAAAGTTGAAGATCTATTAAAGTCTACTCAGCGTTTGCGTTTATCGTTTGTGACTTGGCTAGGGGGGCTGGTTTCCTCACGATGTTTTCCGTCACCGATGTCAATGATGTCCAAGATAAACTTAGAAAGCACATATGAATTGAAAAAGCCACATTAGTGTTTGCATGGTTTCGAATCCTGCCCCGTTGGTCTCGTGGTCGCAAGTGCGACTGATGAGCGTTGGGTCCCGGGTTCGATTCCCAGGTCGGGCAATTTTCCGTTAACAATTTCTCAGTAGCAGCCAGGCATTTGGAAGTTGGTGGTGTGACACCCCCGTGCCTCGGAAAGCACGTAAAGCCGTTCGTCCCGGCTGTCATTGGTAGATCTTTGACCGTCCTTACGGATAGTCAGAAGCCGAGAAGTCTGACAACCAGTCTTAAAAAAAGGTATCATGTTGCCCAGTAACCGGGTTGTGGAGGTCAGATAGGCAGTCGCTCCATGTAAAACACTGGTATTCAGCTGCATGCGGTTGACCCCATCATAGTTGGGAAAAGGCTAAGGACATGATGACTTGGAGTCACTTTTGACCCCCTCATAACTCAAAAACTATTTCGGTTAATAGATTGGGACTTGCGAGATACATATGTACCTACTCCAAATTTCATAAACACAGGTCAAACGGTTCTATACCTAGATAATGGTGCTGATTCTCTTGTTCACAAACTAAACTAAATTTAAGTTAAATGCATCTTTCTCTTTCGATTTCTTAAAGAAAAGGACAGAAGATACATATTTGTTTAGTCCTGTCAAATTAGACAGCGCCTGAAGAAAGTTGGCGTGTTTCTAGTCGCCACGTTTTTAATCGCGTCTAAATTATCTATGGAGTGTCTGTCTAAATTTGACAGCACTTAACTAAAATTTTATCTTCTGTCCTTTTCTTAATGAAATGGAAAGAGAAAGATGAACATAACTTAAATTTAGATAAGTTTGTGAACAAGAGAATCAGCACCATTGACTTGCAAAAATCGTCATTTTTATCACTGACTGACCTATATTATATATCAGAATTCTAACCCAGTTCCAGATGACCTAGAAAGTTCAAAAAAAAATGTCATATAGAGAGGTTACTGGGTGCTTACAAATAAAAAAATCTGAAAATTGTACTTTTAAACCGACTTCAAATTTTTTGGAATTTTTGGAAACCACTTTTTTTGGAATGGGTAAAAAATGTTAAACTCGCGTCAGGACACGTGACCCTGATCGAAAATTCGTAAGCGGCGTTGTGCACTTATTTGTAATGGGTTAAAAAAATTATCGTTTACGTCTTTAGCGTTTTCACTTCTGCCGGCACTCCCGGAGTGCAACCCGTCGTTTTTTTTTATCATAGGATTTACAAGTTTACTTTTACATCGTTCTGTAGTGCTATTCTAAAAAGTTAATTGCGAAATCACTTCTGAATCCGCGGTTTCATATTCTTACAATGAGTGAGTTCGGCACTCTAGCGCCACCACGTGATGACGTAAGCGAGAAGTATTATATCGAGTGATTATTTTGACAGTTTTCAATAGGATTTAATATTCTGCAAAGACTTGGGTGATTTGCCTATTTCAGAATAGCATAGTTGGAGTTGAAACTCCAGAGTAATAGTTACTATTGGCGTTGTTATTTTTATTTTCAAGGCGTCTCAAAGGAGTTGGAAATTTAATCACTTTTTTTTGGCATTCGAGTTTTTTTTTTTAACTTTGCCCCACACGGCCCACAGTAATAATTTCTCCTGTATCGTGGGTGCGTTAACAAACATAATATAAACTCACATACACAAACAGCCAGACCCGGAACAACTATCTGTAGGTCGTACAAATATTTGTTCCGTGCGAGAATCGAAGCCGCGACATGCAGCGCAGCAGTGGATCGCTCGGGCACTGCGCCAACCGTGTTGCCAAATGTTAAAAATAATAATGTATTTATTTCTTAGAATATTGTTGTTACAAAGGTGTTACATATCATACGACATTCATAATATTCTGCTGTTTCCAGCGTACAAATATTTCTATACCATCACGCCTGTATTTCCCGAAGGGTTAGGCAGAGGTGTACCAATGTACACCCACAGTTCGCCGGTATGTTTAGGTCCCATGTAATAGGGGGCGAGCCTATTGCCATTAACCGGGCACAAATCCAAACACCGAGCTGCTACTGAGAATTTCATAGAAAAACCCAATAACACTTTTTGCTCGACCTGGGAATCGAACGCAGGACCTCTAGCGTAGCAGTCGTGGTTAGGTCCACTAGGCTAACGAGGCAGTTACTACTCTGTATATGTGGAGTTAGGACTCTGTATTTAAAAAAAATATAAATGTACTTACTATTAGACCAGCTCGAAATCAATAGTGAGTTAGCACTTTAGTCAAACGTGATCCACAAACAAACACACAACATACACTGTTTTTAATACAATTCAGTCGTAGTATTTTATAATTTCTAAATATTCATGAATTTTGGGTCGGACGCATTTATAAGTACATAGCTTTCTTTTTAAAATGCCTCGTTGTCGTTAGCCTATTGGTCCTAAGCGCGACTGCTACGCTAGAGGTTTTGGATTCGATTCTCAAGTCGATCAAAAGTGTTATTGGGTTTCTCTATGAAATTCATAGTAGCAGCTCGGAGTTAGGATTTGTGCCCGGTTAATGGCAATAGGCTCGCTCCTTATTACGTGGGACCTAAACATACTGTGGATGTAGGTACATTGGTACACCTCTGCCTAACCCTTAGGGGAATACAGGCGTGATGGTGTGTTATGTATGTTTCTTTTTATTATTCTTCTTCCTTTGCAGATCAAAGCGAACAGTATTGTTGAAAGACATAAAGAAATATTTGCAGGGGAAGCCGTGAAAGGAATTATGGGATATACCAGCTTCTGCTCGCGACTTCGTCCGCGTCAAATTAGATATATTATCCCACGGGAACCGTTCATTTTTCCGAAATAAGAAAGAAAGAAAGAAAGAAAGAAAGAAAAAAAGTTTATTGACACCAACCATGTGCACACAGATATACACAAGAAGGTTATTTAATATAAAAGAAAAAAAAAGAAAACTACATAACTGTGTGCCTCACGCCTGCGCCAAACAGGCCCAGTTCAGCATAAATGCCAGACCACTTGGGCCTGACGCTGGTTTTCAGCTGGACCTTTGTGCATGACGTGCTACGGATATAAACCAGCTTTATCATTTAACATTAAAAAAGTGGGTAGACAGATAATCAAGAAAATAATAATAAAGAAAATAGCTTAAATGGGGGTAGATATATAAATGAAATAAAAGTAAGCGTACGTAAATAAAAAGTATCCTATGTGTTATTCCACATTACAATCACTTTCAGTGCCAAATTTAATCCAGATCCGTTCAGCCGTTTAAGCGTGAAAGAGTGCAAACATCCTCACAAACTTTCGCATTTATAATATTAGTAGGATTAAAGCGCATCAGATTTTAATGGGTTTTCTCTTGACTCTAGTTTTAGCCGGATGGTCATTGCGTTATTGTGCAATGTTGGCTCAGTAATTGGGTCATTTGAAGCCTCAAAGGTGAACACACGTCAAGGGGCGTAGAATGCATCAATCGGCAGTTTTCTTGGTGAATGCAAATGCGTGATCAGCTGTCGATAATGCTGAGCAAGCGCCGCCCGCCGCTGCCCGCAACACAACACCGGCTGCGGTAACGTCACACGTAGGTACATCGACCCTAAACGTGCCTACGCCGCTATCGTCACGACTGACAATTTTCCATTACGAATTTCTCAGTAGCAGCCCGGAGTTTGGAAGTTGGTTTGACACTCCCGTGCCTCGGAAAGCACGTAAAGCCGTTGGTCCTGCGCCTGATCTCTCTCCGGTCGTGTCGGATTTCCGTCCCATCGGACTATGAGAGTTAGAGAAGAGGGAGTGTACCAGCATTCGCGCACACACTGGTGCACTATAATATCTCCTGCGTACTTGGCTAGTCTGCACTAAGATTAGCTGCCGTGGCCGGAATCGGTCTGGAGAATTTAATTTTTACATATTTTGCGTTTGCATAACGCGTTGGCGGTGCGGGGCAATATGCTTGCCCGTAGGTTCGCTCGTTGCACGGCAGACGTCAAAGTGAGTTTATTCAGGGCGTTCTGCCAGTCTTTCTACTCAAGCGGCCTATGGGTATCATATACGCGCCGAGCTTACAACGTCCTGCGCGTACAATACAATAACGCTTTCAGGATGCTGTTGCGGCTGCCGCGACGTTGTAGTGCGTCGGGAATGTTTGCTGCAGCTCACGCGGATGGCTTTCACGCTATCATGCGTAAGAAAGCGGCTTCCTTACTGCAACGGTTGCGTAGCAGTCGTAACAGCATCCTGAGAATGATAGCGGGTAGGCCAGATTGCTCCATCCAACGACACTGGGTGGAATTAGCTATAGGATTATATAATTAGTACTAACAACACTAACATAGTATATTAAGTACATTCTGTTACTAACTCACTAACAACGTTATGGACACTTTGGGTCTGAAATAAAGATATTTTATTTTTATTTTTTATAACACCACGAAGGTTGAGGAGGTCGTGAAGACCAACTGGACTCTGAAGGTCGAAAGGTTCGAATCAAAAAAGGTGGTTCGATTACAACCCACCACCTACAGACCTTCATGAAAGAGGACTTTCGGCCGAAGGGTGTCGGTGACGTTTCTGAGGTCGATTACTGGACACTACGCAGCGAAACACAACGCCGACAACAGTGTTAGTTAAATATGGTTTTTGTTATGGTTCGGCTGAGAGCGATTACACAAAATAAAGTAATCGATTTCCGACGTTACGGTAATGACATACAGTCGAAAATAGGTTACTTCGTTTTGTGTAATTACGTCCTTTTTTCTTACGATAGCAGAATTATACACCCACAGTTCGCCTATGTTTAGGTCCCATGTAATAGGGGGCGAGCCTATTGCCATTAACCGGGCACAAATCCAAACTCCCAATATTACGGATAATTTTATAGAAAAACCCAGTAAGGCAATAACCCTGGGAATCGAATCCAAGACCTCTAGCGTAGCAGTCTAAAAAAAAACGATAGTTGCTAGGAGTACTTACTAGTTGTAAATAAATCTTTTAGGCTCTATAAGACAAGGCTATTTTTATTATTTACTTAAACTTGGAAAGTACACATGAATTGAAAAAGTCACATTGGTACTGCCCGGTATTGAGCCCGCAACCTCATGCATGATAGGCGGGCGCCTTAACCACTGGGCCATCACGACATTTACCAAAACCCAATAAACCCAAACCCAAAAAAGAATTTAAAAATAATGGAATCCCCGACAGTAGAATAAAGATCCCTACCGCAGCTAACAAAAGAGCTGATAACCTTGAAACGGCTGAACCGATTTTGATAAAACATATCTAAGAGACATCGCTAGAAAACCTGCTTTCAAATAAAATAAACCACATTCAAATCGGTTTACCCGTTTAAGAGCTACGGTGCCACAGACAGACACACAGACACATCAAGCTTATAACACCCTTCTTTTTGAATCGGGGGTTAAAAATGACTCCAATTGACTGAATCTGAATGACTTTGATGACGGTACGGTTGACGCAGTGGCTGCCTGACCTACGGGTCGCGGGTCCAATTCCCGTACGGAACAAATATTTGTATGACCTACATAATACTTGTTCCGGGTCTAGCTGTTTGTGTATGTGAGTTTATATGTTTGTCAACATTTGTGGCGCAAAGTACTGCGCACCCGACCTTTCTGAAGAACCTCACCAATAAGGTCAGGGTAGGTCTTTCTAAGGTGTCCCCTCCCGGCGTTGCCACTCACATCTGCCATATAAATCCCTTTTGTTAGTCGCCTTTTACTACACCTATCCACAAAATGGCTGTTTTTATTTAACTTACTTACACCTAGAGGCGACGCTGCGCGTACCTTTTAATAGAGCTACTCAAAATATAACTTTATTTACCATGTAGTAAATAAAGCCAAACTTTCGTCTTTATAATATTATATTAAATTATATATATATATATACCATCACGCCTGTATTCCCTGAAGGGTTAGGCAGAGGTGTACCAATGTACACCCATAGTTCGCCGGTATATTTAAGTCCTATGTAATAGGGGGCGAGCCTATTGCTATTAACCGGGTACAAATCCAAACTATGGATGGTGTTGCTGTGGCCGAATTTTGGGTCAAACATAGTATTTAGGAAATATCTTATTTAATTATTTATATTTTATTATTTGCCATCGATACGCTAAGAAGAAGAAATCCAAACTCCGAGCTGCTACTGAGAATTTCATAGAAATACCCAATAACACTTTTTGCTTGACCTGGGAATCGAACCCAGGACCTCTAGCGTAGCAGTCGTGCTTAGGACCACTAGGCTAACGAGGCAGTTCGGTGTGAACCTACCCTAAAAAGTGGCGTACTATATCAATGACATCATCGATCACGTATTGTATTCGTGGCCTGCAGTGAACTTTACCATTTGCATAGCTAACTGCCTTGTTAACCTAGTGTTCCTAAGCGCGACTGTTACGCTAGAGGTCTTTGATTCGAGTCCTAGGTCGAGCAAACTGTTACTGGGTTTTTCTATGGAATGACTCAGTAACAGCCCGGAGTTTTGAAGTAGGTGGTGTGACACCCCCGTGCCTCGGAAAGCACGTAAAGCCGTTGGTCCTGCGCCTGCATTGGCGTATCTAGAGTTAGTTTTCAGGGGGGGGGGCTGGCCCCTAAGATGCCATGGCCGATGCGATGCAACGTGGTCAGGCGGAAGGTGAGCCCTACAGACTGGGGTAGGCACAAGACCATTCTGGGCTGGGCTGTGCCCACACAGCCCACCCGGCCACCCCCCCTGTATACGCCTATGTGCGCCTGATCTCTCCTCGGTCGTGTCGGACTGCCGTCCCATCAGACTATGAGAGTTAGGGAAGAGGGAGTGCACCTGTGTTTGCACACACACTTGTAAACTATAATATCTCCTGCGTACGTGGCTAGTCTGCATTAAGATTAGCCGCCGTGGCCGGTATCTGTCTGGAGAATACATACATATTGGAGTTAATTTTCCGGTATTTTTTTCTTCTGATGGGTCATCATCAAATGACTTCCCCCGCCCTGGGCGGGGCGAGAGGGTGTGTCAAACTTTTACCGACTAAAAAAGACCCATATTCCTTCTTGTGCCCTTTGCGTTCCGGGAGCTCGGTATCTGTTTCGAACAACCCGCAGCTCCGGCAATTTTTCGGTTTACGGGTAGGTTAGGTTAGATAAAAGAGATGGCTAAATGGAAGTATAGACCACTGCCCCATGTGCCAGGTACCATGTATAAATATGGTACCTAGCACAATCTAATGCTGAATGGCTAAATATTAGTATTTAATGTAAAAAAGATTCAGATACTTTTTGGGAATAATATAATGGTAAAATAATATTGCCTAAAAAGGAAAAAAGGTGTGTGTGACAATATATAATTTTCTTCAAGTGACACTTTGGAAAAAGAATAAAACTAAAAACGAAAAAGAGGTTGTATATTTATAATCGAATGTTTGTGATGAAAAAGTTTATTTTTATTTTTTAGATACTTTATTATGTTTAATAGTTCACGAAAGTGCTAGGAAAATATTAAACACTACATAATTCATGAATGTTTTTTTAAATATTATGAGGTTACGTAAGATTCATATACATTCCAGAATGTATCTGGCCCGGGGGCAGTCATTTAGCCATCACCTTTGTAAACGTTTCTACATTCAAAATTGTCACCAGAGTTATCACAGTTAAATTAATGCGGGTGAAATAAGCCACGCGGTTAGTTCGCTAGCACTCAAAACAGCTTACTACAGTGACGTATGTCTGACTCCATTGAATACGCAAACAAAGGGTTTATTAAACAAATTTATTTTGTTGTTCAAGAACAGCCCATGTTACTTCGAATTATATCTAATTATACCACCTTTGAACCTTTCCGGCCATCCATTGTGTCCAATACATTGTAGAACGATTTATAAATACATTTTTGGTCGGCTCTGTAATTCATTGCCATGTGCAATTAAACACAAAAGTTTAATTTTACATTACATTATAATTTTAAAATAAAACTAGCCGACTGTCCGCGATTTCACCCACGTGGTTGTTAAGTTACGTCTTGGGTTACTGCTCCGCTTCTGCGACTCGTGGCGTGATGTTATATAGCTAATTGTTTTCCTTGATAAATGGACTATTCAGCACAAAAAGTTTTTTTCAATTCGAACTAGTAGTTCCTGAGATAAGCGCGCTCAAACAAACAAACAAACTCTTCAGCTTTATAATATTAATTATTAAGTATGCACAGATTTAACACCACTATGCATATACTTAGGAAGTAATTATTAAGTCTATATGTAAAGGGCCAGACGGTTAGTGGAACTTGCGAATTGTAGATCGTCTTTTGTAGAATAAAAATACTACAATAATATTGCTTTTTTAGTGCAAGGGCATAGACTTCTTCTCAAACAGAGAAGGTAGGAAGAATTAGCTTAAAGACAGTGTCAACGGTTAATTTTATTTATTGCAAAATTTGTAAATTGTAGAATAAAAATAGTCCCGTAAAATTATTGTCTAAGTGCAAGGCAAAGACTTCTTCTTATACAAAGAAGACAGGAAGAATTAGCTAAGAGACTGTGTCACCAGTTATTCTATAATTATTGAAAAAAATGAAGATTATAGAATAAAAATACTACAATAAAACTATTGTCTAAGTACAAGGCAAAGACTTCTTCTCATACAGAGAAGGCAGGAAGATTTAGCTAAGAGACTGTGTCACCTTTAATTTCTTCATTATTGAAATTTTTTTAGATTGTAGAATAAAAATACTACAATAAAATTATTGTTTAAGTGCAAGGCTATTTTCTGGGTCAAGACAAACGCTTCTTCTCAAACAGAGAAGGCAAGAAGAATAAGCTAAAAGACAGTGTCCTCGGGTTTTCTTTTAATACTTGAAAGTGCATCATGGATCCTTCTCAAGAGTTTGAAGCAGAGATGCTGTCTCGCCAGAAGACGATGAAAGAAGTTATTGGCAGAAGAGACACACCTGTACAGCAATTCTATTCTAGAGCCTCAGTATTCGTGACTGGTGGCTCTGGTTTCCTGGGGAAGCAATTCATTGAGAAGCTCTTCAGGTAAGGCGCAGAAAATGTTGCCCCACACTAGGAATTTTTCTTGTATCGTGGGTGCGTTTACAAACATATAAACTCACATACACAAACAGCCAGACCCGGGACTATTATCTGCAAGACGTACAAATATTTGTTCCGTGCGGGAATAGAACCCGTGATGAGCAGCGTAGCTGCCAATCGCTCAGCTACTGCTCCAACCGTGTCCTCAATTCTTTGTAGGTCCTTTTTTTAACCGACTTTTTAAAAAAGGAGGAGGTTCTAAATTCGGGAGTGGAGGTCCTGCGGCTGATATGATTATGATGACAACACGAATATAACCTCCTACTTTTTGAAAGTAGGTTAATGATATGTCGAGCAAAAAGTGTTATTGGGTTTTTCTATGAAATTCTCAGTAGCAGCTCGGAGTTTGGATTTGTGCCCGGTTAATGGCAATAGGCTGGCCCCCTATTACATGGTACCTAAATATACCGGCGAACTGTGGGTGTACATTGGTACACCTCTGCCTAACCCTTCGGGGAATACAGGCGTGATTGTATAATTGTATGTGTTATTCGTACCTACCTAATTATGTTCGTAAAGTTGTTATTGTGCTGCTAGAAATAAAAGTTTTTTTTTTTTTTTTTGTTTTTAATCATTTGTTTTGATAATGCAGGTCTTGTGACATCCGGAAAATGTTCATATTACTGAGGCCAAAAAAGGGGAAATCGATGCAGGAGAGATTGAGCTACATGCTGAAGGATCCGGTAAGCTATATCTTGAGCTGTACATACATACATACATACATAAACTCACGCCATTTCCCTGGGGGTAACCAGAAACCATAGTATATCATCATCATCTGCTTAGCCATTTCGCAATTACGTTAGGGTCGGCTTCCAGTCTAACCAGAAGCAGCTGAATACCTGTGTTTTACATGGAGCGACTGCCAATCTGACCTCCACAACCCAGTTACTGGGCAACACGATACCTCTTGGTTAGAGTGGTTGTCAGACTTCTTAGCTTCTGACTATCTGTAATGACTGTTAAAGATCTACGAATGACAGCCGGGACCAAAGAGGTTCGACTGAAAGCTGACTTCAACACAGTTGCAAAAAGGCTAGGCTGATGATGGTGATGATATAGAATTCATAGATTTCGACTTTAATTTTTTATTTGCTTAGTGCGGCTGTGGTGACGCTGCGACCATAGCTGATCTATTGTGATCGCCGCTTTTGTGGTTAGAGATCGCCACCAAACCTAGCAGCTGTGATGAACTGCAGGTTTAGCTTTGAAGCAATTTCTATAAGTTTATCAGGGCCTAAAATGTGTTTGCCCAGATGTTTGTTGTTCTTGTATTAGTGATCCGCATTCCCCCAGAAGATGAAGAGATTTCAACATACTGAGGCATTTTTTACATCAGTTCTGATTGACTTAGGTGTTTGACTTGGTGCGCTCGCAGTATCCGCGCTTCGCTGATAAGATAGTGCCGGTGGAAGGAGACGTGACTGACATTAGACTGGGCCTTAGTGAAAAGGACTGGACCATGATCACTACTGAGGTAATTTTTGTAAACACATACCATTACGCCTATATCCAAAAATCAAAGCATTTATTTCAATTAGACCATTTACAGGCATTTTTGAAGTATCAAGAAGTTACAGTTTAAACTTAAAGCTAGTTGCTTGTTCCAAAGCGTAGATCTCTATGGAGAAGAACGAGCAAGAAACTCCATGGACACTCTTTTGCTTCAATTTGGTTTTACAAAATCTTGGTTACAATATTCATGTTGCTTCTATATGTGAAAACAATGAAGGTGAATATTAAACAATACTAATAAAGATGTTGGCTATGATTGCAATGATGGGAAGCGTAGGCAGCTTTCGGCTTTTTCTTTAAGTGTCTTTTTACGCCCGTTAGGTCTGTTCGTAGTAGGCACTTCCCCGGACGAGCTCCTTCACTGAAAGCTTTAAGGTACTATGAATATTTTCCAGGTGGATATGGTAATCCATATGGCTGCTACGATAAGGTTCGATGAGCCCCTAGGTGTCGCAACGCTGATTAACGTCCGCGGCACCAGGGAGGCTGTCACTCTCGCCAAGGATTGTCCGAAGCTGAGGTGAGTGTCTTAACATATCTCATGTTTGTAGCGACATCTATCGCTTAGCATGAGAACTACTACGGCAAAACTGACGTTGCCTAGATCGCGCTGTCAAAGTTCTCCGCGACATTAGCATATATCACAATCCCGACAACAACCGTCGGGCAGTAGCCCACCAGACACAACACCCGTCTGCTCGGAGGATCCTCCCTTTTCAATGGAGGATGAGAGACTTTACCTCCCCCCGGCTCAAACAGAGGAGTGTTATAAGTTTTACATGTCCGCATGTCTGTGTGTGGCACCGTAGCTCTTAAACGGGTGAACCAATTTGAATGCGGTTTTTTTATTTGAAAGCGGGTTTCCTAGCGATGGTTCTTACATATGTTTTATCAAAATCGGTTCAGCCGTTTCAACGTTATCAGCTCTTTTGTTAGCTGCGGTAGGGATATTTAATCTTCTGTCGGGGGTTACTTGAAATACATGATTTTTCCAGGAATTTTGTCTACGTCTCAACGGCGTTTACCCACGCTACGTACGAGCGTGCGGGGAAGGAGGTGTTGGAGGAGTTCTACCCAGTCCCTATAGCACCAAGCGCGATGATAGCCATGGCAGAGCAAATGGACAAGGATAGACTTGACAGCATCACACCAGGGTAAGAACCCATGTTTTGGTTCGCACACACTTGTACACTATAATATCTCCTGCGTACTTGGCTAGTCTGCATTAAGATTAGCCGCCGTGACCGGAATCGGTTTGGAGAATACATTCCATTACACAGATAATTCTGCCGATTCCCTTGTTCACAAACTAAACTAAAATTAGAGAATTGACATCTCTTAATTACTAACATACAGCGAAAGAAAAGGACGGTAATACCTTAGAACTAAGTTAGAGATGTCAAATTAGTTTTGCCTTGAACTTTTTCGTGTTTTTAATCAACACGTTCTGACATGCCAATTATAATTGTATAAGTAGAGGTTTTACATCAGCTAAAATTGACAAGTCTTATTCACGGCCATCCCTTTCTTGTTTGATTGGAAAGAAAAAGATAGAAATAGTCTAAATTAAGTTTAGCTTATGCATAACAGAATCGACACCAATATCTCCCATGCATTCGGCTAGTCTCCATTAAAATTGGCTGTCCAGACTGAAGTTTCATTAGAAGGCTTTGGACGTCGAACTACCATACATTTTGGTGTTCCAGGTTAATCAAGGACTGGCCAAACACCTACACGTTCACGAAGGCGCTAGCCGAGGAGGTGGTGAGGACTGCCGCTGCAGACCTACCCGTCTGCGTAGTCAGACCACCCATAGGTAAGCTGACGACCTCACTAGCCTCGTGAGAAGTTAGCCACCAGGTTATTGATGACACAGTAGACGGTCTAGTCGTAGAGCTCTTTGTGAGGGAGCTCGTCCGGGGAAGTACTACCACCATATCGTTCCTGTCGGCGAACATACCGGCGAACTGTGGCCGTACTCACCTCTGCCTAACCCTTCGGGGAATACAGGCGTGATGTGATAAAAGTATGTCTGTTTCAGTGATCAACAGTTACTTGGAGCCTCTTCCTGGATGGCTGGACATGAGCTGCGTCATGGGACCAACCGGGGTAAGCCTCACATCTTGGGTTTGGCGTCGGGAGCCACGAGACGACTCCCGGCCACCGCAGACGTGGGTCTGTGGGCGGTGAGCAATGGGTAGCTCACCGTCCCTACGTTTACTAACGACAGACCGTGTCGACGGCGCGTTCGTGTTCCACGCGCGCCTCAAAGAGATGTCAGCAAACTTGGAAGGGGCCTCTGAGGGCCGATGCCTGCCGGGGCTGCGGGTTGTTCGAAAGAGATACCGCGCCCCCAGAACGCAAAGGGCACATGAAGGAACATAGACGGGTTTCAGTTAGTAAAAGTCTGACACTCCCTCCCGTTCCGCCCAGGGCGGGGGAAGTTATTTGATGATTTCCAGTCTATAAAAAAAGGGCCTCTCCACACATACCTTCAATAAACAGTCATTATTCACACCAGAAATAAGTCGTTTCCCAACAACAATGTTTGCTCAATGTTGTTTTGGTTTGACTGCCCCGTTGGTCTCGTGGTCGCAAGCACGACTGGTGAGCGTGGGGTCCCGGGTTCGATTCCCAGGTCGGGCAAAAAGTGTTAATAGGTTTTTCCATTCGGAATTTCTCAGTAACAGCCCGGAGTTAGGAAGTTGGTGGTGTGACACCCCCGTGCCTCGGAAAGCACGTAAAGCTGTTGGTCCCGGTTATCATTCGTTAATCTTTGACAGTCGTTACGGATATTCAGAAGCCAAGAAGTCTGACAACCAGTCTAACCAAGGGGTATCGTGTTGCCCAGTTACTGGGTTGTGGAGGTCAGATAGGCAGTCGCTCCATGTAAAACACTGGTATTCAGCTGCATCCGGTTAGACTGGAGGCCGACCCCAACTTAGTTGGGAAAAGGTTAAGCGGATGATGATGATTTTGGTTTGATGGGCAGTATTCGTATGTGATGTCTTTACGAACTTTCTTAACAGCTGTGAGTCCGTTCCGGACCGACTCCTTGAGATTTGATTACACTGGTGGCACAGTGGCTGATCGAATGGCTGCTGCACTGCGAATCACGGGTTCGATTTCCGTACGGAACAAATAATTGTTAGTGGTATCAATTACCCATTTGTCATACGAAATCTATGGGGGAATCGCGTTTTGACAGCTCATAAAAAGTACGTCAATTGATTAGAGGTATCATCTACCGGATTTAAAAGTACCTGTTTTTTTTACAGCGGGGAAATCATCAAATGACTTCACCCGCCCTGAGCGGGGCGGGGGGAAGTGTCAGACTTTTGCTGACTAAAACCCATCCATGTTCCTTAATGTGCCCTTTGCGTTCCGGGGGCGCGGTATCTCTTTCGAACAATCCGCAGCCCCGGAAAAAGTGCATATTTAATTAAAAAAGTGGTTTAATTGACTTCAACTTTATATGTTTACAGATAGTAGTAGGGGTCGCGTTGGGGGTGCTTCACGTGTTTTACGTGGATGTGGACAACCGCCTAGCTCTGGTGCCTGTGGACTATGTAAACAATGCCATCATAGCGGCCGGGTGGGATGCGGCGGAACGGCGCAAGCGCAGTGGCCGGGACCCACCGGTGTACACCGTCGCCAGAAAGGAGTGTCTCGTGTCTTGGTGTGCGTAATTTTTTGGACTACTAGCTTCTGCCCGTGTCTTTGCTCGCGTGGTAGTTTACTCGGGTGTTACGTGTGTGACTGCTCCGTTGGTCTCGTGGTCGCAAGCGTGACTGCTAAGCAAGGGGTCCCGTGTTCGATTCCCAGGTCGGGCAAAAAGTGTTATTGGGTTTTTCCATTAAGAATTTCTCAGTAGCAGGCCGGAGTTTGGAAGTTGGTGGTGTGACACCCCCTAGCCTCGGATAGCACGTAAAGCCGTTGGTCCTGCGCCTGATCTCTCTCCGGTCGTGTCGGATTGCCGTCCCATCGGGCTATGAGAGTTAGGGAAGAGGGAGTGCACCTGTGTTTGCGCACACACTTGTGCACTATAATATCTCCTGCGTACGTGGCTAGTCTGCATCAAGGTTAGCCGCCGTAGCCGGAATCGGCCTGGAAAATTTCTTTTTTTTTCACGTTTATGGTTACTGCTCTGCTCTTGTTAGTTGTAGCGTGATGGCCTATACGTATAAACCTTTCTCTGCAGGCAGAGGTGTACCTACCAATGTACATCCACAGTTCGCCGGTATGTTTAGGCCCATGTAATAGGAGGCGAGCCTATTGCCGTTAACCAGGCACAAATCCTCCGTACTGCGTAAAGTGCGCAAAGGGTTATTGGTTTTTCTATGAAATTTTCAGTAGAGAATTTCATAGAAAAACCCAATAACACTCTCGACCTGGGAATCGAACTCAACACCTCTAGGGTAGCAGGTGCGCTTAGAACCACTAGGTTAACGAGGCAGTACTAATTTTAAATATCATTTCAGCTTTTATCGCTCACACAATGCGAAATGACTGTAGAGGGTTTGGAAGTCCAAAAGCGATGTGGTATTGCGGTCTTATTGAAACCAAAAATAGAATGCTGTACTGGATATTAACGTGGCTGCTACATTATATCCCTGCTTACATCTTAGATGGCGTCTGCGCAATTATACCTATGAAACCTAAGGAAATACCATCGTAAGTAACAGTCAGTCTAGAGCAGGGTTTCTTAAACTTTTTGTAGTCACGGACCACTTTCACAATTTTAAAAAATTTTACAGACCCCTGTCAAAAAAATATTTGGAAATGAAAAAAAAACTTATTTGTATTAATAAAAATCTTTATTTGGTACTTAAGTACTACTAAAACGAATGAAATAATACTAATGAGAAGGGTGCTGCTGTTTGGCTTCTATCAGAATATTAAATTGTCTGTGATTATGTATTGAATTCGCCCCTCAACAACGACAATGCGTCTCGTCGAGTTTACGATACAATTTCTTAATATGTTTACACTCTACAAACTGACCTACTGCGGACCCCTGATACACATGCTACGGACCCCTAAGGGGTCCGTGGACCCCACTTTAAGAAACCCTGGTCTAGAGGTATGAGAAACAGGGTGATGGAATATGAGATGAACGCAAACGCCTGCCACATTATAATAGCAATGTGCACTATTCACGTGTCAACTGTTTTTAAGTAGGTGCACTCTTCTTGCAATTGAACTTGTCAAGTGTGCGTCTCTTATTTTGTAATTTAATAAAAATAAAAGTTTCTTTTAATTCAAAAGTCTTGCTTTACTTTCATCAGGTTATGGGCCGTTCCATGCCTGCCGTAAAACGTAGTCAGTAAATTCTGTGCAGTATTTTCAAAAATAAAAGTAAAAGTAAAATTAATGGGAAACATAACCTAAAAATAAAACTCGTACCGCGTTCGAAAGTGAATTTTTTTTTCAGCTTTTTAGGGCTAAAAATAACAAAAATGACTGAAAATGGGTCATTAATGTCTATCGAGAAGCTAAATGGCAGAGACAATTGGTCTACTTGGAGTTTTGCCGTTAAAGCTTATCTACAACATGAGGAATTGTATGATCGTATTTTGTCGGCACCAACAGACGAAAAAACTCGAAAACAAGACATCAAAGCCAAATCCAAATTAATTTTATTAATAGACCCAATATTGTATGTTCATATTCAGGACGCGGAAAATGCACAACAGGTATGGGAAAATTTAGCGAAGGCTTTTGAAGACAGCGGCTTGACCCGCAAGGTTGGTTTGCTAAAAGAATTAATAAACACTAACCTAGAAAATAGTACATCTATTGAAGACTATGTTAACAAAATAATGACCGCAGCACACAAGCTAAGAAACATAAAGTTCAATGTGGACGATGAGTGGCTAGGCACTCTGATGCTGGCTGGCTTACCGGACATGTATAAGCCCATGATAATGGCTTTGGAAAGTTCAGGTATAAAAATTAGTGCTGATCTAGTTAAAAATAAATTAATACAGGAAGTCAAAGTATCAGACACTACCGCACTTTATACAAACTCAAAGTCAAAATCAAAACAGGTTAAAATGGACCAGCAAAAAGTGCAAAAAGGCCCTAGATGCTACAATTGTAATAAATATGGCCACCTCGGCAAGAACTGTTGGTACAAGAAAGGTAAAAGTACTAACACCGAGAATAAAACAGGTTTTGTTGCAGCTTTTTCAGTGTGTAATAAAAATGACTCAGCAAATTGGTACGTGGACTCCGGCGCCTCCATGCATATGACCATGCACCGGGACTGGCTTAGCAATGTCCAAGTACCACCGGTGTCTAACATAAGAGTAGCAGACAATAAGGTACTAAAAGTTGAATGTTGTGGCAATGTTACTATTAAAGTACCAGACACTCAAGGTAAATTCAACAAAATACTGGTAAGAAATGTCATTTTTGTACCTGAACTATCAACAAACTTAATATCAGTAAGCCAAATAATAAAGAGTGGCTGTAAGGTAGAATTTAATGCCAATGGATGTCAAATATCAAATCCAAACGGAGAAAAGGTTGCTAAAGCCAACTTAATAAATGACATGTACAAATAAGATGCCACTATCCACGATGAAGCACATGCCATGTCAGCATTGACTAACAATAACATTCTCCTATGGCATCAACGAATGGGCCATTTAAATTTTACAGATTTATGTAAATTACCAATTTGCACTACAGGTGTACAATTACCTCCAGCAAAAGGAAATTATACCTGCATCAGCTGCATTGAAGGAAAGCAGACCAGGCAGTCCTTTCCACATGAAGGCTCCCGTGCAACTGAATTGCTAGAAGTCATTCATTCTGATATTGTGGGTCCAATGCAGACAACTACTCATGGAGGCGCCAGGTATTTTGTCACTTTCATAGACGATTTTTCACGTAAGGTAAATGTATACCCAATCAAAAATAAATCAGAAGCTCTAGAAAGGTTTATAGAATTTAAAAATAGAGCAGAGAATGAATTAAACAAGAAAATTAAAAAGTTAAGGACAGACAATGGCAGGGAATATGTAAATCATAATTTTGATAATTACTTAAAAAAGTATGGAATATTGCATCAAACTACGAATCCTTACACACCAGAACAAAACGGTTTGAGTGAGCGCATGAATAGAACACTCATTGAAAGATCCAAATGTATGCTCTTTAATGCCCAGTTACAGAACTCTTACTGGGGTGAAGCAGTGGTCACGGCAGCACACATTATTAATCGCTCACCGACTAAAGCACTTTCAGACATTACCCCTGAGGAAATATGGACAGGCAGAAAACCAGATCTAAGTCATCTAAGAGTATTTGGGTGCCGAGCTATGGTACACATACCGAAAGAGCGTCGCCAAAAGCTAGATCCAAAATCGCGCGAATTAATTTTTGTTGGATACAACGATGGTGTGAAAGGCTACCGCTTTATAGACCCAAAGACGAAGCAATCAGTAATTAGTAGAGATGTCATCTTCCTTGAAGCCACTGTAAACAAAAACATATTTGATGAATCAGATCCTGTAAAAGAAAAAGAAAATATTAAACACAAAAACACACAATGTATAATTAAAGAAAACTCTAAAGAAAATAAATATAATGTAAACTTACCTCTGCTAAATAATACCAATGTACCTTTGTCGCAGACTGATGTAAGTGAAGAGGAAGAAGAAAGTCAAGATTCATCAACATCATTTTATTCCGATCCAGATGATGAAACTTATTTACCAAGCGAAAGTCATACATTAAATGATGAAACCGCTGAGCTATCTCAGCATGTTATGACCCTACGACCAAGACGCCGCAATGAATTTTATGTGAATACGGACTCCACTGAAGGTACTGAATTATCATTCTTGTGCATGGATGGTGAAACTGCTATGGGTATTTTAGACCAAGATCCACAGAGCCTTTCTGAAGCACTTCATAGTCAAAAGGCTGATAAGTGGATAGAAGCAATGCGAGAAGAATATAATTCTTTACTACTAAACAACACATGGACACTTGTTGACGCACCAGAGAACAAAAAGGTAATACCATGTAAATGGGTATACAAGACAAAGACAGATGAAAAAGGTAATATAACAAGACATAAAGCTCGACTTGTTTTAAAAGGATACCAACAAAAAAAAGGTATCGATTACCACGAGGTATATGCTCCAGTTGTGCGTTACTCCTCAATACGCTATATGTTTGGACTGACGGTCAAATATAATCTTAAAGTGCACCAGTTAGACGCTGTGACTGCATTCCTACAAGGCGACATAGATGAAGATATCTATATGTCACATCCACCAAGTTTTGAAGAAGGAAACAAAGTATGCAAACTTAACAAATCAATATACGGCCTTAAGCAAGCGAGCCGACAATGGAACAAAAAGTTAAACACAATTCTTATTGACATAGGAATGACAAGGTCAAGAGTTGATCCTTGTGTTTACTATAGAATAATAGATGAAAAGGACATCTTATTTTTAACAGTATATGTCGACGATATATTATGTTTTTTCAATAGCAACAATACGGTCTTAATGCTAAAAGGAAAATTAAATGAAAAGTTTCACATGAAGGATTTAGGTGAAGCTAAATGTTGTATTGGTTTCAAAATCAGTCAAACCAAACATGATGAGATTTCGCTGGATCAGTCATTATACATAGATAAGATACTCTATGATTGATTGTAATCCTGCACTTACACCATGTGAGCCTAATATACAGTTGAAAAAGGCTGAAAATGAAGCTGAAATATTAAAAAACATTCCTTACCATGAACTGATTGGCTGTTTGTTATATTTGTCACAGTGCACTAGACCGGATATATCATATATAGTAAATCAGCTAAGTCAATTTAATAATGAACCCACATCACAACACTGGACAGCAGCCAAACGAGTATTAAGATACTTAATTAAAGGGAACACAGAATCTGAAACTTACATTCAAGAAAAACAATGCACATATTGTGGGATATAGCGATTCTGATTGGGCCACTGATAAAGACAGAAGATCACGTTCTGGATATGTATTTATTTTTCAGGGAGCTGCCATCAGCTGGTGCTCAAAGAAACAGACCACAATAGCTCTGTCAACAACTGAGGCAGAGTACATGTCACTTGCCACAGCTATACAAGAAGCTATTTGGCTTAATCAATTACAGCAAGATTTTTGGCCCACTTTATTATCAGATATACCTATTACAATGAATTGTGATAACCAAAGTGCAATTAGTCTTTCAGGTAACGACCTATATCATGCCAGAAGCAAACACATCGATGTTCGTTATCACTTCATACGAGAAAGAATATCTGCAAACCAAGTTGCTGTTTGCTACATAAGTACACAAGAGATGGTCGCAGATGTTCTCACCAAAGGACTACCTCGGCCAAAGCACCAGATGTTCATCGAAGCAATGGGTTTGCGTCCAGGGACGGATGATGGAATATGAGATGAACGCAAACGCCTGCCACATTATAATAGCAATGTGCACTATTCACGTGTCAACTGTTTTTAAGTAGGTGCACTCTTCTTGCAATTGAACTTGTCAAGTGTGCGTCTCTTATTTTGTAATTTAATAAAAATAAAAGTTTCTTTTAATTCAAAAGTCTTGCTTTACTTTCATCACAGGGTGTAAAGTTTCTCATCCTCCGTTGAAAAGGGAGGATCCTCCGAGCAGACGGGTGTTGTGTCTGGTGGGCTACTGCTCGACGGTTGTTGTCGGGATTTTGTAAATATGCTAATATCGCGGAGAACTTTGATAGCGCGATCTAGGCAACGTCAGTTTTGTCGTAGTAGTTCGCATGCTGAGCGATAGATGTCACTACAAATCTGCTTAGCCTTTTCCCAACAATGTTGGGGTCGGCTCCCAATTTGTTTTTTTTAAGATAAGATAATTTTATTTGCTATAAATGTAGGTACCTACAGTATAAGGTTAGTAACAAAAATAAATGAGATCAACTACATTTTAACTTACGGCGTGCAATACATTACCATTACATTACCGTTATCTATTTTTCTTTCTTTTTCATCATTTTTTCACAGCTTCATGGACTGTAGACCGGAGTACATTTCAACTGGTTTTAATTTCAACTCGATACCTCCACGCGTTCCCGAGATAACGGGTAGTGACAGACAGACAGACAAACGGACGGACAAACAAAATGATCCTATAAGGGTTCCGTTTTATTATTTTGAGGTACGGAACCCAAGCAAGCCAAAAGAAAGGTTTTTATTTCAACAGGCTACTATATTATGTATGTTTCTTTGTTACAGATTCGTGAAGCTCTACTCCAAAATTGACAAAATGTCATACGTGTACAGATTTTTTCTATCGCAATCCTGGGATTTCAGAGATGACAATGTCAGAGACATGATTGCCAAAATGTCAGAGACTGACAGAATCATATTTAACTGTGATCTCAGCACTGTTAGTTTTCTAGATTTTATAAAAACCTGGGTAATAGGTCTGAAGAAATATATCATCAAAGATGGCTTGAAAGATAGCACAGCGTCGGCCAAAAAGCAGAGAATTCTTGGCGTTGCCAACTACACTTTATTGGCGCTATATTTTTATGCACTATATAGCTTAGTTGCTTTATTTTTCTCGTTATTAAAATATATATTATTTTAAATCTTAATTTGTTTTTTTTAATTTCATTTCATTTCATTTATTCAGTAACAATTATTACATTGTATCAACATTTTTTACACAAAAATTATAAGAAATAAAATTACCATTAAAAGAATTACAATATAAATAAATCATAATTATAACACGAGCAAATTATTGATTATAAAGTAACATAATGCAATTCCCTGTTAAAATATCTTAAATGTCAAAAACAAAAAACTGCAAAAATTCAATTGAGATTCCCACCATTACTCATTTACAGAAGCATAAGCATAAATTTTAATAGGAGAGCTCTTTGTGAAGGAGCTCGTCCGGGGAAGTACTACTACAATACCTATTTCTGCCGCAAAGCAGCGTTGCTGTGTTCCGGTTTGACTTCCTTAGTTTATTTTGGACAACGGTGGATGAAAATCTTGAGAAAACCTGGACTTATAATGATCAATATCAATGCCTTGCCCCCCTAGCCAAGTCACAAACGATAATCGTAAACGTTCGGTAGGTACCAATAGATTTTCAACTTAATACCCAAGAGCCTTAAGTTGAAAATCTATTAAAGATTTCTAAGCGTTAGCGACTGGAACGAACGAAAACGCTATGCAATCTTCATTAGATCTTCAACTTAAAACCAAGCACATAAAGTTGAAGATCTATTAAAGCCTACTCAGCGTTTGCGTTTATCGTTTGTGACTTGGCTAGGGGGGCTTCTCTGTATGAGAAGAGGCATTTGTCCTGCATTAGGACGAAAATAATCTGTTATTCAAAAATAGGTTGATATATCATCATCTTCCTGCCCTTATCCCATGTTACTTGTGGTCGGCGCAACACGTTTTCTTCTTCCATGCCGTCCTGTCAACCGTCATGCTATCACTGACTCCCTTCTCTTTCAAATCGCGCGTGGCTTATGTCACCCGCCATAGGTTTCGTCGTGATGTTAAATAGCCTAAATCTCTCAGGAATAATGTAGCTATCTATTGGTGAACAAAATAGTTAACCTTTTGAACGCCAGGGCGTAAAGGCCAAGCCACAAATTCAGCGCATTTCGATTAGCAATTTTTGATTAGTGTTTTTTCTAGTGAAAGGTAAGAAATGAATATATCTTTGTGCTATTTTACAATATTTCATTAAAGTAGTTTTAAATAATGGGACAAAGAAACAGAAAACTCAATTTTGATTATTTATTTTGTACTTAAAAATTTCGTTTTCTTGTCGGCTGTAGACGACTGTTGCATGTTTGGCACGTTTTTTTTTGTCGGCTATATCCGACTATGGCGTTCAAAAGGTTAATATCGGTCCAGTAGTTTCGGAGCCTATTCGATACAGACTCACAAAATCTTACCTCTTTATAATATTGGTATAGATTTACTTTGGTTTTATTTTATTCAATGAAAACACAATTTAAACGCAAAAATAGACTTTATTTGTACAAATAGCTTAAAAAGAAATACTACTAAGTATATACAATATCACTTTTTTAAAGAAACATAAATACAAGGGCTGGCACAAAAACATTACTCCTAATCAAAGATTTACAATTACATTTATCATTTTATATTTTCTACAAATTTATCAAAACGTTTAAACTTCATGTTTCGTAAAAAATTCAAATGTGCACAAAATGTGCACACTTCATTTTTTCGCTTATTATCACAGCACGGCTTCGACACGGCAAGTAAGGAGTTCAAATAAGGAGTTTAAATTGTGTGCGTTGTTTTATTATGACAAGGTAAATAAAGAGACGGCAGCTAAACAGGTAGATTGAGGCGTGAAACACACGGCGGGGCGGGCAGAGCCGGTCGAACGATAGTGCGAAGAGAATCCTCTATAGTAGAATCTCGATTATCCGAACCCTCAATTATCCGAACGCTCCGAAGATAGGCCAGAATTTATAAATAAATAATAAATAAATATCTTGGGACAACTCACACACGGCTATCTGATCCCAAGCTAAGCAGAGCTTGTGTTATGGTAACCAGACAACTGATATACATACTTATATAATTTATATATACATACATATTATAGATAAATCACACCCAGACACAGAACAAACAATCATGCTCATCAAACAAAGTTTGTCCTGGGTGGGAATCGAACCCAGGACCTCCGGCTTAGCAGTCAGGGCCACTAACCACTAGACCAACAGGCCCGTCCAACTTGTTGCTGAAAACGAGTTGCAGCTGTTCGTCAATTAAAAATTGACTATGTTATAAGAAAAGCATTTTTGTTTGATCTTCACCCAAAAAACCCACATTTCGATTATCCGAACTTCGGACGAACCGTTCAATTAGTTCGGATAATCGAGATTCTACTGTAAATGATTTTAATTTGACTTAGGAAACGTCAGTGTAGTACGCATGTTGAGCGATAGATGTCGCTACATGTGAGATTCTACTGTAAAGGCCTATTCAGACCTAAGCGGTATTCGCTACCGTCTGCGGCAGAGAAAACCCAGTGGGTATGCGGTAATATTACTGTTCAGACCTAAGCGGTATTCGCTACCGTTCGTAACCCGCGTAGTATGTACCTCTACCCACAGCGGCAGCGAATATCGCTCAGGTCGCTCTAGCCGCGGTACTTGATACTAAATACCTGAGCGAAACCCGCGCGGTATGTACCTCTACCCACAGCGGCAGCGAATATCGCTCAGGTTTGAATAGGCCTTAAATGATTTTAATTTGACTTAGGACTTAGGAACGTCAGTGTAGTACGCATGTTGAGCGATAGATGTCGCTACATGTACAAAGCGCCTTGTCAAAGCGATTTCGAGGTAGCCGTTTCCTTATCGAAGCGGTGCTGCAATAATAGTCGATGACCCTTACATTACTTAAAAGTATTCTTACCATATCACACTAGAAAAGGAAGCCTTGTGTTATTTCTATGACATTGGTGTCGATTCTGTTATGCACAAGCTAAACTTAATTTAGACTATTTCTATCTTTTTCTTTCCAATCAAACAAGAAAGGGACGGACGTGAATAAGACTTGTCAATTTTAGTTGATCTAAAACCTCTATACAATTATAATTGGCATGTCAGAACGCGTTGATTAAAAACACGGAAAAGTTCAAGGCAAAACTAATGTGTCATCTCTAACTTAGTTCTAAGGTATTACCGTCCTTTTCTTTTTCGCTGTATGTTAGTAAGAGATGTCGATTCTCTGATTTTAGTTTAGTTTGTGAACAAGGGAATCGGCATCATTATTGTGCTAAAAGAAACCAAATTGCACTTCTAAAAATCCGCTATAACAATATTATTCCCTGAAGGGTTAGGCAGAGGTTTACCAATGTATGAATGTACACCCACAGTTCGCCGGTATGTTTAGGTCCCATGTAATAGGGGGTGAGCTTATTGCTATAAACCGGGCACAAATCCTAACTCCGAGCTGCTACTGAGAATTTCAAAGAAATACCCAATAACAGGTTTTGCTCGACCTGGGAATCGAACCCAGGGCCTCTAGCGTAGCAGTCGCGCTTAGGACCACTAGGTCACCGAGGCAGTTACAATATTCTTACATAAGTATGTATGATACATACATAAACTTGCACCGGTCAGGTGCGCAGTACTCGTAACCGGCGTGCTTGTATGACCAGATGTATGAACGTGAACGAGGCGAAAGGAGTATGTAAGGATCGTAGCAGGTGACGTTCTGTGGTTTCTGCCTACCCCCATGGGAAAAAGGCGTGAGTTTATGTATGTATTACAATGTTCTTGTTGCTTCTATATGTGAAAACAATGAAGGTGAATATTAAATTAAGATGCAAGCCATGGCAGTGACATGTTGACTAATTGTAACTGACGGCGTTCACGAACATGACGCGTGCATCAGCACCATTTAGCTCAACTATCTAAAGGCAGTGTCCAATTTTTCTTGTACATAAGTATATTTTTAACCCCCAACTCAAAAAGAGGGGTGTTATAAGTTTGAAGTGTCTGTGTGTCTGTCTGTGGCACCGTAGCTCTTAAACGGATGAACCGATTTTAATGCGGTTTTTAAGGTTCCGTACCCAAAGGGTAAAACGGAACCCTATTACTAAGACTTTGCTGTCTGTCTGTCCGTCTGTCACCAGGCTGTATCTCATGAACTGTGATAGTTAGACAGTTGAAATTTTTACAGATGATGCAAGTCTATTGTCGCTAGAACAACAAATGCTAACACACGGGATAAAATAAATATTTAAGGATTCTCCCATACAACAAACGTGACTTTTTTGCTCGTTTTGGCTCCATATTGATAAAGGCAACAGGTAGATGCTTGAAATATTCACAGAATATTTAGTAATATATTCAGTAAAAAAAAAAAATACCATCACGCCTGTATTCCCCGAAGGGTTAGGCAGAGGTGTACCAATGTGCACCCACATTTCGCCACACATTCGCACATTTTTTAATTAAATTAAAATAAAACAAGAAATTAAGTGCTCCTATACAACAAACGTGTTAGTTTTGCCATTTTTATAGATAATGGTACGGAACCCTTCGTGCAGGAGTCCGACTCGCACTTGCCTGGTTTTTTATTTGATTTGAAAGCAGATTTCTTAGCGATGATTCTTAGATATGTTTCATCAAAATCGGTTCAGCCGTTTCAAGGTTATCAGCTCTTTTGTTAGCTGCGGTAGGGACATTAATTCTTCTGTCGGGAGTTACTTAAAATTTGATTACTTACTGGCTTCTGGCAGCGACTTCGTCACATCCGTCCGCGTCATATTTCGTTGTTTATCCCACGGGAACCGTACATTTTTCCGTGATAAAAAGTATTCTATGTGTTATTCCACACTACAATCTATCTCAGTGCTAAATTTCATCCAGATCCGTTCAGCCGTTTAACCTTTTGAACTCCACAGTCGTGTATAGCCGACATATAAAAATGTGCACAGGGCACAATCGTCTATAGACGACAAGAAAACTGCATTTTTAATTAAATTGCATTTGTCGGCTATACACGACTGTGCCGTTCAACCTTTTGAACGCCACAGTCGTGTATAGCCGACAAATCAAAATGTGCACAGGGCACAATCGTCTATAGACGACAAGAAAACTGCATTTTTAATTAAATTGCATTTGTCGGCTATACAAGACTGTGGCGTTCAAAAGGTTAAGAGTGATAAAGTTACAAACATCCATCCATCCATCCATCCATCCATTCTAACAAACTTTCGTATTTACAATAAACCATCACGCCTGTATTCCCCGAAGGGTTAGGCAGAGGTGTACCAATGTACACCCACAGTGCATTTATAATATTAGTAGGATATCTCCTTACGGGGCAGTATTATTGTTAAAAGGTGATCTTCTTAGTGTCGTCCGTTGGCTTGACAGTTAAGGAGCGGTTTTCGTGGACTTCCTTCACCAGCTCGGCCAACTCACCGGCGCCATAGCCGAGGAGTTGTCGGAGGTCACAGACGAACTTGTACACGAATCTGGAAATAGAGAAAAGATGTATGCAGAAGAACCTCGATTAACCGAACGCTGACTTAGTTTATCCAAAAACATTACTACTTAATTATCCGAACATTGGCGAGAATTAGTTGCTGAAAACGCGTTGCAGCTGTTCGTCAATTAAAAAAGTACTATTTTATAAGAAAAGCATTTGACTTTTTTTTAGGTGTTTTATATTTCAACGGATTACCGTTCAAATACATATTATTGACATACATATTAATTTATGTCAAGTTTTAATAGACTGTACTGTTTTATGGGAAAAGGTGTTGTTTTTGTTTGATTTTGTCCCAAAAATCCTACATTTTGTTTATCCGAACTAGTCGGTCCCAATTAGTTCGGATAATTGAGGTTCTACTGTAATACTAATAAAATACAAAACCGGACACTGGAACTAGACTGTCTTGTTAGCCTAGTAGTCCTAAGCGCGACTGCTACGTTAGAGGTTTTGGGTTCAATGCCCAGGTCAAGCAAAGTATTATTGGGCTTTTCTATGAAATTCTCAGTAGCAGCTCGGAGTTAAGATTTGGGCCCGGTTTATGGCAAATACAAACGTTGGTGTACAAATCCAGACTTTAATTGTTGAATCCTCAACAGAACCAGACCCGGAACAACTATCTGTAGATCAACAAATATTTGTTCAGTGCGGGAATCGAACCCGACATACCCAGCGCAGCAGCCAAATGCTCAGTCACTGCGCCAAGCGTGTCGTCAAATCTATCACAATAGCTATGTTGCTGTGTTCCGATTTGAAGGGTATGGGTGCCAGTGTAATTACAGACACATGAGACATTTTTCTTGCCTCTGGAACAGCAACGCATTTACAAGGCCTTTGATATTGCAAATATCGACAGCGGTGACCACTTAACATCAGCTAACCTGACAACTTCCATCCAACAACATAAAAAAAAAGTAGTTTCTGCCGTAACCGGTCACGCGACTCCCGGGGGTCTAACCACGTACCTCTTGCCGGACACCTTGGCGATCATATCTCCGTCGTAGTAGTAGCGCAGGGCTCGGCTGAGCTTCTCGTAGTTCATGGCGGGTTTGTGCTTACGAGCGCCCCATAGACGCGCCACGCGCTCCGGCTCTAAGAGTTTGAACTCGCCTTCCGTGCCTGGGACAGACGGACATACACTTCAATAAAGAGGTGCTGTAGTACATAATACCAGTTTATTCTTGTCCTACCGCAGGGCAAAGGCTTCTTCTCATACAGAGAAGACGCGAGGAATGATCACCACGCTTGCTCAAGGCGGATTGGTGATTGCAGACTTATACAGGGTGGATTTTTGATTTTCTTTTTGACTGGTCACTAAATGCCTTAACCGTTAAAATATTAGTTACAAGAATTAGTTAGATTTTTTTTTCCCCAATCGATCCTATTTCAAGTAGGGATCAAAATACTCTATGGAACCATATAAGGTAAATCACACTAACCTTTTATTCAAACAAAAATAAAATAGTAATAATTACGATTCTTGTACAAAAGAGTTGCAATCAAAGAAAAAATGACACTTTTACCGATAAAGGTGCTCTCTGGTCTAATTGTACTAAATGATTTGACTCTGACTTTGACATTAAAAACGTCACTGTAGTACGCAAGTTGCTCGACAGATGTCGCAACAAGTCCGTTGCTTACCGTGCCACCGGATGACGTCGAAGTACTCCGCACTGGTGAGGAGTTCCAGCAGGAACTGCCACAACTGGATCTGACCGTTGTTGCCGTTGCGAGACGTCACGTAGGAAGACCAGTCTTCTTCTGCCGGACGGATTACCACCTGCAAACGAAGAGTCAAAGATAACTGGTGTGAAAAGAGGTTTATCTAAGCCGAAATACATGATCTTCCTATCGTTGCAGTCATTTTTTTGTATGGCAGGTCATACTTCTTTCCCATCCTTAAAAAAAAGGCCATAGTTTTTTTTAGTTTGACGGGCCTGTTGGTCTAGTTGTTAGCGGCCCTGACTGCTAAGCCGGAGGTCGTGGGTTCGATTCCCACCCAGGACAAACTTTGTGTGACTTTGTTGTTGTTTGTTCTGTGTCTGGGTGTGATTTATCTATAATATGTATGTATTTATAAATTATATAAGTATGTATATCAGTTGTCTGGTTACCATAACACAAGCTCTGCTTAGCTTGGGATCAGATAGCCGTGTGTGAGTTGTCCCAAGATATTTATTTATTTATAGCTCAGTAGTGGTCCCATATAAATTTCATCAAAATTGGTTAAGTAGTATGGTTTATAGATCAAAATAACTGAAAAAATAAGTCATCCAAGTAAACGAAATCAAATATTCTGCTTTCTTGTGACTTTCAAATGGTGTTTTATTGATTTACGTAGTATTACAATTTCTTCATGGATTTGGATGACAGGCACTAACGTCCACATACCCTAGTGTCAGACTACAACTGACACTACACTACACTGACACTATAACTTGTGTTAACTAGATGCTAAAAAGCGAAAAATAATAATAAAAATTGCAAAAAAGGCAACCACCTTAAAATTGTTTATTTATTTATTTAAATATCACTCGATGGCAAACAAGCCTACAGCCCACCTGATGTTAAGTGGTCACCGCTGCCTATACACATCTGCAATACCAGAGGCCTATCGGCGTTGCCATTTCAGAGGCATGCCTCCTACTTAGGCAAGGCGCAAACGTGGACACTTTTGTGTCTTGCGTCAGATACAAGCTACCGATGAATATTTTATTACTATAGAACCAGTATGAAACCATCCACTCCCAGCGCATACGTAAACAGTTTTTGTGTCCAGTTGCTTCCACTTAACACATACTCATGACGATCAAAAAGTGTTCGGTGTCGGTAACTGGCAACCAAAAGTGTCTGCGTTTGCGCAGCGCCTAAGGTATATAACCGAAACACACAATTGCAATTCGGGGTGATCCATTTTTCCATGCAAAAATTTGCACAATCTTACTATTTGGTATTTATTGCGTAAGTCTTTGTTCTACATACCTGCTTAGGCTTCTTCTTGATAGCAGATTGTGGTACTTCTAGAGGATCCTTGACCGGTTGCTGCTCATCGCACTGAATCACCGCTGTTGAGATAAATATGTTAATCTACGTATGTATTCTCCAGACCGATTCCGGCCACGGCTAATCTTAATACAGACTAGCCAAGCACGCAGGAGAAATTAAAGTGCACAAGTATGTGCGCAAACACAGGTGCACTCCCACTTCCCCAGCCCGATGGGACAGCAACCCGACACGACCGGACAGAGATCAGGCGCAGGACCAACAGCTTTACGTGCTTTCCGAGGTACGGGGGTGACACACCATGAACTTCCAAACTCCGGGCTACTACTGAGATATTCTTAATGGAAATCCTAATAACACTTTTTGTTCGTCCTGGGAATCGAACCTAGGACCCCTCGCTCAGCAGTCGCGCTTGCGACCACGAGATCAACGGGGCAGTTAGATTGCCAACCTCGCAAACTTTAGTTTGTGAGGTTGTAGGGGGTAATCTCTGGATCTACTGAACCGATTTTGAAAATTCTTTTACCCATAGAAAGCCACGTTAATTGTGAGTGTTTGTAGTATTTTAGAAATAGCTGGAATCGATTCTGCAGCCGATTTTGAGTAAACTACTCTCAGGACTTGCGTTTAATATGTTACACATTGAAAATATGAATATAATTGAAAAAGTCATATTTAATGTTTATCTCACCAATAAATTTGCATTTTCTCAGTAGCTCGAAGTGTGTCCAGAATATATCTCCAGGATCTGAAGGGACTTTCTCTCTAAAATAAAAAGACAAGAGAATTATTACATAATTATTACAAAAAAATTTTTTGATGTGCCATCACATCAAAAAATTTTTTCTATATCATTTGATGACAAGCAAGCCGACAGCCCACTTGATGTTAAGTGGTCACCGCTGCCTATACACATCTGCAATACCAGAGGTCTTGCAAATGCGTTGCCATCCCAGAGACAAAGTTGAAATGTCTCATGTGCCTGTAACTACACCGGCACCCATACCCTTCAAACGGGAACACAGCAACGCTGCTTTGCGGCAGAAATAGGTATGGTGGTAGTACTTCCCCGGACGAGTTCTTTCACAAAGAGCTCTACTACTACTAAACTTGTTTTTTTTTGTTGTTTATGTTTGACAATATTTTAGAATAGACCACCAAAGAACAGAATCGCCCTGCGTGATAGTCAACGTATAATATCCCACGGGAACTGTTTTTTTTTTGTAAACTTTTTTCTGTGCAAATGTTCAGCTGTTTAAGCGAAGAGAAGAGTAACAAACAAACATCCATCCATCCATCCATCCATCCTTACATACATACATAAACTCACGCCTTTTTCCCAAGGGGGTAGGCAGAAACCACGGACCGCCACCTGCTACAATCCTTACACACTCCTTTCGCCTCGTCCACATTCATACATCTGGTCATACAAGCACGCCGGTTACGAGTACTGCGCACCTGACCTTTCTGAAGAACCTCACCGATAAGGTCAAGGTAGGTCTTTCTAGGGCGTCCCCTCCCGGCATTGCCACTCACGTCTGCCACATAAATCCCTTTTGTTAGTCGCCTTTCACTCATCCTCTCAACATGACCGAACCATCTACCTAAGCATACTCTTTTCAACCTTTATTTCTACATCCTCTTTTAAACTGCAACGTTGTCGTATAATTTCATTTCTCACTCTATCGTTCAACGTTACACCACACATACTTCGCAAGGAACGCATCTCCACAGCATTAATCCATCCATCCTTACAAACTCGCATTTTTAATATTACTTGCATTAGTAGAAGGAATGATGTCAACTACCCAATACAATTTTTATTTCGAATTCATTGGCGTATCTAGAGTAAGCAGGGGGGCCTGACTCCTAAGATGCCATGGCCGATGCGATGAAATGCGGTCAGGCGGAAGGTGAGCCCTACAGCCTGGAGTAGGCACAAGACCATTCGGTGGGGTGGGCACCCAATATACGCCTATGATTTCGATTCCCCATCCTGTCTTTGCAGTTTCCGTCTCATTTTTCTTAACCTATTGTAATTGTACTTACTTGAAGCTGTCGTTGTTGATGGTACATAGCTCTTCTCCGGTCATGTTCCAATCGGAGAGCTTAATGCCGGTCAGGTTGAATTGCCGGACTGCCCACTGTATCCATAGCTTCACGTGTTGCACTGACCTGTCGGTAGAAGTGGAAGAAACATCGTAAAGAAAACATATACTATGGGTTAATACTTTAATACTTATTGAGGAAGGGTTTTTGTAGAACATGTGGAATGCTGACAGCGAAGCAACCAAGATTTTGTAAAACCAAATTGAAGGAAAAGAGTGTCCATGGACTTTCTTGCTCGTTATTAAGATGAAAGAACCTCGCAATGCAATTTGTAATTGCATTGCGAGGTTTAGACATTTTTTAATTTGGGACAAGCCCGCCACACTGTTCCCAAATCACTGCAACTCCTGTAAGCCAGAATCAACAGTGGCGACCACAAGAAAAGCGCCGAGACAATGAAGCTCGACGAGTCCCAGAGAAACGATTCAACTGTCTTGGATCCCGCAACGAAATTAATCAGAAAAGATTAGCGGAGGAGTAAGAAAAATATAATAGAGGTTTAGACATTATTGAAGGCGCGAGTATCGTTTATTTTGTTGCGGTAGGTATATAGTACACTCAAGCGAGCGCGTGACAGCCGACTGGATTCGTTGCGCCCGGGCGCAGGCGAGCCGTAGGCACTTAAGACAGTAACCTTGAACGAGCGACGGAGGCCTGACCCCGGTCCCTACCATCCCGTAAATAAAGCATAAAGTACATAGCACACTAACCATTGCGCCGGGTCGTCGGGCACCCGAACACGATGCTCGCTCTTGAACTGCGCGTCCACAACCCACTTAGAGGCAGCCGCGTGCGACACCACGTCCAGTTCCGGTCGCTGAGCAGGCACGCCCATCGGGTCTGACAGCTCCAATACTGTGGGTGATAGGTTATACATACATACCACACACATACCATCACGCCCGTATTCCCCGAAGGGTTAGGCAGAGGTGTACCAATGTACACCCACAGATCGCCGGTATGTTTAGGTCCCATGTAACAGGGGGCGAGCCTGTTGCCATTAACCGGGCACAAATCCAAACTCCGAGCTGCTACTGAGAATTTCATAGAAAAACTCAATAACACTTTTTGCTCGACCTGGGAATCGAACCCAAGACCTCTAGCGTTAATTTTACATACATACCATCACGCCTATATTCCCCGAAGGGTTAGGCGTTTTTATAGATATTGGTCCGGAACCCTAGGTGCGCGATTCCGACTCGCAATTGACCGACTTTTTAATTTTTTATTAAAAAATAACATGCATAATGTTGTTTATAAAAGATTCGGTCAGGAAATACAAGCTATATAATATACCATCACGCCCGTATTCCCCGAAGGGTTAGGCAGAGGTGTACCAATGTACACCCACAGTTCGCCGGTATGTTTAGGTCCCATGTAACAGGGGGCGAGCCTATAGCCATTAACCGGGCACAAATCCAAACTCCGAGCTGTTACTGAGAATTTCATAGAAAAACCCAATAACACATTTTTTGCTTGACCTGGGAATCGAACCCAGGACCTTTAGCGTAGCAGTCGTGCTTAGGACCACTAGGCCAACGAGGAAGTACAAGCACAAAAGCACAGCAAAAACAAGCTAAATATAAGCTAGTCAAAGTTAAAGTCAAATCATTCATTTCAATAAGACCTTTAAAAGGCACTTTTGAATGTCAATTAGGTACATGAAAAAAATAATACTGAATCTAGTTCGCCAGTTACTAAGATGAGGTACTACTCACAGTCTTCATCCATCTGGTTAGGCAGCTGCACCAACTCCTCATCAGGTTTCAGCACATCCAGGATGTTGATCTTCCTCTCTGAGGACCTTATCTGTATGTTCACCTGGACCACACCCTCGCCTCGAATACACTGTTCCACTAATGTCTTGTGGTTTTCCAACTGGAAAAGTAAAGTTATATTGTCTTAGCATCATCATCTGCCTACCCTTTTCATAACTATGTTTTTTTTTTACCGATGGGAAATCATCAAATGACTGCCCCCGCCCTCAGTGTCAGACTTTTACTGACTAAAACCCATCCATGTTCCTTCATGTGCCCTTTGCGTTCCGGGGGCGTGGTATCTCTTTCGAGCAACCGGCATCGGTCTTTAGTGGCCACTCCAATGTTTGCTGACATCTCTTTGAGGCGCGCGTGGAACACGAACGCGCCGTCGACACGGTCTGTCGTTAGTTAACGTACGGACGGTAAGCTACCCATTGCTCACCGTCCATAGACCCGCGACTACGGTGGCCGGGAGTCGTCTCGCGGCTCCCGACACCCGGAGCGTCTCCTGTTCACAAATATGGTGGGTGTTGGTTGGGTTCCAGTCTAACTGGATGCAGTTGAATACCAGTGTTTTACATGGAGCGACTGCCTATCTGACCTCCACAACCCAGTAACTGAGCAACAAGATACCCCTTGGTGAGACTATTGTCAGACTTCCTTCTTTTGACTATCTGTAACGACTGTCGAAGATCTACGAATGACAGCCGGGACCAACGCCTTTACGTGTTTTTAGAGGCACGGGGGTGTCACACCAACAACGTCCAAACGCCGGGCTACTACTGAGCAAATTGTAATGGAAAAACCCAATAACACTTTTTGCCCGACTTGGGAATCGAACCCAGGACCCTATGCTCATCAGTCGCGCCTTTCAGTTTACCACCAACCGTGATTTAAGAGCGATCCTACTAATATTATAAATGCGAAGGTTTGTTAGGAAAGCCTAATGGATGGATGTTTGTAATCTTACGCACTTAAATGGCTGAACAGATTTCGATGAAATTTGGCACTGAGATTGCAGTGTGAAATAATACCTAGAATACTCTTTATTCCGGAAAAATTTACAGTTCTCATGGGATAATACATACATACATACATACAGTCACGCCTGTATTCCACGAAGGGTTAGGCAGAGGTGTACCCATGTACACCCACAGTTCGCCGGTATATTTAGGTCCCATGTAATAGGGGGCGAGTCTATTGCCATTAACCGGGCACAAATCCAAACTCCGAGCTGCTATTGAGAATTTCGTAGCAAAAACCCAATAACACTTTGCTCGGCCTGGGAATCGAACCCAAGAGCTCTAGCGTAGCAGTCGCGCCACTAGGCTAACGAGGCTGTTAATTGTATTTATTAATTCTTTCATCTTTCTGATCTCCACCACTTTCTGCTATGGTGGTAACCAGGAAAGTATGGCGGTAATAAGGGTAATCTTCTATCTAAATATATATAACTCAAAGGTGACTGACTGACTGACTGACTGACATAGTGATCTATTAACGCACAGCCCAAACCACTGGACGGATCAGGCTGAAATTTGGCATGCAGGTAGATGTTATGACGCAGGCATCCGCTAAGAAAGGATTTTGATCAATTCTACCCCCAAGGGAATAAAATAGGGGATGAAAGTTTGTATAAATCTTCTTAGATTTTCGACTGATTGAACTGAAATTAAAGATTGGAGCTACTATGATGAAGATGTCCACTTAAATAGGATTTTGATAAATTCAACCCCCATGGGGATAAAATAAGGGATACGCGAGCAAAGCCGCGGGCAAAAGCTAGTATATTATAAATTCTTACTATTTTAGCGTTCTGCAGCCAGAATGTGTAGTCTGACAGATCAAAACCCAGCCTCCTCTCCAGCATCGCTCGCAGTCGTGACAAGTTGGTTCTGATATCCATCAGCTGGACTATCACCTCATCTGGAATACAATCACGGGTGTTGAAGGAATCTATATTTAAATGTAGTAATAATAGTACTAGTCTACATAACATAACATACCATCACGCCTGTATTCCCCGAAGGGTTAGGCTGCTGTACCAACTTGAGGAGTACAAATGTACACCCACAGTTTCGTTGGTATGGTATACTGGCGAACTGTGGGTGTACGTTGGTAAACTTCTGCCTAACCCTACAGGGAATATAGGCGTGATGGTATGTGTGTATGTAGATGTTGTTCTATTTACTGGTTTACCCTCGCAGGAGTGATAGGAATATACTTAAGTTACTTACCGCTGCTTTCTGTGCTTTGCATAGTGTCATCTTCATCTGGAGTATCGGAAAACACGGCCAAAGGTGTCTGTAATATTTCACCACCAGCTTGCATGAGTCCTGAAACATAATTCCAATATTGACATATGTATAAAGAGGAAAGATTTTGTGTTTGTTGGTAACGAATAGGCTCCGAAACGACTGGATCAATTTTAACTGTTTTTTTGACATAAGGTACAGATACACATGCTAATTTCTAGCATGCTCAAACCAATCGTAGCACGGGAAGCTCACATGACTTTGATTTTCGTGTGCACTGATTGGTTTGAGCATGCTAGAAATTAGCATGTGTATCTGTACCTATAGATTGCCACTTTATTCCTGAGTGACATAGGCTATTTAACACCACAACGAAACCTATGGTGGGTGAATACCAACAGGAAACAACTGTTCTTCAGATATTTTGATTTGAGCTTCGCAATTTGACGGGCCTGTTGGTCTAGTGGTTAGTGGCCCTGACTGCTGAGCAGGAGGTCGTGGGTTCGATTCCCACCCAGGACAAACTTTGTGTGATGAGCATGATTGTTTGTTCTGTGTCTGGGTGTGATTTATTTATAATATGTATATATTTATAAAATTATATAAGTATGTATATCAGTTGTCTGGTTACCATAACACAAGCTCTGCTTAGCTTGGGATCAGATAGCCGTGTGTGAGTTGTCCCAAGATATTTATTTATTTATTTAATACTTGAGCAGTCCAGATATAGAACTACACCATATGACTAGTCCCACCGAGAGTTGTACCCTACAACAACTGGCACTTGCCGTTGGTCATCCTACCGTCAACCGTACATGGTATGTATTGCATGGGGTTCTAAACGTGCCAAATTTATATTAAAAAGGAACTGTCTGTATGAAGTCTGTCTCCGCATTGCTGCAGTGATGCACCTGTCCAGCACCAAACGCATTAATTGAAAGAGCTCATGATTAATTCGTTTTTGTTTCCTAAATTATATGTATATATTGTAATGCTGTATAAAAATAAGGTGGTTTAAGAATAAATAAAGACAGGAAGACCTAGTGTGAGGTCAGAGGGGCGCCCTCAAGGCCGAAATTCATGTTAGGTACAAAAAATTATGATAATTTTCAATTCGTTTGCAGTGAATGTGAATCAAAGAAGATTGATTTATTGAAGGAAATATTGACAAAATTGAAGGTCGGATCTGTCGGAAATCTGTTAGAAAAGTGGTTTGAAATCGATAAATAAAGTATTCTTCGCTTACCTAATTCAGACTCCGTAACATACTGAGGTATTATAGACAGGGGATCCGAAGATTCCACTGTGTTTTCATCAAAAACCGTTTCGCCTTGCTCCATTTTGATCGACCTATCGTTAAGCAGATCATTTAAGTCTGTCACCTCCATTTTAAACACTACACAAACACTTGAAGCGAGTAAAACAACGTCTAATTAACGTATAAAAATATTTGTCTTGCGATATATCAAAAGTTTTGATCCGATTTGAAATTTTTAGGAAAAGGAAATCACTCGAATGTTCACTTCCGCGTGCGCCAAAAACGAAAAACCATAGAGTTTGACATTGACAGTGTTGACAGTTGTCGGGTGTTGGCAGTCCATCAAAATTGTTTGTGGTGTCGTCGTTGTCATTGCTGTGTAACGCCGGTTTTATACATTTTCCGCATTAACGATACGAAAATTAATCATTGTTAACCTGCTCTTATCGTGGCAAAACGATTAAAGGGCATCTAATAATCTCAGAGACTAATTTGACAGCTTATTCTAAGGTTGGACGCATAATGCCCAAGCTTAAAATAGTGTGCTTTATGTTTATGTGTGAAAACAGTTAATTTAGTCTCCGAGATTAAACAAAACACCGTAGATAGTGAGTACAATAAAATTGCAAACTGCCTCAATCATCATCATCATTTTAGCCGCTGGATGTCCACAGCTGGACATAGGCCTCCCCCATAGATTTCCATTTGCCCCTTATGGCCCAGTTGGAAACGGTCAATACTGGGGTAGTAAGTAAGCAAAAAATAAAAAGGGGAAAAATAAAAAGTCTTGATCGTACTAAAATCACTGGTTTATCTACTATTTACTCTTTAGTCATTTTATGTACATACAGATTACATTATAAATTTGAATATAAAAATAAAAACATTAAAAAAAAAAAATCTGCATATTATTATTTTATTATAAACTTATACTAAGCTATTTCTGTCTGTTTCTGTCAAATAAAACCAGAAAGGGACGGAAATAAAAACAGCTGTCAATTAAATAATCTAAAACTTCAACCCTTAAATTATCCCAGATAGGGTCAATACCAGTGTTGCGTAATTTGTTCGAACGAGTCGCTGAGAGAGGCCCTAGATCGCAAAGGGCACATGAATAGGTTTTAGTCAGTAAGAGTCTGACATTCCCTTCAGCTCCGCCCAGAGTAATTCGATGATCATCCATACGCGTGTGGAACACAACGCGCCATCGACCCGGCCCTGGTTCTGATCTGACCCACAGGTGTACTTTGGCGACAACTCTGGCACACCTCTGCCTAACCCTTCGGGGAATACTGGCGTGATGGTGTTATGTTGTTCACAGCGGATGTACCACACCGACTATATGAGCATAGTGGGACTCTTCATTCTGACGCGGAGGCGGATGTCCGTTGTTCATGAGACTTAGATCCGCGTATAGTACTTGGTTCTGAGGTGCCTGAAATAAAAAGTGCATTTACACAACTGTGTGATTTAAATACATCTATACAAATAAATACAATTAATTTTAAATTAACGCCTTTTTTCTGCCTCGCCTCGTTACTGCCTCGCTAGGGGTCTTGCGTTAGATTCCCAGGTCGAGCAAAGTGTTATTAGGTTTTTCTATGGAAGTTCCACATAACCACGTCATCTCCCCAGATGGCGAAGCATGGGAGTCCCTTACATCTCCTAAAATTGTTTGTCCGAAAATCATTATCTATAACACGTTTGATATAAACCTCAGTAACCATAATGTTAAAAATCCCGAAATTTTGTGTAACATAATTATCTTTAGTTCTAAAAGTATTCTGTCATAATATCGAGTATTATAATATTTGAAGCTCCTAATTTTACATGACCTTAAGTCATATGTCCTAAGTATTGCGTTAAATAATGTGTATTATTCCGAATGTTCATTTATAATATCTTTTTTAGTCCTAAAACATTTGCTAAAAATTAGGTTTTAGTGACAGAAACGAATCGCTGCAAAACCGAATCTACGTAGTCTTGTCTGCCCTACCCCTAGAGTGTAATTTAAAATCGCGTAGGCGCGGAGGGGCAAGGCGGCCCGCGAGCTGAGGAGCAGGTGGTTTTGACACTCGCGCGGTGGTGAGCGTGAAATCATCTGCAACGATAAGCTCGCATGGGACCGCCGGAGCCCCGCAGCGCCGGAGCCGTGACAGAAACCATGCCTGCTGCATGTTGCACGCTTGCTTGCATGCTGCTTGCTTGCTTGCATGCTGCGTGCTTGCTTGCATGCTACATGCTTGCTTGCATGCTGCATGCTTGCTTGCATGCTGCATGCTTGCTTGCATGCATGCTGGCTTGCTTGCAAAAACGATAAAAATAAAATTCTAAAATCTAAAAAAAAAATTGTTTTAAGAATATTATTATTTTAAAAAAGTGTTATGTAATTTGAATTTAGGATTTATAACTTTTATCGAAAAAGGCTTTATGTCTTTTGTATATTATTGATTGTAATATTTATGACAAACGGATTTATGACATATTATATTTAGGGATTTCAATTTTATGGCATGTGATATTAAGTTCGGGTAAGTTATCATTCGGACAAATGATGATTAGGACAAAAAAAGTTATGGCACTTTAAATTATGGATAAAAAAGTTAGGTGACACAATAGAGAACCGGCGTAGCATGCGTTAGGCACTTTCTACGCTCACAAAAAAAGAAGGGTGTCCGGAAGCGGATAAAGAAGAGGGAGCCCAGCTATCCCTTTCAGTGCCCAGCATCCGGGTGCTGGGCACTGAAAGGGCTATGCTATTCTGAAACAGGCAAATCACTTCGAAAATCATCTCGCAAGTCATCTCAATAGTCACGCTTGCTTCGCAGTTTCGCAGTATATCAAATCCTATTGGAAAACGTCATCACGAGGTGGCGCTAGGGTGTCGAACTCGCTCATTTTAAGTACCTATACGAAATTAAAATCTCACCGCGGATTCAGAAGTGATTTCGCAAATGAACTTTTAGAACTACAGAAGTGGGACGGACACACTGAATGGGGCGCGTTCCGACACTTCTTCAGCAGTAGTAGTAGAGCTCTTTGTGAAGGAGCTCGTCCGGGGAAGTACTACCACCATACCTATTTCTGCCGCAAAGCAGCGTTGCTGTATTCAGATTTGAAGGGCATGAGGGCCGATGAAATTACCAGACACATGACACATTTCATCTTCGTCTCTGGGACGGCAACGCATTTGCAAGGTCTCTAGTATTGCAGATGTGTATAGGCAGCGGTGACCACTTAACATCAGGTGGGCCGCCGTCGGCTTGTTTGCCGTCCAATGACATAAAAAACTTACATGATTATCTAATTCAACTGTTTCTTCTTCGGCGACGGAATGTTTGCACCAACGCTTTCGAAATATTACACATAGAAATATAATTAACATAAATATTCCTATGCAAGTCGTTATGATGTATATCAGCCAATTGTTTCGAGAGTTAGAAGTCGTCTGTTTTTTATTTACTGAAACAAAAACCATATTATGTTATACTGGTGACCAAAACCTAGTTTGGGCATTAGCCTTCTACAAATTCCATTCTCTTCCATTCTATTCCCTTCTTTTCCATTCTATTCCCTTCTATTCCACTCTTTTCCATTCTATTCCATTCTGTTCCACTCTATTCCATTCTGTTCCACTCTATTCCATTCTGTTCCACTCTATTCCATTCTGTTCCACTCTATTCCATTCTGTTCCACTCTATTCCATTCTGTTCCACTCTATTCCATTCTGTTCCACTCTATTCCATTCTGTTCCACTCTATTCCATTCTGTTCCACTCTATTCCATTCTGTTCCACTCTATTCCATTCTGTTCCACTCTATTCCATTCTGTTCCACTCTATTCCATTCTGTTCCATTCTATTCCATTCTGTTCCACTCTATTCCATCCTCTTCCATTCTATTCCATTCTGTTCCACTCTATTCCATTCTGTTCCACTCTATTCCATTCTGTTCCACTCTATTCCATTCTGTTCCACTCTATTCCATTCTGTTCCACTCTATTCCATTCTGTTCCATTCTCTTCCATTCTGTTCCACTCTATTCCATTCTGTTCCATTCTATTCCATTCTGTTCCACTCTATTCCATTCTGTTCCATTCTCTTCCATTCTGTTCCATTCTATTCCATTCTGTTCCACTCTATTCCATTCTGTTCCACTCTATTCCATTCTGTTCCACTCTATTCCATTCTGTTCCACTCTATTCCATTCTGTTCCATTCTATTCCATTCTGTTCCACTCTATTCCATTCTGTTCCACTCTATTCCATTCTGTTCCACTCTATTCCATTCTGTTCCACTCTATTCCATTCTGTTCCACTCTATTCCATTCCACTCTATTTAATTACATAAAGCTGGGTACTCACTTAGCAGTGTAGCACGTAACGTATCAGATACGGTATCAAGTGAGTACGTAGGCACGAGCCCGCTGCGAGCCGCTCGCGCGTGGAGCGCTGTAAGCTCGCAGTGACCCGCCGAGTGGCGGTTTCACTGCGAACACAAAGGCGGCTAGGAAGCTCGTAGCTAGATACGCGGAGGACCGTGGACGAGCCGTACCCACTCGCAGGTTGATACCGTATCTGATACGTTACGTGCTACACTGCTAAGTGAGTACCCAGCTTTAAATTCCATTCCATTTCATCCCATTCTATCCCATTCTGTCCCATTCTGTCCCATTCTGTCCCATTTATTTATTTATTTAAACTTTATGCACAAAAAAAAGTACAAAGGCGGACTTAATGCCTTAGGCATTCTCTACCAGTCAACCAAAGGTGGTGAAGAGATAACATGGCAGGTGCAAATTACCGTACAAGAGTATTATAACAATGAAATGTACACAAGTACAAAAAAAAATTAAAATACTCCATACTCTAAATTAATGTACAAAAACAATAATGTTATAATAATGCAATATATATTATTCCATATACATACATTTTTACATATATACAAACATACATATATACATCCCATCCCATTCTGTCCCATTCTGCCCCATTCTGTCCCATTCTGTCCCATCCTATCCCATCCTATCCCATTCTGTCCCATTCTGTCCCATTCTGTCCCATTCTGTCCCATTCTGTCCCATTCTGTCCCATTCTGTCCCATTCTGTCCCATCCTATCCCATTCTGTCCCATTCTGTTCCATTCTATCCCATTCCGTCCCATTCGGTCCCATTCTATCCCATTCTAGCCCATTCTGTCCCATTCTGTCCCATTCTGTCCCATCCTATCCCATTCTGTCCCATTCTGTTCCATTCTATCCCATTCCGTCCCATTCGGTCCCATTCTATCCCATTCTAGCCCATTCTGGCCCATTCAGTCCCATTCTGTCCCATTCTGTCCCATTATATCCCATTCCAACCCAATCCATTCTATAAAATTCTATTCTTACCTGAAAAGTTGTCTATCGATGTCGACTGGTATATTAGTATTGTCTTTTTTTCAACAACTCGTTTGATGTGCAACTCTTGTCCTACGTGCATAGTGTTGTAGTACAGACAACAGAGAATAGTTCCATTGTCCGCCATATTGAATTTATTTCTTTGCATTGTTGTTCCGTTAAATGTTTTTATTGTGTTATTTGTTGTATTTATGAAGCATACGTGTATATTTTTTATTTTAATCGCTGCAAAAAGAAAGTTGTAATTATTTTTTCTTTTAAGAATGACTTTATTTTTTTATTTTTTTCTGCCTCGTTAGCCTAGTGGGACTGCCTCGTTAGCCTAGTGGTCCTAAGCACGACTGCTACGCTAGAGGGCCTGGGTTCGATTCCCAGGTCGCGCAAAAAGTGTTACCTATTGGGTTTTTCTTTGAAAGTCTCAGTAGCAGCTCGGAGTTTGGATGTGTGCCCGGTTAATGGCAATAGGCTCGCGCCCTATTACATGGGACCGTATTCCCCGAAGGGTTAGGCAAAGGTGTACCAATACACCCACAGTTCGCGGATATGTTTAGGTCCCATGTAATACGCGAACACACACAAATCCTAACCCCGAGCTGCTACTGAGAAATCAATAGAAAAACCCAGTAACGCTTTTTGCTCGACCTGGGAATCGAACCTTAGACCGCTAGTAGCAGTTGCGCTTAGGCCCACTAGGCTTTGGAATTCATATGTTCCATTCTCTCCGACAATAGATCGGTCACCGATAGTCTGTCGTGGGCGGGCAGCGTACCTCAACACACGGCTACTGTACTTACATTTATTGTCCTGATTCACATATTCAAGGCAGTTAAACTGAATGTCTGTATCTTCAGAATACATCAGCGTTGTAACATTGTAGTCTTCTACTGAAACAAAACAATGAAAGTCGTGCTCACTTTAATGCTAAGGCTACGCTTTTCTTTTCATGATGGGAAATCACCAAAAGCTTTCCCCCGCTCTTCGTGTCAGACTTTTACTGACTAAAACCGGGGGCGCGGAATCTCTTTCGAACAACCCGCAGCCCCGGCAGGCGCTAATGCTACACTAAGACGCGAAGATTTAAACTCGCGTTGTCGCAATGTATCTTCGTGTTCTATCTAGGATTAAGTGTTTGGCCACATTGAAAAAATACCGGCCAAGTGCGGGTCAGACTCGCGCACGAAGAGTTCAACAGTACCATTAGTAAATCGGCAAAAAAAAAACATGTTTAAAGCTTACCCATCTCGAAAAAAAAAGGAAAAAGTTTGCTGTATGCCCCCTTTAAATATTTGTTTTATGTATTTTAATTTACTTATTAATGTTTAAAGTAAATACGCGTATATATATAAAAAAATCACGTTTGTTGTATGGGAGTCCCCTTATATACTTATTTTATTCTGTTTTTTGGTATGTGTTGACATACATAAAGGCAACAGAAACACATCATCTGTGAAAATTTCAACTGTCCTACTACCACGGTTCATAAGATACAGCCTGGTGACAGACAGACAGACGGACAGCGAAGTCTTAATAATAGGGTCTCGTTTTAACCTTTGGGCACGGAACCCTAACCTTTCCGTGACACGCTGTATATAATTAGGTCTTCTTTCTTTATCGTGTGGGCAGTAAAGTCTAACGACCCCACTCACCCTAGTGTCAGAGTTTCTAAACCGCCTCAAGGGCCTCTGACATGGTTACCGATGTCAGTGATGTCCAAGATAAACTTAGAAAGTACATTTGAATTAGAAAAAGTCACATTGGTACTTGCCCGTGCCCGGTTTCGAACCCACAACCTTGTGCATGAGAGCCGGGTGCCATAACCACTGGGCCATCGCAACACTAATATACTATAACTAGCTTTTGCCCGCGGCTTCGCTCGCGTTAAAAAGTATTATCTTTCATCCCCTATTTTACCCTCTTAGGGGTGGAATTTATCAAAATCCTTTCTTAGCGGATGCCTATGTCATAACATCTAACTGCATGCCAAATTTCAGCCCGATCCGTCCAGTGGTTTGGGCTGTGCGTTGATAGATCACTATCTCAGTCAGTCAGTCACCTTTGAATTATATATATTTAGAAGATTAAGTACTTACTATCTTTCGCTCTTACACTAAGTTTTTCAGCACAAAAATTTTTATTTTTATTATCCGTTGCTGTTAAATTAACAAAACTATTATTATCAAATTGTTCTAATTCAATAAATAACTTTATCTTTGTGTATGTATTGTGTGTCATCGGTATATCGCCAATTAAACTTTCTGAAAGAAATATCGTAGTATAAATATTTAGTCCATAATAAAATTATAACTAACATAACTATCCATTAACTGCCTCGTTAGCCAAGTGGTCCTCTGCGGGTTGTTCGAAAGAGATACCGCGCCCCCGGAACGCAAAGGGCACATGAAGGAACATAGACGGGTTTTAGTCAGTAAAAGTCTGACACTCCCTCCCGCCCCGCCCAGGGCGGGGGAAGTTATTTGATGATTTCCCGTCTATAAAAAAAAAAAAAAAAAGCCAAGTGGTCCTAAGCGCGGCTGCTATACCGTGCTGCTATGGTACAGCAGTGTGATTCTCTAAGCCTCACTTCGTAATTCGAAAGCTGAAACCTCAGTGAGATTACAAAATGGTATTCTGTTAAACACGATCACGCCGGTGACGTCACCACGGCGAACGAATGCTAAACCAATGACAAGTTGGTTCGTTATCGAAGTGAGCGCGATCACTTTAGTGAGACTCGTTTTCGAGTTTGCATTTTAGAGAATCGCACTATAGGTCTCTGGTTCGATTCCCAAATAGAGCGAAGTGTTATTGGGTTTTTCTATGAAATTCTCAGTAGCAGCTCGGAGTTTGGATTTGTGCCCGGTTAATGGCAATAGGCTCGCCCCCTATTACATGGGACCTAAACATACCGGCGAACTGTGGGTGAACATTGATACAACCCTGCCCAACCCTTCGGGGAATCAGTGATGATGGAAAACCGTAATGAAGAGATATGGAGGTTTTTAATACTTTTCCGTTCAGTGCGCTCTTATTCCTTCTGTATCATTCTCAGCGGTTGGTATTACTTTTTTTTTTTATTGACTGGAAATCATCAAATAACTTCCCCCGCCCTGGGCGGGGCGGGAGGGAGTGTCAGACTTTTACTGACTAAAACCCGTCTATGTTCCTTCATGTGCCCTTTGCGTTCCGGGGGCGCGGTATCTCTTTCGAACAACCCGCAGCCCCGGCAGGCATCGGCCCTCAGTGGCCCCAACCAATTTTGCTGACATCTCTTTGAGGCGCGCGTGGAACACGAACGCGCCGTCGACACGGTTTGTCGTTGTTGGTTGGTATCACTTAGATTACACTCGATAGAGAAGACACAAGCATTGATCACCACGCTTGCTCAAGCCGGATTTGCGAAGTACTCACCACTGCCATAGGCCTGATACCATTTGTAAAATTCCTTAGGTGCGTTAGATATCGTCCTAATAAATTGTAATCCTTTAATCTTGCAATCAGAGGCATAACATGGACATGCACATGACGTTTGTTCTGAAACAATAAAAGCAACCAAGCTCAACCTTCAAGTCACACCTTCTCTAAAAAAGCACTTTATTTTACCCATGAAAACCGATTAATTTTCAATTTATTGTAAAATTAGATTTTTACTTACTTCAAAATCAATAAATAGTCAATTGAGTAGACCACGTAGTGACGTCACAGCGTGCTATTGCCATACAAAATCTATGGGAGAATCGCGTTTTGACAGTTTAAAAAAAGGATGTCAATTGATGGTGGTAGACACTACCCAATTGGGTAGATGACACCACTAATCAATTGACGTACTGTTCATAAGCCGTCAAAACGCGATTCCTCTATAGATTTTTTATGACGGTTACTAAACTATGACGTCACTTTTTTTGTCATCTCAATTCACTGACTATTTATTGATTTTAATGATTATAAGTCAAATTTTATAGTTAAGTATTTAAAAAATCATCGGATTTTTTGGGCTGAAAAAAACTGTTTTTTTTTTTGTGAAGGATTGTTTATATAAGCCCACGGCCCACCTGATGTTAAGTGGTTAGTGGTTACTGCTGCCTATAGACATATGCAATACCATAGAGGCCTTGCAGATGCGTTGCCACCCCAGAGACAGAGTTGAAACGTCTCATGTGCCTGTAATTACACCGGCACCCATACTCTTCAAACCGGAACACAGTAACGCTGCTTTGCGGCAGAAAAAGGTATGGTGGCAGTACTTCCCCGGACGAGCTCCTTCACAAAGAGCTCTACTACTACTTTTAATGTCGTGGGTCCTAGAATTTCTACGTAGATTTCTCTAAGCGGTTGGTTGACACTTCTCGTGATCTAGGTAAGGGCTAACTTGTACCTTGGCCAGAGGGCATTGCTATCCAACGTGGCAATGCCGCCAGTCTTTTGGGCACCTTTCCGGTTAACGGCGATGCGGAGGATTTTATCTTTTTTTTTATACCACTTTAGGTGGCAGACAAGCTAACGGCCCGCCTGATGTTAAGCGGTCACCGCTGCCTATGGACACCAAGGAATTTTTTGATGCCATAGATTTAGTTTTCTTTTTTTTATTATTATGAAGGTTTTTTTTTTAATTAAATTTTAAGGCAAAATGATTAATGAATAGTTAGAAAATAAATTCTATGTAGATAGGTACTTAGATAGTTTATAAAAGTTTACCTTTACAGTGCTTTTTCAGATCCACAACGATACTACAAGTCTTTGGCGCCAGACAATCGCCGGTATCTGAAAGAAAAAATAAACTATTTAATGATGGGCCAATGAGGTGGGTGAAGTTGCGTGGTCGAGAGATGTCGCTACACGCCACGCCACACGCTTGTAGTTCGCATGTTGTGCGCTAGATGTCGCCACAAGACATGTAACGAATCAAAATCACGTTTTGTTTAATCTGTGGAGGCATGATAAACAGTGTAAAGTCTCTCATCCGAGATTGAAAATCGGATGTTGTGTCTGGTGGGCTACTACTGCCCCACGGTTGTTTTCGGGATTTTGTAAATTTTAACGTCGCGAATATAAAATGAACGAATATAACGCGATCTAGGCAACGCCAGTTCGTCCCAGTGTTCCGCATGTTGAGCGATAGATGTCGCTATAAATCTAAATAATTTGATAAAAACTTAAGTAGTTGAAAAGTGTGGGTGCGGCCAATATGTAAACAGCTGCAGGGGGAGGAGGGGCCCGGGTCGAGGCCTGTCGGGGGAGCGGTGAATGCTTACGCGAATCCCGTACCCCCGGCCATGGGCAGAAGTGGAACACCGCGTTGGTTTTAGCCGGTAAGAGTCCGGCATGCCCCTCTGTCATCCCCACGACAGAGCAAGTACGACACAGACGGACGGATAGCAACGGCGCCAAAAAAAAATACCAGTGTGCTTTATACCACACGACTAAAGTAAAACTTCTTTAGCTCCATCTAGTAACTAAGAGGAAGAGAGAAAGAAAATGTGCGCGCGCACCGTTGCCCCTACAGATAATACGAAACGTAATGGTGGGTCCACACGATACAGACTTTTGTATGTACAGATATCTGCACAGACTATAAAGTCTGAGTAAAAATTTTTACTCAGAGGTCTTTACCAAATTTCTGTGCAGACTTTTCATCAGTTCAGACTTCGATTTTAATGAATAAATTAAGTAATTCAATAATCATGAGTTTTGCTCCGACAATCGTACAGACATGTACGCAGACTTCCGACTTTTCTGGTACACCGACATTTGTCTGTACTGATTTGTTGTACAGACAAAATTCAATAGAAGTCTGTGTTAAGTCTGTATCGTGTGGACCCACCATAACTCTCTCTCTTTCTATCTTCACTAACTTTTATCTCCTTCTCACCTTTCGTTCATCTCGTCTGATTTCACTTTTCGTAACGCTCTGTCACGCATTCACCTGCTTGCGTGCGTAAAGAAGTTTTACTTCAAAGATAGGTAAGTTAAAGTTTACTTTCATCAAAATCGCTAAATATATTTAGCGCAAAATGTGTTAAAATTATCATTCTGTCACTGTCACCTAACAATGTGACACGGATGCAATGATGCTGTAAATACGATTAGGCACTAAATGTGTGTAGCGACATCTATCGCACAGCCTGCGAACTACTACGGCAAAACTGACGTTGCCTAGATCGCGCTATCAAAGTTCTCCGCGACATTAGCATAACATACAAAATCCCGACATCAACCGTCGGGCAGTAGCCCACCAGATACAACACCTGTCTGGTCGGAGGATCCTCCCTTTACAATGGGGTATGAGAAACTTTACACCCTGTTTCTTAAATGTATTTAGCGCGTTTGGTGAACGTGGGTCTTAATGTTATTTTTAAGTCTTACCAGCAATGTCTAAGCCTCCATAATGAGTATAATGTTCTCCATAACTGTGATATACCTTAGACAAGGATAACTTAGTCCATCCTTCCGCTACTCTTGTTGCGAAACAGAAACCAGTTCGGTTATGTAGTTCTATGTCAACGTAAATATTATTGTACATCAAACTTTTCAAGATCATGAATTTGACTTCTTTCGGTTTTGTATTTGTAGTAAATTTTACTTCCTGTGGCCGTTTATCTGGAACAGATTAGAAATATTGTATTTAAATAAAATAATTAAATAAATTAAATAATATATACATACATACATACAATCACGCCTGTATTCCCCGAAGGGCTAGGCAGAGGTGTATCAATGTACAACATCAGTTCGCCGATATGCTTTCAGGACCCATGTAACAGGGGGCGACCCTATTGCCATTAACCGGGCACAAATCTTGACTCCGAGCTGCTACTGAGAATTTCATAGAAGAACCCAATAACACTTTTTGCTCGACTTGGGAATCGAACCCAAGACCTCTAGCGTAGCAGTCGCTCTTAGGATAACTAGACTACCGAGGTAGTATTTAAATAAAATGTTATCTAATAATAATATTGTCCAGACAGAATTCGGTAATGGCGGTCAATCTCTTTATTCTTTCTTTTGTTTTAAAAAATGCTGTGCCCCACACAAGTAATTTCTCCTGTATCGTAGAGAGTTTAGAAATATATTAATTCTTATGCACAATCAGATCTTAAATTATAATATTTAAATTCTTCAAATACGCAGGAGATAATTATTATAAAGCATTTAACAAAGTGTGGACGCAAACACAGGTGCACTCCCTGTTCCCTCACTCTCATAGTCCGATGGGACGGCAATCCGACACGACCGGGAAGAGATCAGGCGCAAGACCAACTGCTTTACGTGCTTTCCGAGACACGGGTGCGTCACAACACCAACATCCAAACTCCGGGATGAGAAATTCTTAATGGAAAAACCCAATAAAAGAAAGCAAGATGGAGCGCACACACTTCTTGTGCAGTGGAGGTATGAGAAAAAGGGTGTAAAGTTTCTCATCCTCGAATGAAAAGGAGGATCCTCCGAGCAGACGGGTGTTGTGTCTAGTGGGCTACTGCCCGACGGTTGTTGTCGGGATTTTTTATAAGCTAACGTCGCGCGTCGCGGAGAACTTTGCTAGCGCGATCTAGGCAACGTCAGTTTTGCCGTAGTAGTTCGCATGTTGACCGATAGATGTCGCTACATGCACTATAATATCTCCTGCGTACTTATTAGCCGCTGTTAGAGATGTGGCAACTCGACTTACTAACTCGAGTCAACTCGAGTTGTGTTAAAAATAAAGTCTCCAATTAGAAAGGTAAAAAAAGGTACAACCTTCTTATTTCATTCATATCTACGAAGTTTAGCAATGATAATTGTCCTAACAGAGAGTTGGATCTAAGAACAAGTTAGTAAAAAAAAAAATTTGTAACAAATCACACTTAGTGAATATAATATAATAAATATAATATACCATCACGCCTGTATTCCTCGAAGGGTTAGGCAGAGGTGTACCAATGTACGCCCACAGTTCGCCGGTATATTTAGGTCCCATGTAATAGGGGGCGAGCCTATTGCCACTAAACGGGCACAAATCCAAACTCCGAGCTGCTACTGAGATTTTCATAGAAAAACCCAATAACACTTTTTGCTCGACCCGGGAATCAAACTAGGACCTCTAGCGTAGCAGTCGCGCTCAGGAACACTAGACCAACGAGGCAGTTCACACTTAGTTACTTCCTGCTAACTCGAGTTGTGTAACTCCAATTCAATTCAGAGTTACCTGAATTTCAACTCGAGTTAACTCGAATTGTGTTTTTTCCGAGTTGGCACATCTCTAGCCGCTGTGGCCTTAATCGATCTGGAGAATAACTACATACATAGACTGATGCCTACTACCCAATCTTACAAACTTACCAGTTTGATATTTCACATACACAGCGGTCACACTCGGGTTCACCTTCACCGTTATTCCCATAAGTAAAAAATCTTTGTTTTGTTCATAAACGAATTTGTGTGGATACAGTGATGATATTGATAATGATACTGGATCATCTGAAAAATAATAATATACCATCACGCCTGTATTCCCCGCAGGGTAAGGCAGAGGTGTACCAATGTACACCCAACAGATAATAAGAAAGAAGATTTTTTATATTTCTGTGGCACACCCGTAGTTCGCCGGTAGGTTTAGGTCCCATGTAATAGGGGGCGAGCCTATTGCCAAAACCTAACTCCGAGCTGCTACTGAGAATTCCACAGCAAAACGCAATAACACTTTGCTTGACTGGGAATTGAACACAAGATCTCTAGCGCAGCAGCCGCGTTTGGGACCGCTATGCTAACGAGCCAGTTAATAACAAAAATAAGGCTAAAATAATAATATTAGCCTATTATTGTCCTATTATAAGGCAAAGTCTGCCTCGATGGCCTAGTGGTCCTAAGCGCGACTGCTACGCTAGAGGTCTTGGGTTCGATTCCCAGGTCGATCAAAAAGTGTTATTGGGTTTTTCTATGAAATTCTCAGTAGCAGCTCGAAGTTAGGATTCATGCCCGGTTAATGGCAATAGGCTCGCCCCCTATTACATGGGACCTTAACAAAACATACCGGCGAACTGTGGGTGTACATTGGTGTACCTCTGCCTAACCCTTAGGGGAATACAAGCGTGATGGTAGAAGGCAGAAGCTAGTCTACACGGATATTATAAAAAGGAAATATTTTTTGTTTGTTTGTATCGAATATGCCCCGGAACAACTGGGCCGATTTTAACAATTTTTCACCAATAGATAACTACATTATTCCTGATTAACTTATGTTATCCAACATCACGCTGTGACCCACGAGAGCGGAGCAGTAACCACAGCCAGAACGCGAGTGAAATAATCCACGCGAACGAAGTCGTAGGCAGTTCACTAGTCAATAACATTTATACAATACTAGCTTTTGCCCGCGACTTCGTCCGCGTGGATTAATAGTTCCCGTTCCCGGGGGATTTCCGGGATGAAAACTATCCTAGGCCTTTCTCGGATCCCAGACTATATCTGTACCAAATTTCATTGAAATCGGTTCAGTGGTTTAGGCGTGAAGAAGAGACAAACAGACATACAGAGTTACTTTCGCATTTATAATATTAGTAAGGATTTACTTACCTAAAATGTTGTAATAATCATGAGTAAAACAAACAATATTGGTCACCACTGTCGTCAAAAAAATATACGGAATCGAATTCATTGTTAGAATGTTTTGTTAATTAACATAATCACTGCTTTTTCGCGAAATTATTAAAACTATTTTTCAACTACAGCCGCAGTTGCTAGTAATACTCGTATTTAAGACTGTTTGTGTGGAATAATTACAATAATATATTTGTAATGACTAAGGCAACTACCTACCTACTATATTGTTAACAAATTTTCCTCCCATTTGTGTGATCATCAGAGGGCTTCGAAGAGGGAAGGGAGGGGGAAACGGAGGATCACGACAGTATTTATTTACATAGGTACATACATACCATCACGCTTGTATTTCCCGAAAGGTCAGAGGTACCAATGTACACCCACAATTCGCCGGTATGTTTTAGGTCCCATGTGAGGCGCCCGCCTCTCATGCACGAGGTTGTGGGTTCGCAACTGGGCACGGGCAAGTACCAATGTAACTTTTTCTAATTCATATGTACTTTCTAAGCTTATCTTGGACATCACTGACATCGGAAACCATGTCAGAGGCCCTTGAGGCGGTTTAGAAACTCTGACACTAGGGTGTGTGGGGTCGTTAGACCTTACTGCCCACACGATAAAGAAAGAAGCCTAGTGGTCGCAAATGCGATTGCTGAAAACGGGATCCAAGATTCAATTTGTGGGTCGGGCAAAATGTTGTTGGGTGTTTCATAAAGAATAGTTAATGTAGTAGAGCTCTTTGTGAAGGAGCTCGTCCGGAGAAGTACTACCACCGCTATTTCTGTCGCAAAGCATCGTTGCTGTGTTCCGGTTCGAAGGGTGTGGGACTGTGGGTGCAGTAAACACGAGCCTTTGGTCGCGGTTGTAATTGGCAGATCTTTGGCAGTCGTTACGGATACTAACAAGCCGGGAAATTTGACAACCAGTCTTGCCAGGAGGTATCGTGTTGCCCAGTTACTGGGTTGTGGAGGTCAGATAGGCAGTCGCTCCATGTACAACACTGCTATTCAGCTGCATTCGGTTAGGCTGAAAGCCGACTCTAACATAGTTTAGAAAAGTCTAGGCAGATAAATTGTAGTCAAAATCTATACATGTAAAAAAATGTAATCCTCCAGACCGATTCCGGCCACGGCGGCTAATCTTAATGCAGACTAGCCACGTACGCAGGAGATATTATAGTGCACAAGTGTGTGCGCAAACACAGGTGCACTCCCTCTTCCCTAACTCTCATAGCCCGATGGGACGGCAATCCGACACGACCGGCGAGAGATTAGGCGCAGGACCAACGGCTTTACGTGCTTTCCGAGGCACGGGGGTGTCACACCACCAACTTCCAAACTCCGAGCTGGTACTGAGAAATTCCTAATGGAAAAACCCACTAACACTTTTTGCCCGACCTGGGAATCGAACCCGGGACCCCTTGCTCAGCAGTCGCGCTTGCGACCACGAGACCAACGGGGCAGTCATACAATAAAACATATAATAAAATCGTAACGAGGCCAATTCTGTACATTCAATATTTTTTATAAAGAGTAATTCTCACATGTTAAATACTTTATACTGAACCCAAAAAAATGGTTTTTAGAATGTTTGTCTGTTTGTTTGTTTGTATGTACGCGCATAACTTTTTAATTCCTGCACCGATTTGAACAAAACTTTTTGCATTGTGTTGGCAGTAATCTGAGCTGTAATCTTAGGTACAATTCATCACGCTATGTCACATAGAGGTTAGACAGAAACAGTATGAACACTATTAACTTAAAAATACTGAACGCGAACGAAGTCGCAGGCAACAGCTAGTGTTGAATAAAATAAATAAGTATTATGATTTTATATTAGTGTGGTGAGCAACAATAAGAAATGTTTTGTCCTGTTCTAATTAAGGAAAACGATAGAATATAGGCTAATTAGTTATGGAATAATAAACCAATATTTATATTTATCATAATTACACACACAAATGGCACACCATCCTTATCTTTACATAGTACTAGCACTACTCAGACACTAGGGTGTGTGGCCCTAGTGTCTGAGTTTCTAAACCGCCTCAATGGCCTCTGACATGGTTACCGATGTCAATGATATCCAAGATAAACTTGGAAAGTACATATGAATTAGAAAAAGTCACATTGGTACTTGCCCGTGCCCGGTTGCGAACCCACAACCTCGTGCATGAGAGGCGGGTGCCTTAACCCGTGGGCCATCACGATTGCCATTGGGCTAACAAGACATGATTGGACAATAAACCCACGAACAGTTAATTATTAATTTAATATACTTATTATAAATATGTATTTATAACTATTTTCCTTAAAACGTTTGCCTACTGAAATGAAATCGGTTATTTCTTAAGGAGTTTGCCCACTATAGGTATTACTCAGTTAACATTTCTGTATTTAAATGCCACGTTGGTCTCGTGGTCACAAGCGCGACTGATGAGCGTGGGGTTCTGGATACGATTACGGGGTCGGGCAAAAAGTGTTAAGTATTGGATTTTTCCATTAGGAATTTCTCAGTAGCAGCCCGGAGTTTGGAAATTGGTGGTGTGACACCCCCGTTTCTCGGAAAGCACGTAAAGCCTTTGGTCCTGCGCCTGATCTCTCTCTGGTTGTGGGAAAAGGGAAGAGGGGGTGCACCTGCTGTGTTTGGGCACACACTTGTGCACTTAATTATCTCCTGCCCCGTTGGTCTCGTTGTCGCCAGCGCAACTGCCGAGCAAGGGGTCCCGGGTTCGATTCCCAGGTCGAGCAAAAAGTGTTATTGGGTTTTTCTATGAAATTCTCAGTAGCAGCTCGGAGTTTGGATTTGTGCCTGGTTAATGGCAATAGGCTCGCCCCCTATTACATGGGACTTAAATATACCTGCGAACGTGGGTGTGCATTGGTACACCCGCCACCCTGGTGTGAGGGTATATATATTTATTTACAGTTGGAATATTTATAACAACCTGGTGTCTGCAACTCCACGTCTTTCCGCGTATTTCATTAATAGGTACCTACCATAACTTTTGACTTTGACTTTAGTCATATTTTTAACAAAGTCAAAATCAAAGTCAAAAAGTACGCAACGGTATAGTGGGCAGTCTCCTTTATTGTAACATGAAGTTGCCACACACTCATATTTTAGACGTCTAATGAATCTGTCTTATTGTTTACCGATGTTCATTAAAATTTAAGTGGTTTATCTAATTGTTGTACTGCAAACTTAATTATGTTTACAGTTTTATTAATATTGTTAGGTTTAGTTTATCATTCGGAAGCAAGTTACATGTTAGAAACAAACAGTTCAGGTATGTAATTATTATAGTTTAATGTAGCTACCTTTTAAAACTCCGACTCAAAAAGAGGGGTGTTATAAGTTTGACGTGTCTTTGTGTCTATCTGTGGCACCGTAGCTCTTAAACGGGTGAACCGATTTGAGTGCGGTTTTTTTTATTTGAAAGCAGGTTTCCTAGCGATGGTTCTTAGATATTTTTTATCAAAATCGGTTCAGCCGTTTCAAGGTTATCAGCTCTTTTGTTAGCTGCGGTAGGAATCTTTTTTTCTTCTGTCGGGGATTACTTAATTTTTTTTTGTGTTATAAAGAAACGGTCAAGTTTAAGTTGGATTTGTAGGTATGTGAAGAGTTTTACCAGAAGCTGTGTGATTCTGTAAGACCTCGTTCTAAACTTCGAATCTGCCGTGCGATTCTCTAACATATTTCAACGCTGCGCTCGACGTCGAGCTCGTCGACGACACTACTGTCAAATCAACTTTACGCACAACGCATAGAGTTGATTTTACCGAAGTTTCGTCAACCAGCTCGACGTCGAGCGCAGCGCTGAAATATGTTAGAGAATCGCACGGCTGAATCCACTGTGACTTTCTTGATTGGCATACTAAAAACTCGGTTGATCATTCGAATTTACACTAGCGCCACTCTTGCGAGCGTGTCAGAGAGTTGAACTAAATTGACGGGGAAATTTTAACAGATAAAGTATGAGATCACGTACAGGTTAGTAAGTTTGGGCATAGGGTAACAGATTTTAAAACCGGCTTGGTAAAGACAGATTAGCGTAATATTTGGAGGTGTTGGTCTCGTAATTTCGGTCGCGTAATTTCTGCTACATTCGGTTTCATACAAAACTCCTGTTTCGTTCTCACGGCGACGCAAAATCATCGAACCCTAGGCCTCTAGCGTAGCAGTCGCGTTTAGCACCACTAGGCTAACGAGGCAGGGCAGTTATTCATTAAACACTTACTATATACTACACTACTATACCACTACACACACACACGCTATATATTACTTACTTACACTTGTAGGTAAATAAACAGATTATCATAATTTTCAGAATCAGTAGTATTAACGAAAGGAGTAAAGACGCTCGTACGTAGCTCTATTATCAATCCTTGGCAAGACTCTGGACGCCTGGTGGTATACCAGAGTTGGATCCAAGTCTACAATGGAGATACAAGTAAGCACAACGAACTTTATAGTAAAGTACCTACTAGTAGTAGAGCTCTTTGTGAAGGAGCTCGTCCGGGGAAGTACTACCACCATACCTATTTCTGCTGCAAAACAGCGTTGATGTGTTCCGGTTTCAAGAGTGTAATTACAGGCACATGAGACGTTTCAACTTTGTCTCTGGGATGGCAACGCATTTGCAAGGTCTCTGGTATTGCAGATGTCTATAGGCAGCGGTGACCACTTAACATCAGATGGGCCGTCGCCGTCGGCTTGTTTGCCATCCAAGATTTTTTTTCTTTAAAAGAAAAAAAAAAGTTTTAGATACTGCCCGCCACTTCTTGAGTGTGGATCGTTTTTAGTTCTGCGTAGTTCCCATGTGTCGTAGCGTAATGTTATATAGCCTACAACAAAACCCTCAAGAATCATCCCCATGAATCTGGCCATCATATTCAAAAATCAAACAGAAATAGGTTTGGAGGTAGTACTTCCCCGGACGAGCTCCTGCACAAAGAGCTCTACTACTACTAATATTTCTTGTTGTCCTGTTTCAGACCATTTTGTTAGTAAATTACGGCAGATAGAGGCTTATAGTACTAAGTTAAAGATTAATCTGGAGAAGTTTGACAACAATACTATAATATATTCATCGTTTAGTATTTATAATGCTTCGAATAATTATGAACAGATATTTCTAAGATTGTCAGGCGATAAAGAGAAAGTTATCTATGTTGATGCTGATTATCGTAAGTCTGTTTTCTTTTTTTTAACCCACTTCAAAAATAAGGACATTTTTCTCAATGCGTCGGGAATTTTTTATTTTATTTATGTTCCCCGATACCCTAAGATTCAGCAACCGTTCTCCTACGACCGATTCGCCATTGGACTGTTCGTCCAAACGAATGGGTTTGTCGAAAAAAAAATTTTTAGTTTCTGTTGTAAGTATGGAAAACCCCCGAAATTTATTGTTTTTTTTCTATTTTTGTACGAAAATCTTGATGCGGTTCACAGAATACATCTACTTACCAAGTTTCAACAGCATAGCTGTGGCATAGCTCTTATAGTTTCGGAAAAAAGCATGGAAGCCGGTGGCAATATAAAACTTCAAACAAAAGCAAAGCTGCCGATTTCCAACGCTAAAGTTATTTTTCAACTTAGTTTTTGAAGCCGGTTGTCTTTTATGTAAAAAAAAAATTGTTAGTATACAAGAAAGTAGTGTAGACCTTCAATTATATTCTGTAATTTATTTCAGGTCATTATCAAATTGACAAAGTTTTTTCTTATGATAACCCAGCAACGATCAAATTCACCTGCAAACAATATTCGAAGATTTCCGACAGTAAGTTTCAATTCATTCATTCATTCATTCATTCGTTCGTTCGTTCTATAGAAGAGTGTTGGTACAGGAGATGCTATTTATACGTTAATTAATGATGTAGTAAATAAAGTTAATTGTAAAAAGAAGGTAGCTGGTATCTTCCTAGACTTAAGCTCAGCTTTTGATACTATTGACCATGAATTACTCATCACAAAAATTGAGCACTACGGTGTAAGAGGTAAAGCTTTGAAACTCTTCTCTTCATATTTGAAAAATAGGAAAATGTTTGTCGATGTCGAAAAGACCCAATTGAACGGGTACAAAAATAGTTACAAGTCATCCATGATCAATGTTGCAGCCGGTGTGCCTCAAGGATCAATTTTGGGACCTTTATTATTCATCGTATTCACAAATGACCTAATAAATTATGTAGACACAATATTACCTGATACTAGACTCACAGTTTTTGCGGATGACACAAATGCGATAGTATCAGCTAATGACATCCTTGCACTTAGTGTCGAAGTTAATGCGGCTCTAGCGGTGTTTCATTCTTGGTTTACCGCAAATAAACTCACGGTAAACACGAATAAAACCAATATAATGTTATTTAAAACGACTGCGCGGAATAAAGATTGTATAGACATTAAACTAAATAAGGTTAAGGTCGAGCTTGTCCGGGAAGTCAAGTTTTTAGGAATATATATAGACGATTTATTAACCTGGAAAAAAGAACTAGTAGCACTGGATTCATCCATATCATCGGCTTGCTATGCCATTAGAATTCTTAGGAACGAAGTGAGTGTAGAACACTTGAAATTGGTTTACTACGCGTTAATAGAGTCAAGACTACGGTACAGCATACAATTTTGGGGTAACAGCTACAATTACAATTTCCAAAGAGCATTCATTCTGCAGAAAAGAGCAATTCGAACCATTGTCCGTATTTCCCAACAAGAGAGTTGTCAACCATATTTTAAAGATCTTGGCATTCTCACTGTACCCGGACTTTACATATTGGTACTTTTGACCACTTTTAAAAAATATATCCATGATTATGAATCTAATGAAGGCAGACTGGTAAGGGAAAAAAGCCGTAGAAAAGACTTTGATAGTAAAATCTTCCCACTATTTAACATTGTTAAACATAGTCCACTATACCAGGCAGTTAAAATATTCAATAGGTTACCGCTTGAATTAAAAACCACACTATACACAAGCTCTTTCAAAGCAAGGCTCAAGGCATTCTTGTTGGAGAGATGTCTCTACTCTATAGATGATCTCTAACCATTTAATGACATTGTTATATTTTGACAACATTGCTTTTTTTTTTCTCTTTTTCCCCCCATTGCTCCAATGACATTGTTATTAATTTACCTTTTAATTTCTTTGTTCTTTTTTTTATTTAATTTTATTGTAATGTTGTAATGTAATCACTTATTCATATATTTTGTGCTGCTTGTTTTTGTTTTTATTTTTGTTTTTATTTTTAAAATTCACATACAATGTAAATTGTTTTTTGAATAAATGAACTGAACTGAACTGAACTATAGGACTTTAACCTAAACATACATACATACTACCACGCTTTTTTTATAGATGGGAAATCATCAAATAACTTCCCCCGCCCTGGGCGGGGCGGGAGGGAGTGTCAGACTTTTAATGACTAAAACCCATGTATGTTCCTTCATGTGCCCTTTGCGTTCCGGGGGCGCGGTATCCCTTTCGAACAACCCGCAGCCCCGGCAGGCATCGGCCCTTAGTGGCCCCTCCAATACCACCACGCCTGTATTCCCATTGGTGCATGCACAGTTCGCCGGTATGTTTAGGTCCCATGTAATAGGGGGCGAGCCTATTGCCATTATCCGGGCACAAATCCTAACGCCGAGCTGCTACTAAGGATTTCATAGAAAAACCCAACAATACTTTGCTCGAACTGGGAATCGAAGCCAAGACCTCTAGCGTAGCAATCGCGCTTAGGATCGCTAGCTCGACGAGGCAGTTTTAATAATTGCGTAATATAATTAGATTAACAGTAAATAATTATTTGCACATATTATTAGGTTTTTTTTTTGTCCCTATTACATTGGACCTAAATATTCCGGCGAACTGTGGGTGTACATTGGTACACCTCTGCCTATCTCTTCGGGGAATACAGGCGTGATGGTGATGGTACTTTGTATTTATTTGTAACTAACATATTTTTATACCTTCTTGTATCATCATCATCTGCTTAGCCTTTTCCCAACTATGTTGGGGTCGGCTTCCAGTCTAACCGGATGTAGCTGAATACTAATGTTTTACACGGAGCGACTGCCTATCTGACCTGCACAACCCAGTAACTGGGCGACACAATACCTCTTGACTCCTCTTAGACTGGTTGTCAGACTTCTTGGCTTCTGACTATCCGTAACGTGCTTTCCGAGGCACGGGGGTGTCACACCACCAACTTCCAAACTCCGGGCTGCTACTGAGAAATTCCTAGTGGAAAAACCCAATAACACTTTTTGCCCGACCTGGGAATCGAACCCGGGACCCCTTGCACAGCAGTCGCACTTGCGACCACGAGATCAACAAGGCAGTCCTAGTTTACACCTTCCTGTATAGCGAGAATTAATTATTTGATTGAACTTGTTCCAGATGTTCAAGCAGGTTGGATAAATCCTTCAGGCGACCAGTTTTTTCCATATAATGATACTGAAATTGTAATTACCTTGTCCGAAGAACACAATGGGTCTATGCTTTGCTGCCTATACTACACATACACTGTATGTTCTAAAAATAATGACAAGATTTTTGAACGTTTTGTTAAGGATAAAACCCAGTTGATAGTTCGTAAAGAAATTAATCCCGGTAAGTGAATAATATTTCTTATTAATAATACACATGTAGCGACATCTATCGTTCAACATGCGAACTAGGACCGATTTCACATTTAGGCGACTTTAGCAGCGCGGCTGTCGCACGACTGTCGCCCCGTCAGAATTTCATAATAAAAAAACAGAAGAGCTGTCGCCCACAGCATCTACTATAATGGTGGCGGTGGAATGAAACCAACGTTGATGACAGATCGGGTTTATTTACTTTACTTCAAACACTTGACAGACTATGCAAACAAAGGTTAACAGAAGGTTAGACCTATGAGTGGCTCTCGGGATGGACTGCGGGGCTTTTTTTTTTTTTTTTTTTTTATAGACGGGAAATCATCAAATAACTTCCCCCGCCCTGGGCGGGGCGGGAGGGAGTGTCAGACTTTTACTGACTAAAACCCGTCTATGTTCCTTCATGTGCCCTTTGCGTTCCGGGGGCGCGGTATCTCTTTCGAACAACCCGCAGCCCCGGCAGGCATCGGCCCTCAGTGGCCCCATCCAATTTTGCTGACATCTCTTTGAGGCGCGCGTGGAACACGAACGCGCCGTCGACACGGTCTGTCGCTAGTGAACGTACGGACGGTGAGCTACCCATTGCTCACCGTCCACAGACCCGCGTCTACGGTGGCCGGGAGTCGTCACGTGGCTCCCGACGCCCGGATCGTCTACCGCGGCGGCCGCTGGGACGGGGTACCCTCCTTTCCCTCTCCCGTCCCGCCGCCTCCTTCTCTAGCATTACAGCTTCGCAGAAGGAGGCGACTGCTTCCCATTCCCCCTCGCTCCGGACCATGGCCTGAACCAGTGCCGGACGCGAGAGGGCGCCGCCGCCGATGGCCGCCTCGAGGACTCGGCGGTGCTCGGCCCAAGCAGGGCACACCGCCAAAGTATGCTCCACCGTGTCCTCGGGGCGATCCTCACAATGGTGACACCCGGGCGATTCCTCCCGCCCGATGAGGTGCAGGAACCTCCCGAAACATCCGTGTCCGGTGAGGACCTGCGTCAGGCGGTAGGTGAGGGCGCCGTGGCGCCGCTCCAGCCACTCCTCAAAGAGGGGACTTACCGCCTCAATCGAGGCGTGCCCTGCACGAGGCTGCGACAGTCGTTCTCTCCATGTCGCCATGAGATTGAGCCGGAGTTCCGTCCGCTGGGCGGCAATTTGCCGCGGCAGCGGAGTTTCGCCCCGGCCCAGCGCCTCCGCGCGCCACTCGTGTAGGCGCGCGAGGACCAGCGCCTCCAGATCCCATGGCGGCAATCCGGCAAGGAGGCTCGCTGCCTCGCCGGAGATCGTGCGGTATCCGCGGATGACCCTTATGGCGATCACCCGCTGGGACGCGTTTAGGTAATGGGCGGCAAGCCGCCTCAAGCCCCGCGCCCACACCGGGGCCCCGTAAAGGGCCATCGAACGCACGACCCCGGCGTAGAGCCTCCGGCAGGAGGCGTTTGGCCCCCTCAAATTGGGCAAGAGCCGCTTAAGAGCGGCCGACGCCCGTGCCAACTTGGGAGCCAAACGTCGGAAATGTTCCACGAAGTTCCATCGGCTGTCGAGGACAAGTCCCAGGTACTTCATCGTCGACCCGACGCCGACGGAAACCCCTCCTACCGTGATTTGGGATCCCGACGGTGGCGCGTTCCGAGGCCCATGAAAACACAGGACCTCGGACTTGTGCAAGGCCACCTCGAGACCCAATTGCCGGATCCTCTCGACGACTATCGCAACCCCGCGTGTCATAAGGTCGGCCGCCGCCTCGTGCGACCACCCCTGCGCCAGGACCAACGTGTCATCAGCGTAGCACACTACGCTGGCGCCCTCGGGGAGGTCAGCACGTAGCACCCAGTCGTAGCCGATGTTCCACAGGAGCGGCCCCAGCACCGATCCCTGCGGAACACCGCACGACATCTCTCGCCGGTTCCATTCACCATTTCGACCAGGGTAGATCACGGCTCTATCACACAGATAGGCCCCGACCACCCGACGGAGGTAGTTCGGCACCCGGTGGTACCGGAGTGCCTCCCTAATGCAGGACCAGGGCAGGGAGTTAAACGCATTGGCGATGTCCAGCGACACCGCCAGCACAACCCTGCCCCGGGACACAGCATCCCCCGCCGAGAGAGCTCTGACGCGCATGATGGCATCCACCGTAGAGCGCCCCCTGCGGAAGCCGAACTGGCAGTCCGCAAGGTCCGGCCCCATCCCAGACAGGTGCCCGACGAGGCGGCCCGCAATCACTCTTTCAAAGAGCTTGCCCACCTCGTCGAGCAGCACGATGGGCCGGTATGCGGACGGTGAGTCCGCAGGGCGCCCAGGCTTCCGAATGAGGACCAGCTTCCCCGTCTTCCAACGAAGTGGGAACTGGCCCCTCTCCAAACATGCGCTTAGGAGCCCCTCCAATCGGGGCCCTAGAGCCTCTGAGGCCAGGACCCAGGCTTTCCCAGGCAAGCCGTCGGGTCCCGGGGCGGTATTTTTTGCCTTTCAGCCTACGTACCGCCACCCTCAGGTCTACCCCAGTCACCTCTGGTGTGTCGTCGTCAGTGTGGTCCGCTTCCGGCATCGCAGGCGGCGGAGCCATGGGCGGGGGAGGATGTTCTCCCCGCGAGGGGAACAGAGCGCTCACCACGTCCTCAACGAGCTCCGGCCGGAGACTCTGCGTCAGCGGGGGGGCCCAGGTGCGGATCTTGTCCCGCACCGTCTTGTAAGGGCGCCCCCACGGATCCGCGTTCAGAGTCCCCAGCAGCTCCTCGCGGGCCTGTGCCTTGGCCCGCGAGATGGCCTCGCTGAGGGCGGTCTTCGCCTCTCTGTACCCCTCGTACAGCTCCGCCTCAATGGCCGCCGCATTCGGTGGCCGAATGCGGAGCCTGCGATGATGGGCGTACGGGTGTCGACTGCGGGGCTATCCTATCCCTTCACCTCCTAGCTCGGCTTTTCCTGAGGGCGACGGGGCCTCCGCTCAGTTCAAGCTTGTGTGACAACAGTGGTGACTGCGGGGCTATCGTCCACTGTGCCTTCTAAGCTGCGAGTTGCGAGTGATGAGCTCCTCCTTGGTTCGGGTTTATACAGGATAAGTTTTTAACCAGTGCGTAAATTTTTTTTGGTAGTTCAGTGTCAGTAATAGAACACATTTCCGTATTTAGTTAAAAAAAAATAAAAAAAAATTTCATCCTTATCCGAGTTTGAAATAAGCAAAACATGGACATAATCTATTCGCCATACTATCAATGACAACTCTTGGCCGCCGCCCGGGCGCATGGCTGGGGTGAGGGGGTGGGGAATGCGCTAGCGCCGAGTGACAATAAAATATGGTTTTTAAGTATACATGTTTCGTAAGCGATAACTTTTTTTTTTAGTACTAAGACATATCAAAATAAAATATACGTGTTTAATAAAACGTGTTAAAGTTTATAATGACAAAATTTATGCACTGGTTAAAAATTTTTCCTGTATAGGCGGCTTGCCATATTAGTGTGCGTCTTCACTGTCACATACTTGTATGTGGATGTAACCTCTGGTAACGTCATGGGCACCTCACACATTGAATGTTAGATGTCGCTAGTAGTCTGCTGCTGTTCATATTATGGCTGATTGATCTGGTTTGTGATGCGATCTACTCGGGTGGCGTAGTGTTGTGCACATTATCCGGTAGATGGCGTAAGGCGTCGTGTTATACTACTACTTATTTTTAAAATGAAGTGCGCCATACTGACCTAAACTTTGATCTGTTGGACTTGGACCTGTGAAGGAATGTACTTCTGCCGCGCTACTGTCGCGCTGCTAACGTTCTAATGTGAAAACGGCCTAAGACGACAAACTGACGTTGCTTAGATCGCGCTATTAAACTTCGCCGCAGCGGGCAGTAGCCCATCAGGATCCCTTTTCAACGGAGGATGAGAAACTTTAAACCCTGTTTCTCATATCTCCACAGTCAAATACCACTACGCTTGTATTCTCAGAAGGGTAAGGCAGAGGTGTACTAATGTACACCTCCAGTTTGCCGGAATGTTTTAGGTCCCATGCAATAGGGCGAGCCTATTGCCATTAACCGGGCACAAATCCGAACTCCAGGCTGCTACTGAGAATTTCATAGACTTTTTGCCAACACGACTTTTTGCTCGACCTGGGAACAGTCGCGTTTAGGACCACTAGGCTAACGAAGTAACGAGTCCTTCCAAGCAATGTCATGAAAATAACGGGTGTAGTAGTAGTATAGTATAGTAGGAGCTCGTCTGTGGAAGTACTACCACCTATCTGAAACCTCCGTTCAGCCCCTTTAGTGGGGGGAAAGGCTGGAAGGTGACTCTACCTCTCTTCCCGCCTTCCCCGTTCCCCTTACGACCCTATTACGGTGACTTGATTCAAAAGCCTAGTGAGGCTCCACTGAGCAACTCCGGCGGGGGGCGGTCCCACCATTCCAAGGTGATATGATTCTAAGCCTTACTGCCTTACGCTGTTACACAAATATCTGACCCAGGAACTCATACGACGCCATGTGGCTCTTAGATTAATTATACATAAACATTTTAATTAATATATTAAGCCTGTTATTAATTATATGTTGAAATTTATACGAATTGGAGGAAATATCCTTTTTAATTTTTCATTTCAGCTACCACAAATAGTCCTCAGGATAGCAATATTCCGAAAACTTCAAATACAGCACACGTTGTCTCAAAAGCAACGAGCAGTAACGAAAATAATACAAATACTACAGGCCAAAATAAACATACTACGAATACTACATGCCATAATAAACATACCACGAATACTACAAGCCATAATAAACATACTACGAATAGTACAGGCCAAAATAAACATACTTTGGATACTACAGACAATAATAAACATACTACGAATACTACAGCCAATAATAAACATACTGCAAATACTACAAACAATAAGAAACATACTGCAAATACTACAGCCAATAATAAACATACTGCAAATACTACAGACAATAATAAACATACTGAAAATACTACAGACAATAATAAACATACTACAAATAAAAAACACAAAAAAGCAGACCAACCCTCTGAGGGTACAACTGAAATTGACATAATTCGAGAATCAAATAAGCAAGGTACGTTATTTTTTCATGCATTTCCCAACAATTTAATATCTTATTAAGTACTACATCTTGACTTTTTCTAATTCATATGTATTTTCTAAGTATATCTTGGACATCAGTAACCATGTCAGAGGCCCTTGAGGCGGTTTAGAAACTTTGATAAGTACTAGGGTGTGGGGTTGTTAGACCTTACTGCCCACGCGATAAAGAAGAAAACTACATCGTAAATAATATTATAAATGTGAAAGTAAGTTTGTGTGTTTGTAACATTTTCACGCCTAAACCACTGAACCGATCATTCTGAAGTTTTGTATACATACAAGGTGTTGATTTGCATCCTCGTCAAATTCAAGGAGTTAACTAAGGTCAATAATAAAATAAATTGGTTTTGAAATTTATATTTTTGACGTGATTTTCAAATTCGAGGTAGCCATCTCGCCAGAGGGTTTAGGCGCTATGCACACATTGATATAGCCGCGCCACAACTTTGCCTATCGCAAACGCAACTGGGCGATTCTGAATTTTGCAAGAGGAGTATTCTGGAATACTGTTATTTGATAGTTGCAACTAAAAAAACAAGTATTTGTTAGATATTGGCCAGGTATTGTAATTATATTTGATTACTTCTATTTGTTTATGACAAGCTCCTAAAATTTGACGAGGATGCAAATCAACACCTTGTATTATGGTCGACACAATATAGGTCAGTTATCCGAAAAAAAAACGGTTTTTCGAACTCCCATGTCCCCCAATTAGTTCCGACAATCAAAGCTCTACCGTTCACCGTTAACAGAGTTCATTGAAAATTATCTTATTTAATTTCAGATAGAACCACCGCAGAATATATACCAATAGTGTCATCTATACTTGCCATTGTCCTTCTAGTTGCAATTATACTATTTGTAATAAAGAAACGTTGCTTGAAAAAAAGGGATAGACCCCAGTTGCCTTTACCTCAAACGACAAACCACCAATCACAAAATGAAGTAAGTTTATACTTGTAGCGACATCTAGTGTTCAACATGCGAACTACAACTGACGTTTTCTACACCGCGCTGTCAAAGTTCTCACGGTTACTTTTACATCGTTCTAGATCCGAAACACAGGTACTCCAGTCGAGTAATAGACTATTGGAACAGTTTTTTTTTAAGACGTCTTATAAAGAAGTTGCGGGATCCAAGACAGTTGAATCGTTTCCCCGGGACTAATAAAGCTTCATTGGTGCCGATTCCCTTGTTCACAAACTAAACTAAAATTAGAGAATTGACATCTCTTACTAACATACAGCGAAAGAAAAGGACGGTAAAACCTTAGAACTAAGTTAGAGATGTCAAATTAGTTTTGCCTTGAACTTTTCCGTGTTTTTAATCAACACGTTCTGACATGTCAATTATAATTGTATAGAGGTTTTAGTTCAACTAAAATTGACAAGTCTTATTCACGTCCGTCCCTTTCTTGTTTGATTGGAAAGAAAAAGATAGAAATAGTCTAAATTAAGTTTAGCTTGTGCATAACAGAATCGACACCATTGTCTCGGCGGGTTTCTGTTGGCCGCCACCGTTGATTCTGGCTTTCAGAAGTTGCAGTGAATGGGTATAGTGTGGTGGGCTCTACAAAAAAAACATCCTGTCTTTTTAAGGGCTACATCATGTTGCCCAGTAATTGGAAATTCAACTTTGCCTCTGGAATCGCAACGCATTTGCAAGGCCTGGTATTGCAAATGCCTATAGGTAGCGGTGACCACTTAACATCAGATGGGCCGTGGGCTTGTTTGAAATCCAATGGCATAAAAAAAGATAGGCAGTCGCTCCATCTAAAACACTGGTATTCAGCTGCATCCGGTTACACTGGATACCAACCCCAACATAGTGGGGAAGGGGCTAGGCAGAGAGACAGCTTAAATTGCACGTGCAACTTAACAAATTGTTTATATCTTTCAGCCGGATCTACATACACCTTTCTATGTCAACATGCTCTTTCGAAAAGAATGTGAGAAGGAAATTCAGGCTCAAGAAGAACCACTTTACGAAGAAATTACGTATCACTAGCAATACGAAAAAAAATAGACGTATTATTTACACATATTATATTATAAGAATAAATAAGTAAGTGATAAAAATGAATAACATGTAACTATTATAGTGTTAACCCATAAGGAAATCTGAATATATTGTTACGAGCCGGGTATGGGATAAATTAATTACTACCACTCAGACAATTAAATAACTTTATTAAACACAAAAACACTTAAACTTAATCACAAATACAGTACTGATCACTATTCGCTTAAATATCGCACTTCAAGTTCACTTCGATACGCTTCGTTGTATCGCCTGAATCAGACTGACTCTCGTTTGTCGGCGCTTGTGCTTTTATACAACACACCAATGTTCACGAACATTCCGGCAATGTCTACTTGTACCGAATAAAGAAATAGGTACCTTATGCCCTCGGCGTACGGTCGAAATTACAATGACAACTAACTTCCAACTAATAATAATAATAGTGGAATGCTTCTCGAAGCCTTTAGCCAAACACACTGTAATCACGAGCTTTCTCGAAAGATCTCGTACGTACGACGTAACAATATATAACTCAAAAGTGACTGACTGACTGACTGACATAGTGATCTATCAACGCACAGCTCAAACCACTGGACGGATCGGGCTGAAATTTGGCATGCAGGTAGATGTTATGACGTAGACATCCGCTAAGAAAGGATTTTGATAAATTCCACCCCTAAGGGGATAAAATAGGGGATGAAAGATAATACTTCTTAACGCGAGCAAAGCCGCGTGCAAAAGCTAGTTATGATATATAGCTCTCTTCCTCTCTCCTTATTTACTATTGTACTGTGCCCAACAGGGTCCATAATTGTTTATATTTATTAAAATAAACCACCTGTATGTTCACATCATGGCTTGCAATAAAGATTTGAGATTTGAAAATACAAATTATTTACGCGGTTGTGCCTGTGTTATTCTGACTAATATAATATTATAAATAAGCTAGGATAGGTAGGAAAAATTAGTACCTACTATAAAATGTAATAACATAATATAATAACCTTCTTGAAAGCTATAATAATGTTTGAGCCGTTTGTGGTTGAAATACTAAAGCCATGAGGACCGAGCACTCATAATATAGTTGTTAGGGACATCAGCGACTGGTCCATTCTTCACGTGACCAGAGGGCTGGCCTGTAGTGCGATTCTCTAAAATGCAAACTCGAAAACGAGTCTGACTAAAGTGATCGCGCTCACTTCGATAACGAACCAACTTGTTAAATTGGTTTAGTATTCGTTCACCGTGGTGACGTCACCGGCGTGATCGAGTTTAACAGAATACCATTTTGTAATCTCACTGCGGATTCAGCTTTCGAATTACGAAGTGAGGCTTAGAGAATCACACTGCTGTTCTTGGGCCAAAGATTCAGCATTGCCATACAACGTGGCAATGCTGCCAGCCTTTTGGGCACATGTCCCATTGACAGCGATGTGGATGAGTTTTTTGATGCCCTATGAACTTCACTTTTTTTTTATTAACTGTACATAGTTTGTAAATTAATATTATTGTTTAAGTTAGTTTTATAAAATAAAAATAAAAAATATACCATCACGCCTGTATTCCCCGATGGGTTAGCAGAGGTGGATCAATGTACACCCACAGTTCGCCGGTATATTTAGGTCCCACGTAAACTCCGAGCTGCTACTGAGAATTTCATAGAAAAACCCAATAACACTTTTTGCTCGACCTGGGAATCAAACCCAGGACCTCTAGAGTAGCTGTCGCGCTTAGGACCACTAGGCCACAGAGGCAGTAAGTTAGAGTTTTATGTTTGAAAAATAATGTTGTTACAATAAAAAATACACACTACTATAATATACTATCACTACTGTATTACTCAAAGGGTTACGCAGTGGTGTAACAATGTACACCCACAGTTCACCGGTATGTTTTAAGTCCTATGTAATAGGGGCGAAAACGAAAACCGTTTCAATTGCTTTTGGCTGAAATGAATATTAATAAAACGCTTCATTTAAGTAACAATTTGCAATACATGAGTTTCATTTATTTACCACCTATAAATTACCCTGACTGCACTGCTGGTCTGGTCTCCGTTCCTCTAGTCCTGGGTTCAATTCCCAGGTCGGACAAAGTGTTGTTAGGTTCTTCCATTCCCATTGTTTTTCTATTTGTTCCGTGCAAAGGTGTAGACCTTTGCCATGGACCCCCATAGTTTGTCGGTATGTTTAGGTCCCATGTAATAAGGGGCGAGCCTATTGTCATTAATCGGGCAAAAATCCTAGCTCCGAGCTGCTATAATTTCATAGAAAAAAACAATAATTATTGGGCGCTTTGAACCGGTCCTTTTGGAAATCTATGGGAAAGGAGTTTTTTTTTCTAGATGGGAAATCATCAAATAACTTCCCCCGCCCTGAGCGGGGCGGGCGGAAGTGTCTTTTACTGACTTAAACCCGTCTTTGTTCCTTCATGTGCCCTTTGCGTTCCGGGGGCGCGGTATCTCTTTCGAACAACCCGCAGCCTCGACCGACATCGGCCCTTAGTGGCCTCTCCGAATGTTTGCTGACATCTCTTTCGGAACCCGAACGTGCCGTCGACACGGTCAGTCGTTAAGTTAACGTACGGACGGTGAGCTACCCATTGCTCACCGTCCACAGACACGCGTAATGGGGAAGGCCTATGTCTGACAGTGGACTTCCTGCGGCTGATATGATGATGATGATGATTTTTATTTTACTCGTTTTAAACGTGTCATTTGTGATTTTCATAGTTAGCTCCATAGTTAATAAGTCAGTGGTTTGCCTTCAACTTCTTTTTTTATTAAAGTTCGATTCAGTTTGAAATACTATTATGTACAGAGACGCCAGCACATCAAGTTACTACAATCTGTCAAATTTCTTTAACAAATTTTCAACTTTATCGTTGTAGCATATGGTTCAAAGTTGATTGTGAAAATTTGACAGTTTCGCGTCTGTCCCTTTAAAAAGTGTATTTTTACGGTATTTTCTAATCTCAAAGACTAAATTGACAGCTTCATACGTCAAACATTAAAAAAGAGCTTTTGACACATATACAAGCATAGTAGTTTCAAGTTTGACTTATAAAGCCGACAAACCACACTGGGATCATTGATATACAAAAAACCCAAGATGCACAGTCTCGAATAAAAGTAACGCACGAAAGTGTCCCCAAACATATTTCTGTCTCTTTCTATAAGCTACAAGCATATATGATTGCAAGTTCAACCTTACGCTAATTGTTTTAAAGTTGATATTACAACGCAGTGTACTTAAAGCAATAAAATTTGACGACCGACTATGATCGGTAGGACAAGGCAATGAGTGGAGTCGAACATGACTTTTTTAAATTATTTTTTATTAGTCAGTATTTTACAAGTTTGTTAAATTGTGTTTTAAACACGTAAATATTCCTTTATTTGGGCATAAACATGTTTATGGGTATATAAAAAAAAACAAATAATAACTGTTAAAATTGTTTATTAAAATATTTGGTTCAAAATGTTTGGTTTGAATTGTCATAAACAATAAATTAAAACATTAAAAAATTAAAATTAAAATACAACTAAATTAACTGTCCATAGCAAATATAAAAAAGACAATTTTACTTTTTACGAAGACGTTTTATGGCTTTTGAAGTGACATAATACATATCTTCCTTCAAAAAATGCTCGGAACATCCGATGCTTGAATTATTCGGCTTAAAAAAATCTTCTTGCCTTTGTCGACTGACGATTAATGTCCATTCCCCACATCGTATTGGGTCACGAGGAAAATTAAAATATAAAAATTAGAAGTTTCCATGAAGTTTATAATGTGACACTTACAGACTACAGACTAACCGATACTTCTATCCTTAGCATGCCGCATGCTGCGAACTAAGTTAATCCATAAAATACATAAGTTGGTCCATAAATTAATCGTTATACATCATAATATTTACGAACATTAAAAAAAAAATTAAATTGGCTACCTATACTTTATAAAACGTAAATATAATTGTCAAAAACTACATACAAAAAAGTTCAAAAGTAAATAAATTTAATAATTAAAAAAAAATAACACAAATAAAAAAAATCGATTCCACTAGATTAGAACAGGGTCATTTTTATAATGCGACTAAAATAAAAAGGACGCTTTAATGCGTTGTTCTAATACTGAACAAGCGGTCATTGAAGTTGGCCGTATTGTACTTTGAATGTTGAATAAAGTTTTTAGAAAAAATAAACCAAAATCACACATTGCTTGCTGTAATCAGTCATAAAAACAACAAAAACTAATCAATAAACTTTTTAACTTATCGAAAATACGATATCCCATCCTTTTTTAACGTTCTTGACGTAATATTTTTACAATTTCTCACGGAACACTTCGGCAATTTTGACGACTGCTCCCAGACGCGAGTGACACGAGACTATTTGAAATGAGCGCACAATTTAGAATGTTGCGCTCTTTTTTCGGGGACGTTTTTCAAACGTTGAATGTGCATCTTGGGTTTTTTGGATATCAATGTTAAAAAGTATATTTTTATAGATACAGACGACACAAAGACTAAATTGACAGTTTCATACGTCAAACATTAAAAAATGAGCTTTTGACATATAGACAAGCATAGTAGTTTCAAGTTTGAGTTATAAAGCCGACAAACCACTCTGGGATTCAAAAATCCATTTTAATATTTCTACAATTTACAGTCACAGACCCACGAATCTTTTTGACGAAAGTCTGGACGCGGCATAACTAAAATAAAATTATAGGTGCTTTTCGAACGACTAATGAAAGTTGCCAGGACTGAAATAAAAATTACTTGAATCTAATATTAGTCTGTGATCAAAATCGTTCGGTCGAGCTGTCAAAACCATAATGTTTATGTAATTTCAAAATAAAAAATTCCAAATTGTATTTTATACATATTATTTCAATTTAGAAGTAGTAAAACACACAATTCACCATGGGAACTGTACATGCCAAGGTAAATATAATTTTAGGTATTTGTTTTGTTATTTTAACCGGAAACAAATGTAAGGTTATAATGATATAAAAATTATAAAAGATATAAATACTTGTGTTTTTTTACTAATTCTTACACAGTTATCTGATTAAAAATGGAGCGCATTCATTTTGTACTGATTTGAATTATTTTTAATAGTTAATACCAGTAGCAGGATTTTTAATGTGTAGTTTGAATGTTCCTTGAAACTATTTTTATTTAATTCATGGCTGTGCCGACTTGCTGATAAATATCTTTTATATTTCCTTAGCATGTTGTTTGATTGGGCAATTTGTTCTCTTTTAAAATTTCGTTGTATGGCAAACAAGATGATAGCTCACCTGATGTTAAGTAGTCACCGCTGCCTATAAACATCTGCAATACCAGAGGCCTTGCAAATGCGTTGCCATTCCAGAGACAAAATGTCTCATGTGCCTGTAACTAACCGGCACCCATTCCCTTCAAATCGGAATACAGCAATGCTGCTTTGTGGCAGAAATAGGTATCAGAATACAGCAACGCTGCTTTGCGGCAGAAAATGGTAGTACTTCCCCGGACAAGCTCCTTTTCAAAGAGCTCTACTACTTTGAGACAAAAAAATCATTTATTTGTTTATTTACTATTTTACTTACGGGGCTCTTATATTGTTTAAAGTCAAATAAAGAGATAACACCCCTTCCTGTTAGTCAAAGAATTTTCAGAATTAGACCAGTGGTTCCGGAGATTAGCGCTTTCAAACAAGCAAAATTTTCTGTGTTGTAATATTAATATGGCAAATCCACTAAAGCAGCCACTAGTCAGGCTATACACATGTTATAGCGTCAATAGTAGTACACCCTCTGTGAAAATTTCAACTCTCTACATTGTATGAGGTTTTTTTATTTAATTTAATAAATTAAGAGGTTTGGTTACCGCACTTAGTCCTTCAGTGGACCGTTGTTTGTGAGCCGTGGTGTGGGTTATTCCAACCAGCCCAGCTCTATCCAGAAGCAGATCAGTCTTCCCGGTCTCCTCAGGACGTCGGCAAGGGAGTTGGTTGGTTGTGGAGGTCAGATAAGCAATCGCTCCATGTAAAACACTGGTATTCAGCTGCATCCGGTTAGACTGGAAGCCGACCCCAACATAGTTGGGAAAAGGCTAAGCAGATGATGATGATAATGTTTGTTTGCAGGCGGAACATAGTGAGAGCGTGGAGGTGGGCGGGGGGCTGTTTGAGTTTGAGGAACCGCTGGAAATGGAGGACGAGCACATCTCCAAGCCGACAATCAAACTTAACGGAGTGCGGGTAATGTCTTACTTATTCTGTTCACGTTGAAGGCTTCTTCTTTATCTTCTTATATCTTCTTACTTCTCTTAGGTCTCTTCTCTTCTTCTCAGTCTTCTTTTAGCCTTCGTTGGGACACCTTTTTTTTTTTTAAGGATGGGAAGTCATCAATTGACTTCCCACGCCCTGGGCGGGGCGTTGTCAGACTTTTACTGGCTGAAACCTATCCATGTTCCTTCTTGTGCCCTTTGCGTTCCGGGGCGCGCTATCTCTTGCTCACAACCCGCAGCCCCGGCAGGCATTTTAAAAAAAAGTATACAAACAAGAAATTTGCCAAATCAGATCATTCATATATGCGGCAATTAATTTTCTGCAGGTAATCGTTCCTGAAATCGGGTACGCACAAGTGAGTGTTGCTCACTATTTTGAGAACGTTCAGTTTTCATTGTTATGCCCAAGATTCAGTGCAAACAGAGCAACAATATGCCTGTGCAGTTATTTAGTATTTATCCATTAAAAAATTATATTACAAATACACTGCCCGCGACCTCGCGTTAAGTTATGTCTTTGGTTACTGCTCCGCTCCCGTGTCTCGTAGTTTGATGTTATATAGCCTATATTATTAAGGAATAAGCTAGCTATCTATTGGTGTAAAAATTGTTAAAATCGGTCCAGTAGTTTCGGAGCCTATTCGGTATAAATAAACAAACAACTAGATTCAATTATTTTTTTTTCTATAATTGACGTTCAAAAGTGCCTTCTAATGGTCTTATTGAAATAAATGTTTTGACTTTGACTTTGACAAAAAAATCTTTCTTCTTTATAAAATTAGTACAGAATAGTATCGATAATCCTAAGTAAGTAAGTAGTAACGCAATTTTGAACTCTAATTCTGTTGCAATTAAATTCATTATTGAACACTGCTAGACTATATTTGCTATGTATGCGCTGAATGCAAGTGTGTGTGGTTTACTGATTGATATCAATACCCATCCTATCTGCAATATTTCGCCAATTAGGCTGTCCGCACACGTCAGATTATCGGCGACCGATTTTTTTGTCGGATAGAATGGAACATTATGAATTCTAATATACTAACGTACACATCCTATAATAAGTCGGTCGCATTTAGGGTTACCAGATGAAAAAATCAAAAGTCCGGAGAAAAGGCCTGATTTTCATTGAAAAATCCTGAGATCCTTTACATTATCAAAATTTTCTACTAATACTATAGCTTTTATACATTGTGGATCTTACTTAAAAATGTATCATCACATATTAAGTATGATAAAACTGATTAAGTACCTACTTGGATAAATAAGTACTGATTTTATTTGTGCAATTATTACCAAAGGAAGATTATTTTTAGTTTGTTTAATTTTTTATCAACGAGATCTTTAAAATGTAAGCTGTTTTTATTGAAAATTCAAAAAATCCTGAGATTTCATGAGATTTGCAAAATCCAGCCGCAATCCTGAGAAGAGTCCAAAAATCCTGAAATCTCAGGACAAATCCTGAGATATGGTAACCCTAGTCGCATTAAACTATGGAACGGTCCGATAAACCGATTATCGGGAAAAGTCGGACGTGAGCGGAGGCCGTTAACTAAACAGACCATTTAAAATAACGTACAGGGCCGGACTAACCATTTTGGGGCCCCTAAGCAATGCATGTATCGGGGCCCCCTTACTCCTTTTTCTAATTTTACGCAATTTTGTTCATAACTTCGTTGTTTTTTTTTTACTACTTTACTTTACACTGTACAGAAAAAAACATACCTACATCAAATTTATAAAACTCCACCCACGAGGTGAACAGACGACCTGATTAAGACCGCAGGAAGACGCTGGATGCAGGCCGCTTCCAACCGGTCCTTTTGGAAATCTATGGGGGAGGCCTATGTCCAGCAGTGGACGTCCTGCGGCTGATATGATGAATGTAATAATATCTTCGAAATAACCAGAACCAAAGCTGGCGATTTCCAAAATTAAACATTTTTAAATTTCATTGTTTTTTTTAAGACAGTGTTAAAGAAATCGGTGAAAAAAATATACGTACTTTCAAACAATGAACCTCTTTCTTTTTTTGAAGTCGGTTAAAAAAGAACAGCCCTTATTTATGGTACGTTGAAGTCCCTTTTAAAGTTTTGCCCCTCAACCCTGCATCCCTACTCACCCTGGTACCACATTGTTTGATTATACATTGTTTTGGGTCACTAACTTTGTAACCTTGAGCCGACGAAGGTCAGGATTGTGCAGCATTCCCCTTAGACGATTTCCACCAAACGGGGTGCGTCGGAGCGCATTTCTCACTGTGCTATAGAAAATTCAGTCTTCTACATAATAGTTAAGGTTCATATTTGCATGGAATTCATACTGGTTGTATTGGCAAATGCGCGGTGCTAACAGAGTTCCAGGCTGTGTGCCCTTTTTCAAGACGTTAAAAAAAGTCAACCGGTATATGCATGTCATTATTTTGTAAGTGTAGTAAGGTTGGTAATGCTATAATATCGTGTTGTAGGCTCGTGTAGACCGCGTGCACGTGGACGGTCTGAACCGCACCAAGGACGACATCATCCGCAGCACCGTTGACGAACTGTTCCAGGCCTCCGACTTCGAGGATGTGATACTGCGCGCACACAAGGTACACACACACATAAACAACCCCACATACACCATTAATACCCAACACTCACACCAACGCTCCCCCCCCCCCCGCCAGACACCCAGACACCAACACCCCCCCACACTCTCTCTCTCTTAATCAGACACCAGACACACAGCCCCAGAGGCACAAACAGGCACCATCGCTCTCCCCCATACACCCAGACACCAACACTCTACCCCCACAGACGCACAGCCCCAGAGGCACACACAGGCACAGACACACCAACATCCCACACCCTCAGGCATAGACACCAACATCCCCCGCCTCGTACACACACCAACACCCCCCCCCCCCCACCTGCACACACCAACACCCCTCCCCCCACAGACACATACACCAACACTCCCCCCCCACCCCACACATAAACACACACCCTAACACCACCCCCTCACACACACCAAGAATCTCCTGCCAAACGAATGGAAAGCTCAGCTTACGCCTCGCGAGCTTAAGCTGGGTCCACAATTCCACATTTGTATCATTTCGGTGTATCGTATCTCCGTTGCGTGGACGCGTTTTTTTACCAAATACGCCTTAATAATACGACATGGACAAAATGAGCGTCTATATTTATGATAAAAATACTCAATACGATACGAGTTACGACTGATCGGGATACGTCAGGATGCTTCAAATGTGGACCCAGCTTTACAGAGTTCATCAAGAACTGTGTGTTACTGTGTCATTCGTGTTGTAGGTGCGCCGCGCACTCGACGCTATGGGCTGCTTCCGCGACATCGGCGTGTTTATCGACGTGTCTTCTGGCCCCGACGCAACACCTGAGGGACTTGAGGTATACAACCCAACACACCCACACCCACATAACCCATCGCCAGGTGTAGGCGGTGTAATTGGACGTGTCTTCCAATGCAAAAAAACATGCATATTCCCTATTTGCTGGGAAATAAGATCTTCTTGCTGGTGTATAAAAATATTATGTTTTAAATACACTTTCTAAGGCGGGTATCCCACTGGCGTTTTACGACCGTTGGCGTTTCTCTAACGTCTGCGCAACGACAAAGCTCCGCAGAGGCCACGTTGACATCGCGGATCTCTAGTAGAGAGCGTTTGTACTGCGGCAGCGCTACGTCAACGCGGCGTTAACGTTGCGTTTTTGGCAACAGGTACAATCTCGCCGTCCCACTCTGTCTGTACCCGTGTTTTTGGCCAGCATATGTGTAACATTAACGTCGCGTTGACGTTGCGTGGTCGCAGTGTAAACGCCAGTGGGATAGCGGCCTAACATGTTTGTTTGTTTGTAGGTGACGTTTCAGGTACGCGAATTGTCGCGTATCGTTGGTGGAATCAATACCACCGTCAGCGAGAATGAAGGCAACCTTGTGCTTGGTATGTATGTTAAGAACACATAGAAGAGAACTAATACTAAAAACTATACTAGCTTTAGCCCGCGGTTTCGTCCGCGTAATTGTCGGTTATATTTAAAATTCAATCATGATTCGAAAGACATGTGGCGCCATCTATTATCATTAGACAGTTATTGTTGTTTTCCTAGGGAACAGTACTTTTTTTTTGGGATGAAGTGTACCTTATGTCCGTTTCTGTACACCTGACAACGTCAGATGGGGGATGATAATGATGATAAGTGCGGGAACAACTTTGATGCTCAAAAGTGTCTGCTACATGGCACCAGTCATTAATACTAATATGATATATAGGGGTAAAATTTGTATGTTTGTTTGTAATGTATAGGCTCCGAAACTACTGGACCGATTTAAAAAAATAATCACCAATATATAGCTACATTGTTTCTAAGTAATATAGGCTATATAACATCACGCTATAACATATGGGAGCGGATCAAAGACGTAACTTATGACGTGTGAAATTAGTAACGCAGACGAAGTTGCGGGCAGTTCGCTAGTTAATAATAAACTAGATTCTACCCGCGACTTTGCCCGCGTCTTGAATTATTATCCCACGGGAACCGTACATTTTTCCGGGATAAAAAGTATCCTATGTGTTATTCCACACTACAATCGATCTCAATGCCAAATTTCATCCAGATCCGTTCAGTAGTTTTAGCGTGAAAGAGTAACAAACATCCATACATCCTCACATACTTTCGCAATTATAATATTAGTAGGTTTTTTTTTGTTCTTGGTGGATAAGCTCTTGACTGTAGTCTTGGTGAAAGTCTACGGAACAGTCAGTATTTTTTTTTTGTATGTCAATTTTTTGAAAGAAAAGAGAGTCCATGGAGTTTCTTGCTCGTTCTTCTCTATAGAGACCTACGTTTTGGAACGAGCAACTAGCTTCAACTTTAACTGTATCTTCTTGATAATTCAAAAGTGCCTGTAAACGGTCTAATTGAAACAAATGCTTTGACTTTGACTTTATGTCTTGGTCCCCAGGAGTGAAGATGCCCAACGTCCTGGGTCGCGGGGAGCGCCTGCAGGCGGAGTACAGCATGGGCTACCGTTCCTCCTCCAACTTCAGCATCGCTGCCACCAAACCGTACCCCAATAAACCTCTTGTTCCCGTGTATGTATGAATAACCTTAGTACTTCTTTATCGTGTATGCAGTAAGGTCTAACGACCCCACACACCCTTGTGTCAGAGTTTCTAAACCGCCTCAAGGGCTTCTGACATGGTTACCGATGTCAGTGATGTCCAAGATCAACTTAGAAAGTACATTTAAATTAGAAAAAGTCGCATTGGTACTTGCTTGTGTCTCGGTTGCGAACCCACAACCTTGTGCATGAAAGGCGGGTGCCTTAACCATTGAAGCTCCTTCGCTCGTCCGGGGAAGTACTCCCGTGCTCCGGTTTGAAAGGTGTGGGTGCTGCTGTAGTTACAGCCCTTCAAACGGAAACACAGCAACGCTGCTTTGCGGCAGAATTAGGTAAGATAGTATTATACTTTCCTTGACGAGCTCCTTCACAAAAGCTAGTAAATAAATACATGGTTGTCCTCAGATTATCTACGTCGATTTATCAGCAAAACCACGAGTATCCGTGGTCTGGATACCGGCTCCTTGATCGCGGCCTACTTCTCGATGTCGCGTTCAAAACTTCACCGGCTGTAAGTCTTAAAACCACACACAGTGCCGGCGGCCTGATCATATCGGCAGCTCACCTGTCCGGCATAGACCCGCCGGCTGTGCCGCCGGTATAGTGTGTAAGCCTTTAAAATTGGGTAGTTGACACTACCATCAATTGGACATACTTTTTATGAACAGTCAAAACGCAATTCTCCCATAGATTTTGTGTGGCCATAGGACGCTGTGACGTCACTTATCGACCTACTCAATTGACTAAGTATTTATTGATTTTATAGTAAGTAAACATCTAATTTTACAATAAATTTAAAATTAATCGGTTTTTATGGGTAAAATAAAGTGCTTTTTTAGAGAAGTTGTGACTTGAAATTATTGGTTAGTTGTGTCAACTACCCAATTGGCCCCAGAACTGGGTACACCATGCAATAATTCCAAGACAACTGCTCAGTACCCATAACCGGCGTGCTTGTATGACCAGATGTATGAATGCCGACGAGGCTAAAGGTGTATGTACAGATCGTAGCAGGTGTCGTTCTGTGGTTTCTGCCTATCCCCATGGGAAAAAGCGTGAACATAGTAGCAAACACCTGCTCTAAAACTAGCTAATTCCTTGTCCCTCAGACCCGCCACAACATTCAATGGGAGGGCCTGGTGCGCGATACCGCGGTGCTCAGCAAGACGACCAGCTTCAAAGTGAGGGAAAGCAGCGGTTAGTGAGGTTTTTTTAAGGATGGGTAATCATCCATGGTGGATGGTGAACTGCCTCTTTAGCCTAGTGGTCCTAAGCACGACTGCTACGCTAGAGGTCCTGGGTTCGATTCCCAGGTCGAGCAAAAAGTGTTATTGGGTTTTTTTCATGAAATTCTCAGTAGCAGCTCGGAGTTTGGATTTGTGCCCGGTTAATGGCACTCGCTCCCTATTACATGAGACCTAAATATACCGGTGAACTGTGGGTGTCCATTGGTACACCTCTAGCTAACCCTTCGGGGAATACAGGCGTGATGGTGATGGGAAATCATCAAATGACTTCTTCCGCTATGGTCGGAGCGGAAGGGAGTAAAACCAATCCGTATTCTTCCTAATATCCATTGCCCACTGCGACCATTGGTCTCGTGGTGGCAAGCACGACTGTTGAGCTTGGGGTCCTGGGGTCGATCCCCAGGTCGGGCAAAAAGTGTTATCGGGCTTTTCCATTAAGAATTTCTCAGTAAGAGCTCGGAGTTTGGAAGTTGCTTGTGTGATACCCCCGTGCTTCGGAAAGCACGTAAAGCCTTTGGTCCCGGCTGTCGATCGTAGATCTTTGGCAGTTGTTACAAATAGTTTGAAACAGGGAAGTCTGACAACTCGTCTAACCAAGAGGTTAGACTGACCAAGAGGTTAGAGGTATTGCTCAGTACCTGGTTTGTGGAGGTCAGATAGCCAGTCGCTCCATGTAAAACACTGCATCTGTTAGACTGGAAGCCGATCCCTACGACGATTCTCACACTCCCCGCGCTACGCTCCATGGAGCAGTAGTTCCAGGTCTGGTGATCTGCAACACTGCGCGTGAACGCGTCTTCAGTGTTGGACCACCCTTGCAAACAACGTAAGCACACGCACTCCCGCGCAACGGTTCGTGATGCGGGGTACTGTGCGAATCGCCTTTATCCGACAGCGCCAGAAGTAGGGTTATGTTTTTTTACACCCCCGTTTCTTTGTCGTACTACAAACAGGTCCTCAAATGAAGTCGATCTTGCGTCACATAGTCGCCGTGGACCACCGCGACGAGCCGATATTCCCGACCCGCGGCACTTGGGTACAGTTCACCAGTGAAGTGGCCGGCCTCGGCGGCGGGGTCGCCAACCTGAAGACCGAGCTGCACGCGCAAGCGAACACCTCGCTTATGGAGGACGTGGTGAGTGATGTACACGGTTACACCCTCATACACTTCCATACACCCACACACCCTCACACACTTCTATACACCCACACACCCTCACAACCCCATACACTCACTTTCACCCTGAGTGTATAGATACAAACGTGTCAGGAGGAACAAATCTTTTATGGAGTTCATTCTTTGTGTGTAGTTTATTGTGTATCACCGATCAGCTGACTGACTGATTGATGTAGTGATGTATAGAATTTAATTGGAATCATTTGATCTTTTACTTAAATGTTTCTTAACTTATAATTTTGTGAGTATAATAAGTGTTCAAAAATATTGCTATGTGGTTTGTTAACACCAAAAAATCCGTGCATTTGATGTAATTAACATACATATATACCCTTTCCGTAACACGCTGTATATGTATTGTTTTATGGGCCTCAGTTACCTGAAATAAAGGAATAAATACACGTGTGTGTGTGTCCAGGTCCTGCAGGTGACCGGCGCGCTGGGCGTCCTTCACGACGTGTTCGGCACGGAGTTGCCCGACCACTTCTACCTGGGCGGCCCCACTACGCTGCGCGGCTTCCAGCAGAGAGGCGTGGGACCGCATAATGACGGACAAGCCACCGGCGGAAGAGTGAGCTCTCTTTTTTATAAATGGCTACCCCGCCATACTATTCCCAACCACTGCAACTCCTGTAAGCCAGAATCAACAGTGACGACCGCCTGAACAGCGCTAAGGCCGCTTTCAAATTTAGGTGACTTTAGCAGCGCGGTTGTCGCGCGACTGTCGCCCCGTCAGAATTTCATAGTAAAAAAAAAACATAATTTATTTATCAATACCGAAAGTACCCTATAAACACCTATATTAGTAAGCGGCATCGGCTCAATTGCAAAAAAGAATAACCCTTTTATGACAGTCATATAAAAAGTGATCTCAAAAGGGTCCCGATACTTCGTTTCTAGCTACGGAACCCTAAAAGGAGAGAGAGGTGAAGTGTTCCGGCGATTCCGAGGCCGGATACCCGACACCGCGCGACACACGACGCCGACTTTACGTGTCAATTAGTTTTTAATTATGTTTTTAATATGTATTAGTTTATTAATGTATAACATTATTTTGTGTATTTTATCTATGGGCCTCAGTTGCCTGACAATAAAATGATTTATTTATTTATTTAAAAACTCTCACGCTGAATTGCTGTAAAAATGACAGCACGTGTCCTGCTGACCTCCACAGATCTACTGGGCGGGCGGCGTGCACGTGTTCGCTCCGCTGCCGTTCCAGGGCGCGCGCTCGGGGCTCGGCGCTCTGTTCCGCTCGCATCTGTTCCTCAACGCTGGCTGTCTCGCCATGCCAGGTCTGACAGCTATCTCTATTTGTAGTTAAGATTGTAGGGTGTGTTTGTAATATGTGTGGGGTGTGTTTGTAACATGTGTGGGTGTGTTTGTAATGTGTGGGGTGTGTTTGTAATATGTGTGGGGTGTGTTTGTAATATGTGTAGGGTGTGTTTGTAATATTTGTGGGGTGTTTTTAACATTTGTAGCTTGTAACACCCTACAAGCTACTCTGTAATATTCTTAGTGTGTTTGTAATATTTGTGTGGAGTGTGTTTGCAATATTCATGGGGTGTGTTTGTAAAGCTTGTGGGATGTGTTTGTAATAACAACTAGCTTCAACTTTAAACTAACTTCTTGACAAAGCAAAAGTGCCTGTAAATGGTCTAATTGAAATAAATGTTTTGACTTTGACTGAATATTTTTAGGGTGTTTTTAATATTTGTGGTGTGCGTTTGCAATATTCTTAGGGTGTGTTTGTAATATTCGTAACGTGTGTATGTAATATTTGTGTTTGCGATACTTGTGGCGTGCGTTTGTCATGTTTGTTGAGTGTGTTTGTCACATTTGTGGAGTGTGTTTGTCATATTCTTAGGGTGTGCTTATAATATTAATGAGGTACATTTGTTGCAGAGGGCGCAGGCCTGGCCTCACTCGAGGCCCTCCGCCTCGCCCGCGTGTCGTGCGGTGCGGGCGTGTGCGTGCGTCTGGGAAGGGCCGCCCGCCTAGAGCTCAACTACGCGGTGCCCTTGCGTGCTCAGCAGCACGACGTGCACTCGTCCGGCCTGCAGTTCGGTGTCGGTGCTAACTTCCTTTAGACGTGAGTGTAAAGCCATCAAAAGTAGCCATCTTTTCTTGTGCATGCTGTGGTCCCGTATAAGTAAAAGAGTACAGCAAAATAATACCTTTCGTGGGAATATTGTTTATATGTCATGATTACTGTATATTTTTATTGGAGATCCTCCTTGTCAAGATGATAAATAATCCCAGGGGAGCGTTTTTTTTTTTCGGGAAAATAGCCTATGTGCGGTTTTAGGCTATAATCTATCTCTCTGCGATATTTCATCTAGATTCGTTCAGCTGTTTTGGCGTGATAGAGTAACAAACATCTCTCGGTAATTCATTCAATTACCTACATTAAACTAATTGAATATGCCAAATGTTGAAAATTTTATTTCATCACTAACTTTCGTCCGTGAATATATACCATCACGCCTGTATTCCCCGAAGGGTTAGGCAGAGGTGTACCAATGTACACCCACAGTTCGCCGGTATATTTAGGTCCCATGTAATAGGGGGCGAGCCTATTGCCATTAACCGGGCACAAATCCAAACTCCGAGCTGCTACTGAGAATTTCATAGAAAAACCCAATAACACTTTTTTGCTCGACCTGGGAATCGAACCCGGGACCCCTTGCACAGCAGTCGCACTTGTGACCACGAGACCAACGGGGCAGTTAAGTTCCGTGAACGTTGGTTAAATTTAAAATTCAATCTTGATTCGAAAGATACGTGGCGCCATGTATTACCATATGAACGATATTGTTGTTTTCGAGGACAGTATTTTTTTCCTGACAACGTATGTATGCCTATGCAAAATTTTAGGATGATCGGTTCAGTGGTTTAGGCGTGAACAGATATACAAACATACTTACTTTCGCATTTATAATATTATTTAGGATTTAGACCCATTGGGTACGGAACCCTAATTGTATTGAAACGACAATGAAGTTATGGTAAAAAGATTTACATTTGACCTTAGTTTAAAAATACATGTTTTTCACTTCTTTTTTCTCAAGATCAATTGTTATTTTTGAGGATACTTAAATAAATTTAAATAAATCTTTGCGTATTTTCAAGGATATTGGTTAAAAGTGAGATGACAAAGGTTGAAAAGAGTATGCTTAGATGGTTCGGACATGTTGAGAGGATGAGTGAAAGGCGACTAACAAAAGGTATTTATATGGCAGATGTGAGTGGCAACGCCGGGAGGGGACGCCCTAGAAAGACCTACCCTGACCTTATTGGTGAGGGTCTTCAGAAAGGCCGGGTGCGCAGTACTCGTAACCGGCGTGCTTGTGTGACCAGATGTACGAATGTGGATGAGGCGAAAGGAGTGTGTAAGGATCGTATGAGGCGGGTGGCGCGCCGTCCACTATAAAAACCAGCCAAGTGCGAATCAGACTAGCGCACGAAGGGTTCCGTACGAAAAAAACACGTTTGTTGTATGGGAGCCCCCCTTAAATATTTATTTTATTCTGTTTTTAGTATTTGTTATTATAGCGGCAACAGAAATACATCATCTGTGAATATTTCAACTGTCTAACTATCACGGTTCATGAGATACAGCCTGGTGACAGACGGACAGCGAAGTCTCAGTAATAGGGTCCCGTTTTACCCTTTAGGTACTGAACCCTAAAAATTATATTTACAAATAAAAAACTGCCTCGTTGGCCTAGTGGTCCTACACGCGACTGCTACGCTAGAGGTCTTGGGTTCGATTCCCAGGCCGAGCAAAAAGTGTTATTGGGTTTTTCTACGCATTTTCTCAGTAGCAGCTCGGAGTTTGGATTTGTGCCCGGTTAATGGCAGTAGGCTCGCCCCCTATTACATGGGACCTAAATATACCGGCGAACTGTGGGTGTACATTGGTACACCTCTGTCTAACCCTTCGGGGAATACAGGCGTGATTTATGTATGTAAAAAAAGTTGTAATAATTTTGTTGTTGTTGTATTTTTCTCTGTAAATGATTCTGTCAATATTTTGAGAAAATTAACTGTTTTTTCTTTATTTTCAGGTACATAGTGCGTCGTGTTATAGAATTATTTTGTGATGTTTGTAAATATAGTAACAACGTCAAGTTAATAGTATCATAATTTATTGTTTGTCTGCAAAAATATTGACTGCGCGTGCGCATCTTACCATTCGATGTCCGACGACTGACGGCACTCACTAGAAAATGAAGCTCGTCCGGGGAAGTACTACCACCGTACCTATTTCTGCCGCAAAGCAGCGTTGCTGTGTTCCGGTTTGAAGGGTATGGGTGCCGGTGTAATTACAGGCACATGACACGTTTCAACTTTGTCTCTGAGATGGCAACGCATTTGCAAGGTGTCTAGTATTGCAGATGTTTAACAGCGGTGACCGCTTAACATCAGGTGGGCCGTTGGCTTATTTGACATACAACGGAATTAAAAAAATAAATAAGAGAAATATATTTTGTTATACATACATACATACATGTTATATTGTCAACTGCATTTATTTAAATTACTGAAAATATTATGTTATTTTAACCGGGATGACGGAATTTTTTTATTAAAAAAAATTAAGGTTAAAAATACTGTTTGGAATTTGATGTGTAAACATATTTTCTACATAAAATAACTCTTCAACTGACCGTCAAAAATTACCGTTTCGATCTTGTCTATAAGGTTCAGTTTTGCATGCTCGTCAAATTTGATCACAGACTTAGATAAATAATTAAAATTACAACACTTGGTTATAATCATCATATCAGCTGCCGGGATATCCAATAAATACCATAGAACCTGGATTATCCGAACCCTCAATTAACCGAACGCTGACTTAGTTTATCCGAACACTCAATTATCCGAACATTGACTATAATTGGTTGCTGAAAGCGCGTTGTAGCCGTTCGTCAATTAAAATTTGTTTTTTTCTTAAGAAACCATTTGACTTTTTAGGTGTTTCATATTTCAACGTTAATATGTATGTCAAATTTTAATAGACTGTACAGTTTTTAGGTAAAATGGTGTTGTTTTTGTTTGATTTTGTTCCAAAAAACCCACATTTTGGTTATCCGAAGTATTCGCAGTCCGAATGAAGAATGTTACTAGGTATGCTAAATCGCTTGTCTCAGTAAAGCCTGTAGGTATACAAATACACTAGTTTTTGTTGTAGTCAAAAATACCTAGTAGTTTTGATTTTATAGGCATTCAAAGTTTCGAAAATATTTAGTCCTGCTAAGTCACGTGACCGATTGTGACGTCATACTACAACGCGCCGCGCGGGCCAGCCGGCGGACTGAGTGAGCCATACTGAGCGTGTGACGTCATCGCACATCACACCGACACCGACAGCCCGCGTCGTGCGGTTCCAACTTGTTTTACTTCTAAATCGGAAAGTAATTGACGTATCGAAGTAATTCTTTCACTAGTATTTTTTATTTTTGACAGAGAATATGGAGTGCTATTAATCAAAATTAGTTAACATTCTTCATTAATTCGGATGATCCAGGTTTTACTGTAATTGTTTTTTTTATTATTGTTTATGTTTAACAGTATTTCTTACGTCTTTATAAAATTGATATTCGTATTGTAAACTGAAAAATATTGCACAAAGGTATTTGCCGTTTATCACAGATATGTTGGAAGGCATCGAATGGTGCCATTACTGTGCGCATGCGACGATGTCAGCAAATAAAGTTTAGTTTGGTACAACTGTTACTATACGACTTTTATTTACCTATAAATAATAATAATTACACATACCATCACGCCTGTATTCCCCGAAGGGTTAGGCAGAGGTGTACCAATGCACACCTACAGTTCGCCGATATATTTTTGGGTGCCATGTAAATTGGGCGAGCCTATTCCCAGAAACCGGGCACAAATCCTAACTCCGAGCTGCTACTGAGAATTTCGTAGAAAAACCCAATAACACTTTACTGGGCCTGGGAATCGAATTCAAGACCTCTAGCGTAGCAGTCAGTGCATGATAGTTGTATGTGGTTTAAGAATAAATAAATCTTCTTATCGTGTGGGCAGTAAGGTCTAACGACCCCACACATCCTAGTGTCAGAGTTAAAAATAAAAAAAAGTAGTTAAGAATAAATAAATGTTATACACGTCGTATTTCAATTAACATAATAGATCCTTTCTGATATATGTTGTCGCGACAGACCGCTGCCCGCGCATTTCTCGCGCATCTTTCAAGTCGACCACACTGCGCGTAAAGGACCAGTACCGATAATTTCGGTACCAGAACCGAAGTGCGGTATTTAAATGTAAGAATATAATTTTAATATTGTGTGATATTTTACAAGGTACGTAGCAGCGTTGCTAGATGTCCCGATTTTAATGGGTAGTCCCGACTTTTAATTTGAAATTAAATCCCACGAAGGACATACACTCCCTTTTATCGTGTTTTTTTTTTTAAAGTGCAGCGAATTTATTTTTCCTTTATTGGGATTTATATCTATAAAAGAAAAAGGAATCTTTTAAAAAGGGAAAGTATTAGTATATTAAACTCTTACTTTAGCATTTCAATTAATTCCCGTTTTTGTAGAATAAATCCCGATTTTTTTAAATTAAAAGATTTCAAATCCCGATTTTGTCAAAAAATCATCTAGTAACGCTGCTGGTACTTAAACTTAAGATTTTTTATCTCAAAGTGTATAATAGTGGTCATACGGTAGAACGAAATTTAAAGAAAGTGAAAATTAACCAAAGTATCAAGTAGTCACGGTCGTAGTAGTGTGTGCGACGGGGCTGAAGATACCATAGTACAGCGGAATACACGCAGGTAAGTACATCGTGTTGCGGAGTTCGAAAGAATTGGGTAGATGACACCACTAATCAATTGACGTACTTTTTATGAGCTGTCAAAACGCAATTCCCCATAGATTTTGTATGACAATACTCAACTATGACGTCACTTTTTGGTCGACTCAATTCAGTAACTATTTATTGATTTCAATTGCAACTAAAAATTGATGATAATAGTTATTAAAAAAATTATCGGGTTTTTAGGGCTAAAATAAAGTGTTTTTTTAGTGAAGTTGTGTCTTGGAATTATTTGTTAGTGGTATCATCTACCCAATTACCGCGACCCTGGTACGCAAAGGGCAGTAGCAGGAACACGGATGGGTTTTAGTCAGTAAGAGTCTGACACTACCTTCCGCTCATCAAGAAGTTTTTTTTTTAAACGTTTTATTCCTCCTGTATCGTGGGTAAACAAACATAAAATCACATACACCAACAGTCAGACCCGGCACTACTATCTGTAGTTCATACAATTATTTGTTCTGTGCGGGAATAGAACCCGCGACGCGCAGCGTGGCAGCCAATCGCTCAACCACTACACCAACCGTGTCGACCATCGTTCCCACCGACCGATTCCGACCGACATACCAGACCGACTGTGTCTCCCATCATCAAAAAAATAAGGTAGATACATCGTGGAAAGAATGCTCTGCCCCCCTAGCCAAGTCACAAATGATAAACGCAAACGCTGAGTAGGCTTTAATAGATCTTCAACTTTATGTGCTTGGTTTTAAGTTGAAGATCTAATGAAGATTGCATAGCGTTTTCGTTCGTTCCAGTCGCTAACGCTTAGAAATCTTTAATAGATTTTCAACTTAAGGCCCTTGGGTATTAAATTGAAAATCTATTGGTACCTACCGAGCGTTTACGATTATCGTTTGTGACTTGGCTAGGGGGGCTGAGCTTCTTTTGTTCCCCAGTTAAAGGTAATTGGAGGAACACCGTGAGGGTTTTAGTCGGTAGGAGTCCGACAGACCCCTCCGCCTTCCCCGAAGCGGAGGCAGTTTTTTTATATCATTGAATGACAAACGATCCGACAGCCCACCTGATGGTCAGTGGTTACCGCTACCTGTAGACATCTGCAATTGGGTAGATGACACCACTAACCAATAATTTCAAGAAACAACTTCACAAAAAAACATTTAATTTTAGCACTAAAAACCCGATGTTTTTTTAAATAACTATAAACATCGATTTTTAGTTGCTTTGAAATCAATAAATAGTTAGTGTATTGAGATGACAAAAAAGTGACGTCATTGTTGAGTATTGTCATAGAAAATCTATGGGGGAATGGCGTTTTGACAGCTCATAAAAAGTACGTCAATTGATTAGTGGTGACATCTACCCAATTGAGAATTCAATTAAATCTGAACAGAGGCCTTGCAAATGCGTTGCTATCCCAGAGACAAAGTTGAAATGTGTCATGACTCATGTGCCTGTAATTACACCGGCACCCATACTCTTCAAACCCGAACAGAGCAACGCTGCTTTGCGGCAGAAATAGGTGTTGCGGTAGTACTTCCCCGGACGAGCTCTTTTACGAGGAGTAACGAAGGATTACTACGAAATATAAACGTACTTAGCTAGTGTACCTCAAAATCGTTGAGATGGAAGGTTAAATAATGTTGATCCACGCGTCATGTTCGTGAACAGGTATTAGTACACAGAACAGTATTCCCCGAAGGGTTAGGCAGAGGTGTACCAATGTACACCCACAGATCGCCGGTATGTTTAGGTCCCATGTAATAGGGGGCGAGCCTATTGCCATTAACCGGGCACAAATCCAAACTCCGACCTGCTAGTGAGAATTTTATAGAAAAACCCAATAACACTTTTTGCTCGACCCGGGAATCGAACCCAGGACCAGGACCTATAAATGGTTTAATTGAAATAAATACTTTGACTTTGACTTGGAATTATTACACGTGCCATAATGATGATATTTATTATATAAACTAGCAAACTGGCCACTTTGTCCGCGTGGTTCATTTTACCCGCGTTAAAAAAAAAAAAAATATCTTGGGACAACTCACACACGGCTATCTGATCCCAAGCTAAGCAGAGCTTGTGTTATGGTAACCAGACAACTGATATACATACTTATATAATTTATAAATACATACATATTATAGATAAATCACACCCAGACACAGAACAAACAATCATGCTCATCACACAAAGTTTGTCCTGGGTGGGAATCGAACCCACGACCTCCGGCTTAGCAGTCAGGGCCGCTAACCACTAGACCAACAGGCCCGTCAAACCGTTAAGTTACGTCTTTTGTTACTGCTCCGCTCCCGTCTGTCGTAGCGTGATGTTATTAACCTATGTTACTCAGGAATAATGTAGCTATCTATTGGTGAAAAAATGGTTGAAATCAGTCCAGTCGTTTCGGAGCCTATTCAATGCAAACAAACAAACAAATCTTTCCTCTTTATAATATTATTAAATTAAATAAATTATCATAATGTAAAACTTCAACTCGTGAAATTACCCATAGTCTCGCATAAGAAGGTAAATAATTTGTTATTTAAAACTTCCGGAGTCGTTAAATAAATATAGGTATTTTGTTTGACAAATCCAATATTTATATTTATTGTCTTTTTTTGAATAATTTAAACATCAAATAATAATAATAATAATAATAATCCTTTATTTACAAGAAATGTGGTTACATAGTGGTGGTAAGTTAATTGAGTCCTATCACATTCTACCATAACAATGGTGCGTAAATATGTCAAAGTTAGAGGCTATTATTTATAATCTGTTGATTGATCATTTATATATTATATTGAATAGTAATTTAGTTAATTAATGTCAAAATGTATGTCATGAATAATTGTTGTAAGTAATAAATTAGATAATTGTACAGGAATGAGAAAGGAAAATGAAAACAAATTTAAAAGTCAACCATTATGTTGCAATGTCAGTGAGATTAAGAAATTTCAACATTAATTAATTAGCTAAAATCATTATTTTTATATGTCATAAAATCCTTTAAAGCAGCGGTCGGCAACCTTTTGGCAGGCAAGGGCCACATGGTGGCAAAATGAGGTAGTGGCGGGCCGCGCTTTCACATAATTTTTAACCGACTTTAAAAGGGAGGAGGTTCTCAATTCATCTGTATAGTTTTTTTTTTGTATGTTTGTTACGCGATATTTCCGCCAATTATGATTAGAATTTGACGATATTTTTTTTGTTTGGTAGGTCATGCATCTGAAGTGGTCCCATAAATTTATCGATATTTAATTTCTTGCAGGAAAATTTGAAATTTTTAAAAAATTGGCCTATTGCTTTTTTAGTCGTCTCTAATGGCAATAACCATATTTGTTGATAGGTCAACAACAAGGGCAAAAGAAATTTTTTGCAGCCGCTGAGGACGATACAGAAGGAATAAGAGCGGATTTTTACTTAGCTGAAAAGGGTACACCTTTTATAGCAGAACTTTTTGAGTCATAATTTTATTTTGCATAACAACTGATAGCATAAACCACTTTTCGCAGAAAGTCATTTGGCATTACTTACTTGGCATACATTTATAACTCATAATTTTGTATGGCAGAATACTCATTTCGCATAAATTTCATTTCCATAATAATTAAAAAGCAGAACCATCATATCGCAGAAAGTTCACAGGCAGAATCGTCTTTTGGCATACATTTCGTATCAAAGTCCCTAGAGATAGATCCAGAGCCCTCGAGGCGCAAAAAGCACAATCGGGGAGCCCCGCCACGCAGGGCTCAAGGGTTTACAAAAAAAATAACCACGAAGTGGATGGCGGGGTCTGTTCGCTCGCTTCGCTCGCTCTCTAGACTCCACCATCCCCTTCTAACCTAACCTGTCCGAGTCGGGGTGCCCCAAGTCCCGAGATCTCCCTCGCTCTTTATAAAAGTTATACTAAACGAAATTATACGAAATTGTAAATATGCCAAAGGTAAATATGCCAAATAAAATTCTGCCATCTTAAAAGTATGCCATTTTAAATTCGGACATAAAACCGTTCTGCCAAAAAATAATTATGCTATAAAAATATTATGCCTTAAAAACGTTCGTCTAAAGAAGTTTATGCATAGTGAGTTATGCCAAATAGGTTTCGGAGTATCAAGTTTCTGCCAAATAGAACGCACCCAGCAGAAAAGTATTAAAAACCTCCATATCTTTTTACTTATGATTTTCATATAAAAATATCTTGTTGTCTGATACATACATACAACATACATACAATCACGCCTGTATTCCCCGAAGGGTTAGGCAGAGGTGTACTAATGTACACCCACAGTTCACCGGTATATTTAGGTCCCATGTAATAGGGGGCGAGCCTATTGCCATTAACCGGGCACAAATCCAAACTCCGAGCTGCTACTGAGAATTTCATAGAAAAACCCAATAACACTGTTTGCTCGACCTGGGAATCGAACCCAGGACCTCTAGCGTAGCAGTCGTGCTTAGGACCACTAGGCTAACAAGGCAGTTGTCTGATACTCAGTCCAAAATAGAGTATTCATGGTTTTAGTTTAAGGATAAATGTCCCTTACACCCGATATAGGTATTATATGTGATGCACATACTTTTTTTAATGTAAATTTTATTAATGGGTACGTAGCACTACCTCAACGATACCATCGTCAACGATAAAGTAAAAATAAATGAAAAAGAAATGAGAAAAATTATGTAAAACTTAAAAGCGAACTTCAAAGTTGTTATATAACCGTACTTAAACACATTTCAGTGTAACGTTTGAGGCTGTATTTGAGTGACTTTTCTTATACGCTAGCTTACGCGCCTAAAATCATTAATTTAGGTAAAATGTAAGAATTACAGTTTAATTTTCAAAACTGTCGCGGGCCGCAAGTAGGAGTGCCGCGGGCCGCATGCGGCCCGCGGGCCGCGGGTTGCCGACCGCTGCTTTAAAGTATAGAAACATTTCTCTGCAAGCCACGCTGTAAGTTTTTTCTTAAACACAGTAATTCGTAATTCTTTGAAATTGTCTGGTAACTTATTATATACATCTATTGCCTTCACATAGACATTCTTCTCGTATATTTCCAAACGACATCTAGGTCGGAGAAGCTTAAATTTATTTCTAGAATGTCTACCCTCCTTTTCAGAATATTTACTAAAATATTGTGGATGCAGTTTGACAAAGACACATAATTCTCTAATGTACATGCAAACCAGTGGTAATATATGGAACTTTTTAAATAGTGGCTTACAACTGTCTGTAGACCAGGCTCCACATATTGCTCTTATGCATTTCTTTTGCACCCGAAATGCTTTTTCAATCTCAACCGAGTCACCCCACATCATAAGACCATAAGAGAGTACCGATGTCACGTATCCGTGGTACGCACTAAGTGCCGCTTCCGTCAAATTGTACTTACACATTTTATTTTCACAATCTTCCGCGTTGGCGATTTTTTTTAACCCCCGACTCAAAAAGGGGTATTATATGTTTGATGTGTCTGTGTGTCTGTCTGTGGCACCGTAGCTCTTAAATGGGTGAACCGATTTGAATGCGGTTTTTTTAAAAGCACGTTTCCTAGCGACTGCCCCGTTGGTCTCGTGGTCGCAAGTACGACTGCTGTGCAAGGGGTCCCGGGTTCGATTCCCAGGTCGAGCAAAAAGTGTTATTGGGTTTTTCTATGAAATTCTCAGTAGCAGCTTGGAGTTTGGATTTGTGCCCGGTTAATGGCAATAGGCTCGCCCCCTATTACATGGGACCTGAATATACCGGCGAACTGTGGGTGTACATTGGTACACCTCTGCTTAACCCTACGGGGAATACAGGCGTGATGGTATATTTTTAATGGTTTCCTAGCGATGGGTCTTAGATATGTTTTATCAAAATCGGTTCAGCCATTTCAAGGTTACCAGCTCTATTGTTAGCGATAGGGAACTTCATTCTTATTTTTTTTAATTTTATTAATTGGCAACATATTAAAAGCAGTTTGCTCAGAATCGGCTACGGAATAGATTTCATGCCTATTTCTAAATTAGTTATTTTTTTATTTGACAGGCATACGGTTAAGAAAGGCTTAGTAATAGGGTCCACTAAGGGCCAATGCCTGCCGGGGCTGCGGGTTGTTCAAAAGAGATACTGCGCCCCCGGAAAGCAAAGGGCACACGAAGGAACATAGATGGTTTTTAGTCAGAAAAAGTCTGACACTCCCTCCCACTCCCGTTCCGCCCAGGGCGGGGATTTCCCATCTTACTTTAGGATCCGGTTGACACCTTTCGGGTATGAAACACTGGAAATTACGAAGTAAGAACCACTACCTCTAATTGCCCGCTTTTCAGACAAAGCCGCAGATTAAACAAATATAGCCCATGTACAAAAAAGTACTTTTCATTTATGTGGTTATCAATCAATATCAGTAACCTTGAAAGAATTGCAATGATTGATGAAAAATAAGGATTATTAAATAAACATTTCAATGTCAACAACACAAATAGCTAAATTATACAATTGATAATGAATGTGATCAATCAGAAAATAATAAAATAAATAAGTAACTTAAAGTGTTAGAAGGTATATTTACATAAAGCGTGCGATTTCCACGAAGCCAACTTTTTTTGTGCCATTAGATGGCAAACGGCAAACAAGCCGACGCTCCACCTGATGTTAAGTGATCACCGCTGCCTATAGACATCTGCAATACCAGCAGGGGCGTAGCTACCGCCGTATCTGCCCAATTATACGGGGCCCCAGGGCTACGGGGGCCCCCAATGTGCGTAAGCAAAAATTAATAAAAACTTCCCAAATTTTTTGTTATTTTACAAATGACAAAAGTCAAAACAAGGAATTATTTTTTGCCCGCGCAAAGCGTGCGTTCAAAAGTTGGCAACACCCTACATCGGTTATCGCGGGTATTAACTTTAGAAAACTAAAGTCATCATCAGCTATAAATAATTGAATAAATCAGTTTGCCGAAAAAAAGGTAAGGAGGGTGTAGATATACCTATTTAATGTTTTTTTTTTTTGGAAAAAGTGACAGGTACGAGTACTTATATAATTATGATTTAAAAAATATTTCTTTTAATTTTATGCAATTTTTTTTTTTTGTGAGAAATCTTTACCTTCCTAAGGGCCCCCAAACCAATGTTTATACGGGGCCCCGCCAAGCCACGCTACGCTTCTGAATACCAGGGACCTTGCAGATGCGTTGCCATCCCAGAGAAAAAGTTGATACACGGCACACATAGTGAGGAGGTGCCCCATTCTGGATCCCCAACCGCCATCTTCTTTGTTTCTTTTTTATCGTGTGGGCAGTAAGGTCTAACGACCCCACGCACCCCAATGTCAGAATTTCTAAACCGCCTCAAGGGCCTCTGACATGGTTACCGATGTCAGTGATGTCCAAGATAAACTTAGAAAGTACAAATGAATTAGAAAAAGTCACTTTGGTACCTGCCCGTGCCCGGTTGCGAACCTTATGGGTTCGCAACCGGGCACCTGAGGGACCTCGTGCATCAGAGGCGGGCGCCTCAACCACGACACTCAAACCGCCATTAGCTTGGGTCTTACCGCCTCGTTGTAGTTAGGGTTAGGGCATTTACACTGAGCTAAAGAAAATCCATGCTTCTACATAACATTTAAAGTTCATGTTTGCATGGAATTCATACTGCTTGGAACTCGGTTAGATCCGCGTGTCTTCCAAGCAGTATAAATTCCATGCTAACATGAACCTTAACTATTGTGTAGAAGCCTCAATTTTCTCAAACACAATGCTCTCCGATGATGCCCGGTTGGAGGAAATCTATACTAATATTATAAAGCTGTTTTTTTTTTTTGTTTGTTCGCGCTAATCTCAGGAACTACCGGTCCGATTTGAAAAATTCTTTTTTTGTTGGATAGCCCATTTATCAAGAAAGGTTATAGGCTATATAACATAACGCTACTACTTACGGGAGTGAAGCAGTATTCAAAAACGTAACTTAAGGCGGATGAATAAAGCCACGCGAACGAAGTCGCGGGCAGTAGCTAGTCGTACATAATTGTATGTTTTTTGTTGACCCCCAGCGGGATGGTGGTCCCCACAGAGGCCGGTGACGGGCCGCAGCTACCAAGGTTCTACGCGGGGCGATCTATATTCATCACCGGAGGCACTGGCTTTCTAGGAAAGGTAACTGCTTTTTTCCCCAGCCATTTATTTGTTAAGTTACTATGTGTTGGACACTGAGCATGGCAGTTGAGAGCTTCGTCATGCTCTCTTTAATGTCTCGCTGACGGTGGCGCGTGGGTTGGATCGTTTGGTTCCCTTCAAGATGGTTGAGCTAGATGGTGCTGATGCACGCGTCATATTCGTGAACGGGTGCTGTCAGTTGGGATTGGTCATCTCTTAACTGCCATGGCTTACATCTTTATTATAATTTTGTTATTTTTTATATTCACCTTCATTGTTTTCACATATATGTAGAAGCCACAAGAATATTGTAACCAAGTTTTTGTAAAAACCAAATTGAATGAAAAGAGTGTCCATGGAGTTTCTTGCTCGTTCTTCTCCATAGAGACCTACGTTTTGGAACGAGCAACTAGCTTCAATATTAAACTGTAACTTCTTGACAATTCAAAAGTGCCTGTAAATGGTCTAATTGAAATAAATGCTTTGATTTGATTTGATTTGATTCATTTTTCTTATGTTTATACAAAATTGCCGTGACATTAGCTGTTAAGGTGAAATTATAGGTTTGATTCCGGTGTGATCATGGTTTTCTTTTGCTTTAGAATTTCTCCTGTATCACGGGTGCGTTTACAAACATACAAACTCACATACACTAATACCTAGACTCGGAATTAGAGAACTAACTTGCCGGCGAGTTCGTCCGCAAAATGTCGGTTACCGTGCCTTCTTTGTATGAGAAAAGGCCGTTGCCAAGCAGTGGGATAAAATATGTTGGTAGATATTACACGCCACCGTACCTACGCGTGGCGTTCTGTGGTTTCTGCCTACCTCCATGGGAAGAAGGCGTGAGTGGATATGTTATGTTATTATTATTATTGCTCTACAGGTACTGATAGAGAGGCTGTTGTCGACATGTCCAGACGTGGACGAGGTGCACCTATTGATGAGAGACAAGCGTGGACTGCCACCGCTCAAGAGACTAGCGCAGTTGAAGCAATCACAGGTAAATCTAATTGGCTCTCCTAAAAGGTCTCTTTGTACAGAGAAGAATACAGCAAGAAGCTCCATACTGTCAATCGTGGTGAATGGGCACGTGTAAATGGCCTGACCAATTCCGGTCACGGCGGCTAATCTTAATGCAGACTAGCCAAGTACGCAGGAGATATTATTATAGTGCACAAGTGTGTGCGCAAACACAGGTACACCGTGCACCCCCTCTTCCGTCACTGTTATAGTCCGATGGTAATATTTAATTTAGTTTTATTTTCAAGTAATATGACGTTTGCGTTGTGTGTGTTGTATGTGTTTGTGTTGTTATTAAATAATATCAAATTATTTTTTACTAAATGCAATATAATATAAAAATTACACTGTTAAGGATAGCCTGATATGCAAACGTCTGAAACACATACGTATCCTCACACCTTTGTCCCATATGAGTAGGCAGAAACCACAGACCGCCACCTACTACGATCCTTATTGTGATTGACAGGCATTTGACAACATCAGAGCAAGGTGCCCATGGCAGCTGGACAAGCTGCGAGTGGTGCCAGGAGACGTGTCACAGCCGCGCCTTGGACTCGACGACGGAGCGCTTACTCAGCTACAAGGGGTATGTAAAGCTATGTATTCTCCAGAACCGATTCCGGCCACGGCGGCTAATCTTAATGCACACTAGCCAAGTGCCGCGGAGGACGCTCCGGGCGTCGGGAGCCGCGAGACGACTCCCGGCCAATCAGACGCGGGTCTGTGGATGGTGGGCGATGGGTAGCTTACCGTCCGTACGTAAACTAACGACAAACCGTGTCGACGGCGCGTTCGTGTTCCACGCGCACCTCAAAGAGATGTCAGCAAATCGGAGGGGCCACACAGGGTCGATGCCTGCCGGGGCTGCGGGTTGTTCGAAAGACATACCGCTCCCCCGGAACGCTAAGGGCACAAGAAATTGTTGGGTTTTTCGCAGTAGCACCCCGGTTGGTGGTTTGACACCCCGTGTCTCGGAAAGCACGTAAGCCGTTGGTCACGGCTGTCATTGGTAGACCAACGGCTTTACATGCTTTTTGAGACACATCACCAACTCCCAATCTCTGGGCTGCTACTGAGAAATTTCTAATGGAAAAACCCAATAACCCTTTTTGCATGACCTGAGAATCAAACCGAGGACACCAAGCTCCACCAAGTCGCGGGGCAGTTCACAATCCCTGTGAGTTAACGCATATTTCGTTGTCAGGTATCCGTGATATTCCACAATGCTGCCACCATCAAGTTCTGGGAGACTTTAAAGACGGCGCTGCATCATAACGTCTCATCGGTCATTTCACTCATGGACCTCTGCGATGAACTGCCTAAACTTGAGGTATCGACCCATTAAACATTAAAGCCTTACTTATAAAACAGTCTCAAGTATTTTAGAAACAGGTAAACATTACTTAGCGACTGGTCAGGAAAAATCTCAGGTTTACACGTTAGTCAGCGTTGAGAAGTTGTTTAGCAACAGCTAAGGTATTAAGGCGAGTTCCGGCGCAACACGCAGCGGTAGACGTTTTTTGTGCTGTTTTTTTTTGGAGCTATCTACACTTTTATCCAAAAGAAATACAACCGATTAAAAAATACATTAAAATTCTTATGTCTGCCTGCCTAGCCTTTCCCAACTATGTTGGGGTCGGCTTCCAGTCGAACCGGATGCGGCTGAATATCAGTATTTTACATGGAGCGACTGCCTATCAGACCTCCACAACCCAGTAATGGGTAATACGATACTCTTGGTAAGACTGGTTGTCAGACTTTCAAAATTTGTCAAAATTCTTATGTAAGAATTGTAATGTATTTTTTTATGTCTGTAAACTTCAATCCACCTTGAACGAGCGTGGTTGCCTTTTCTGTATGAGAAGAGGCCTTTGCTCAGCAGTGGGACACAACTAGGCTTCTATTTTTACATAGATACACACAATCACGCCCGTATCCTTTCAAGAGTTAGGCAGAGGCGTGCCAATGTACACCCACAGTTCGCCGGTATGTTTAGGTCCCATGTAATAGGGGGCGAGTCTATTGCTATTAACCGGGCACAAATCCTAACTCCGAGCTGCTACTGAGAACTTCATAGAAAAACCCAATAACACTTTGCTCAACCCAAGACCTCTAGCGTAGCAGTCGCGCTTATGACCTTAAGCTGACTAGGCTTTTTATATTATTGTTTATTTTTATTTGAATATCCTTTACATTATTATAATTATTTGTGTGCTCATGGTTTGTGTCATCGGTTTGTGTCAAATAATCTCTCTTTATTTATTTCTTTCATTTTCCCAGGCTCTAGTCCACGTGTCCACAGCCTACACCAACTCCGAACATAGTCACATTGAGGAGCGCGTGTACCCTGCGCCTGCGTCTCTCGCCAGTCTGCGAGCACTGGTGGACGCTGTACCACCGAAACTACTTGAAGACCTCACTACTAGGTAAGATGCATCATCTGGTGAGCCTTTTCTCAACTAGGTGTTTTTTTTTTTACACGCTTTTGTTAGGTCGACGTGTATATAACTATGAAATAGTATCTAAGGTAACTAATTTGTTTTTACCGATGGGAAATCATCAAATGACTGCCCCCGCCCTAGTGTCAGACTTTTACTGACTAAAACCCATCCATGTTCCTTCTTGTGCCTATTGCGTTTCGGGGGCGCGGTATCTTTTTCGAACAACCCGCAGCCCCGGCAGGCATCGGTCAAGTGGCCCCTCCGAATGTTTGCTGACGTCTCTTCGAGGCGCGCGTGGAACAAGAACGTGCTGTCGACACGGTCTGTCGTTAGTTAACATACGGACGGTGAGCTACCCTTGCTCACCGTTTACGGACCCGTGTTTACGGTGACCGGGAGTCACCTCGCGGCTCCCGACGCCCGGAGCGTCTCCCTTCTCTACTCAACTATGTTGGGATCGGCTTCCAGTCTATTCGGATGCAGTTGAATGTAAATGTAATGTAACTCTCCAGACCGATCCCGGCCACGGCGGCTAATCTTAATGCAGAGCCAAGTACGCAGGAGATGTTATAGTGCACAAGTGTGTGTCGATCTGTGGCACTGTAGCTCTTAAACGGATGAACCGATTTTAATGCAGTTTTTTTTATTTATATGCAGGTTTCTTAGCGATGATTCTTAGTTATGTTTTATCGAAATCGGCTCAGCCGTTTTAAAGTTATCAGCTCTTTTGTTAGTTGCGGTAGGGATCTTTATTCTTCTGTCAGGGTTTCTTGCAATTTTGATTTTTTATTACCTGTTCCTTTTCTTCTTTCAGATTCATATCACCCAAACAGAATACTTATGTCTTCTCGAAGTCGATAGCCGAGTCCATGATAGACACGCGACCGACGAGACACTACGCTGCTGCCATCATGAGACCTGCCATCGGTAAGTATTTCATCATCATCATATTCTTCTTCTTTTCCTATCGATACATACCATCACGCCTGTTTTCCCCGAAGGGTTAGGCAGAGGTGTACCAATGTACACCTACAGTTCGCTGGTATGATTTTAGGTCCCATGTAATAGGGAGCGAGCCTATTGCCATAAACCTGGCACAAATCCAAACTCCGATTTGCTTCTGAGAATTTCATAGAAAAACTCAATAGCACTTTTTGCTCGTCCTGGGGATCGAACCCAAGACCTCTAGCGTAGCAGTCGCGCTCAGGACCACCAGGCCAACGAGGCAATCCTATCGATTTTGGGTAAATCCCTTTTTTTTATAGTACTTACCCAGTACGTTGCCACGTTTATCGCAGATTCAGTGGCATTTTATGTATCCTCTAAGATGCAGGTGTAGGGACACCTTGGGCACTGCAGCAGGTGGGCTATCGTCTGGTCGGGAGCACCGCACTCGTACTGGGTTTCGGTCTGATCATGATCGTCATCATATCAGTCGTAGGACGTCCACTGCTGGACATAGGCCTCTCCTGTAGATTTCCAAAAGGACCTGTTTGAAGCGGCGGTTTCTTGCGATCTTTATCAGGTTGTCACCATCGGTCGGTAACCATGTCAGAGGCCCTTGAGGCGGTTGAGAAACTCTGACACTGGAGTGTATGGGGTCGTTAGACCTTACTGCCCACATGATAAAGAAGATGAAGGAGAAGATTAGGAAGTCTGTAAACATCCATCCATCCATCCTCACGAACTTCCGCATTTATAATAATAAGCAGGAGGTATTACACAGTTCACCACATTTCTTCCCCAGTCGTATCCGCCCTACGGGACCCCTACCCCGGCTGGATAGAGAACCTGGCGGGCCCCAGCGGGGCGGTGCTGGGCTGCGGGAAGGGGCTGCTGCACGCCTTCCCGCTGGACGAGCACGCCAGGGCAGACCTGGTGCCCGTGGATATCACCATCGACACCATGCTGGCTGTTGCGTGGGAGATCGCTACTGACAGGTAAACTTATCATACCTATGTTTATATTATATTCTCCAGACCGATTCCGGTCAAGACGTAACCGTCTTAATGCAGAGTAGCCTAGCACAGTCAGCAAAAGAGATAACCAGGGTCGCCTAATATATTCAAAGTTTTTTAAAAACCTATTCATAGCAAATAAAGAGTTTTTTCATTAAATTAAATTTCATTTAAAAACTACCCTTGGTTTGAGAGAAAATTTTAACTATATTAGACGGTCTGGTTACTTAACTCTTTTGTTCACCGTAACCCCTACTAACGCCAACGTTGTTAAAATCTATGGAAGTAATGTGTCTGAAATAAAGCTAAATTACCATTGCATCTCATTCCCAGGTCGCCGGAAGTCCGTGTATACAACTCGTGCTCCCAGGAGAACCCGGTCACCTGGGGACAGTTCCGCTCCTGTCTTGTGAGCTCCAGCAGGAAACATCCCCTGGACAACGTACTGTACTACCCCTATATCTTGGGGATCAAAAACTGGTAAGATACACAACTTTCTAAATGTGAAAGTCTATGACGACGAATGGATGGATGCATGTTTGTTACTCTTCAACGCTTAAATGGCTGTACGGATCTAGATGTTTGACACTGAGATAGATTGTAGAGGAATAACACATAGGATAGTTTTTATCTAGGAAAAATGAAGGGTTCCCGTGGAAACAAATATACCAAATTTGAGGCGGGTTGAAGCTAGCTTTAAAAAATTAGTAAGACTCAATAGTACCACAGATTAAATAAGTACAGATACTTCACTCCATAGAAAAAAACTCAACACTTAACACTATAATTACCTACAAAACGTTCGTGCGTGAGAGAGAGAGATAGCAATAACGCGCGTCATACAACACAGCACCTATCTATGCTGAGAAATGATTACACAAAAGAATAGGTCTGTGACTATAAAGTATTATGGTGTAGTATTATTGTATGTACTGAAATATGTATTTTCTGTACACTACAAATTGCATGCCGTTGTTTAGCCATTATTGAAGGCGCGAGTATCGTTTATTTTATTGCAGTAGATACGTAGGTACCTACACTCAAGCGAGCGCGTGACAGCCGACTGGATTCGTTGTGCCCGGGCGCAGGCGAGCCATAGGCACTAGGCACTTAAGAGAGTAACCTTGAATGAGTGACGGAGGCCTGATAGTACCTTGAAAGAAATTCATATGTCAACTATCAAAATACGAAAAGCACACTGGGGCCCCGTGACTCTTAGGTACTTATGTGCCCAGGGCCCCCAATAGGTTAAATAATCAATCCGTGAATAGCAGGCCCTGCTCGGGAAAGGTCCTTTCATGCTTTTTTTTAAATGTCATTGGATGGCAAACAAACCGACGACTTACCTGATGTTAAATGGTTACCGCTGCCTATAGACATCTGCAATACAAAAGGCCTTGCAGACGCGTTGCCATCCCAGAGACAAAATTTAAATGTCTCATGTGCCTGTAATTACGCCGGCACCCATACCCTACAAACTGAAACACAGCAACGCTGCTTTGCGGCAGAAATAGGTATGGTGGTAGTACTTCCCCGGACGAGCTCCTTCACAAAGAGCTCTATAACTACTAAAATACTCCTTTCATCTGAATGCTCATCTTATTTGCTTTCCACCAGGTATTTGTATAAGGTGTTCGAGCTGATGCTGCAGACTGCGCCTCTATACCTCGCTCACTACATCGGGAAAGCGTGTGGTGTCAAATTGAAGTGAGTTCTTACCATTTTTACTGCCCCGGTAGACTAGTGGTCCTAAGCGCGACAGCTACGCTAGAGGTCTTGGGTTCGATTCCCAGGTCGAGCAAAAAGTGTTATTCGGTTTTTCTATGAAATTCTCAGTAGCAGCTCGGAGTTAGGATTTGTGCCCGTTTAATGGCAATAGGCTGGCCCCCTATTATATGGGACCTAAATATACCGGCGAACTGTGGGTACAATACATTGTTACAACTCTGCCTAACCCTTAGGGGATACCATTTTTCTAACACCTTTCTTATTCGGTGCGCGGTAGAAATCCCCATCGACTTCCTCCGTCATGCGGGTAACGGAGGGATATCTCTACTCTTACCGGCTAAAACCACCGCGATGTTCCACCTCTGCTGGGATGTGTGCGGGATTCGCATAAGCATTCACCGCTCCCCCGACAGGCCTCGACCCGCTGTACCTTAGCGGATCCCTCCTCCCCGTGCAGCCATTTCCAAAATGGCCGATCCCTTTTATCAAACGATTTTTTTTTCAAATTACACTATACATTGCTCCTTACAGACTGAGTCTAATAACCTCGAGCGAGCGCCTGCAAGCAATGAACCGCGTGCTTGCGTTCTTCGCGACCCGGGAATGGAACTTCAGTACAGACAACGTGCAGCGCCTGCGCAACCGACTGTCTAAACAAGACCGGCTCATATACAACCTGGATATCCGGACTGTCAAGTATGAAACTACTTCATTAAAATCGGTTCATACATTTCGAAGAATAAGGTTTTAAAGTTTGTATGAAATGCCTTAAGGTGCAACCTCCACGGTAGCCCGCCAAATTCAAATTTTCTTAGGTTTTTTGCAATTTGCAAGTCAGTATAGGTTTAATGTTGATTAAAGTAAGATTCGCAGGCGTAAGAAGTACGTATTTTCAGAATTTTAACCATTAAAATCAGTAAAATAACTCCATAAGTCGGTATAATTCCAAAATGTCAAGATTTCATGAAATAGTCATTCTTTGGGTTAACCTGGCCCTATGGAGTTTTATTGCTGACTTAAATGGTTATAATTCTGAAAATACACAATTCTTACGCCCGCGAATTATACTTTAATCAACATATAACTTAATACTAACTTGCAAATTGCAAAAAACGTAAGCAAATTTGAACTTCGCGGGCTACCGTGGAGGTTCCACCTTAAGGCGTAAACGCTCTTGATCAGTCAAAACGACTTTTAACCGAATATTGATAGTTTAAAACAAACGGGAACTGCCCTGTTGGCCTCCTGGGATCGATTCCCATGTCGGGCAAAAAATATAATAATTGAATTTTCCCATAGGAATTTTTCAGTAGAGAGTAGGGGGAAGTTTGGAAGTTGGTGGTGTGTGTGACACCTCCGACACCACCCTTACCAAGAAGTATGATGTTGCCTAGTAAGACACTGGTATTCAGCTGCATGCGGTTAGACTGGAAGCCGACCTCAACATAGTTCGAAAAGGCGAGACAGGCTTAGGTGTTTTAAACTACGCAACGGATTTTATTGCGATTTTCACCAATATATAGGAGAGATAACGTCAAATAACTGTGTCAAATAATTATTTAATTAATTTATTTTATACCACACAAATTATAATTAACATGTCAATGATTGGTCCTCAGTTGGGAAGATCACGTGCTCACATTTGTGAAGGGCGTGCGCAAATATCTACTGCAAGAAAAAGACGAAGATCTACCGAATGCCAAGAAACATATTGACAGGTAAAACAAATCTTGTAAGGGTAGTAAATAAATATAACTTTATTTACTACACGATAAGATACACATTTCATTGTCACAATTCAGAATACGTTACACCTACTTACAATGAAATTGTCACAGTGAAATGTGTATCTTTTCGTGTAGTAATTAAAGTTAAATTTTGAATCGCTCAATTAAAATGTCGCGTCTCGCTGACTCGCTGTGAACTGACCCTATATAGGTTTACAGTTCCCTGACTTATATTTATAGCCAAGCCATAACTTAACTATGAAAAAAATTAGCGCCTTGAAACACAAAATGGCCGCCACGTTTTGTTGCGGTTCGTCCGAATTACATAAACGGCAAATCATAAAATAATAATAGTTATGTATTAATAATTGTCTGTGTAGTTTAGCTACCTAAAGCGTAATTTTTTCAAATTCCCGCTCTTTTTTGTGGACATTTTTCGTTGGCCAGATTCTAACACCCGTTTATTGGTTTAAAGAAATGAAACTATATTCTTAATTAATAATTTATTTGTTTCTGTTCTGTTTCCAGATTACGTATCGTTCATCACATAGTCCTGCTAGTAATTACTGTGTTATTATACCGTTTTCTGCAAATTTTATACAAGTTTGTATTCGGGAATACGGCATTGTAGTCGAACGGTATGCCTGTAGATAAGTAAAGATTGTCGTACAGTGGGCCCAGTATGTTGACAGTTTGATTTGAAGGCAGCATTATGGTCATATGTAATTAGAAAATGCCACGTAGCTGTCAGCTGATGAATTTATAACTTTATACTTAGTTTTATACATAATTTGGTTAATAATAAAATAATACTTGTACTGTACTCTCTAAACACGAGGCCAATTTGAAAGTCCCTCCGTTGACAGTTTCGGCCTCGTGTCCAAAACCTATTAGTGTTTGGTTACATTGTTGGAAAATAAATAAAAAGATTTTGTAAATAATAAATTAATTAACTTAAAGGGTATATGAAGATAAAAAAGTGATTGTTTTATTTACCTGAAACCTCTATCCCTAATATAATATTTAGTCAGATACGATATGACCACGAGACTACTAAGAATGGGCATTAATCACATCAACACTTTAAAACAATAATATTACAATGATTGGATCTTTAATGTCACCGAAAAAGTGTTCTTTTTTAATCTTCTATGTATTATGAATGGAATGGAACGTGAATCATCAGATTTATTTATTTACACTGGCAATATTCGACCAGACTTCAAATTAGAGTGCTAAAGATTTGCGAACCCAATTTTATTTGATTATGATTAATTTTATCGTCAATATAAGCTGAAAGTTTCAAAGTTATTTAATAAATTAACGTGTGCGGTGTTGGATTACACTATACAACAGAGGTAAGATCAAAACAATCATATATAAAGTGATAAAATTCGGGTATTTTTATGTGGCTGTCATTGCTTCGATAGATATTATTTTTGTTTTGTGCCAATCGTGCTGAGTAATTTCTGGCTTGTATGCTCCGGCGTTCTGCGCGGTCTTTGTTGCTGCGAACTTGTCAGCGTGCCAATTTTATTAGAATGGAAACTGCGTGAAAATGCGTTCCTTCTGTAAACTTGGCGTACGGGTGAATCTTGATAATCACGCTGTTTCTGCTTCGGAAGTCTTACTCAGGGTGGCATGAGAGACAAGGTCGTCGCCTTGCACCCCTGAGCCGTGAATTCGATCAACAACAATGGACATTTACAATGACTTGCGTTTTAACTGACCCATTTAATGTCGAAATATACTAAGCATTTTTATGACGCCACAATTAAAATGCAATTTGTAAATAATGAGGTTGTAGTGACCACAGCAGTGATTGGGCCCGTTTGTTACTGGCTGATAGGGATACACAGTTCACTGTTTACCAAATGCTAAAAATAAATATAAAAAAAACAGTGTGGTTTTTTTCTTTGCTGAAGGTTACAAGCATGATAAACACTTATTAAATGAGAATGTAACATAACAGAAACAAAGTCAAGAATACAAATATAAAAGTAGAATTAAACATAGCTATATGTATCTGCCTACCCTTTTCCCAACAATATTGGGGTCGCCTTCCAGTCTAACCTGATACAGCTGAATACCAGTGTTTTACATGGAGCGACTGCCTATCTGACCTCCACAATACAGTAACTAGGCAACACAATACCTCTAGGCAAGATTGCTTGTCAGACTTCCCAGCTTCTGACTATGAGTGATGACTTTCAAAGATCTATGAATGACAGAATTAAATTTAGCCATGAACAAGATAATTAACATGTTTAATTTTGAAGCCAAATTGTTTGTTTTTTGCTGTATTCTTCCAAAAGCTTGTATCTACTTGTTACAAGATAAACAAGTTTGTTTTTAACATTGTACAAGACAAACAGAAACTTCTTTATTTATAATTAAACCAACAAATACATACATACATAAACTCAAGCCTTTCCCCATGGGGGTAGACGAAACCACAGAACACCACCAGCTATGATCCTTACATACTCCTTTCGCTTCATACATCTGGTCATACAAGCACACTGGTCACAAATACTGCACACACAACCTACGAACCAACCCTGACTGGACCCTCAAAGAGATGTCAGTAAAATTGGATGGGGCCACTGAGGGCCGATGCCTGCCGGGGCTGCGGGTTGTTCGAAAGAGATACCGCGCCCCCGGAACGCAAAGGGCACATGAAGGAACATAGACGGGTTTTAGTCAGTAAAAGTCTGACACTCCCTCCCGCCCCGCCCAGGGCGGGGGAAGTTATTTGATGATTTCCAGTCTATAAAAAAAAAAAAAAAAAACCCTGACTGGACCAACAAAATCAATAAAATGAAAAATGCAAGAAATTCTGTTTGCGGGCAGTGCAGGACCGGTCATTGTGGCTATCTGTAGGGGAGACCAATGTCCAGCAGTGGATGTCAATCAGCTGATATGACGATGATGATGAATCCAATGACTAGAGAAAATAGTAATGTGGTACTCATTTGAGAGTAAGGTTAACGGCACCAGTGGTTTTTGCATTTCTTTCTATGGTTATGCATGAGGCTTTTGCGTTCCATGTGCGCCTCAAAGAGATGTCAGCAAACATTGGAGACGCTACTCAGGGCCGATGCCTGCCGGGGCTTCGGGTTGTTCGAAAAAGATACCGCGCCCCCGGAACGCAAAGGGCACAAGAAGGAACATGGATGGGTTTTAGCCAGTAAAAGTCAGACACTCCCAAGTTATTTGATGATTCAATGTGTGTGTATATCCAATTTCCATAATGTTAACGAGTGGTTATTGTGTGTATGTTTCAGGTACATGGTAGCTATTTGTGATGATGTCTTTAAAGCCCAGGAACGTTGATTTCACGGAGACATGGGCCCATCTGAAGGAGACGGTAAGATATCATATGATAAGACTGGCGAACGATCCACAACTTCGTCCGTGTGGCTTGTTTCATCTGCCTTAAGTTACGTCTTTGGTTACTGCTCCGCTACTGTCGGCCATAGCGTGATGTTATATAGCCTATGTTACTCAGAGATAATGTAGCTTTCTAACAGCAAAAGAATTTTTGAAATTGGTCCAGTAGTTTCGGAGCTTATTCGTTACAAACAAACAAATCTTACGTCTTTATAATATTAGTAAAAACTAGATTCTCAACCATGTCAGAGGCCCTTGAGGCGGTTTAGAAACTCTGACACTAGGGTGTGTGGGGTCCGGTAGACCTTACTGCCCACACGATGAAGAAGAAGACTAGCTTCTGCCAGCGAATTCGTCCACAAGGTTCTTTTCACCCGGTTTAAGACATGTTTTCGGATACGGCCCGGCTTCTATTGGTCGTGGCGTGATGTTATACCCTATAGCTTTCCGCGGTAAATGAATTATCGAACATTCATCATCTTCCTGCCCTTATCCCATGTTACTTGGTGTCGGCGCAACACGTTTTCTTCTTCCATGCCGTCCTGTCAACCGTCATGCTATCACTGACTCCCTTCTCCTTCATATCATTCTTCACGCAATTTTTTCTTTGGCCTCCATCTTCCTCTCCATCCATCAAATTTTAATGGACTATAGAACACTCCTGGTTCAATTTTTTTAATTTGAACCAGTAGTTCCTGAGATTAGCGCGAACAAACAAACAAACAAACTCTTCAGCTTTATAATATTAGTATAGATAACATAATTAAGCTAAAGAATTTGTTTGTTATCTACTGTTCTGATTATGAGAATTCTTTCGCTAATCTATACTATAATTACTATATTACTATAAATACTATATATCAATACTAATCTTATCAAAATCGATTCGATCGATTTGTTTGTTTGTAAAGAGTAGGCTCCGAAACTACTGGACCGATTTTAACCATTGTTTCACCAATAGATAGCTACATTATTCCCGAGTAACATAGGCTATATAACATCACGCTAAGAGTCACGGGAGCGGAGCAGTAACCAAAGACGTAACTTATGGCGGGTGAATTAAGCAACGCGGGCGAAGTCGCTGATAGTTTGCTAGTCATAAATAAGTAAATATTGTTGCTGTTAGATGCTGTGCCCTACAGGGCGCATAATGATCTCATTAATCATATATTTATCACCGAAGAATACAAATGGAAAAGCAATAAAGATATTGAAACATCACGCCTGTATTCCCAGAAGGGTTAGGCAGAGGTGTACTAATGTACACCCACAGTTCGCCGGTATATTTAGGTCCCATGTAATAGGGGGTGAGCCTATTGCCATTAACCGGGCACAAATCCAAACTCCGAGCTGCTACTGAGAATTCCATAGAAAAATTCCAATAACACTTTTTGGTCGACCTGGAAATCGAACCCAGGACCTCTAGCGTAGCAGTCGTGCTTAGGACCACTACAATAAATATTTTTTGTTAATGTTGCATTGGACATTGGTCCCCCTTATCTGTATAGCGATCCTAATATGTCTATGTTTACGTTCCCAGGTGGCTGGTGTGGTAGGGCTCCGCGCCGTGGAGCGCTCCGTGTGGAACACTCGCTTCTCAGATGTGTACGCCCTCTGTGTCGCTCATCCGGAGCCCCTTGCAGACAAGTTATATGATGAGACCAGGTAAGCAGCCTTCAACAATGTAATGTAACTCTCGCGTCCAGCCCTGGTGCAAGCCATGGTCCGGAGCGAGAGGGAGCCGCGAGACGACTCCCGGCCACCGTAGACGCGTGTCTGTGGACGGTGAGCAATGGGTAGCTCACCGTCCGTACGTTAACTAACGACAGACCGTGTCGACGGCGCGTCCTTGTTCCACGCACGCCTCAAATGGATGTCAGAAAACATTCGAAAGGGCCACTAAGGGCCGATGCCTGCCAGGGCTGCGGGTTGTTCGAAAGAGATACCGCGCCCCCGGAAAGCAAACGGCACAAGAAGAAACATGGATGGGTGTAAGTCAGTAAAAGTCTGACACTCCCTCCTGCCCCGCCCGGAGCGGGAGAAGTCATTTGATGATTTCACATGGGTAAAAAAAAATGGGTCCTGTTGTGCAAGTTATTTTAACTGTGTGCTAGGATCTGGTTATAGACCGCTGTCCGCCATCTTAGTTCTTCCGAGAATCTTCCTCCATATCTCCATACCTGGTGACTGTCTCCACGCCCCTATTCTCAGGAACTTCTTGGAGGAGCACGTGCAGGGTCTACTGCAGCGCGTGCGAGGAACCGTCGCGCTTGACAACAACGATCACAATGATGGATTACTTACCAGGTTTGTGCAGGCGTGTTTATAATGTTAACCCTCTATAGGGTGGATTTTTGATACGGGTCACTAAGGGCAAGAACCTGTACCGTTATAGTTATAGGAAAACGTTCATAGAAGACCATCCATCACTTTTTGAGATATTCTGAGCTGCATTCACAAATTTTGGAATACATGTAGTTAGCTAAAGAAAGTTTTTGTACCAATCGATTTTATTTCGTATAGGGATCAAAATACTACTAGAGATCAAAAGACAAATGAGTACTAGAAAAGACAGAGAAAAATCGCCAAAAACATTTCCATTAATTGTCCTTAGTGACTCTTCTCAAAAATCCACGTTTTTGTACACAGAAAAAGTTTTTAATACGTGAGGTTTTTTTTTGGTAGTTCGGTATCAGTAATAGTACACGTCATTTCCAATAACGGTTCGATACTTTTTTATTTTACTAAATAAACTATTAAACTATCCGCGACTTCGTCCGCGTGGCTTATTTTACCCGCATTAAGTTACGTCTTTGGTTACTGCTCCGCTCCCGTGGGTCGTAGCGTGATCTTATATAGCCTATGTTACTGAGTGATAATTAAGCTTTCTAATGGCAAAAGCATTTTTGAAATCGGTCCATTAGTTTTTGAGTTTACTCGTTTAATAAAAAACTTTATTATATTAGTGTAGATGTAGATAAATAAATGTATGCTTATCTGTATGATTGTGTTGCAGATACGTGACAGCATGGCGCGAGTACAGCCAGGGAGTGGCCTACCTGAACAGCTTGTACTCCTACCTCAACTTGCAGCATGTCAAGAGGCAGAAGGTAATCTATTCATCATCATCTTAGCCTTTTCCCAACTATGTTGGGGTCGGCTTCCAGTCTAACCGGATGCAGCTGAATACCAGTGTTTTACATGGAGCAACTGCCTATCTGAACTCTACAACCCAGTTATTGGGCCACACGATACCTCTTGGTAAGACTGGTTGTCAGATTTTCCGGCTTCTGACTATCCGTAAGGACTGTCAATAATCTACAAATGACAGGCGGGACCTTAGACTGTTATTGCGGTTCTGCCGCAAAGCAGCGTTGCCGTGTTCCGGTTTGAAGGGTATGAGTGCCGGTGTAATTACAGGCACATGACACATTTCAACTTTGTCTCTGGGATGGCAACGCTTTTGCAAGGCCTCTGGTATTGCAGATGTGTATAGACGGCGGTGACCACTTAACATCAGGTGGGCCGTCGGCTTAATTGCCATGACATAGTTGTTAGTTGAGTTGTAACTTTGTACTGTTTGTTGTCAGGTGTCGGATGCAGAGATCATCTACGGGTCCTCCGCCACTGTGACGTGCCCGGAGCATGACGCAAGGCAACTTGAGGTACACCACTAACCTTTATTTTAGAAACATATTTATGAGAATGTAGTGACAAATGTTGAAAAGAGTATGCTTAGATGGTATGGTCATGTTAAGGAGATGAGTGAAAGTGGCAGGTGTGAGTGGCAACGCCGGGAAACGCCCTAGAAAGACCTACCCTGACCTTATTGGTGAGGTTCTTCAGAAAGGTCAGGTGCGCAGTACTCGTAACCGGCGTGCTTGTATGACCAGATGTATGAATGTGAACGAGGCGAAAGTAGTATATAAGGATCGTAGCAGGTGGCGTTCTTGGGGTTCTGCCTACCCCCATGCGAAAAAGGCGTGAGTTTATGTATGTATGTATGTGAAAAATAAACATAGCTTAAACATTTTTCTTTTTACATTTTAAAGTTGATATTTTATTATTGTATAGTAGGTTTCTTCACGATATTTTTACGGATATCAATAAATAATAATAATTACATTCAGGTTGGTGAACTGGGACTAGAGATTTGGGAGCGAGTACTGGTCAAGCCGTTGGCTACTGCACTTACAGGTACGATACACACTTGTTCATTAACCTTCAAGATGGATGAGCTAAATGACGCGTCATGTTCGTGAACGGACGCTGTCAGTTAGGAGTTCTCATCTTTTAACCTTTTTGTTGTTTCATATTCTAGAAAACTGAGTGAACTGCCCTAAGACCTTTAGCTACGCTAGAGGTCTTGGGTCTCGGATTCCCAAGTCGAGCAAAAAGTGTTATTGGGTTTTTCTATGAAATTCTCAGTAATAGCTCGGAGTTAGGACTTGTGCCCGGGTGATGGCAATAGGTTCGCCCCCTATTACATGGGACCTAAACATACCGGCGAACTGTGGGTGTACATTGGTACACCTCTGCCTTCCTTTGGGGAATACAGGCGTGATGGGTATAAGTGTGAGATTGTAATATTCATGTGAACAAAAAAGAATTAATCTTCAAGTAACATTTTGAGTATGGGAGGGGGGCGGAAAAAGGGTAAACTGCAAACTACAAATAAATAATAATTGAATTATTAAGTAAATATTTCCCCCTCCCCTCCTCAGCTGTAGGTACCTGTCCTTCTCGTTTTCTCGTTCTCATGATTTGTGTCAATAAACTTTTTTTATTTACTTCTTTCGTGACGAACTAAGTAAGTTAAATGTGTAACGTTATACAGGTCGCATAGTGAACGCGCTAGCGGCAGCCCGGTCTTCGCCCCCCGACCCTGCGCACGCGTCCACCCTGCGAGAGGCCATCCACTCCACCGTGCAAGTGCGGGCCTTCAGAGTGAGGGCACCGCTGCAGCTGTACCAAGTAAGTAGATACACTGGTCTACTTATACATGGTCATTTCAAAGGATCTCATGGGCGTTTTCTATGAAGGCTGGGCGTAAAACCAAAAGAAACAAAATAGTAAGGAGCTGTCATACAATAAAATGACAAGAAGGCTATGGCCCTTCGATTGACATAGGTTTCAAAGTGCTACAAGGGTGGGGATGGTGCCCATAAATTTTTGAGCATTGTTCTTTGTTGTAATGTACATATAGTGCTGTATGTCTAAATAACGTTTTCATGTATTTCATTTTAAATTTTTTTTCGGATGGATATCATCAAATAACTTCCCCCGCCCTGGGCGGGGCGGGAGGGAGTGTCTACTTTTACTGACTAAAACCCATCCATGTTCTTTTTTGTGCCCTTTGCGTTCCGGGGGCGCAGTATCTCTTATGAACAACCCACAGCCCCAACAAACAGGGGACAGTATCTGACAATATGTCAGACAATATCTGACATATGCCCGTGCTTGCTCACAGCAGTTGGTGCTGGAGCCGTACCTGGCGGCGGCGGGCGCTGCGCATGCGCGGCTGGCGGCCGAGCTGCTCGCCAGCGGCGACGTGGCGCACTACACCAAGCACGCGCTCGCGGGGCTCGACAGAGAGGTAGGTGATATGCAATCAAAAAGAAAAAAAAAGATTTGCAGTAAAAAGTTACATAGTTGTTTTTAACATTGGCCCCAAACTAGGCAAGCCTGTATCTGGTACCATTATAGAGGGTTAACCCTTAAGCACCGGCAGGGGGAATCGGAGGAAAATGTCGGACTCTTACCGGCTAAAATCCGGTGTTCTTCCGACTACCATTGGCCAGGACACGGGTATCGTTTTGAGCATTCTTCCGCACCCCGGCAGGTATTGGTCCGCCACAACCACAAGGCAGGACCCGTCACCCGGTGCGGCTGCACTGACACCAGAAAAGGCGCGTGGGGAACACCCACACACCTTACTCTAGGGCCTGTCTCTGTTAGGGTGACGGACTGAAGGAACGAAGGCGGCCTGTCAGACGTTTTCTGACTAGAAAATACCCCGGTGTGTCCTTCCCACACTGTTTAATATAAAAATTTTACCTTGAAATAAAATTTGTATTATGTTTCCTGAGACGTCCGAAGTCCATTATGAGAGTACATCGTCTTTTTCCCGCGCATCCTCGCTAAATGACGTAAATCCGTCACGTGATTCTACCTCAGCGCCACCCGTGTCCTAATCTGGAACTAACTTTGACCACACAGAGCAAGCCGCCATACTTTGTCATTGTTCGGCTCATAATGGGTATGATGATGATGGTATACACCAGGAAGAAATTATATGGACTTCGGACGTCTCAGGAAACATAATACAAATTTTATTTCAAGGTAAAATTTTTATATTATGTGTTCCGTTCGACGTCCGAAGTCCATTATGAGAGATCTGTTTGTTATCTCCTGGTGGCTTGCTTAGTGAAACGCAACAATGTGATTAATAGTTATATTTTTGTATTTAAGAATACAGAAAAAGAAAATAAAATAAGGCATAATTTGTTTCAAATAATGATCAACAATCCTTAATAAATTAAAGTAAGTAATGTATTTACTGTTCAAAAATCAGTTTTATTCAGTAACTGCAAAAAACTGAGAAAGAGATTTTTCTGATCCAATACTATTGAGGCTGGAATTTGCTACCTCTCTAAAATAATATTTTCTAAAAGTATCTTCATGGCGCCAGTTGGCCTTAGCTAGAATATCGTTGACTGGATATTTCTCTAAACAGTTCAGCGATGAAACAGCTGACCTAAAACTACCAGGAGTAGCTTCTATTCCGGCTTCAGATAGAGTTCGCCTTATCCAACCACCTATAATTACGGGACTAGCTTGTTTACGAGGCTCCCTGGTAGTGATAAATAAATTTGTTAGGGGACCTCTGAAGTTCTTTGAAATGTCTATTAATGTTCGTATCCAAAATACAGGATTTGTATTTTTATCAGGTGAAGCTAGCAAAGTCCAACTCGATTGTTGGTATGACGCCGAATCAGTTTTTGAACCAAATATCGGATGCAAGGTTATTGAATTACCATTGTCCCTAAAATGTTTAGAATCACAATGTAAGAGAGTCAAATCGTGAACTCTACGTCCAGAAGCCAATAATAGTATAGTGGCTGTACGCCTAGAAACATCATATAAGCTTTGTAAATAAGCATCTGTATTTTTTAAGAATTGAATTACTATTCTTGCATCCCATATTGGCAATTTCGGTGGAATTGGTCTAGCTAAAGATACAGCTTTTAAAATATGCTTTACCAAGTGATTTGAGGAAATCTTTATATCGGATACCGTTTCACAAATTGATGCAATTACTGATTTGTGCACAAGAATAGTACGGTAAGCTAATCGATCCTCAAGAAAAAGTTTAGCCAAATACCGGGCTACATCGGCTGGTGCCGGACGATGACCATTTAGATTATTCTGACTACACCAACGTACCCATTTGTTCCATATAGGAGTATAAGTTTTAATTGTAGAAGCTCTCCAACACGTTGACAAGAGCTGCTTTTCTTCAGTAGACCAACTTTGTGTTAAAGAGTCCCAGCCGAAATGAGCCAGGCTTCCAGCTGTAGGCTGTGTATTTGAGCTGGGGGTCGCCCGGTCACTGTGTCCACTAACGTTGTCTTGAGGTTCCTGATTTCCATAGGACGTGTTAGAGCACGGCTCTTCAAATCTGGACGCCAAAAGGGTTTCTTCCACTTGGGTGCTACTATTATAAACTTGCCTTTCGACGAGTTGAGATGGTGTAACACGCGTGGCATCAGGGCTGGTGGTGGAAAGACCCATGCGAGGTCGTAACTCCAGTATCTGCTGAAACCGTCGTGAAAGCAAGCGTTCGAGTCTGACAAGTCTTGAGAAACATAATTGCATACGACGTGAGCGTCCTGGGAAGCGAACAAGTCTATGTCTGGAGTTCCCCACTGGTTGAATATTTTGCTTGTTGCCTCGCTCAGCAGATGCCATTCGGAGCCGTTTCGATTTCGAGAGAGATGATCGGCCTCCGTGTTGTACAGTCCCGGAAGGTGGTGAGCGACTAGTACAACATTCAGGCTGTCCGTCAGTGCCAGTAACTGTTTCGTCAATTTCAGGAGATTTTTTGACTTCGTTCCGCCTTCGTTTTTGATATACGACACTACTGTTTTGTTGTCGCTTTGCAAAATTATGGTTGAATTTTCTAGAGCCTTTGCTTCTAACGATATTGCTGCTATCACTGCATACATCTCTTTCAAGTTGCAGTGAAACTTTATCTGATTTTGATTCCAAGTCCCTTTCAGTGTTTTGTTGTTCACGATTGCCCCCCATTGAATATCCGAGGCGTCTGTGACAAGGTAATTCACTTGTGACATCCTGGGATGAATACAAGATTTCTGGTTGACATTTTCTAGCCACCATTCTAGTTCTAGTCGTACCTCGTCTGTGAACTGGATCGACTGAAGAGGACTTTTCTGAAGATGCTTGCTGTGGCGCTGCAGCGTACGGCAATGCAACCTTCCCCGGAGGGTGATGAAGGTTGCAAAGTTGAGATACCCTAAGAGGCGTTGCGCCTGCTTGAGGGTCCAACTGCCGGCTGCTAAGCGAGTCAACAGGCACTGACGGATCTTGGAAATTTTGTCTAAAGGTAGACTCTTGGTGTTGGATTGCGAGTCCCAGACAATTCCCAGGAATTCTATACACCTTGTTGGGATAAGTATAGATTTTTCCGTATTGATATTCCAACCTAGGGAGGTGAGGAATTCTATCGCGAACTGAACATGAGCTTTTAGCGTGTCCCTGTTTTGGTGGACTATCAAATAATCGTCCAGGTAAAGAACCAGGCGAAGACCTTTGCTGCGTAACTGTTCGGCAGTCCAGTTCGTGACTGACGCAAACATTTTCGGTGCCGATGCGAGACCGAAGGGTAGACATGTCATCTGTAGCAGCTGACCTTCGTAGCTTATGCGCAGAAAACAACGGTGTTGTTGGGAAATCCGCAAATGATAATAGGCTTGGCTTAAATCGAGTTTGACCATCCAGTCGCCCGCTTGTATGAAATTGGGCATTTGGTGATGATGAAAGAGGTGAAAGCGTTTCGGTTGCAAAAATCGATTTAATGCCTTGAGATTGAAAATAACCCGATTCTTCCCGCTGCTTTTTGTTATTATGAAAAGCGGGGATATGAAGGATGGGGTCAGAGGCGCATGCTCGAGGATTCGACTTTGAATCATGGCTTGAATTTCCATTGACATTGCCGAAGAGTGTGGGGTTTGAAATTTTGTCATGATGTCCAAAGAAGGGAAAATAAGTGGCGGTGTCTGAATAAATGGAATGCGAGCTGCAGAAATTAATTTGAGAATCATTTTGGGTGCTCCGAGTTGAGCCCACACCCCTCGATAAAGCATTAGACAGCCGCCCATGAACTTCAAGTCATTTGTGTCTACTCCTGTTAGATTCACCTCTGCGCCCCCCTCCTTTCTTTTGATCTTCAAAATTTCGCTTTTTGTTTTTACCATGCTTGGACTTATTTTGTTGGAAACGAAAGGGCTTTTCACGGGAAGTAGAAGCAACTGGTGACTTTGGAGGCATCGGCGATTTAGCACGTGCCGAAAATTTAGAAGTAGACACGGTATCTTTATTTATTTTATCAATCCCGCCTATTTTCTGTACATAAGCTGCTAAATTTTGAGGGTTGAACAAATACTCCGCAGAAGGTGGTATTTTTTCAATGTCTTCGCGTGTATATTTTCCTTTTAATCCTTTAAGAAGCGCTTTACGCCGTAGCTCTAAAGCCTCAGCACGCTTGCCGCAAATTATTTGTGAAATGTCGTTAGAAATAGTCTTGTAATCGGACTCAGTACCAAATAATTCTTTCAACTTATCGTAAATTGTATTTGACGTAAGCTGTGCATCTGGTTTAGCAGACCATTCAATTAAATTCCGTAAAGCCACATTCACGGACTCATTTTGAGCCAAAAACGCATGCGACAAGGCAGCAAAGCTACGTTCCGTCTGTTGTAATTTATGCGGTGCAAAACGGTCTTCAAAACGCCTCAGCTCCTCATTCACTTTCAGCTCAGTGAACGCCGGAAAAGAAACATATTTCTTTTGCACCTCCATGTAGCGCACAGAATTCCAATCTAAGGAATCGAACCTTTGCATTGAAATTAACTTTGCCACGCGGTCGGGATCCGCTTTAGGTACGGACGGTTCCTTAATATACACCTTTAGGTCGGCAATGTCATTAATTTCCATCAACGGCCGTAAAAATGGATCATCTAAAGGTTTACTCACTGGTCCTGGAACAGGCCTCGCAGAGGAACCAGAAGCACTCGGTTGCATTGCAGCGTAATTCGCACAAAATATATCATTAATATGACTTACCAGCTGCTGCGAAATCACATCAAACCTTCGATCCATTTCTTGAAATATGTCGTGCAATCGGCTTCGGCGCTGTCTTTTCGACGGTGGTTCATCCTCTTCGCTCGAACTTGCACTTGATGATGACCTTGACTCACTTGCAGAAACGCGTGCGTTAACATTTTTACGTAAACGAGTTGAATCTTGATCACTAATAACGTCCGTGATATTGTTAACCACTGGGTCTGTTCTTTCACCGTTATTGTCCATTTTAATAACGAACGCACACAAATTCACGTAACGAAAAAAGAAAAAATCGTAACTTTCTACTTTAATCTTGAAAGTTAAAATAATTTTTCACAAAAAAAAATCTAAATGTGGGTATGCTAGATTTTTCTAAGTTTAAAAATCTAACGAGATACGCGCGGTATGAAAAACGACGCAACAATGACAAAGTATGGCGGCTTGCTCTGTGTGGTCAAAGTTAGTTCCAGATTAGGACACGGGTGGCGCTGAGGTAGAATCACGTGACGGATTTACGTCATTTAGCGAGGATGCGCGGGAAAAAGACGATGTACTCTCATAATGGACTTCGGACGTCGAACGGAACACATAATCTGTTTTAAGCTTAAATATTCCGTGGGTGTCCCCAGGTGTCCCTAGGCTCCCGGTTCCTGGACGCGTCGTCTGCGGAGGCAGTGCGCGGGTGCTACGAGCGCGCAGCAGTAGCCGCGCACCTGCCCGCGCTGCATGCCACCGTGCACCAGCTCATGAGGGCTGCTGCTGCTGACCATCCTAGCTCTGGAGAGGTGAGCAGTATATGTAGAAATAGTACACAGCATAATACACAGTACACAGGACATCATACAGTACACAGCGCAAGAGACAGTACACAGAGTAATACATAATACATGGTACTACATAATACAAGCTGTTGATTTGCATTCTCGTCAAATTCAAGGAGTTAACTATGCTCGTGATTCTTAACACGAATCAATAATAAAATAAATTTGTTTTAAAATTTATATTTTTTGACGTGATTTTCCAATTCGAACTAGCCATCGCGCCGGGTTTAGGCGCTATAAATAAATAAAATATCTTTATTTCAGACCCAAAGTGTCCATAACGTTGTTAGTGAGTTAGTAACAGAATGTACTTAATATACTATGTTAGTGTGCTATGCACACATTGATATAGCGGCGCGACAACTCTGCCTACCGCATATGCAACTGGGCGATGCTGATTTTTGCAAGAGGAGTATTCTGGAATACTGTTTTTTGATAGTTGCTACTAAAAAAACAAGCATTTATTAAATATTGGCCAGGTATCGTAATTACATTTGATCACTCCTTTTTTTAAATTTGACGAGGATGCAAATCAACAGCTTGTATAAAACACAGTTCAATACACAACATAATACACAGTACTGTAACGTTATTCAGAATGGTACAATACAGGAAAAATTTTTAACCAGTGCGTAAATTTTGCCATAATAAACTTCAACACGTTTTATTAAACACGTATATTTTATTTTGATATGTCTTAGTACTAAAAAAAAAAGTTATCGCTTACGAAACATGTTTACTTAAAAACCATATTTCATTGTCACTCGGCGCTAGCGCATCCCCCACCCCCTCACCCCAGCCATGCGCCCGGGCGGCGGACAAGAGTTTTCATTGATAGTATGGCGAATAGATTATGTCCTGGATGTTTTGCTTATTTCAAACTCGGATAAGTATGAAATTTTTTTTATTTTTTTTTTTTAACTATACACGGAAATGTGTTCTATTACTGACACTGAACTACCAAAAAAAAATTACGCACTGGTTAAAAACTTATCCTGTATAAATAAAATTAGAATAAAAAAAAGTTATTTCCGTATCGTATTATTTGATTTTTGATTGATTGATTTGACGACACGATTGGCGCAGTGGCCGAGCGATCGACTGCTACGCTAAGTGTCGGGGGTTCGATTCCCGCACGGAACAAATATTTGTATGACCTACAGATAGTTGTTCCGGGTCTGGCTGTTTGTGTATGTGAGTTTATAATGTTTATTAACGCACCCACGATACAAGAGAAATTCCTATTGTGGAGCAAAGCTAAAAAAAGAAAAATAAATCAAATAGAAATAAAATTTAACAGTTTATAAAAAAACGGTTTTAAAATAAAGTGTTTATTTAGAGAAGTTCCTTCTCCTTTTTTAGCCAAGGGCCTGCAGTTACACTTAAGTTTAGCCGGCTAAAGAAAGAAGAAACTAACATTAACACCTCGTCGAAGATAAACCTAGGTTTAGCCGGCTAATCTTAAGTTTATGTTCACACCTACCTTTAGCCGTAACATATATATTTATGTCCTATGTCTTACTGCCAGCGTCGTGCGGACCTGCGTCGCATGTACACGCTGCTCCGTCCGCTGGGCGCGGCAGCACTGCGGCCGCTGGTGGAGGCTGCGCATGCGCAGGCCGCCGCCGACGGACAGGCGCTACTCGCGCTCGCGCACAATAAGGACGAGGCATGTATACATACACACACACATACACACTACTTCGTGATAGCGTTTCGATGACAAACTAAAGATGGAAATCGAATTCGAGATCAAAAATGTAAACAAAGAAATGTCATTGTCAAAGTGACAGTTCAGGGGTAGCCAACATTTCCATAGTAAATAATATTATTGTAATAAAAAGTTGAAAACTACACTACTACTTAGTAATTTAAAGTTGAAAACTGTGTGCAATATTATATTTTACCTAATAAAGATATGCCTAGAATTTTAGAAATATGTTATAGTATTTTTTTTAAAACTGCACAATTGTGTTTATTATTTATAATTGGCAACACTTTTGTTTACATTTTTCAAAGCTTTTATTTAACTTGCAATGTATGTTTGTTCGGGTGGAATCTTGCAACTCAATTTTGAAGCAGAAATCTTCAACCGATTGAGCTGAAATTTTGTATATACTTTTAGTTTGGATGACAAAACAAGATAAGCTCGATGTGTCGTCATTCTAAATTGACATGTTCGTGAACGGGTGCTGTCAGTTGGGATTGGTCATCTCTTAACTGCCATAGCTTACATCTTTATTATAATTTTGTTATTTTGTATTCACCTTCATTGTTTTCACATATAGAAGCAACAAGAATATTGTAACTAAGATTTTGTAAAAACCAAATTAAAGAAAAGAGTGTCCATGATGTTTCTTGCTCGTTCTTCTCCATAGAGACCTACGTTTTGGAACGAGCAACTAGCTTCAATTTTGAACTGTAACTTCTTGACAATTCAAAAGTGCCTGTAAATGGTCTCATTGAAATAAAGGCTTTGACTTTGAATCCAATATGGCGGACCATCCAAGATGGTGGACCATCCAAGATGGCGGACTATCCAAGATGGCGGACCATCCAAGATGGCGGAATAGTAATTTTTGATCTCGAATTCGATTTTTGGGTATAGTAAGTAGCAGATATTTTCAAATCCGTCACCGTGTGAAAGAAATAGCATGTGTTTTCTAGCGCCGTCTCTTTTCACAGCCAGCTGATTGTTATGGGAACGGAACGGAGGTGTGTTAAACTCTGTGGTCGAGATAAATAAACGGTACCTAGACAGTAGGTTGGGTGTGGTTGACGCGTTTTGACATGGTCTTAGCGGTTGATGACGGGGCTGCGGGTTGTTCGAAAGAGATACCGCGCCCCCGGAACGCAAAGGGCACATGAAGGAACATAGATGGTTTTTAGTCAGTAAAAGTCTGACACTCCCTCCCGCCCCGCCCAGGACGGGGGGGGGGGGTCATTTGATGATTTTACAAACTTTAAAAAAAAAAAAAAAAAAGCGGTTGATGAACTGGGTAGGTCAGGTGACGTAGGGTAATGTAATGTACGGTAACTTTTCTGCTAGTGTCGCGATCGCTAGCGCAATTGCTGAGCGTGGGGTTCGATGCTCAGGTCGGGCAAAAAAAGTGTTATTAAGTTTTTCTATTTGAAATTTCTCAGTAGCAGTAGGTACATTTTGTAGCATTTTTTCATTTGAAAAAAGTATTTGTTTTTTGTAAAGGCAGGCTTTGATATTGCATTGTCATGCAATGTGCATATTTATTCGAAATTCCAGCTCAATCGAACACTGGGAAGTAAGTCAAAATTAACTTGTAAGATTTGATTAAGTTCCTATGACTATCTTCCGGCTCCATCATCAGACCAGCTCTGTGACATCATTATATTGCATTGTCATGCAAATTGCACATTTACGCAAAATTTCAGCTCAATCGAACATCGGGAAGTGGGTCAAATTTAACTTGCAAGATTTTATTAGGCACAAGAGCTTGTAAAAAAAAAAATACTGGCCAAGTGCGAGTCGAATTTGCATACGAAAGGTTTCGTAGTCCATATAATTTTTAATACTACATACAAAAAACACTTTTTTTGTTTAACACGTTTTTTTTTATTACTTGCTGTTGTAGCGGCTATAGTAATACACATTCTATGAAATTTTCAACTTTCTACCTATTACGGTTCATGAGATAAATCCCTATGACAGACATACTGACAAGCAACGGAGCCTTAGTCAAGAGCAAAGATCAAGAAGTCAAGATTGGCCAAGAACTGCCCCGTTGGTCTCGTCGTCGCAACGTGCGACTGATGAGTATGGGGTCCCGGGTTCGATTCCCAGGTCGGGCAAAAAGTATTATTGGGTTTTTCCATTAGGAATTTCTCAGTAGCAGCCCGGAGTTTGGAAGTTGGTGGTGTGACACCCCCGTGCCTCGGAAAGCACGTAAAGCCGTTGGTCCCGGCTGTTATTCGTTGATCTTTGACAGTCGTTACGGATAGTCAGAAGCCAAGAAGTCTGACAACCAGTCTAACCAAGAGGTATCGTGTTGCCCAGTTACTGGGTTGTGGAGGTCAGATAGGCAGTCGCTCCATGTAAAACACTGGTATTCAGCTGCATCCGGTTAGACGGGAAGCCGACCCCAACACAGTTGGGAAAAGGTTAAGCAGATGATGATATTAGGGACAGTTCAATGACCGCTACAACCATGATAAAACGCTACAACTATAAGCATTATTCCCATCTTTGTCGCACAGCTGTCGAACTACGTGTGCCAGACAGAGACGGGAACATATCTAAACCAAAATTTGTGTAAAGTAATATTTATTTATCTCGACCTAAGTTTGAGATATAGAAAGCGTATTTTAATTTAATGAAGCTGAATACTGTAAGATTTTATTGCAAATATGGACCTTATTTCTATAAGATTAACGTTTATATTCGTATGAGATGTTTAATCTCTTTAGTTTTTTGGAATGTGAACTTCTTCATGCAATCATGAACCTCATTTGTATGGAATTAAGAATGACATTGCTCTAATGGCGTAGTGTTAAGGCTATCGTTACTTCAATGTTTTTAAATAATGAATATATATATATATAGACCATCACGCCTGTATTCCCTGAAGGGTTAGGCAGAGGTGTACCAATGTACACCCACAGTTATGGAATATGTAATATAATTATTTATTTTCTTACTAGCGTTTCCCGCGTCTTCATCCACGTCAATGCAAAAGTTTGGATGGATGTTTGTTATTCTATCACGCTAGATCAGCTGAACGGATCTGGGTAGAATTTGGCCCGCGACTTCGTCCGCGTCTTTGATGTATTATCCCACGGGAACCGTACATTTTTCCGGAATCATATGTGTTATTCCACACTACAATCTATCTCAGTGCCAAATTTCATCCAGATCCGTTCAGCCGTTTGAGCGTGAAGATGAGACAAACATACACACTGACAAACTTTCGCCTTTGTAATATTAGTAGGATATTATTAATTACTGCCTCGTTGGCCTAGTGGTCCTGAGCGCGACTGCAACGCTAGAGGTCCTGGGTCCGATTCCCAGGTCGAGCAAAAAGTGTTATTGGGTTTTTCTATGAAATTCTCAGTAGCTGCTCGGAGTTTGTATTTGTGCCCGGTTAATGGCAATAGGCTCGCCCCCTATTACATGGGACCTAAATATACCGGCGAACTGTGGTGTACATTGGTACACCTCTGCCTATCCCTTCGGGGAATACAGGCGTGATGGTATATTATAGTAATGTTTGTAGCTATAAGTCCTTCCTTCTACCTTAACATTGTGTTGTACAGGCGCACACGCACTTCGTGAACGCAATGCTGTCGCTGCATGGTAAATACAGCAAGCTGTTCGGAGAAGTGTTTGGAGGAGCGCAAGCGTTCGTCGGGGCTCTCGATAAGGTAAGAATATGACTTGACTTTCTATTGGGTAGATCGTCATCATCATATCAGCCGCAGGACGTCCACTGCTGGACATAGGCCTCCCCCATAGATTTCCAAAAGGACCGGTTGGAAGCGGCCTGCATCTAGCGTCTTCCTGCGGTGTTAATCAAGTCGTCCGTCCACCTTGTGGGTGAACGTCCTACGCTGCGCTTGCCGGTGCGTGGTCTCCATTCGAGAACTTTGCGGCCCCATCGGCCGTCAGCTCTGCGTGCCCTGCGGTGGCGCGTGGGTTGGATCGTTTGGTTCCCTTCAAGATGGTTGAGCTAAATGGTGCTGATACACGCGTCATATTCGTGAACGGGTGCTGTCAGTTGGGATTGGTCATCTCTTAACTGCCATGGCTTACATCTTTATTATATTTTTGTTATTTTTTATATTCACCTTCATTGTTTTCACATATACAAACAACAAGAATATTGTAACCAAGTTTTTGTAAAAACCAAATTGAATGAAAAGAGTGTCCATGGAGTTTCTTGCTCGTTCTTCTCCATAGAGACCTACGTTTTGGAACGAGCAACTAGCTTCAATATTAAACTGTAACTTCTTGACAATTCAAAAGTGCCTGTAAATGGTCTAATTGAAATAAATGCTTTGACTTTGACTTTGTCATGTGCCCTGCCCACTGCCACATCAGCTTGCTGATGCGTTGAGCTATGTTAGTTATTTTGGGTTTTGTTAAATTGGGTAGATGGCACCATTAAATAATAATTCCAAAACATATCTTCACAAAAACTGTTTATTTTAGCCCTGAAACTCGATGAATTTTTAAATAACTATAAAACTCGACGGTCTCTTTAGCCTAATTGTCCTAAGCGTGACTGCCACGCTAGAGGTCTTGGGTTCGATTCCCTGGTCGAGCAAGTGTTGTTGGGTTTTTCTGTGAAATTCTCAGTAGCAGATCGGAGTTGGGTTTGTGCCCGGTTAATGGCAATATGCTCGCCCCCTGTCATATGGGACCTAAACATACCGGCGAACTGTGTACACCCACAGTTCGCCGGTATGTTTAGGCCCCCACTTTTTAACCGACTTCAATAAAGGAGGAGGTTATCAATTCGACTGTATTTTTTTTGTTTTTTTTTTTTAATGTTTGTTACCTCAAATTTTCCGACTGGGTGAACCAATTGTCATGATTCTTTTTTTATTTGAAAGCTGGTGCTTCTTTAGTACGTAATTTACTTAACATGACAGTTTCTTCATGGATTTGGATGACAGGAAGTTGATACTAAAAAGCGAGAAATAAAAAACTTTTTTACAAAAATGACAACCGCCTTTAAAAACTAAAAAGAGAAAAATAACCTTAGCTTTAGAAGTCGGTGGCAATACAAAACAACAAACAGAACCAAAGCCGACTTCCAAAGCTAAAGTTATTTTTCTCTTTTTAGTTTTTAAAGGCGGTTGTAATTTTTTTGTCTCTGTGTTTTGAACTTTTGAGCACAATATCTCCACCTATTCCGATCACTGATTATAACTTACTTTTTTCCAAATAAACGATGAGTATTTGTTTCCCAGGCATGCAGCGCAGTAGTAAACTCCCGCCTCCCATCAGAGTCCCCAGCCCGGGCTCCGGAACTCCTCGCGCGGTACTGCGACGCCCTCCTCCGCAAGCGTGCGGGCGCGGACACGGATGTGGATGACAAGCTCGCCGCCGCCATCGTGGTGTTCAAATACGTGGATGATAAAGATGTGTTTCAGAAGTACTACGCCAGGGCTCTTGCGAGAAGGCTTATACATCAGCTTAGCGCTTCTATGGAACAGGTGAGAACATATTCCAGCTGTGATAAAGAAATACGAGTATGCTTGGGTGTCGTGATGGCCCAGTGGTTAAGGCGCCCGCCTTTCATTCACGAGGTTGTGGGTTCGCAACCGAGCACGGGCAAGTACCAATGTGACTTTTTCTTACTCATATGTACTTTCTAGGTTTATGTTGGACATCACTGACATCGGTTACCATGTCAGGGGCCCTTGAGGCGGTTTAGAAACTCTGACACTAGGGAGTGTGGGGTCCTTAGACCTTACTGCCCACACGATAAAGAAGAAGTATGCTTTAGGCGATTGGCACACTGCCCCGCATCACGGAGCGTGGTGCGCGGCGACGGAGCTCTGGTGATCTGCAACACTGCGCGTGAATGCGTTTTCTGTGTGTTGCACTACGCGTGTTATCAATACAAACACAGATACTTGCGAACAACGTTCTCCTGCGCTACGCTCCGCGATACGGAGCAATGTGTGAATCGCCTTACACATAGAAATAAAACTTCAACCGTCTACCTATCACGGTTTATGAGATACAGCCTGGTGACAGACGGACGGACAGACGGACAGTGAAGTCTTAGTAATAGGGTCCCGTTTTACCCTTTGGCACGGTACCCTAAAAATGATGTATGAATGTAGACGATGCGAAAGGAGTATGTAAGGATCGTTGCAGGTGACGTTCCGTGGTTTCTGCCTACCCCCTTGGGGAAAAGGCGTAAGTTTATGTAATATAATAATTACTGCTTTTTGTAGGAGGAAGCAATGATAAACCGTCTGAAAGCCGCATGCGGGTACGAGTTCACGAACAAGTTGCACCGGATGTTCACCGACGTCGCCGTCTCCGCGGATCTCAACGCGAAGTTTCAGCAGCATCTGCGGGACAACAACCTCGCCACCAGCACCGGCTTCTTTATACAGGTGAGTTGTAGTTGCGGAACTTCCGCTTCGGCAATTTTATTGCGGAACTTCCGCTTCGGCTATTGCCGAACTTTCGCGTTTGCGATTGCGGAACTTCTGCTGTTGCGGAGCTTCCACTTCGGTGACTACGGAACTTCCGCTTCGGTGACTACGGAACTTCCGCTTCTGTGATTACGGAACTTCCGCATTTTCAATTGCGGAATTTTTGCATTTGCTATTAAGCAACCTTCGCGTCTGCAATTACATAGTTTCCGCTTCCGCATACGCAACGGTCAATGCGGATGTTCAAGAATATGCGGATGTAGGACAGGTTGCAAGAAGTAATAAGACGGGGAAGGCGACTATCATGTGAAAAAGGAATTATTGATTAATGGTATTAACTAATGAATTATATAACTGAACTAGCTTCTGCCCGTGACTTCGTCCGCGTATTTTTTTTCACACCTTAATTTTTAAATCCTTCTCCCCCAGGTCCTGCAGGCAGGCGCGTGGCCCCTGGGCGGCGCCATGGCCCCGCTGGCGCCGCCGCTGCAGCTGGAGCGTCCCGCGCGACTGTTCGAGGCCTTCTACCGCGCCTCCTTCAGCGGCCGCCGCCTGGCCTGGCTGCATCACCTGTGCACCGGAGAGCTACGCACAAGATACACGCCGCGACTCTACCACGTCAGCGCTACCACGCCGCAGGTAACATGACACTGTGTGTGTGTGACACAGTACACCTGTGTCACACACAGCACGCGCTACACGCCGCAGGTAACATGACACTGTGTGTGTGTGACACAGTACACCTGTGTCACACACAGCACGCGCTACACGCCGCAGGTAACATGACACTGTGTGTGTGTGTGACACAGTACACCTGTGTCACACACAGCACGCGCTACACGCCGCAGGTAACATGACACTGTGTGTGTGTGACACAGTACACCTGTGTCACACACAGCACGCGCTACACGCCGCAGGTAACATGACACTGTGTGTGTGTGACACAGTACACCTGTGTCACACACAGCACGCGCTACACGCCGCAGGTAACATGACACTGTGTGTGTGTGACACAGTACACCTGTGTCACACACAGCACGCGCTACACGCCGCAGGTAACATGACACTGTGTGTGTGTGACACAGTACACCTGTGTCACACACAGCACGCGCTACACGCCGCAGGTAACATGACACTGTGTGTGTGTGACACAGTACACCTGTGTCACACACAGCACGCGCTACACGCCGCAGGTAACATGACACTGTGTGTGTGACACAGTACACCTGTGTCACACACAGCACGCGCTACACGCCGCAGGTAACATGACACTGTGTGTGTGTGACACAGTACACCTGTGTCACACACAGCACGCGCTACACGCCGCAGGTAACATGACACTGTGTGTGTGTGACACAGTACACCTGTGTCACACACAGCACGCGCTACACGCCGCAGGTAACATGACACTGTGTGTGTGTGACACAGTACACCTGTGTCACACACAGCACGCGATACACGCCGCAGGTAACATGACACTGTGTGTGTGACACAGTACACCTGTGTCACACACAGCACGCGCTACACGCCGCAGGTAACATGACACTGTGTGTGTGTGACACAGCACACCTGTGTCACACACAGCACGCGCTACACGCCGCAGGTAACATGACACTGTGTGTGTGTGACACAGTACACCTGTGTCACACACAGCACGCGCTACACGCCGCAGGTAACATGACACTGTGTGTGTGTGACACAGTACACCTGTGTCACACACAGCACGCGCTACACGCCGCAGGTAACATGACACTGTGTGTGTGTGACACAGTACACCTGTGTCACACACAGCACGCGCTACACGCCGCAGGTAACATGACACTGTGTGTGTGTGACACAGTACACCTGTGTCACACACAGCACGCGCTACACGCCGCAGGTAACATGACACTGTGTGTGTGTGACACAGTACACCTGTGTCACACACAGCACGCGCTACACGCCGCAGGTAACATGACACTGTGTGTGTGTGACACAGTACACCTGTGTCACACACAGCACGCGCTACACGCCGCAGGTAACATGACACTGTGTGTGTGTGTGACACAGTACACCTGTGTCACACACAGCACGCGCTACACGCCGCGACTCTACCATGTCAGCGCTACCACGCCGCAGGTAACATGACACTGTGTGTGTGTGACACAGTACACCTGTGTCACACACAGCACGCGCTACACGCCGCAGGTAACATGACACTGTGTGTGTGTGACACAGTACACCTGTGTCACACACAGCACGCGCTACACGCCGCAGGTAACATGACACTGTGTGTGTGTGTGACACAGTACACCTGTGTCACACACAGCACGCGCTACACGCCGCGACTCTACCATGTCAGCGCTACCACGCCGCAGGTAACATGACACTGTGTGTGTGTGACACAGTACACCTGTGTCACACACAGCACGCGATACACGCCGCGACTCTACCACGTCAGCGCTACCACGCCGCAGGTAACAAGCAAGCAAGCACACAACAAGCAAGCACACAAGCAAAGCACACACAAGCAAACTAAGAACACGCACTGCACACCGCGCACGCTTACAACACGACAATCAGGAAAGACATCCATAACGAGTAATGAGAACACAGCCTTTTTTTTTTATTACAATGTGAAGTGAATTAGGACACTCTGTATAGTCGTTTGTTATATAAAACGGCTACCAAAATGACATTTGATTAGTTTTGGAGGCCATTCATTAATTATGTAAGGAAAAAAATGTTTTTTCACCCACCTCCATAACGCAAAAATTACATAAAGACCTCTCGCTTTCGACATTTATTCCATAACATTTGATCACTTTTAAAATATTACGATGACTTTGAAACTAGGGCATGGGATGGCATAGGGCATTTTGAAAACCCGTCCCTCTTCCTCCAGACCCTTACGTAATTCGCTTAAATATAGCTAATTTCCAGCTCATTTCATTAACTGATGTTTTGTATTGCAGTGTGCTCTCCTGCTGAGCTTCGAGTCAGTGGACGTGTGGAACGCGCGCGAGCTGCGGGAGGCGCTACAGCTGGGCGGCGACGCCTGGCACCGCCATCTGAGGCCGCTGCTAGACGCTGGTAAATACACTCACTATATAATTAGCTATGTTCATATTCAATCACTTTCTGTAGTATCGTGTTGCCCAGGTACTGTGTTGTGCAGGTCAGATAGGCAGTCGCTCCATGTAAAACACTGGTATTCAGCTGCATCCGGTTAGACTGGAAGCCGACCCCAACATAGTTGGGAAAAGGCTTTTCTTTATTTTTATTTTTTTTAAAGATGGTAAAATCATCAAATGACCCCTCCCGTCCTGGGCGGGGCGGGAGGGAGTGTCAGACTTTTACTGACTAAAAACCATCTATGTTCCTTCATGTGCCATTTGCGTTCCGGGGGCGCGGTATTTCTTTCGAACAACCCGCAGCCCCGGCATGGGAAAAGGCTAGAAGCAGATGATGATGACTTTCTGTAGTATAGTTACTAACTACACTTACTATTTTTAATATCCGACTTCAAAAAAGAAAGAGGTTCTCGATTATATTCCCCGATTACTCGAAGATGTCTGGACCGATTTGAAAAATTCTTTTTTTGTTTGAAAGGGAACACCTCGCTACAACACGAACAGCCACGCTTGCCGAGGTTGGTCTGTGGATGGGTGACCATTTACTATAGCGAGTTTCTCCGTGCCTCGGAAAGCACGTAAAGCCGTTGGTCCCGGCTGTCATTTGTAGATCTTTGACAGTCGTTACTGTTAGTCAGAAGCCCGAAAGTCTGACAACCAGTCTTACCAAGAGTATCGTATTACCCATTACTGGGTTGTGGAGGTCTGATAGGCAGTCGCTCCATGTAAAATACTGATATTTAGCTGCATCCGGTTCGACTGGAAGCCGACCCCAACATAGTTGGGAAAAGGCTAGGCAGATGATGATGAAAGGGAACACCTCACAGATTACTTATTATGAGTACTTTTCATCACGAAGAAAAGTACTATCAAAATAGATTAGCGTTTTTTTATGTGTTGTGAGCCTAAGGATACTTTGAGGTAGTAGTTATCTATTCAGGTTCGTATATGACAAGTTGGCAACTAATTATTCGGCGAAACGTTAGTTGGCAAGTGATAATCTGACAAATAATGTTCGGCGAAAAGGCAGGATTCTATCTATACATGTATACTTACAGTCCACTATGTTGAATCAGTTGCAAATAAACCTGCATACTAACTACACGTTGTTTTCTTAAAAAAATCAAAGCAAGCAAAGGTCAACCTTGTACATTCGTCAGTACTGTTCAACAGGAAAACAGCAATAACATTCTTATGATAATATGAGGCGCCACGTGTCTTTCGAATCATGATTGAATTTTATATACAGGGTGCTTTGAAATTGCTCGTATTCCTCTCGGGAGAAGAAACTATGACTAATTTAGAATGATTTAACCCCTATCACTTGGGGGTCGAAAATCCTCCATTTTCGAGAAAATCTACTTTGTTTTTATTTTTAGAAAAATCTGAATTTTGATAATTAAAAATTAATTTAAAAAAAACTTCATCACTTATCAGATTTCTTTTTTAATTTATTGCAAGTTTTAACATACAACATTAAATCTAACAGTAAATTATACAGTTTTCAGCTTTAGAGAGGTTGGTCAATTAGTAAGCTATCAGATCATAGAAAATTTTTGGCTAAAAAGTGTTTTTTTTTTTTTTATTAAATGTTAATTACCAAAATTCGGATTTTTCTAAAAATAAAAACAAAGTAGATTTTCTCGAAAATGGCGGATTTTCGACCCCCAAGTGATAGGGGTTAAATCATTCTAAATTAGTCATAGTTTCTTCTCCCGAGAGGAATACGAGCAATTTCAGATCACCCTGTATCAGTGGCGTGCACAGAGTTTTTAGACAGGGTAGACAGAAAATTTTAAAAACCTACTTACCAAAAACGCCTGCTGCATGTTGGTTTCGGATCTTCGCCTTGTTGGTTAAATAATGATGATTGAATATGATTGGCCACCTCAAATATCTATAGATTGACTGATATTATAAACATATCAATTTGCAGATATTCGAAGTGGCCTTTCGGCGCGTTTGTCTATTGTTCTGTCGACCGTATGTATTTGCAAAATAAAATAATAACATCTCAAAAGTTGGTGGTGCGGGTGGTGTGAGTATACGGTACTATAAGTTTAGGTACTTTACGACTTTTTTTAAATTTGTTGTTTTTTATTTTATTCTTCCGATTGACGGCGATACGGAGGATTTTTTAATGCCCTATAGAATTAGTTTCTTTTTTTTATTTTTTTTTCTATTTTAAGGCTGTAAATATTTTTTGATTTTTTTTGTGTATTTATTTTTTTATTCATTTATTTATTTATTTATTCATTTATTCTTTTATTCATTTATTCATTTATTCATTTATTCATTTATTCATTTATTCATTTATTCATTTATTCATTTATTCATTTATTCATTTATTCATTTATTCATTTATTCATTTATTCATTTATTCATTTATTCATTTATTCATTTATTCATTTATTTATTCATTTATTCATTTATTCATATATATTCATTTATTTATTGATTGATTGATTTATTTATTTATTTATTTGTTTGTTTGCTCGTATTTTTGTATTTTACGCAAGTATCTACACGAACTAAAGGTTCATAAAGTTACTTTAATTTGATTTTATTTGTATATTAAATCAACACGTCTATCTTTCTGTAAAAATATCTGCAATATGGAATCGTAAAAGTTGGGAAGGCGTCTCATTTCTGTAAGTAGATTTTTTTCTATTGAAATCATGGAAAGATCTGTGAGGCGTTGCTGGCCTTCAGTATTTCTTAAATATGTGTGTATACGTTTTAGCGACGAGAATGACCTTTCGGTTGAAGCACTACTCGCGGGAATCGTAACAATTAATTTTGCCAATCGTAGTACTTCAGGGAAAACTGTGCCTATATTATTTACGTAAAAATGTTCTATTATTTTGTAAATACTAAAATTTGTGAATTCGGAGGTTTTGTAAACACATTTGAGCTCATTGATAAGGCGATCTAAGTTGAAATTGTGGATTTTATAAACATTTACGAATTGCTCTACTAACTCAACTGGAAAGTTGTCATTATATTTATTGAAATTTTCGCATGACAGTAGTTCAAAAAATTTTAACTCTTTTAGATTTTTATAACGGCTCCGACATTCATTTGATATATTGTCAACAATTTCAATGAAAATCCGCTTAAAATTTATTTTTGCGTCTACTACATTACGCTTCCGTTTCGGTGGACCCGTTATTGTTTTTACGCGTTCAAAAATGATTTCAAACCTAGATCTGAATGATTCCAAAAACAATTCAAATTCCTTAATTTTTTTAACGCAGTAAACCACATCGGACGTCTTTTTTTGCATAATTTCGTAAAGTATATCAGTTTCCGCGAATATTTCGTTAAATACATGGAGTAAAAATTGGAATTCAAAATCTTTTAAATTGTATAACAATGACGAAGCTTGACTTAACGTCTCGCCATCCCAGGAGTTTTCGTTTTCAGCCATATCCTCAAATAAATCAATTAAATGAGAAGTAGAATTGAAAATTACATTTACAGTACGCGAATTGTAAGTCCATCGAGTGTCAGCAACGCGAGGTAATTTTTTTATATCAGCCATTTTATTATAGTGGTGATGCCTTTTGGTACTGTTATTAAAAAAATTGGCTAATAACACTGGTCAACAAAATTTTGTAACAAGAAATTTGCTGGCTAATTTTAAATTATCTACCTAACCTCATTTTATAACCATATTTATTTTGATTCCATCAGATCTAGTTTTCGTGTTACAGGCACTACCCACAAAATAAAAGTTTAACCGCTTTTGTTTTAATTTCACATTCAGAGAATTTGTTTCTTTGGAGAGCGTAATATATTGTTCTGTTTTTTGGGTTGAGTGATTCTTAAATAATGTCAAGAAAGTGTAAAAATGTTCCTGACAAGTTTTATTACATTTGTGGTGACATTACTTTCAAAACTCAGCGAAGGAATTTGACACCATTAGTAACTAAGTTATATGAACAGTATTTTAGTTTTGCCATCGGACATATTTGTTAGCCCCCAAATTAGGCAATTGATGAAAGATGATATATTTAAAAAAAAGCTTAGTAATTTAGAAAAATCAGCTTGGGAATCTTTCATGAAAGTAACTTCCAATTTTCTAGGAAATCGCCGATCAAGTGACTCTAAATGTATTATCGCGGAGCTTTTATCTACGTATAAGGCTTTGGGCTGTAATATGTCATTGAAAATACATTTTCTACATTCACATTTAGACTTCTTTCCTGAAAATTTGGGCGCCATCAGCGATGAACACGGTAAAAGATTCCATCAAGACATTTCTACCATAGAAAAACGATATCAGGGCAGGTGGAGCCCACGTATGTTAGCGGATTACTGTTGGACATTAAAACGCGACGTTCCTGAAGCAAAATACAGACGTAAATCATAAAAGTAAATTCATTTTAATGTAGCAATAAATCGAAATAACTTCTTTTTGTTTAAAAAAATTCTAAATTTCTAAAATGTTATAAAATGGTATTACAAAAAAACTCTTCGTATTTGAAGCATTTTAATTTTATTTCAAGTATCCTTATCATTCTCCTAAACATAACTAGACAAAAGTTCTCATGTTACATGCAAACATTGTTTTTTTGTTGACTAGTGTAATTTTATGTTATAAAAAAAACGTTTAGTTTCAGTAATACGTTCGCACGACTTGCAAAGTACTAAATTAAGGATGTGGGCTGAACACCAAACATAAGCAGCAAGAGGACATTGCTGGCGAACCAACGACTGAACGCCGTTTAGTTCAGATGATAGCACAGCAGCACCGTCGTATGTCTGAGCTATTAATTTCGACAAACAGTTAAATTCTGATAAAATCTGAAGTATGATGGCACTTAAAGTTTTCGCTGTGCGATCGGAACTAACGTCAATGTATTTTATGAAACGATCGAACACTTCTGAGCCATTAAAATACCTTAAAATGAAAACTAGTTGCTCTTTTCCGCTTACGTCTGATGTTTCATCAACCATCACAGAAACAAAATCAGCGGCAGCGATTTGTTGTTTTATTGTTTCAATCATTACCGACGCTATACTAGATATTAGGTCATTTTGAATCCGATTTGATAAACCAGAAAATGAGCTAGTGCAATTTTGTAAATGGTTATCCAGCACTCCGTCGTATTTCGCGAGCAAGTCCACCATCTCTAAATAATTTCCCTTATTCACTGACGAAGCAGATTCATCATGTCCACGAAAACCAAGCTCTTGTTTACCCAAAAAGCAAACAATGTCAATAAGACGCTGAAAAATATTTCGGTTCCGATCAACTTTCGCGTTATGTCTATCAATGTCGATTTGTATCTGGGAATTTAAACGCGTCTCAATACGATTTTTTCCAAAGGTATGATATTTAAGGGCAGCTTCTAAGTGTTTTTCAGATTGATCGTGTTTTTTTGCTGCCGCAGAAAAATTATGAACATCGGTGTAACCCGTTTCGTTCCAGACGGTCTTGTTGTTTGCAAAAAGTAGGCAAGAAAAACAATATAATCGATTGTTATGTATACAACCCGTAAGCCAGACATAAGTGTCATACTGTTTTGTATTGAATTTACGATTAACTTTGCCTATAGTTTGTATTAACTGTAAATCTGGTGTAGAACGGCCTTTGGCGATCAACATTTTTTTTTCATTGAAAGATAGTTTTGCAAACCCATAATTTAACAATTTTTGTACACACACGCCACCTGAACAACTTTCACAGTTAAAATACTCCATTTTTCACTATTTCAATGTTATATACACACCACAATCAATTAATTATGACAACAACTTACACTCGACACAACAATGAAACAAAATGAATCAACAATGGCCGCTCATAAATCACGTCACTAGATAAATATACTACGACGAAAAGTAAAAGTGCTTCATTTAGCGCAAATATAACCAAACATACAACTTTTTAAAATAGTCACATTATAGCTAACTTCAGTTTGCGAACCCCGCAATTACCAAAAGCATAGATAAGTATAAAAATTAGCCAAAGTCTGCTTGCACGTCTGTGTGCGCTATTTGGACATTGTGTGTCAAGTTTTTATAGTAAACGCACACTATTGTAGACGCGTAACTACGAGTCTGTCACGAGGCACACATTCAAATATCCAGACGCAATGTTTTGTGTCTTCCCGTTACCGCTACTCGCTGAGCGCGAAGCGATTTATCGATTTGACTTCATCATGATACCACCGTTACTCGATAGATGGTGCTGATTTAAGATTGTGTATATTTCGTTTTTTTATTTTAAAGATAGATGGAGCTGATTTAAGTTTTAAAATTTTTGTTTTTATTTTAACGATAGTGGATAAAATAATAGATATCAAAATAAGATAAATAAGTATTTTATAAGGTAGCCAATGTCTTTTTGCCTATATGGACTGCACGCCACTGCCCTGTATAACCAACAGTGGGTGAAGTTGCGGGCAAAAGCTAGTTATTAATAATGATGTATTCCCTCAGGGCTCCTAACAGCGACGGGCGAGGTAGGCTCGGAGACGGACGATGAGACGGCACCGGACGCCACCATCGCGCTCAACCTCGCCTTCAGCTGCAAGCGGACCAAGGTGCGGCTCACCTGCGCCAACGCACCCAACCATCCAGGTACCTTAATTGTTTTTTATTTCAAACTAGCTTCTGTCCGCGTCAAATTTGATACATTATCCCACGAAAACCGTACATTTTTCCGGGATAAAAAGTATCCTGTGTGTTATTCCACATTACAAAGTATCTAAGTACCAAATTTCATCCAGATCCGTTCAGCCGTTTGAGAGTGAAGCAGTGACAAACACACACAAACTTTCGCCCTTATAATATTTGTTAGTAGCATAATTTGAATCGTCAAGAAGTCTAGTCAGTCATAAAGTTGAAGCTAGATGCTCGATTTAGTAGATTTCTTTGTAGAAGATTTTTTTTTATAATGCGTACTGCAACTGCGTCTGTATTTCCGAACGCATTCAACTCTAATCTCTTCAAAGTGAGAGTGAACAGGCTTCTTCTGGGTAAGCTCAATCCATCGTCGACTTTATCTTTGTCACATCCGACCTAGATAATAGTCTAAAGCTTAGAGTGAGGGAAGAGGGAGTGTGCCTATACAGGGTTTTTTTTTAACCAGTGCGTAAATTTTGCCATAATAAACTTCAACACGTTTTATTAAACACGTATATTTTATTTTGATATGTCTTAGTACTAAAAAAAAAGTTTTCGCTTACGAAACATGTTTACTTAAAAACCATATTTTATTGTCACTCGGCGCTAGCGCATTCCCCACCCCCTCACCCCAGCCATGCGCCCGGGCGGCGGACAAGAGTTGTCATTGATAGTATGGCGAATAGATTATGTCCATGTTTTGCTTATTTCAAACTCGGATAAGGATGAAATTTTTTTTTTTTTTTTTTTTTTTTTTTTAACTAATCACGGAAATGTGTTCTATTACTGACACTGAACTACCAAAAAAAATTTACGCACTGGTTAAAAACTTATCCTGTATTTGCGCACACACTCGTGCACTATAATATCCCCTGCGTGCACGGCAAGTCTCCATTGAGATTGACCGTAGTGAGCGAAATTCGGTCGGAAGAATATTAACCTTTTGTCCGCCAGTCAGTCAGTCATATATAGATGACAAACCAAAACGCCACTGTCATGGTCCCATGACAGACGTATACGTAAATAAAAATCACAAAACAACATCGATATAATTCTAAACTCACTACTATATGTAGGTATTAAAGGATGAATTTTTGGCGTCAAACGTTAACGTGTTGTTGTCCCCAGGCGGCGTGCCGGGTGCCGGGAGCGCGGGCGCGGCGGCGGAGCCCGGCGAGGCGGCCGCACACTGCGACGACGACCGCAAGATGTACCTGCAGGCCGCCATCGTACGCATCATGAAGCAGCGCAAGGTAGGCAGGGCTCTAGGGCGTCGGGAGCCGCGAGACGACTCCCGGCCACCGTAGACGGTGAGCAATGGGTAGCTCACCGTCCGTACGTTAACTAACGACAGACCGTGTCGACGGCGCGTTCGTGTTCCACGCGCGCCTCAAAGAGATGTCAGCAAACTTGCAAGGCGCCACTGAGGGCCTCCTCCTGCCGGCTGCGGGGTGGGAGCAAGATATACCGCGCCCCCGGAACGCAAAGGGCACAAAAAGGAACATGGATGGGTGTTACTCAGTAAAAGTCTGACACTCCCCCCCGCCCCGCCCAGGGCGGGGGAAGTCATTTGATGATTTCTCATCTTTAAAAAATCATCATGAAACAGCGCAAGGTAGGCAGGACTCTAGCGTCCCCAGGGCACGAGGCACCGCAACATGTATCTGCAGGCCGCCATCGTACGCATTACGCATCGTGTAGGCAGTAAGGTCTAATGACCCACACCCTAGTGTCAGAGTTTCTAAACCGCCTCAAAGGCCTCTGACATGGTTACCGATGTCAGTGATGTCCAAGATAAACTTAGAAAGTACATATGAATTCGAAAAAGTCATATTGGTACTTGCCCGTGCCTGGTTATGAACGCACAACGTCATACATGAGAGGCGGGCGCCTTAACCACTGGGCCATCACGACACTTTGCTAATCTTTAGTCAGTAATTTACATCCTATTTCGAACTGTATATCTATTGAGTTAAAGTTAATTATCTACTAATCCGCCTTCCGCCTTTGTACGGTGTATTTTTTTACATTTGTGCATAAAGTTTTAATAAATAAATAAATAATCAATAAAAACTACCCAACCTATAGTTAGTCAGTACTGTAACTTAACCTCCCCCCCCCCCCCCTAATTTGTAATTTATTTAAGGACGCATTTGCAAATCTGATAAAAATAAGTAGTTTTTCGGTGTATTGTGCTGCAAAACGGAACTAAACCACATGTAACTAATAATTACCACAGATAGATTACTTCTTCATCTTTAAATCGTGGTAACTTTTTATTCGGATATTTTGATTTATAATATTTTAAAAAATTATTTCCGTTGCCACTTCACACGAAAATAACGATATCGTGTTGAGTTTTGGGTCATTTTTCTCCTATTTAATGACATAAACTTATTTATTTTTAAATATTTTATGAATGCAGACATGTTCAACTCAAAAATTTAGGGTAAAGAATTATCAAAATGTTACAAAAAATATCAGAAAATAAATAAAAATCAAATCTATTTTTTCACTTATTTTGTTCTAATACGTGAATCTTAATGGATTGAATTAGGGGTCATTTTATTGGTCGCTTTCTTTGTTTATTCCAAAAACAATTGACATTGACATGACATGACATTTTAGTCTGCGCTCGGGCGCCGTCGTGGGTGGACACTGTGTCGATTGTAATCAGCAGCTCGTGTTGAAAAAGATCGCTGTACGCATACAAAATAGTTGACATACCAAACTTGATACTTTAACATTTTATACGGTCCACACATCCAAGGAAAGATTTTATTCACAGTTTCTTATATTTTTGCTAGAAGTGGGGATTATAAATTCATATTTCGTTTCGGACTTGATGGAGTGACCTGAAGTTGTACTTCCAAGTCTGCTGGTGGAACAAATAGACGAGTAGAGCTACGGGTTGAAGTTTAGAAACGTGCTGCCTCGATAGGGTTCCATGAAGTAGTGGGGGGGGAAGAGGAGGGGAGAGGGGAACTATCCCCCCTAACTTTGCTTGCCGGAAATGCGTATATTTTTTAATGTTTTTTAATCGTTTTGTCACAGCAAATGTAGATTCTGGAGGTTCTGGGGGTGACGGAGGGCATTAAGCACCCAACCTAATCCAGTCAAGTTGGTCTGAGTCGGACTCCGGGCGCACTCGGAGCCAGACATTACGACGTAAATTCCATTCCTAACCTAAAAATTTTGGACTTTTCTTTAAATGCTTTTGGTTAAAACTTCGTCTCTAGCAAAAAAAAATGTTGCAAAGGTAACAAGCCCCCTAGAAACCCCTTATATTCTCACATTTCCTCCAGCGAGGCAGCACGTTTTAAAACCCAACCCGAGCTACGTGTGCCGAGTTTGGACTCCTTTTGTTATTAGTTATGTCAACACCTTACAACAGGACTTCATAGAGTGACCTGAAGGTGAACTTCGAAGTCTGCTGGAACTAATAGACGCGTGGAGCTGGTTGTTAAGAGTTACTTTAAAAACCTCTTATAACTCAATTGTTTTTATAGATGCCAAGGCCTAATACGTTTTGGAATAGCTCTCGTAAGAAGCTTCATGCCTGTAGGCGTAAAGCAGAAAAGCGAATACGGTTTGTACTTATTTGATTATCAAAAATACATGTACGTTATTATGAATAAAAAATAAGTATTAGTTTCATTAAAATAAATTATTATTATTTTTATAGGCAAAATTCTGAAAGTAGGCGTGATACTAGTATCGCGACGTATGTAACATCCGAAATGTGCCCGGAGAGAAATGACCAAACGAGTTGTAGTATTCCTAATGAGAACAGTTTGGAAATATCTTACGGAAGTTTAAAATTACATACCTAAAATTACTGATATATACAACTTTACTGTTATATTCAAATACTTTTTTACTCTAAAAACCAATACATATATTTTCTGTATTGTTTTAGAACACGAACAAAGAGGAAACAGAACCTATCCAGGTTTCAGTAACTACGGTTATTTCATGAAACAGCTTCAAGAAATCGTAAACCTCTATGTTTAATTTTAGTTTTGTTTGTGTTTTTATTGAAATTCGATTCTATAAGAACTGCCTCCTTCCAGAACTGAATGATCCAAGATTTAAAAGATACATTGAACTTCGAAAACATTCTTCACATTGTCCTAATAATGTTATAAAAACTAAGTTTTTTTTTATTACCCTGTTTTCGATAGTTTTGTTCAGTATTCAAACATTTTTATGAGCTTCATCCTTAACTATGTAAGGGAAGTCAAAGTCAAAGTCAAATCATTTATTTCAATTGGACCATTAAATGGCACTTTTGAACGTCATTACATGAAAAAAAAACAATAATATATTGAATCTAGTTTCCCATTCCAATAGGAATTTTTTGGAAGTGACAAATGTATGTAAAACCCATAATGATATGGTACCATCGAACCAATCTGATTATGATCTGACCTGAATACTACAAAATGTGCCAAATCAACTTCATTTTTTTTCTACTTTTTGACATCCATATCAAATAAAATAAACGCTTAAAAATTAAATAAAAGTATCAAGCCGTGTCAGTTTACTCATAATTTCGCCGCTTCGCGTGCATGTCGCTGTGTGTGTAAGCCGTGCACATGTAGTAGTAAGACTCAATACCTAGAATTGAAGCGTGTCAATTCGTAAATGCGTCCTTAATACTTATATTATTTTTCATTTATCCTTTTTTTTGTCAATGTAATTTAATTTAAAGTATTGAGGTGGAATGATGTTTATAAAGTCTGTAAAATACCACATTTTAGGCAAATAAATGAGCCTATCTATCTGTCTATCCCCCCAGGTACTCCGCCACACCGAATTGATACAGGAAGTAGTGTCACAGGCTCGCGGGTCCTTCGCCCCCTCCGTCGCGATGATCAAGAAATGCATAGAGGCGCTCATCGACAAACAGTACTTAGAGAGAGCGCCGGCGGCCCTGGACACCTACTCGTACCTCGCGTAAACTTGGAGGTGAGTGGCCCAACTGTGGCGCAACTGTGGCGCGACTGTGGCGCAGCTGTTGCGCGATTTTAATGTGGCGTTGGGTTTGGAGTCTCTTTTAAATCGTTGTCTTTTGATGTTTGTAGAGCAATAACAATGTAAATCACAATATTTTTGTTTTGTTTAGTAAAAACGAACCAGAGACATAAAAGATACGAAGTTTATATCAACATAAGGTACTATCCCACAAGTTATCGATATCTTTAGTATGTGTCACTCAATTTTGGGGTTTTTCTGGGTTGGATTCTTTTTACGTAACTACGTTCAATTGGCCTTTACTTAAACATCTTAAACGCAATGTAACTGATAACGTTTATACGAGACTTCATCCTAGCTGCGGTTTTATGTAGAATAATTATTTATGTCGCGCAGTGTGGCGCGATGTGGCGCAATGTTGCTCAGTGTGGTGCAATGTTGCCAGCAATATGTTCTGTTTGTGTGGTGTTGCGTGATATTTACTTGAGTTGGCATCTTATTGAATTAGGTATATTATATAATATCACTCATTATAAGGAATTGAATATTTCTTCTCATTCCAACACTTAGATGTACCATATTGCTACCTCGCTCTGACGGGTCAGAACAATTTTTTTTTAATTTCGTTGGATGGCAAACAAGCCTTCGGCCCACCTGATATTAAGTGGTCACCACTGCCTATACACATCTGCATCTGCATATACAGAGGCCTTGCAAATGCGTTGCCATCACAGAGACAAAGTTGTAATGTGTCATGTGCCTGTAATTACACCGACATCCATACCCTTCACACCGGAACACAGCAACGGTAGATATCTGTTTTAATATCTCTTCGAGATTTGGAATTGAATACTTTTTATTATAGTAGTAGTAAAGCTCTTTGTGAAGGAGCTCGTCCGGGGAAGAACTACTACCAAACCTATTTCTGACGCAAAGCAGCGTTGCTTTGTTCCGGTTTGAAGGGTATGGGTGTCGGTGTAATTACAGGCACATGACACATTTCAACTTTGTCTCTGAGATGGCAGCGCATTTGCAAGGCCTCTGGTATTGCAGATGTGTAAAGGCAGCGGTGACCACTTAACATCAGGTGGACCGTAGGCTTGTTTGCCATCCAAGGAAACAAAAAAAAGCTATGTCGCTCGAACGTTCAAATCTTTAATAGCCTTCTTCTTCATCGTGTGGGCAGTAAGGTCTAACGACCCCACACACCCTAGTGTCAGTTTCTAAACCGCCTCAAGAGCCTCTGACATGGTTACCGATGTCAGTGATAAAGAAAGAATAACCAAATTTTTTGAGATTTACAATTCTAGTTATCACCATAGTTGGTTCAAGTAAATATCACAGTAACACCATAACAATATTACCGATAATTAATGTAATTCTAATTATCTGTAAAAACTACTAATTTTATAAATTTTATTAGGTTACATTACTAGGTTGTTGTCAACCAATTTTTGTTACAAAATCAAAGTCAAATCATTTATATCATTTACACCATTAAAAGTCTGCCTCGTTGGCCTAGTGGTCCTAAGCGCGACTGCTAAGTTAGAGGTCTTGAGTTCGATTCCCAGGTCGAGCAATGCTATTGGGTTTTTCTATGAAATTCTCAGTAGCAGCTCGGAATTGGATTTGTGATATGGCAATAGGCTCGCCTCCTATTACATGGGACCTAAAACATATCGGCGAACTGTGGGTGTACATTGGTACATCTCTGCCTAAACCTTCGGGGAATACAGGCGTGATGGTATGTGTATTTTTTTTCTACAAAAAATTGGTTGACGGCGACTGTAAACAAACATGCAAATAATAGTGTAAATTAATGAGTAATTGTAATAATTAAACTGTTTTATTTTAGTACGATTTTGTTGAATAAAAATGTACTAAAATGCAATAATAATACTACAGCCTTTTAATCTTAGACTAAAAATGCTACCAGATTAAAAACCCTAAAATTGCAATACGAGAGTCCATTTTACATTGTAGCATATTTACAATAGTTTGTCATTAAATATTGAACTTTATTGCAATGTTGTTAAAGTTTGTTTTGGATCGCAATATGTTTTGTTTTCTATATTTGTATGGGATAAGGGGTTTTGCTGCATGCGTCAAAATAACGGTAGATATGGAGTCTGTTAAGGTGTTGCTACACATGCGATCAACGTCGCATCGATCTTAATCGATCGATTGCACGTATCGATAAATTATTTTTCGATGAAATGTATTAATCAAATCGAATCGATTTGACACTATCAATTAATTGATATACTTTTTATGAGCTGTCAAAACGTGATTCACGCATAGATTTGACGATACGGTAATCTAAATCTGTCACTTATTCGCAGACTCTATTAATTATTTATTGATTTCAAAGCAACTAAAAATCTAATTTTACTATTAACTGCAAATTTATAGGGTTTCCAATGCTAAAATAAGTTTCAAAATACACATCTTGCGTAAACAGTAACTTTAATTTTTATTACTAAACCATATTGAAATAAAATATAAGTTAAAATTAGTTAACTGATGTTAAAGTGGTCACCGCTGCCTATACACATCTGCAATACCAGAGGCCTTGCAAACACGTTGCCATCCCAGAGACAAAGTTGAAATGTGTCATGTGCCTGTAATTACACCGGCACCCATACCCTTCAAACCGGAACACAGCAACGCTGCTTTGCGACAGGAATAGGTGCCTTTCGTCGTTTAATCGATGCTCGTTGATCGCTAGTGTAGACACACCTTTAGTATGGTAACTATTTAGATCGACCCTTGTATAAAGTTTTAACGTGTGATTGATTTTAATCTTCAATTTTTAATTGTGGGCTGGGTTCGACACGTATTTGTGTAACAGTGATCGGAATAAGTAGAGCTAATGTACCTAAAGTTCAAAGAACAGCTATGCTATTCTGAAATAGGCAAATCACTTCGAAAGTCATCTCGCAAGACACGCTTACTTCGCAGAATACCAAATCCTATTGAAAAACGTCAAAATACTCTAGTAAGCAAGTGTGTCGAACTCACTAATTTTAAGAATCATCATCTGGTTAGCCTTTTCCCTACTATGTTGGGGTCGGCTTCCAGTCTAACCGGATGCAGCTGAATACCAGTGTTTTACATGGAGCGACTAATTTTAAGAATACGAACTAAAATCTCACAGCCGATTCAGAAGTGATTTCGCAAATGAACTTTTTAGAATAGCACTACAGAATCTAAAAGTGGAGACTTCTTAAGACAATTTTATTTTGGAATATTTCACATCTTCCACTTTTTGTCTCTGTTCTTGGAACTTTAGGTACAGTCAACAAAGCTATACGGTGTACAGGCAGCTTACTTGCGATTACTTTTAAACAATGTTGTGAGTGTGCTGAGCTGTCCATTCTTTTAATTAACTCTCTTATTTATCACATAAGCTTAAAAAGTAATTACGCGTTCAATAAAAATGAACATTGGCAGTGTAGTAGAAAGATGAACAATTTGGCCTACATACCAAATAGTTTTGTTGTCTGTTCAAAGAACAGAGACAAAAAGTGGAGACTTCTTTACGACTACATTTTTTTTTTTCGGAATATTTAATACTTATCTCTACTTATTGTTTCTGCTCTTTGAAGTTTAAGTACATTAGCTCTACCTATTCCGATCACTGGTTATTAACCTTTTAACCGCTTGTGTCACATTTATGCGACACATATTTCCGTGCCCCTACCGCTCGTGTCGTATTTCTGCGACAGAGAACACGCATGATTTTTCGATCTATTTTTGTCCTATTAACTGCCTGCCTGCAAAGGTATTATTTTGTCAAATTTGTAGCCGCGCGCTAGGGGCACGGCGACTGATATTTTGCCAAGCGGTTAAAAGGTTAACCGACCTCCAATCTGTTAAAACAGCATTATTTTAATATTACTTTGCCTTGCGCGCTGTTTTATTTTCAACGCTCGGGTCAGCGCCGATAGCTGGAATTCCAACAACTGAAATTACCAAGTAATATTGAAATACTGTTTTAAGAGAGGGTAGGCCCCCTGGTGTCGGAAAATCTTTTGTATGTTTAGCTTAACTTTCAGATGTATGAAATGGACTTTTGAAACGATAAAATACCGCGTTTCCAAGATTCTCCTGGACATTTTCAAGTCAAGTAAATTATTGTCAGCAGCAAGCATTGTCGCATTCATAAATCTACATTTTTAGCGAAAAATGGATTTTAAAATGTTCTTTTTCATCTTCAAATAATTATTTCCTTAGCAAAACATTAAGACATTGTTGACGTTGTGATGAGATTGTGACTATATTTTTAATTAGTAGAATTAGCCACACGCAATAAAACACAATCAAAACGTATAGAACTGCAATTTTATTAATTGCTGTATTGTTCATATTCATGACTACTTTTACTCCTTTCTTCGTCTTCTTACTTAAAAACCAAATGGAAGGAAAAGAGTGTCCATGGAGTTTCTTGCTCGTTCTTCTCCATAGAGACCTACGTTTTGGAACGAGCAACTAGCTTCAATTTTAAACTGTAACTTCTTGACAATTCAAAAGTGCCTGTAAATGGTCTAATTGAAATAAATGCTTTGATTTGATTCTTTTCATGTCGATTTTGTCTGACCATATGCCTAAAGGGGTGAACAGTAGGGATGCAGGGATGAATGAGGACGAAATTTTAAAAGGGATTTGGAATTTAGTACCGACAGGGACACAAAATCGTAAATTATAATTCAGATAAAACATGAGTTCCCTTTGGCAACGCTCTATATAATTTCAAAGTTAAAAAAGTTAAAATCCCTTTTAAAATGTCGTCCTGTAGTGCGATTCTCTAAAAGGCAAACTCGAAAACAAGTCTCACTTAAGTGACCGCTCTCACTTCGATAACGAACTCGCTTGATCTTGGTTTAGTATCACTCGTCGTGGTGACGTCACCGGCGTGATCGTGTTTAACAGAATACTATTTCGTAATCTCACTGCGGATTCAGCTTTCGAATTATGAAGTGAGGCTTAGAGAATCGCACTGCTTATCTACCCCTGCGTCGTATTCACCCTGTTTGACGGTATTGAGTAACCTGCTATTTTATTGGCCTCGTTTAAATCATTAATTCACTGAAAGAAAACCGATGACCTAAAAATCAATCTGTAATAAATATTGTTCAAATGTTAACAAGTGTCGTATTATTGTTAAAGGTAACGAGTTCGAGCCCAGCCCTGTTAACACGTACGATTAAGACGTAGCGCCCACATCTGTTGTATATTTAAATGTACAATAATATATATATTATTATTATTTAACTGTAGTAGGGGGCGCTGGCGGCGCAGATTATAAATAATTATTATTAATAAACTTGTACGAACATCGTTATTATTGTTGTTTTATTTTTAACTAGCTTTTGCCCGCGACTTCGTCCGCGTGGATTAATAGTTCCCGTTCCCGGGGGATTTCCGGGATGAAAACTATCCTATGTCCTTTCTCGGGTCCCAGACTATATCTGTACCAAATTTCATTGAAATCGGTTCAGTGGTTTAGGCGTGAAGAAGAGACAGACAGACAGACTGAGTTACTTTCGCATTTATAATATTAGTGTAATTAATAAGGATTAGCGTTCTGCCCGCGACTGCATGGCTTAATTCACCCGCCATAAGTTACGTTTTTGGTTACTGCTCCGCACCCGTTGGTCGTAGCGTGATGTTATATAGTCTATGTTACTCAGGAATAATTTAGCTATCTATTGGTGAAAAAATGGTTAAAATCGGTCCAGTAGTTTCGGAGCCTATTCGTTACAAACAAACTAATAAATCCTATCTCTTTATAATATTAGTATAGACTAGGAATTCCTCGCGGTTTTACTCGCGGCTCCGCTCCTGTTGGACGTAAAGTGATGTTATATGGCCTATAACCTTCCTCGATGAACGGGCTTTATAATGTAAAAGATATATTCAAATTGAATCAATAGTCTAAATTTGCGTGTTTAATGTGCACCGCCCGACCTGCATCAGCTCGCAGTACTCCTGCGGAACAGCTGCTGATGCTGTACAGTGTAGCGGCCGTCATGACTATTTTGATTTGTAACGTCAATAAACGTCAATTTATACCAGCGCAGGGTCGAAGCGCATCGCCCCCTAAGTTTTTAAACCCAAGCTTATGAAGTATTAATATTATGTTTCTTTTATTGATTTAAATAAAACATTGAAAGAAATTCAATTTGTTTTTATTTTATTTATATGTTTGTAAATGCATCCCTAATACATGAGAAATTCCTGGTGCGGGGCAATGTTCTTTTACAGCTATCAAAATAAATAAACTTGGTCACACAATACTTGTGCCCCGGGCCTACAATTATTTTAGGCGGCCCTGCTCGTGCCTTCTCTGTATGAGAAGACGCATTTGCCCTGCAGTGGGACAAAATAAATAGACTTCTATAATTAATAATAATTATTTTCCATGTTTTAATTGCCGGCACGGTTAGCGCAGTGGCTGAGCGTTTATGCTGCGCTGCGTGTTGCGGGTTCGATTTCCGCACGGAACAAATATTTGTTTAACCTACAGATAGTTGTGCCTGGTCTGGCTGTTTGTGTATGTGAGTTTATGTTCGTAAATGCACCCACGATACAAGAAAAATTCGTGTCCGTTACCTCAGCCAGATGTGGTTGAAAATGGTCATTTGAATCTTATAGATAATTAGTTTTGCGGCTTCTGTAATTGTTGCGCACATTTTTAAATTTGTTGCGCTTATAGTTTTTTAATTATTTCACAAAAACATTTCCTGCTGAGGTAACGTTACCCCAGCCAGACCTTTTTCTTTCTAATGGGAATATTTAAATAAATACTAGCTATAAAATTAGTTGTCTAGATGAAGTAAATGTTGTGCCTTATTTTGTATTTGTTCTTTCTTCGGTTGCGAAGTTATTCGAGATTTTGCTGGGGTATCGTTTTTGGTTTTGCTAGATCTTTGAAACGGTTAAGCGGATTCTTATCATATTTTGTACAAGACTTTTTTGGAATTAGTTTAAATTTGTTCTGCAATAAAAATACCAAAATAATACATAGCTTAAAGGTTATTTCATTAAATAGAAAAACACTTCAATTGGTCCCAGCACTCTCAATAAGAGGTCTAAAGACTTACTTTAAACATTATTGTGAAGCTTGTAACTGCCTTCAAATGTATGTGAAGTTTCATTAGTATCATGTAAGTATTTAACAAGTTATGATGATATTCAGTTCTTCACGAGCACGGTCATGATGCGCGCGGTGTTATTTGGCAACTGATAAGCCTGTATATGGATATATGAACTGAATGTTATGTCAATTATTAGTTGTGTAGTTCAGTTGTATAACAGTAAAATTTCAACGTAGTACATTGGATAATTAATGAGATAATACGATTAAAGTCATTAGGAAGTGAATGACCGTGGTAACCCGACCAAGTTTAGGTGGTTACGAAAAAGCGAAAACGTAGAACATTATGCTATCTTTTGAAATGTTTAGTATAATACACCTTACAATTTCGGTACAGACGCGTACACTGTTAAATACATAATAATATAATAATATCTGTACTATGAAAACATTATTATTATCTGTGATTTTTAAATAGTTTAAGTTCATTTTATGTGTATAAACTTAGGGAAAAAAATGTGATATTTGAAATGAGACAACAAAACAGTAGGACTAACTGTGAGCATTTTACTACATTGTGATTTCATTTAGTATTACCATTGATCTGTGATTTTAATTGATATAAGTGGGTATTAGTAGACATACGTAAGTTTAGTGTTAACTGAAAAAAACCGTTGTATAATTATTTATTGTCTGTGATCATTACACATTCCAATATTGTGTATACCTATTTAAATAAAAACTGTAACTGTGTACTGTGTTTACTGAAATCTATCATTTAAATAAAAAGTAATAGAAAATTCAAAAAAGCAAAATTACTATCTGTAATTTTAATCTGTGATTGTTTTTAAGTATAAGTTTATTAATACTTTAAAAGTTCAATTGAAATGATTATTTTACCTGTTAATAAAAAATCGTTAATAAACATTTAGTTTTTTTTAACACTTGTGTAAATGTCTGTACTAAATTTGTAACACTATCCTACATATTTTAGAAGGTAGCATAATGTTCTACGTTTTCGCTTTTTCGTAACCACCTAAACTTGGTCGGGTTACCACGGTCATTCACTTCCTAATGACTTTAATCGTATTATCTCATTAATTATCCAATGTACTATGTTGAAATTTTACTGTTATACAACTGAACTACACAACTAATAATTGACATAACATTCAGTTCATATATCCATATACAGGCTTATCAGTTGCCAAATAACACCGCGCGCATCATGACCGTGCTCGTGAAGAACTGAATATCATCATAACTTGTTAAATACTTACATGATACTAATGAAACTTCACATACATTTGAAGGCAGTTACAAGCTTCACAATAATGTTTAAAGTAAGTCTTTAGACCTCTTATTGAGAGTGCTGGGACCAATTGAAGTGTTTTTCTATTTAATGAAATAACCTTTAAGCTATGTATTATTTTGGTATTTTTATTGCAGAACAAATTTAAACTAATTCCAAAAAAGTCTTGTACAAAATATGATAAGAATCCGCTTAACCGTTTCAAAGATCTAGCAAAACCAAAAACGATACCCCAGCAAAATCTCGAATAACTTCGCAACCGAAGAAAGAACAAATACAAAATAAGGCACAACATTTACTTCATCTAGACAACTAATTTTATAGCTAGTATTTATTTAAATATTCCCATTAGAAAGAAAAAGGTCTGGCTGGGGTAACGTTACCTCAGCAGGAAATGTTTTTGTGAAATAATTAAAAAACTATAAGCGCAACAAATTTAAAAATGTGCGCAACAATTACAGAAGCCGCAAAACTAATTATCTATAAGATTCAAATGACCATTTTCGACCACATCTGGCTGAGGTAACGGACACGAAAAATTCCTAGTGTGGGGCAAAGTTTTTATTAAGTAAATGATACTTAACCATCTTAGTCTCCTACACATTGCCGGTGCCGCCGGGTTTTTGCCGCACGCGTAAGCCGCCGGCACTGTGTGTAGGAACGTTTAGGTAACCCAGTGGAATAAGAGGGGGTATACAACAAAATAAAACACCAAAAAACTGTATATATGAATTCTTCTGACGTAATATTTACAATATATTCACAGGTTGTTCACTTAACGCTAACATCTTCTAACTTATCTACATATTCATGTATAGATTCACGCTTAGGCCAAATATCGTCTTTTACTAGTGTTTATTTACCGTCGGGGGGTAGGCAGGAAAGTCTGACTTGAGATTTGGCCCACACTTATAATAGTAACTGCAGTTTAAGCGACAGGCGGCGACATTATCCAATCGAGTTATCAACGTAAGGTACAATCCGCGAAGCGTAAGTTGAGCTTTCATTTGTGTGAGTCTTGAACGCCACAGTCGTGTATAGCCGACAAATGAAAGCGTGCCCAACACGCCACAATCGTCTATAGACGACAAGAAAACATTTGCATTTGTCGGTTATACACGACAGTGGCGTTCAAAAGGTTAAAGATAGTGTAGGTGTGACGTCGGCCTAGTGCGACACGTCTTTGATTGGCTGAAACCGGTTTTAACCGGATCCAACTCTCTACTTTTGGTAATCACTCACACAAATTGCAAAGCTCATCTTACGTCTTGTGGACTGTACAGTTTTGCATCCTCGTCAAATTCTAGGAGGTAAATATGCTAGTGATTCTTAACACGAATCAATAATAACATAAACACGTGTTTTTTTTTTCAATAGGCTCGCCCCCTTGTACATGGGAGCTAAACATACCGGCGAACTTATAGACTTTGGATCGTTTGTTTCCCTTCAAGATAGTCGAGCTAAACGGTGCTGATGCACGCGTCATATTCGTGAACGGGTGCTGACAGTTGGGATTGGTCATCTCTTAACTGCCATGGCTTACATCTTCATTATAATTTTGTTATTTTTTATATTCACGTCTTTCCGCTGGGTTTAGGCAGGCGGGGCGATTCTGTACTATGAAAGAGATGTAAGTATTCTGAATTTTTATTAATTTTTGACCAGGGGTCGTAATTTTATTTGACTAACTGTCTTTTATGACAACCTTCTAAAATTTGACGAGGATGCAAAAATACACCTATATTTCCAGTTCAGCTAAGCTGACCTTCCAATATAATATAATTTCTCTCCGTACAATGACAAATCTGCAGATAAGGCTGAGGCCACACGAACGTAATTTCATGAGTTAAAACTCGCGTTTTTTGAGCCGCATAATTTAACTTCCATATAAAACTGAGAACTGGGTGTACATTGGTACACCTCTGCTAAACCCTTCAGGGAATACAGGCGTGATGGTATTTTACAAAACCGGCAACTCATTTTGCGTCCCCGTGTGAGCGAAACTTGAGTTTTGTATGAAACCGAATGTAGCTTAAATTACGCGACCGAAATTACGCTCGTCTAACTTCATCCTAAGACAATTTTACTTGGTGTAAAGACACACCCTGCTAATTCGGTCAGCTTAAAAGCCCGCCACACTCCAACCACTGTAACTTCTAAAAGAATCAACAGTGGCGACCACCGAAGCATTGAAGCTCGACGAGTCCCGGAGAAACGATTCAACTGTCTTGGATCCCATAATCAGCCGGCTTATTCTGTAAGAAATCTCCCTCAGTGAATTAAGAGCGCGTATACAGAGAGTTGGCAATCGTTGAGTATCGTATTACCCATTACTGGGTTGTGGAGGTCTGATAGGCAGTCGCTCCATGTAAAATACTGATATTCAGCTGCATCCGGTTAGACTGGAAGCCGACCCCAACATAGTTGGGAAAAGGCTAGGCAGACGATGATCCAGTAAGTTGGCAACGTCGCAAACAGCTGTCAAATATTTCCCTGTGTTGATTAATTTGTCAATATTACTGTATGAAAACAAGAAATATGGCTAACTAATGTACTAGAATATTGATTATGAAATGCAATAATTAATATCGTAACACCGAATATTTAGTTTTAGATGTAAAAAAAGTATTTGGAAACTTTACAAATGCCTTTTTTACACCTAAAACGGTTACAACATCAAATTCAGTGTTTTAATTGCAATTCATTATTAATATTCTAGTGCATTAGTTAGCCATATTTCTTATTTTCATAGGGTAATATTGACAAATTAATCAAAACAATATTTGACAGCTGTTTGCGACGTTGCCAACTTTCTGTATACGCGCTCTTAAGGTGAAGTGAGCTAAAACTGGGCTGTCACTATACGATGCTAGGGATTGACAGGTCGACACACGCTCACTTCACGGAAGGAGGGTTTTACAGAATAACACCGCAGGTCATTGTACATTACAGCTTATGTTTCTTGGCGGTTCTGAAGTTAGCTGTTTAGATACGCAATGGATATTTTAGGAACAAAATCGCTTAATTTACGATTTTTATTACCCGGGCCGTCGTGCTAAAGAAACTTGAAGCTTCTACGTAATAATTAAGGTTCAATTTTGCTTGGAATTTATAGTGCCTTGAACTCGGTTAGGTCTGTGCATATGCCGTTTTAAGCAGTATAAATTCCATGCAAATATGAACTTAAACTATTATGTAGAAGACTGAATTTTCATTAGCAGTGTTAAATGTGATTACTACTGCCTCGTTGGCCTAGTGGTCCTAAGCACGACTGCTACGCTAGGGGTCCTGGGTTCGATTCCCAGGTCGAGCAAAAAAGTGTTATTGAGTTTTTCTATGAAATTCTCAGTGGCAATAGGCTCGCCCCCTATTACATAGGACCTAAACATACCGGCAAACTGTGGGTGTTCAATGATACACCTCTGCCTAACCCTTCAGGGAATACAGGCGTGATTTGTATGTTAAATCCGGTTGGTGAAGATCCTACATAACTTCAAAATCGCTAAGATACATCAGCAGTACTGTAAGTCTTGACAATTTTTAGCTTTCATATTTACTAACATTTACGAGCTCGAAGAACGCTGGTTAGTCCGAAAATAGTCGGACGAACCCGATATAAATACTTACACGCTAAAATCGTAAATATTAATAAACATGATTTATTTAAAATACCATTAATAAACAAAAAAACCAAGACTACACACTCGAGATTCAAAACCGTCCTTAAAAATTGTGCGCACTTTTCTTTAGTTTAAAAAAGGACTTTATGCAGTCGGGATAAGGTTGAAATTGTTGTAAACCAGTTGTTTAATTTCAACCATTCACGACTTTTTGTATGGGACTGTGCGTCTTGGTCTTTTGTGTATCAATGTTTATTGCTTTGCACAAGTCTGCAAGAGTTACTTGCATGCCATTGTGATACACAATAATCAGAAGTTTTTAAGGTCCAATAGCACGCAAGATAATTGTAAGATATTGTGCAAGTAATTTGCATGATTTAGTGCAAGTAATTTGCAAGATTCTGTGTAATTAACTTGCAAGCTTTTCTGCAAGATTTTGTGCAATAAACTTGCAAGCTTTTCTGCAAGTCACTTGCATTCATAAACTTGCAAACTCTTGTGCAAGTATGTCACAAGTTTTTCTGCAAGTTACTTGCAAGTAAATGTTCGTCTTTAGGGACACCTCAGAGCAACAATACGGTCAAGCAGTTTTCATTTATCAATTAACACAACAGAAAAAGTTCAAAATTGCTTAATTGTGCGCAAAACTTACAATTCTCAATCGTATTTGTGATGCATTTCGTTCCATTATCAATTGACAAATGAAAACTTTAACATTACACATTACTACGCAGTTTAACTAAACTACTTTTAGACCCAGTTTCACTAAAATCACTAAAAAAAAATTGCGCTAAATGTGTTTAAATTATCATCCTGTCTCTGTCACCTTCTAATAATTGACAGGGATGCCAGAGGCGGATCTATATATAGGCTTTTTGGGCTGCAACCCAGGGCCCCATGAATATAAGGGGCCCCAAACCTCACTGAAGACGAAACAAAAATTTTAAAAAATACATTGTTTATGATTGTCCTAATTTGTTTCCTACAGAAACCGTGTACATTATCATAGCAAACCGTTTTTTTTTTAATTGCCCTAAGTTTGGTTAAATGGTTAATTAGGGCCCCTAAGTACTGTTAGCCCAGGGCCCCAAGAATTTACAGTCCGCCCCTGGGAAGCAATGATGTTCTAAATACGTTTAGTCACTAAATGTTTTTAGTGATATTAGTGAAATTGGGTCTTAATCCCAGTATTTTGTAATAAAATATATCAAAAGCGATTCTCTACAAAATCACGGAACAATGTAAAAATATTCCATTTCATCTTATTTGTACCTCATTGAACGAATATTGCGTTTATAATATAACATTTGCTTTCGCTTTAGAATAATTTGTAATCACATCTAGTTGAGATTATTGCAGCGTTTTACTTACTATGTACAGTAGAACCTTGATTATCCGAACACTCAATTATCCGAGCACTCAATTATCCGAGCACTCAATTATCCGAACACTCAACTACCCGAACACTCAATTATCCGAACACCCAATTATCCGAACACTCAATTATCCGAACATTGGCGAGAATTTGTTGCTTAAACGCGTTGCAGCTGTTCGTCAATAAAACATTGTCTATTTTATAAGAAAAGCATTTGTGTTTTTGGTGTTTCATATTTCAACGTTAATGTCGAGCCATTACCGCCGACTTAGCGTAAGCGACATTTTTAATTAAACTGCGTTTTTCATCGCATACGACATTTTAAACCAGCCTTTGCCAAAGTGGGCGATAACGCCCCCTTGTGGGCGCTGCAGGCCTAAAGGGGGGCGGTAAGAGACCCAGAGAAAAAATGGGGGCGTTGTGTAGAGGCTTGGGGGGCGATTTGTAATTTCATCTAGCTAGGAGGACTCTTAGACACCCTTAGAAGAGAAGTACGCGGAAGGCGTTGTTTGATTGATTTTAGTAGAGAACCCCCCCCCCCCCGTCATGACTAATTTCGATTCGGTTACGGAAAAAGGGGGGCGCTACAAAATAATTTATTGTCAAAGTGGGCAGTAGACACAATAAGTTTGGGAACCTCTGTTTTAAACTATAACGCACCATACCTCGTCGACCTTCCTGCCAAAATAAATCAGTTATTTAAGTTATAGCAAATGCTTATTCACATTAATAGAGCAATTATTAGCAAAAATATTTAAAAAAAACCTCCTGTAAATTTTGGTTTTTCGGGTCCCAAAAACCCACTTTTCGATTATCCGAATCTCGGTCCCAATTAGTTCGGATAATCGAGGTGCTACTGTATTTTATATTTTGTACTACGTTAATGGTCGTTCATGGTCTTGTGGCCCACCCCTGTATCATCAATATTAAGGGCGACGCCACACGAGCGTTTTGTTTTTGTGAGTTGAGACGCGCGTTTTTTGAACCGCGTAATATAATTTCTTCTGAAACTGACAACTGGGTGTATGTACATTGGTATATCTCTGCCTATCCCTTCAGGGAATACAGGCGTGATGGTATGTTATGTATTGACAACCAAAACCGAACTGAAACAGGAGTTTTGTATGAAACCTAATGTGGCAGAAATTACGCGACCGAAATTACGCTACTCACAACTCAAAAAATGACGCTAGTCCGGCGTTACCCTTAATATTGTATGATCTACTTATATAGGATGAATGGAAATTGGTTACCGATACTTAAATATATGATTGTATTCATAATAACAAACAAATTTTGCAAAAAAATGTTATTCTCTCAGTAGCAGCTCGGAGTTAGGATTTGTACCCGGTTAATGGCAATAGGCTCGCCCCTATTACATGGGACCTAAAACATACCGGCGAACTGTGTGTGTCCATTGGTAAACCTCTGCCTAGGCTTTCGGGAATATAGGCGTGATGGTAAAGTTAATGAGCTTTGCTAAAATAAAACATTTCTTTGAGAAAGTTATTTGTTATCATAAATACAATTATATGTTTAAGTGTCTGTATAATTAACCATTCAACCTATATACTTTTATACTATGTACAATTTATTATCTTATTATACATTGCCATTTCTGAGACATTGTTTTTTTGTTACACAGGCCGAGACGCGTGCATTCATACGTATAAAAAATCTTAAATATCTTTAGTGTGTATATCAAAATATGTAAAATCAATAAAATTATAGTTCAGTGTGGAAATCTGATACTTATAGATTTTATTATAAGGTTCGGAGTTTGATACCGGGGAAGTACAAATGTGATTACTACTACCTCGTTGGCCTAGTGGTCCTAAGCACGACTGCTACGCTAGAGGTCCTTGGTTCCCAGGTCGAGCAAAAAAGTGTTATTGGGTTTTTCTATGAAATTCTCAGTAGCAGCTCGGAGTTTGGATTTGTGCCCAGTTAATGGCAATAGGCTCGCCCCCTATTACATGGGACCTAAATATATCGGCGAACTGTGGGTGTACATTGGTACACCTCTGCCTAACCCTTCCGGGATTACAGGCGTGATGGTATATAATACAAATGTGACTTTGCCAATTCACACGTACTTTCTAAGTTTATCTTGGACATCACTGACATCGGTGAAGGAAAACATCGTGAGGAAACCTGGACTTATAATTTGATTGAAGTCTTAAATCTCCAATCCGCCTTGAGCAAGCGTGGTGATCAATGCTCGTGCCTTCTCTGTATTACCAATATTCAAATGGGACCAAATTCTGGAATAAAATATGTGTTCCATACAATTTTCATTAGATAAGTATTGCATTGTTGTATGAAACGATACATTTTATTTACGATATTCTATAAATATACACGTGTACGAGGCGAAAGAAGTATGTAAGGATCGTAGCAGTTGGCGTTCTGTGGTTTCTGCCTACCCTCATGGGAAAAATGCGTGAGTTTATGTATGTATGTATTCTATAAGTATTACAAAGCTGGACAAGTGCGGTAAAAAACCAGAATTCCACATAAAACATAAAATTAGACTTCAAACTTCAAAAAAGAAGTCGTACGAATGCACGCGCCGCCTCATACATATTCCTAATAGTCCGGACTTCCAAGCAAAGCTACAAATAACATGACACGCATACACGGTTCAACCAAATTAGTTCATTTTGGTTGAAAGGCACATAAATTAAATTGGTTGATTGATTTATATGTAGACGTTACTATACTTTGACTGACTGGCTTTAGACTGCCCCGTTGGTCTCGTGGTCGCAAGCGCGACTGCTGAGCAAAAAGTGTTTTTGGGTTTTTCCATTAGGAATTTCTCAGTAGCAGCCCGGAGTTTGGAAGTTGGTGGTGTGACACCCCCGTGCCTCGGAAAGCACGTAAAGCAGTTGGTCCTGCGCCTGATCTCTCTCCGGTCGTGTCGGATTGCCGTCCCATCGGGCTATGAGAGTTAGGGAAGAGGGAGTGCACCTGTGTTTGCGCACACACTTGTGCACTATAATATCTCCTACGTACGTGGCTAGTCTGCATTGAGGTTAGCCGCCGTGGCCGGAAGCGGCCTGGAGAATTTAATTTTTTTTTTTATACTTTGCCGTGTTCTCAGAATTGCCAACTCAAGTGGCAATGGGCAGGGCACATAGCTCGTAGAGCGGACGGCCGTTGGGGTCGTAAGGCTCTCGAGTGGCGACCACGCACCGGGAGGCGCAGTGAGGGAAGGCCCACACGAGGTGGATCGACGACCTGGTGAAGGTCGCGGGAAATCAGAGGATACGGGCAGCACAGGACCGGGCATTGTGGCTGTCTTAAGCTGGGTACTCACTTAGCAGTGTAGCACGTAACGTATCAGATACTCTATCAAGTGAGTACGTAGGCACGAGACCGCGGCGAGCCGCTCGCGCGTGCAGCGCTGTGAGCTCGCAGTGACCCGCCGAGTGGCGGTTTCACTGCGAACACAAAGGCGGCTAGGAAGCTCGTAGCTAGATACGCGGAGGACCGTGGACGAGCCGCGTCCACTTGCAGATTGATACTGTATCTGATACGTTACGTGCTACACTGCTAAGTGAGTACCCAGCTTTTAGGGGAAGCCTATGTCCAGCAGTGGACGTCATTCGACTGATTTAATGATGATGATGATGACTATTCTATCACTCTTATCGGATGAATAAACATGACATTTTGACAGCTTTTGTAAAAAAAAAAAAAATATGAATCAACCTGTCATATTTATTCTTCAAACAAAAGTTATTTGCTCTTAATTTTATTCAAAATTGAACCATGTACCCCTGTCATTACAACTTACAATATATTGTCCCAATGTGTAGCGAGCTCTACGTCTTACTGTAGGTGAAGCGATCGGGGGTTCGATTCCCACACGAGGCAACAGAGTAGGCCCGTCGTGGGAACTGTTTGAAAACGGCGATGGGGATGCAAACTGTCACATGTAGGTGTCAAAAGTATTTTTTATAGGAAAATGGGGATATATTGACAAACAGTTGAGTTTTGGAAGAATATTAAAAAGCGATCAAACATTTGAATATTGACAAACAGTCAAATATTTGAATATTGACAAACAGTCAAACATTTGAATATTGACAAACAGTCAAATATTTGAATATTGACAAACAGTCAAATATTTGAATATTGACGGACAGTCAAATATTTGAATATTGACACACAGTCAAATATTTGGTTATTGACAGACGGTAATAGAATAGAATTTATTTATTATTTTATTTTCTTCTCGTTTTATAACGGGACCATTAGCCACAACTATTTGTCATTATACCAATTTCTAATGACAATTGCCAAATTTTTTACTATTTTAAACTTTGACCGGTTAATGTGGCAGATAGCAGCCCATCACTTAAGCACCATAATACATCGGCTAATATCAGCTTTAGCCACTTAGCGGTTAATTCACATTTATATATAATTTCTTTCATTTACAATTAATTGCATAATATTATTGTTTCTCACTTATACGCTAACTGTACATTATATTTCATTTAAATTTCGCTAAAACATTGTTTTATTTACTTTACAAGTATTCATATACAATGGATTTTATTTATGTATACATAATTTATAATATAATATAATATATATCTGTTGCTGTATAAGTTTATTAAAAAACATTGGCCGGTCAATATGCAAATTAGCTAAATGTCCCCCAGTAAAATTATTTAAACAGACTGACCGGCCAATGTGCGTAATATTCACACTAAAAAATAACATTTTATATAACAATAATATTTTCAAATATTATTTTACTATGGCAACATATTAGGAATTTATTGTGGTGTTGACAGTTAAAAAAAAAACAATATATAATTATAATTACACCTAAGAGCATTTTATAGTAATTTTTATTTACTATTTTATACCATTGATCTCATAAACTGATGAACCGATTCTGATGTGTTTAAATCAAATCTTATATTATCTTTACATGGTCTAAGTAATAGCGGCAATTTCATCAAAATCGGTCCAGCAGTTTTGAGACACAGCTATCATTCAACGTATATATTTAGTATGTACATAAATGCATGTTTTGTCATAGTTTCAGTTCTGTATCAAAACTGTAGTTGAATAGTTTTACAAATGGTATAGTATATAATGCAAGATATTTTAGTATTTGTTACCGGCGAACTGTGAGTGTGTAGTACACCTCTGCCCAACCCTTCGAGGAATACAGGCGTGATGGTGTGACACAGCAGTTGGCACAACAGGCGATTATTAACGACACTCTCTAAGAAAGTTGACAGACCGAAGATAATCTTATGGAATATTTGACATAATTAAGGTGTCAAAGTTGGGTTTATGTATTAGAAAATTCTTAGTACGATTGAGGGGGTTGAACATAAGGCCGGTTGATGACCCCTCCGAGTTGCGGAGTTTGTTCGAAAGAGTTATTGCAACTTTGAACAGTAAAGCCTCCCTAGCCAAGTCACAAACGATAAACGCAAACGCTGAGTAGGCTTTAATAGATCTTCAACTTTACGTGCTTGGTTTTAAGCTGAAGATCTAATAAAGATTGCATAGCGTTTTCGTTCGTTCCAGTCGCTAACGCTTAGAAATCTTTAATAGATTTTCAACTTAAGGCTCTTGGGTATTAAGTTGAAAATCTATTGGTACCTACCGAGCGTTTACGATTATCGTTTGTGACTTGGCTAGGGGGGAAGGGCATTAGGAGGAACACGGTCAGATTTTTGTCAGTAAGAGTCTGACGATGTCATACAGGTATTCACCGCACGCTGCCTAGCAACTCGCTTGCTTATGTAATATAAACTATTTAAGTCACTATTGTGTTGGCACTGCATTATTTACTGAATATTACATGGGACCTAAACATACCGGCGAACGGTGGGTGTACATTGGTACACTTCTGCCTAACCCTTCGGGGCATACAGGCGTGATGGTATGGTTGAGATTGAAAAGTGTTTTTTTTTTTTGCGAAATAACATTTATATTTTTTCTTATTTAGGCCATTTTCAGTCTCTTCATAGGCACATATTCACCGGGTAAATTAAAATATGTGATAGTGTTGTCTGCTGGTCCAGCAGACAGGCTTATTTACCGGTTTTGTATCCCATTTGTCTGATTGTGACTAATTTGCAAGAATTAACATTATTATACACTGTGATTTTTTACATGAAAATTAATATTGTTTCAGGAAAAAATTGACTTTCAATGTTTCTTAATCTGTTATTCAGTAGTCTTACTTCCCGGTTTAGTATAGTGTCTCTTGTCGCCCTGTACATTAACCAGTTGCCTCGAGACTAATTTGCGAGAATTAACATTATTATACACTGTGATTTTTGACACAAAATTTTTATTTTTTTCAGGAAAAAGAATATCGTAAATGTTATGGTCGGCAAGCTTATTTCCTGGTTTTGTATCGTGTCTTTTATCACAATGTATATTTGCCTGTACAGCCATTTGTCTGATTGTGACTAATTAGCAGAAATAACATTATTATACACTGATTTTTCACATCAAAAATAGCAGAAGAAATGGCGCTCAAAGATACTTAATTTGTTGGTCAGTAGTCTTACTTCCCGGTGTCGCATCGTGTCTCTTTTCACCCTGCACATTAGCCAGTTGCCTCGAGAATTAACATTAATATACACTGAGATTTTCGGCACAATATTTGCAGATGTTTCAGGAAAATCATACGGTATAAGTTACTTAGTCTGTTGGTCAGCTTTAGTTGTTGTATCGTGTGTCTTGTCACCCTGTATATTAGCCAGTTGCCTCGTGACTAATTTGCGTAAAATTAACATTTCGTTAACATTATTATACACTGATTTTGTACAAAAAGATTATCAATTTTTCAGGAAAAAAACATGGCAATATTATAAGGTGCAGCGGGGGAATCTCGACTGCGGAAAACAGCGGGAAATTTCAACTATTCTTAATAATTATTAAGAATAGTTGAAATTTCCCGCCGTCGAGTTTGCCCCGCTGCACCATACTGTGATATTTTACACAAAATTTGCAAAAGAATAGTGGTAAAAGTTACTTAATCTGTTGATAAGTAGTTTTACTTCCCGGTTTACTATCGTGTCTATTTTCACCCTGCGATACACTGTGATTCAGCAAAAAACAAATATGTTCAAAGTTACTTAGTCTGTTGGTCAGGTTTAGTCCTTGTATCGTGTGTGTAGTGACCCTGTAGAGTGGGCGGCAGGCTGGCGGCCGAGCTGGTGGCGGGGCGGGCGGGTGGTGGGTGCTACGTGCGCGTCAGCGTGTTGCTGGGCGCCGGCTTGGGGGGCAGACGGGGGGCGCCGCTGGGGAGGGAAGTGTTGCTTAGAAAACACGGTCATATATGGTAATGTTACAGTTGCCAGACGTCCCAATTTTTTACTTGAATTTTAATACTTTTGGTGTGCTATGGTACAGTAGAAATTAAAGAGTTTATAAAAGAAATATTTAAAATTACAAAAATGTAAAAAAAAAAATAACTTTCTTTTAAACTTTTGCTAAGGGACCAACCCAGAAATGTTGCTATTTCGTACATTTTGATTGTGTTGTTGTGCATTTTTGTGGAGAACAGCTGTTATTTTTTTCGATTTTTCAGTGTTGGTTTCATTATGAAAGTTATTTATTTTCATGAATACTTTCACCCCCTGAACATTGGCAGGTGAATGAAAAGTAACACATACATACATAAACTCACGCCTTTTCCCATGGGCCTTACTTACTCTTTACGCATCGTGCACATTCATACATCTGGTCATACAAGCACGCCGGTTACGAGTACTGCGCACCCGACCTTTCTGTAGAACCTCATCAATAAGATCAGGGTAGGTCTTTCTAGGGCGTCCTGTATATACTCACGTATTATTATGTCTTCTCTGTAATATGGTGGAATGCGCTGGCCTCAGCAGCTCGGGCGGGGGCGCAGGGCGGGGCGGCAGCGGGGGCGGGGTGCTGTGCGCCGGGGGCGGGGGCGGAGGCGCCCCCGACGTGCCGTACACTGGGGGCGAGCCCGCGTTCACTGACGACGACTGTGGGGGAAGGGAAGATATTCATCTAACAATTATACGTGTTTAGAGAACCCTAACATTGAAAGATTTTGAGAAAAACGAACAAAAAGTGTTATTAAGTTTTCTTCTTCATCACCTTTTAATTCAAAAATTTGGATGTCAAAGTCAAAGTCAAATAATTTATTTCAATTAGGCCATTAAAAGGCACTTTTGAACGTCATTACATAAAGAAATTATTAATATTGAATCTAGTTGCCCATTCCAAAAGGTAGCTTCGTATGGAGAAGAACGGGAAAGAAACTCCATACATACTCTTTTAAATGGATATTTGTTGCGAGCGGAATTCAGTTTGAAATAATTATATTACTTGAGTTTAAGTATTTCTTCTTTCAAATGGTTTATATATCATGAAATAGTAATAATAAATCCGTTTTTCTTTATTGTTTATTTAATATTGTTATATTATTATATGGTAGTTAGGATCTGTAGTCAGTATACTCACAGGCGGTAGCGGCGTGGGCGGCGCGGCGGAGTCGCGGCGGCGGCGCGGCGGCAGCGGGGGCGGCGTGCCGCACGACACCGCTACGGATACACAACACATTTATACTGTACATATCACTATACACATAACACAAGGTGTAGTTCGGAATCCTTGATAATCTCCCATCACGCCTGTATTCCCCGAAGGGTTAGGCAGGGGTGTACCAATATACACGCACAGTTCGCCGGTATGTTTAGGTCTCATGTAATAGGAAAACCCAATAACACTTTTTGCTCGACCTGGGAATCGAACCCAGGATCTCTAGCGTAGCAGTCGTGCTTAGAACCACTAGGCTAACGAGGCGGTTTATTATGTGCATTTTCTTTATTATGTACAGTTTTAATAAATAAATAAATAAATAAATGAATAATACAATACAAGGTGCAGTTTTGAATCCTCGTCAAATTAATTATAGAACATTGCCACAAGTAGTAAAGCTACTCACGGTGATGCGGCGTGAGCGGGGGCGCAGGGGGCGAGGGCGTGGGGGCGCCGCGCCACTCGAACTTGAACGCCACGCCTCTGTACATACACAAATAAATAAACAGCTTGAAATTGTGACAACCGTGTGTTGGGGAGGCCCTTTTTTTAAAAAAAAAAAGATGGTAAAATCATCAAATTACCCCCCCCCCCCCCCCCCCCCCCCCCCGTCCTGGGCGGGGCGGGAGGGAGTGTCAGACTTTTACTGACTAAAAACCATCTATGTTCCTTAATGTGCCCTTTGCGTTCCGGGGGCGCGGTATCTCTTTCGAACAACCCGTAGCCCCGGCAGGCATTTGGCCCTTAGTGGCCCCTTCCAATGGCTGACACCTCTGTGCGCGGAACATGAACGCGCCGTCGACACGGTCTGCCGTTAGTTAATAACGTACGGACGGTGAGCTACCCATCGCTCACCGCCCACAGACCGTGCCTACGGTATCCGCCTGCGGGAGGCGCAATGGTGCCGTTATTGGCAATCCATTGCGCCGGGTTGGGGAGGCCTACGTACAGCAGTGGATGGCAGTATAGGCTGATATGGTGTACCAGAATCTTATGGCAAAAAGGGAAATCAAAATTTGTAGTTTGCCATACCAAGGAAAATTAAACTATACGATCTTGATAATTTTTTTTGTCTGCAATATTAACAATTAATAGTTTTTTTTATAAAAAAAAAGGTAAGTGTATTCATGTTTATGCTCGCGACTGTTCAGCAGTGGACGGCTATAGGCTGATATAAAGTGTGTTGTAACGCCAGGTGTAACATGTTGTTGTAACGTGTAGCATACCTGTCCTGAGGCACGAGCGGACTGGCGGGCGGCTGTGGCGCCGGGGAGCGCTTGGGAGACACCGCGGGCATTCTGGAACATACATACACATATAGCTTACTGCTATAACTTCAAGGTTTATATCTTAGGCGATTGGCACACTGCCCCGCATCACGGAGCGTGGCGCGGGAGTGCGTGTTCCTTAGGCATGGAACATTTCATAAATAGCGGGTGAAATTTCATATGAAAAAAAAAAATCATTAATCACACCCGCTATTTGCCTTCACTTATACTGATATTTTTCACAGGGAACGAAATCACGAATCATTATGATTTCATTTATTCATTCGAGCGAAGTTCGTGAGCGGCGCGCTGCTGTCTGCCAAAGCGACCGAGCGAGTAAGAAAGAAGGAATGATTTGTTCATGTGCGTGTTAGATAAGGACGAGAGATGTGACGACGGACGACACTGGGCATTTTAAATATGAACTTTAAACTTAAAGGTGTAAGGTTTAGATTTCCTTGTCATAATTCATTGTGATTTTATTAGATAGCAGGTCGCAACGTGTGCGTGGCGCTCGTTGTTTTTTCTTACTTCATTAAAAGTAGCACATTATATGAAAGAGCTACATTATAGCACTGCGAATAAAAATCATTGCCTGTGAAATTTCACATGTGAAATCATATGATTAAAAATGATCATTTCATATAATGAAAATGAATTAAAAAAAGCAATCATTTCCATGCCTAGTGTTCTTACGTTGTTTGCAAGTATCTGTGTTTGTATAGAACACACGCGTAGTGTAACACACTGAAAACGTATTCACGTGCAATCTCAGCGCTAAGACGCCACTCACCTAGGAGCGTAGTGCGTGGTAATCTGTTTAACGCCTTATACCGAAAATTAAAATAAAATATACCATCACGCCTGTATTCCCCGAAGGGTTAGGCAGAGGTGCACCGATTTAGGTACACCCACAGTTCGCCGGTATATTTAGGTCCCATGTAATAGGGGGCGAGCCTATTGCCATTAACCGGGCACAAATCCAAACTCCGAGCTGCTACTGAGAAATTCCTAATAGAAACCCAATAACACTTTTTGCCCGACCTGGGAATCGACCCCGGGACCCTTTGCTCGGCAGTCGCGCTTGCGACCACGAGACCAACGGGGCAGAAAATACCGAAAACCCGAAAACCGAAAATTAAACCGGATAAACGGTGAACTGTGGGTTGTACATTGGTACCCCTCCGTCTAACCCTTCAGGGAATACAGATGTGTTATTATGGTATGTTAAATCGGTCTGTAATCTATAACAATATTATGAATGCGGAACTAATTCTGTTTGTCTATTACGCTTTTACGACAATACCAAAAACAATCAATTGTAGTGACATTTGCTACTAGGGTAAGTTTAAACGCCAAGAAAGGAAGATTACATTTTATTCCTTTACTTTTTCTACGTGCAAATCAAAATTGGTTTAGCAGTTTTCGAGCTCACGCGCATACATACAAGTAGCTAACATTTGTATTTCCTTCAAAAATACTTACTATTGAAAAGAGATAAATAACACAAGTTTAAAACACAATTGTCTGTTGTTATAATTCCCAGACGACACGCTCACTCAAGTCAAATATGAACACAAAATAACAGACTCGTTCACAGACAGACAGACTATCATTATAATATAATATGATAGTGTGTTTGCAGGGATAATAAACCTTTGAGCATTCTCTTAAGTATAGTTATTTTTAATCTCATTATGCTGTATACTTTTAAAAATGCCTCGTTACCCTAGTGGTCCTAGGCGCGACTGCTACGCTAGAGGTCTTGGGTTCGATTCCGAGGTATATACACCTTCACCTTGTAGGATATTCACCTTCATTATTTTCACATACAGAAGTAACAAGAATTTTATAACCAAGACTTTGTAAAGACCAAATTGAAGGAAAAGAGTGTCCATGGAGTTTCTTGCTCGTTCTTCTCCATAGAGGTATTGGGTTCGATTCCCCCAGGTCGAGCAAAGTCTTATTGGGATTTTCTATGAAATTCTCAGTAGCAACTCGGAGTTAGGATTTGTGCCCGGTTGCTGGCAATAAGCACCACCCCTATTACATGGGACCTAAATATACCGGCGAACTGTGGGTGTACATTGGTACGCTTCTGCCTAACCCTTCGGGGAATACAGGCGTGATGGTAATAATAAACTCACATACACAAACAGCCAGGCCCGGAACAACTATCAAACCATACAAATATTTGTTCCGTGCGGGAATCGAACCCGCGACACGCAGCGCAGCAGCCATTGTGCTTACCGTGCCATCGCTCTAGTTTACAATTATAAAAATGTTGACTACAACTGCCCTAGAATCAAATTTCTAGTATACTGCGTTTTAATTTAAGCGAAACTTGATACTTGGCAATGTGTTGTGTTATCTCTAATATTTTGGAAGGTCACAGCGCATAACATAGCAACGTGACTGTCTATACAAATATTAGAAGTATATTATGTGTTGATTATTAACAGACGGGCCTGTTGGTCTAGTGGTTAGCTACCCTGACTGCTAAACCGGAGGTCGTGGGTTCGATTCCCACCCAGGACAAACTTTGTGTGATGAGCATGATTGTTTGTTCTGTGTCTGGGTGTGATTTATCTATAATATGTATGTATTTATAAATTATATAAGTATGTATATCAGTTGGCTGGTTACCATAACACAAGCTCTGCTTAGCTTGGGATCAGATAGCCGTGTGTGAGTTGTCCCAAGATACTTATTATTATTATACCATCACGCCTGTATTGCCCGAAGGGTGAGGCAGAGGTGTACCAATGTACACCCACAGTTCGCCGGTATGTTTGATAGTGTGTTTGCGGGGACAGTATACTTTTGAGCATTCTATTACGTATTTTTAATCGACATAAACTCACGCCTTTTTCCATGGGTGTAAGCAGAAACCACAGACCGCCACCTGCTACGATCCTTACACACTCCTTTCGCCTCGGACACATTCATACATCTGGGCCTGTAGCCATGTAAAAAACGATAAACGCAAACGTTGAGTAGGCTTTAATAGATCTTCAACTTTATGTGCTTGGTTTTAAGTTGAAGATCTAGTGAAGATTGCATAGCGTTTTCGTTCTTTTCAGTCGCTAACGCTTAAAAATCTTTAACCTTTTGAACGCCACGGACGTTTATAGACGTCTAACGAAATCGTGCCAAACACGCCACCGACGTCTATAGACGTCAAGAAAACGAAATTTTTAAGTACTTATTTTCTACTTAAAAATGTCCTAAATTAAGTTTTTTGTGTTTCTCTTTCCTATTATTTAAAACTACATTAATGAAATATTGTAAAATAGCACAAAGATATATTGATTTCTTACATTTCACTAGAAAAAACAATAATCAAAAATTGCTAATCGAAATGCTGAATTGGTAGCTTGGCGTAGCAGTGGCGCCGATGTGTTTACGCTCTGGCGGTCAAAAGGTTAATAGATTTTTAACTTAAGGCTCTGGAGTATAAAGTTAAAAATCTATTGGTACCTACCGAGCGTTTACGATTATCATTTACGGCTTTGCTAGAGGGCCTGGTCATACAAGCACGCCGGTTACAGACGCACCTGACCTTTCTGTAGAACCTCACCAATAAGGTCAGGGTAGGTCTTTCTAGGGCGTCCCCTCCCGGCGTTGCCACTCACATCTGCCATATAAATCCCTTTTGTTAGATAGATATAATTACGACTAACCTGAACTGATCGTGGCGGGGGCTGGGCAGCGGCCGGTCGGGCGGCTCGGGTGGAAGCTCGCACGCGGTCGTCGATACTGTACAAACAAACAAACAGGGATTATATATATAGGGTGAAAAGAGACTGCTTATCAAACTAAGTTATATTGAGTAAATAATATTGTTGCCAAATATGGAATAAGCATGATATTTTTTTTTAAATTCTTATTTATGTAATAAACAGTTTAGTAAAACTATTTTTCGAATAACAGCTCTGAAATTAAAAAATGATATATGCCATCGAAAAATCTGGCAAAACGAAATTTAACACGGAGTTTCTATAGTTGTAGTGTTATGTGACGTCACACACAGATCGTGTTGGATCTCTATGTTTAATCGGTGCGTAATTAATAGTTCTAAATGGTTATATCCACCGCCATTTTTGACTAATTTTAATTTATCTCTCTTTACTTGGATATTTTCATAGTTTTTAATGAATTTGGTTGAAAACCAAGCATATTTCGTATTATTAAGATATATTAATAAAATTATCATCATTTAAAACATCGATACAGCTCATGAAATTAATTATATTTGATGGAAATAATGCTATTTCTCAAAAACACGGTTTATAATTTCAAGAGCTAAAGCCAAACTTTATAAACAGCTGCAAAGAACAAAAGCCCATAGGCGATTGGCACACTGCCCCGCATCACGTGGTGTACATTACGCCCGACGTATCATGACAAGTCTGAAGTTAGCTGTTTGGCTGCGCAATGAATCTTTTAGGAAGAAAATAATCACGCAGATAATCGGCTAAGTTCAGAGTCGTCAAGTTATGTCGGTGTAACGTATAGCCTAGGTTTAGATGAAGTAGTGTATAGTTACGTGTGGCGGCGGCGTGCGAGGGCGAGGCGGGGCGGCGGGGCGGCGCGGGCGGACGCTCCGCCTCGCCGCGCGGCAGCAGCGGCGGGACCAGCTCCTGCGGGGGATATATACCTTGTACACACATACATACATAATATCACGCCTTTTTTCCATGGGGGTAGGCAAAAACCACGGAACGCCACCTGTTACGATCCTCACGTATGTGACCCAATGTATGAACGTGGATGAGGCGAAAGGAGTACTCCTTTCACCTCATCCACATTCATACATCTAGTAGTCATACAAGCACGCCGGTTACGAGTACTGCGCACCCGACCTTTCTGAAGAAACTTATCAATAAGGTCAGGATAGGTTTTTCTAGGGCATCCCCTCCCGGCGTTGCCACGTTGTTTACACCTCTGCCTAACCCTTCGAGGAACACAAGCGTGATGATTTTTGTTTTTGTTTAATAAAATTCTGGCACATCCAGTGATGTCGTACCTGTTCAGGTTTCTTGGCGCTGGGCCGGTGGTCCACGGTGCGTGAGTAGAACAGCTCGGCGTCCACGATGGCGTTGCGCGGGGACAGCGCCGGCTTGCGCTCGCCGCACAGGGGAGGACTGTAGGGGAGGAGGTCGTTAGTTGATAGAATATCACCAATCAATTGATATACTTTTTATGAGCTGTCAAAACCCATAGACTTATATAATAATGGTAAATTATCAAGTAACTTATTTACCAACTCAAATCATTACAACTATTTGTTGATTTCAACGCAACAAAAAATCTAATTTTACTGTTCGTTCAAAATTACTAAGGTTTTCGGGGCTAAAATAAAATGTTTTTTAAAGAAGTTGTATAGTGGAATTATTGGTTTGTCAACTAAATTATAACCTTCTTTAATGGCCCCCCTGTACTGCTACATGCCCTTATAAGCACAATGCTTCGCGTGTGTTACATTAGATGCCATACCAGTAACCATACCGTACCATAAACAGTGATATTTCATACCAACAAAAAAGTCGTTTCCCATCAATATTTTTCCTTGATGTTACTTAGCTTATTTATTATTTTGGATCTCAAACAGAAGATCTACACCAATCATAACATACAAACAAAAGAGGGTATACAATACATACATATAAATATATAAGAATGCATAAAAAAGTTAGCTAACAAAATAATTAGAATTAAAATTATATTGGTTTGATGACAGTTAGTAGTCACCACTATCATAAACAATGATTCTCGGTTTTCCATACAATAAACAAAAAATTGGTTCCAACAGCTTGCCCAATATTACTAAGTTTTATACGTAGTTAATGGCTATGTGATGTGCCCTTTTACACTTCACAATAATTATGAATCAAAATTCAAGTTGTGAAATAAACTATCCAATAAGTCATGAACTAAAAGTGACTCACCGATCGTGTCTGGGCGAATGTCGGTCCCTCGGAGATGGAGGCTCGTCTCTTGTACTGTGTCTATAAACATGAGAACAAACATGTTAATATTTATTAAATAAATATTGGTCCACATAAGGTGGACGGACGACTTGATTAAGACCGCAGGAAGACGTTGGATGCAGGCCGTTTGCAACCGGTCCTTTTGGAAATCTATGGGGGAGGCCTATGTAAGCAGTGGACGTCCTGCGGCTGATATGATGATGATGATGATTGTCCCACTGCAAGGCGAAGGCCTCTTCTCATACAGAGAAGGCACGAGCATTGATCACCACGCTTGCTCAAGGCGGATTGGCGATTTCAGACTTATATTAGTGATGTCCAAGATAAGCTTAGAAAGTACATGTGAATTAGAAAAAGCCACATTGATGGTGGTGCTTGCCTTAACCAATGGGCCATCACGACCTTGCCAGGACGACATGACGAGCATGTTAATACTTATTAATAATAATACCAGCCCCACTGCTGGGCAAAGGCCTCTTCTCATACAGAGAAGGCACGAGCATTAATCACCACGCTTGCTCAAGGCGGAATGGCGATTTCAGACTTATATTCAAGAGCCCAGTTTCGTTCACCGATGTCAGTTATGTCCAAGGTCAAATTTTGTTTAAGCTACTGTTCTGATTCTGAAAATTCTTTCGCTGATCATCATCATCTGCCTAGCCTTTTCCCAACTATGTTGGGGTCGGCTTCAAGTCTAACCGGATGCAGCTGAATATCAGTATTTTACATGGAGCGACTGCCTATCAGACCTCCACAACCCAGTAATGGGTAATACGATACTCTTGGTAAGACTGGTTGTCAGACTTTCTGGCTTTCTGGCTTGTTGGAAAATTCTTTCGCTAATAGAAAGCTAAATTTTATTATATAAAAATTTAGATTTGTAAGAAAATGTGATTGTGCTAAGTTCATCATTATATCAGCTGAACAACGTCCACTGCTGGACATCGGCTTAGCCACAATGACCGACCCTGCGCTGCCCACATCCGGCGATTTCTTGCGCGACCACACCTGCCCCCCTAGCCAAGTCACAAACGATAATCGTAAACGCTCGGTAGGTACCAATAGATTTTCAACTTAATACCCAAGAGCCTTAAGTTGAAAATCTATTAAAGATTTCTAAGCGTTAGCGACTGGAACGAACGAAAACGATATGCAATCTTCATTAGATCTTCAACTTAAAACCAAGCACATAAAGTTAAAGATCTATTAAAGCGTACTCAGCGTTTGTGTTTATCGTTTGTGACTTGGCTAGGGGGGCTGGTGCGTGGTCGCCTTTTGTCGGTCGCCCTTCACTCATCCTCTAAACTTACTTGTGATTGTTGGTAGGTTTGTTCTTGTCGAACAGCGCGCCGATGCCCTTGTCGAATAAGCTGAGCTGACTGAGTTGTGATAACGAGCACCGATCCAGCCGAGGACTGACCAGCTCCTGTTTACTGCCTGAAACTGAAGGAAAAAACATTATTAGCACCAGTATTCAAAGTATTTATTTCTTTGCAAACATGGGTATAGTACATAGGTGATATTTTACAGATAGTTCTCCATATTTTACCGTCACATGGGCATGCAAATGTTAACCATTCAAAGGAGATGGCTAAATGGAAGTATAGACCACTGCCCCATGTGCCAGGTACCATGTATAAATATGGTACCTAGCACAATGTAATGCTGAATGGCTAAATATTAGTGTTTCATGTAAAAAAGTTTCAGATACTTTTTGGGAATAATATAATGGTAAAATAATATTGCCTAAAAAGGAAAAAAGGTGTGTTTGACAGTATATAATTTTCTTCAACTGACACATTCGAAAAATAATAAAACTAAAAACGAAAATGAGGTTGTATTTTATAAGCGAATGTTTGTGATGAAAAGTTTTTCTTTTTTTTTTAGATACTTTATTATGTTTAATAGTTCACGAAAGTGCTAGGAAAATATTAAACACTACATAATTCATGAATGATTTTTTAAATATTAGGTTATGTAAGATTCATATACATTCCAGAATGTATCTGGCCCGGGGGCAGTCATTTAGCCATCACCTTTAAATAAAAAAAATAAGCTACAGAAAAAGCTACGAGGGCTGGTTTGAGATGGCTCAGGAAAAGAGCAAATGGAAGGAATTGGGGAAGGCCTTTGCCCAGCAGTGGGACAGTACAGGCTAAATAAAAAAAAAAAAAGCTACAGAACTTTGGAATTACAAAGAAAATTATATTAAAAAGATGTCAAACATGGTCACATAATTCATAAAATAAATTGAATTTGAATGCAAGGTAAAACGGCATTCACATCTCAAGAAACAACGCATGTTTGACCTTACCCTTAAAAAAATCGTTTTTTTTTTATTTTGTCAGCCTAATACACAATATTTCCGGTACTTACGTAAATCCATGGGTAGCGACTGTAGAGATCCGCCGTCCCATTGGCTCATACTTGTCGGCGATATCTGTGACGTCATACCTGCAACACGAACATTGTTTTTTGCATGTTATTTAAGTGGATTACCCACCTAAAGGGCAAATCGACTATTTTGTGATGTTAACATAAATACAACTATTACTGATAACTGGATAGTATAAAAATATATACACACAGGACAGGCCTGTTGGTCTAGTGGTTAGCAGCCCTGACTGCTAAGCCGGAGGTCGTGGGTTCGATTCCCACCCAGGACTAACTTTGTGTGGTGAGCATGATTGTTAGTTCTGTGTCTGGGTGTGATTTAACTATAATATGTATGTATTTACAAATTATATAAGTATGTATATCAGTTGTCTGGTTACCATAACACAAGCTCTGCTTAGCTTGGGATCAGATAGCCGTGTGTGAGTTGTCACAAGATATTTATTTTTATTTTATTTATTTATATTAATTCTCTAAAGATTCTCTTCACTTTTAGCGCTAAAAACCTGATTAATTTTCAATCGGTCAGGACACGTGACCCTGATCGAAAATTCGTAAGCGGCGTTGTGCACTTGTTTTGGAATGGGTAAAGAATGTTAAACTCGCGTCAGGACACGTGACCTGATCGAAAATCTTACGAATTTATATAGCGCGATAAATAAATATTGTATTATACCACGTAAACGATAGTACTTTTATACTGATAATTAAAGCAATTCGTGCAAAATTATTCCCTAACCATTCCAAAATATCAAAAATGCACAACGTTAATATTCAAGTTTTCACTTCTGCCGGCACTCCCGGAGTGCAACCCGTCGTTTTTTTTTTCAACTTAGTTGGCATTTGGTTTGAAGCTGTCATCTTGACATGACAAACAGACACTTCTCTCCATGTATAGCTATACTCACTCATAGTATCGTCAAAGTGCGAGGCGGAGCTGGACATGGAGATGGCGGAGGAGATGGAGTAGGAGGAGCCGGCCGGGTTGTCCAGGTGCGCGTGCGCACGCCGGGACACCTTCACCTGCTTCAGCGACAGCTCCGGGTATTTGCGCGGCTGTGGGCGATGTCACACATATAACTACTGGGTTCCATTCCCAGGTCGGGCAAAAAGTGTTACAGTAGAACCTTGATTATCCGTTCTATTTATTTTTTTCTTTTTAAAGATGAGACATCATTAAATGACTTCTCCCACCCTGGGCGGGGAGGGAGGGGAGGGAGTGTCAGACTTTAACTGACTAAAACCCATCCATATTCCTTCATGTGCCCTTTGCGTTCCGGGGCGCGGTATCTCTTTCAAAACGCTTGATGCAGGCCGCTACCAACCGGTCCTTTTGGAAATCTATGTGGGAGGCCTATGTCCAGCAGCTGGCATCCTACAGCTGTTATAATGATGATGATACTCACAAACTTGGGCATCTGCTTAACGTGTCGCGGTTCGATCTCCAAGCTCTTGGCGTACAGGTAGTTTGTGATCTCGTTGTCATCCTTCCCCGGAAACGGATCTAGGGATTCTAGGAATGCCTGTAACATAACAATGAAGAGGTATTTAAAAAGGATTAATCGAAAAATCCAATTATTTATTTCAACTTGCTGTTGCCCGCGACTTTTTTCGCATTCTAAAATAAAAGTATCATGTGTCTATCATAGGACTAGTTAGTCCTTATAATAAAAGCTATCTGCGAGAGAAAGTCCCGCCAAAATCGGTCCAGCCGTTTCAGAGATTAGCAGGGATAAGCAAACAGACAAACATTTTAAAAATTGATCTTTATATGTAAATACTGTATATACTTTCATATGCATTTAGTGAAAAGTTGTTATTTGGAAATTACAAAGAAAAACACTTCAATTTTATTTATTTGTATAGAATATATTTACTATAATATACATAATAATAGGCCAACAAATTAAAATATGAAGTATTTTTTGCTTTTATATCATTGGATGGCAAACAAGCCGACGGCCCACCTGATGTTAAGTGGTCACCGCTGCCTATACACATCTGCAATACCAGAGACCTTGCTAATGCGCTGCCATCCCAGAGACAAAGTTGAAAAGTCTTATGTGCCTGTAATTACATCAGCATCCATACCCTTCCAACCGGAACATAGCAACGCTGCTTTGCGACAGAAATAGGTATGGTGGTAGTACTTCCCCGGACGAGCTCCTTCACAAAGAGCAGTACTACGTACCCTGGTTCGTGGCTCCAGCGTAAGGCAGTAGGGCTGGTTCTGGTACTGCTGTATCTCGCCCGTGATCTCCGCCACCTTGCGCCGCTTCGAGAAGTTTATCAGTTCCGAGTCGGGGAGGTAGTCTGTAAGAGACATGTGAGTATTAATGATATACTAGTTTCTGCTGTGACTTCGTCTGTATGTTTCAGAATTAAGCTAAAAAAAGTTCTAAAATTAAGGTCTAATCTCTCCCCGGTCGTGTCGGATTGCCGTTCCATCGGACTATGAGAGTTAAGGAAGAGGGAGTGCACCTGTGTTTGCGCACACACTTGTGCACTATAATATCTAGTGCGTACGTGGCTAGTCTGCATTAAGGTTAGCCGCCGTGGCCGGAATCGGCCTGGAGAATTACATTTCATTTTACACATATTTCTTAAACCACTCTTTAGTTTTGCTACGTTATAGTGTGTGTAAATAAATAAATAAATATTATTACTCTTACTCACCTAAGTTCCCCTCCTCAATATGCAGTATATTGGTGAGGTACATGCCGAAGAAGGGCACGCAGGGAGGGTTGATGCTGCGCAGACGCTCCTGGTAGCGCCGGAAGTGGTCCGAGTTCAGCTCCCGGAACTCTTCTAGGGCACGGATGAGGCGGAGTGGGACCATCTGTGGGGGATAGAGAGGGGTTAAGGATGTAATAGAGAAAGGGCGAACTGTGGGTGTATTCCTCGAAGGGTTAGACAGAGGTGTACCAATGTACACCCGCCGTTAGCCAAGACGTTCAGGTCTCATGTAATAGGGGGCGAGCCTATTGCCATTAACCGGGCACCAATCCAAACCCCGTGTTCTCTTCCGTGAATACTTGGATAATAATACGCTATTATGTTTGATATTTCTTGCCCGCGCCCGCAAGTCAACGTGAAAGACCAATTAGTATCAGCTTTTCTTATAAACAAAAACCGGTGGAGCAGTATTGCTCCACCAGCAATACAGACCTGCAAGGTGGCCCTCAGGCGATGCACAGAGGCAGTTGAAGATACTAAATAAATAAATACGGTGGTGGCCGGGAATCGCTCTGCGACTCCCGGCGCCCGAAGCGTCTTGTTCTATAGAGAGAGGGTAGGTTCCAGCTTTTCTTATAAATAAAATCTCGCGGAGCAGTATAAACCTTCCATCTTCCACCAGCAGTACAGACCTGGAAGGTGGCCCGCAGTGGATGCACCGAGGCAGAGCCGCAGGCTGCGACTCCTGCTAGCACTCCGTTGAAGTTGTTGAGGTGTCGCAGCTCCAGCAGGCGACACACTACAGTATTGCTCCAGCAGTACAGACCTGGAAGGTGGCCCGCAGTCGATGCACAGAGGCAGAGCCGCAGGCTGCGACTCCTGCTAGCACTCCGTTGAAGTTGTTGAGGTGTCGCAGCTCCAGCAGGCGACACACTACAGTATTGCTCCAGCAGTACAGACCTGGAAGGTGGCCCGCAGTCGATGCACAGAGGCAGAGCCGCAGGCTGCGACTCCTGCTAGCACTCCGTTGAAGTTGTTGAGGTGTCGCAGCTCCAGCAGGCGACACACTACAGTATTGCTCCAGCAGTACAGACCTGGAAGGTGGCCCGCAGTCGATGCACAGAGGCAGAGCCGCAGGCTGCGACTCCTGCTAGCACTCCGTTGAAGTTGTTGAGGTGTCGCAGCTCCAGCAGGCGACACACTACAGTATTGCTCCAGCAGTACAGACCTGGAAGGTGGCCCGCAGTCGATGCACAGAGGCAGAGCCGCAGGCTGCGACTCCTGCTAGCACTCCGTTGAAGTTGTTGAGGTGTCGCAGCTCCAGCAGGCGACACACTACAGTATTGCTCCAGCAGTACAGACCTGGAAGGTGGCCCGCAGTCGATGCACAGAGGCAGAGCCGCAGGCTGCGACTCCTGCTAGCACTCCGTTGAAGTTGTTGAGGTGTCGCAGCGCCACGCACAGCTCCAGCAGGCGACACACCACTCCGACGCGCTCTTCCAGGTTTTCGCTCTCCACTATCCATTTTTCCATCCAGCGGGTGAACTGGGGGACATAACAGCATTTACAGCATACTTATTTATTTAAGAAACAAATTGCTGAGGCTTCACACAGATAATTTTAAACATCACTGACATCAGATAAGGCAAAACCGCAAGAGAAATACATCATCTGCGAAAATTTTAACTGTCTAACTATCACGGTTCTTGAGATACAGCCTGGTGGCAGACGGACGGACAGACAAACAGACAGGCACAGACAGACGGAAAGCGAAGTCTCAGTAATAGGGTCCCGTTTTACCCTTTGAGCCTTAAAAGGGAGTATTCTCCGAGCAAACGGGTGTTACAACCTATACTAGAAAGGTTTAGGTAGTTAACTAAATGTAAACAAAACAAACCACGTGACTCATGGATGCTAAACCTTTCACTTCAAATTTTAAAATCGTATTATTTAAAGTCGTATAATAACAGGCTCTAGACTATATCAGAATTTAAGGAACTATCTGCCACGTTAATAATAAAACGTTCAGTGGTATTATCAATCATTTTATCTAATTTAAACATTTTCTGTTCTTGTTTTATTACATGACCCTCGCAATTTTAAATGGCGCCTGGTTAATCGACTAAACGTAATACCTGCAATTTTAGTTGCCATACTACATCACGGGCGTACTCTTCAATTTAGCGACGTTATCTAATTCATCGTATCTTCTAAAAGGTTTTGGGAACCTGTCTTTTTAGGCTCTTTACAATAGACAGATTACAAAATATTATACTATTTTATAAAACTAACAAAAAAGTGGTGTCCAAACAATGACATCTATGAAGAGTAGTTTACGAATAAATGATAAAGTTTAACATACATTAATAAAAGAGAAAAGTATCGCATAAATCGAAATTAGAATTGATTTTGTTGTAACGTATTTTTTAAACAAGGAAGTGTCAACTATAAAAAACCTTTTCGACGATTTGTTTACCTTTAGTTAACTACCTAAACCTTTCTAGTATAGTAGGTGAATTAGAGACATTTTGATATAATACTTTTGGTTTTGAAATGGTACTTACATTGGTGGTATGTTTAATTATCCTAAGCAGGTTGGGGCTGGTCTTCTCTTTGTCTTTCTTGGTCCACACAGCGCCCACCAGCTCTGAAGGTTTCACCTGGAAATGATGACAAAACGGTTAGATTAAAGACACGTCACGTGTTCTTCAAATATTGCACGACTGAATTAAAGTGATATTTACATTGGAAACAATGTTTTGCAACAATAGCGAATATGTATATTATTTTTTTTTATTTAAAAAAATAATTCTGATGCCTGCAACAAACAGTTTAGTAAAACATTTTTTTGATTAACTATGAAATAAATAAACAAGATATAAGCCATTAAAGATTTGTTTTTATCTCTTTAAACACGTAGTTTATATACCCGTAGTGTTATGCGATGTCACAGTCCATGTCGGATCTCTGTCTAATCGGTGCGTAGTTAATACTTTTACCGTGGACACGGTGTGTCGTTAGTTAACGTACGGACGGTGAGCTACCCATTGCTCACCGTCCACAGACCCGCGTCTACGGTCGCCGGGAGTCGTCTCGCGGCTCCCGGTTAAATTCCGTAACCCAGTCAGGTATTAAAGTTTATTTTCGTAATACCACGATATACCTGTCTATATAGATGGAACTCGAGCAGCGTGAGTTGTCGTGCCATCTCGAGCGGGTGCAGTGCGAGCGGGTGCCAGTCGCAGCGGTCGGGTGCATCACGCACATACCTGTCTATATAGATGGAACTCGAGCAGCGTGAGTTGTCGTGCCATCTCGAGCGGGTGCAGGGCGAGCGGGTGCCAGTCGCAGCGGTCGGGTGCATCACGCACATACCTGTCTATATAGATGGAACTCGAGCAGCGTGAGTTGTCGTGCCATCTCGAGCGGGTGCAGGGCGAGCGGGTGCCAGTCGCAGCGGTCGGGTGCATCACGCACATACCTGTCTATATAGATGGAACTCGAGCAGCGTGAGTTGTCGTGCCATCTCGAGCGGGTGCAGGGCGAGCGGGTGCCAGTCGCAGCGGTCGGGTGCATCACGCACATACCTGTCTATATAGATGGAACTCGCGCAGCGTGAGTTGTCGTGCCATCTCGAGCGGGTGCAGTGCGAGCGGGTGCCAGTCGCAGCGGTCGGGTGCATCACGCACATACCTGTCTATATAGATGGAACTCGAGCAGCGTGAGTTGTCGTGCCATCTCGAGCGGGTGCAGTGCGAGCGGGTGCCAGTCGCAGCGGTCGGGTGCATCACGCACATACCTGTCTATATAGATGGAACTCGAGCAGCGTGAGTTGTCGTGCCATATCGAGCGGGTGCAGTGCGAGCGGGTGCCAGTCGCAGCGGTCGGGTGCATCACGCACATACCTGTCTATATAGATGGAACTCGAGCAGCGTGAGTTGTCGTGCCATCTCGAGCGGGTGCAGGGCGAGCGGGTGCCAGTCGCAGCGGTCGGGTGCATCACGCACATACCTGTCTATATAGATGGAACTCGAGCAGCGTGAGTTGTCGTGCCATCTCGAGCGGGTGCAGGGCGAGCGGGTGCCAGTCGCAGCGGTCGGGTGCATCACGCACATACCTGTCTATATAGATGGAACTCGAGCAGCGTGAGTTGTCGTGCCATCTCGAGCGGGTGCAGTGCGAGCGGGTGCCAGTCGCAGCGGTCGGGTGCATCACGCACATACCTGTCTATATAGATGGAACTCGAGCAGCGTGAGTTGTCGTGCCATCTCGAGCGGGTGCAGTGCGAGCGGGTGCCAGTCGCAGCGGTCGGGTGCATCACGCACATACCTGTCTATATAGATGGAACTCGAGCAGCGTAAGTTGTCGTGCCATCTCGAGCGGGTGCAGGGCGAGCGGGTGCCAGTCGCAGCGGTCGGGTGCATCACGCACATACCTGTCTATATAGATGGAACTCGAGCAGCGTGAGTTGTCGTGCCATCTCGAGCGGGTGCAGGGCGAGCGGGTGCCAGTCGCAGCGGTCGGGTGCATCACGCACATACCTGTCTATATAGATGGAACTCGAGCAGCGTGAGTTGTCGTGCCATCTCGAGCGGGTGCAGGGCGAGCGGGTGCCAGTCGCAGCGGTCGGGGTCGGCGACGTGTCGCAGCGGCGCGGGCGGCAGGCGGTCGAACACGTGCGACACCTGCGACACTTGCGACACGAGCGACAGGTTCGACACGGACTCGCAGTCCCATGGTACGCTCTGGGGATGCGACAAAACGGTATTTTTGTTATTATTAAACTTGCGTTCATCATCATCATCATCTGCTTAGCCTTTTTCCCAACAGCGGAGGGCTGTAGGGGAGGAGCTCGTTAGTAGAATTGGCGACTTTCAGCATCGTTAATCTGGTATAATTGGATAGTAGACACTACCATCATCTGCCTAGCCTTTTTCCCAATTATGTTGGGGTCGGCTTCCAGTCTAACCGGATGCAGCTGAATACTAGTGTTTTACAAGGAGCGACTGCCTATCTGACCTCCACAACCCAGTTACTGGGCATCACGATACCTCTTGGTTAGACTGGTTGTCAGACTTTTTGGCTTCTGACTATCCGTCACGACTGTCAAAGATCTACGAATGACAGCCGGGACCAACGGCTTTACGTGCTTTCCGAGACACGGGGGTGTCACACCACCAGCTACCAAACTCCGGGCTGCTACTGAGAAATCCTAATGGAAAAACCCAATTATTAAACTTGCGTTGTGTTTATAAAACATAACAATGTTCTTATTAAAAGGACAGCCTTATATTATTCATTTTATAAAAATAAATAAAATTTCTAAAATAAAAGTAGCCCTAGTTACTTCTTAGCATTGGCATCTGCAAATGAGAGTCTCGCAAAAATCGGTCTAGCCGTTTCAAAGAGTAGCCCGAACAAACAGACAGACAGACAAAACATAAAAAAAATACTTTTGATATATATGTACCGTATATGGCTTTCATATGTATACCATCACACCTGTAACCATGTCAGAGGCAGTTTAGAAACTCTGACACTAGTGTTCGGGGTCGTTAGACCTTACTGCCCACACGATAAAAAAGAAGATTCCCTAAAAGTACCTCGAACTTTTTTTACATGAAATACTAATATTTAGCAATTCAACATTACATTATGCTAGGTACCATATTTATATATTACTGGGGCAGTGCTCCATACTTCTATTTAGCCATCTCCTTTCATTGAAAAACCCAATAACACTTTGTACGACCTGGGAATCGTGCCCAAGACCTCGCGCATTCAAACATGTAGATGTTAGAATTCTTACTTTTCTCTGAAGAGTCTTGAGAACGCTCTGGACCCACTTCTTCATAGGCTTGCCATCCACTGACTCCAGGAAGTCTCTCAGCTTATCCAGGAGTGCTGGCTCCCGCTCGAAGTCGTAGAAATGCTGGTCTACCCAATGTCGGAGGACGTTGATGACCCTGGAAGATGGAGACGATAATTATACAAGGTGTTAGTTTAAACAAGAGACATATTTTAAGAGAGTGTATATAAACCACTTTCATTATGAAATCAACCCTAAAATTGCGAATAAAAAATGTCAGCCGTTCCTTACAAGGTGTTGAGTTATCTATGCGAACATAAGCACACCTATAAGTGTGCACACCACACGGTGTGCGGTGTGCGGTGTGTGTGTGTGTGTGTGTAGTGCTGTGCACACCTATAAGTGACGAATTCACCGCAAAGCTGCTAAATAGATAACAATGTAATGATTTAGTGATGAATAAGTCGTTGGTGTGTCAATAAATAAATAAATAAGTGTATGGACTAGTTTTTTTTTAGAGATTTTACGATTGGTATTATAGTATGAGTTGTTCATTTTCATTGCGATATCACACGCGTTCAGTTATTCCCGCTGCCATTAGTCGTAGCGTGATGTTGTATAAGCATAAACCTTATTCTTGAATCACTCTATCTATTGATGAAAACCGCATTAAAATCCGTCGCGTAGTTTACAAGATCTACAGACAGCGGGAACAGACATTGTTTTATCAAAATTTATGGGTAATTATACTGTGATTGTTAACTAGACATCTTCAGTACAATATACAGTTAATCTGTGGAAATAACAGTCGGATTTGAAAAAATAGTTTTGTATATAATGGTCAAACTCGTGAGGAAAAGAAATTTTACTGCTACGCTCCCGTGAGTCGTAGCGTAATGTTATAATAATCCTCAAGAAAAAAATTGTTTTGAAGTTAGAAATGCTGCCCAGAGACGTGTCTCGCCTAGGGGCCCCGACACTGAGAATCCGGCCCTGTCACCCTTACACAGGGCCGGACTACAGGACCCAAGTAGTGTAGCGTGCAGTGTGAGCTCACCTGAACTTGACCGGCTGCTGGAACTCTTTCCGGTACCTCTTCCAGTCTTCCCGCGCCGTGTTTTTGCTGAGCTTCTCCGCGTCACTGCTTGCTATACTCTCTATACTCTCCGCTGTTAAAAATATATATTTTATTTAACATAACATACCACCACGCCTGTATTCCTCGAAGGGTTAAGCAAAGGTGTACCAATGTACACCCACAGTTCGCCGGTCTGTTTAGGACCCATGTAATAGGGGGCGAGCCTATTGCCATTAACCGGGCACAAATCCAAACTCCGAGATGCTACTGAGAATTTCATAGAAAAACCCAATAACACTTTTTGCTCGACCTGGGAATCGAACCCAGGACCTCTAGCGTAGCAGTCGCGCTTAGGACCACTAGGCTAACGAGGCAGTTTAGCATATTTTTATTTATTTATTTATAAAAGGTAAGACCATTAGAATGCACATATACATGGCATTTACAAGAAAAAAACACATAATATGAAACTACTAACGGGCATCAAATATTCTCAGAGATCGATTTGACAGCTTTACGTGTTCAACTTGAAAATAGTGTGTTTTTATGATTTATGTATCGAAAGCACATTATTTTTATATTTCAAGTACGAAACTGTCAATTTAGTCTCTGTGATTTGAAGATACACACTAGTTGAATCTAATATTTAATCAAGTTTACCAATGGCGACACATAAAATATACGGGATGTAAGGGACATCTATCCTTAAACTTCGCCAGTGCACTCAGAACACTATTCTGACTTCAGAACATGTGGAATTTCTTGCAGGAACATTTCGAAAATTTTCCCTTCTTTCGACAGATCAAGTTTGAAAAATTGGCTTGCTACGTTTTTGGTCGTCTCTAATGGCAATAACGATATTTTTTGACCTAAACAAGGGTTTTTTTTTCAGCCTTTCCAGATTCTTTGAAAGGTTTTCCTACAAAAAAATCTTGTTGTCTGAGTACAGAATTCATGGTTTCAGTTTAAAGATGTTCCTTACACCCGATATTACGATGATAATTATAACGTTACCTAGATCGAGGTCCAGAAGCGATGAGTTAGGACTCACGTCCTTTTTAGGAGTCTTGATCCTTGGGACTAGCGTGCGCAAATATACATGATACTTATAAAATCAATACATATATGTACATACAGAAATATTTTTTTGAAGAACCCTATTGGATCCCGCAACAAAATAGTCAAAAAATAACAACGGAAGAGAGAAAACAACATTATTTCCGCTTCATTCTTTAGTAACACCATACATTCATTCATTCGTTCCTTCGTTCATTCACCATTCAATCATTCCTTTTCCACCAATCAGGCTCCACTCACCAGACCGCGGCGTGTCATACACCTCACTGGGCTCCGGTATCCTGAACCGTTCGATGAGCAGCTCGAGGAGTTCTCCGGGAGAACAAAAGGATCTGTAGGTCGTGAGGAACGTTCGCACCAGGTTGAGATCAGCGTATATGTGGTAGGTGAGGCGTTCCACCAGCTTGAGCAGAGTTGCACCCTGTTGGCAAGGGGGGAAGGTTGAAATTTGTTATGTCATGTTGTAAACAAGACGATGGCCCAACTGATGTTAAGTGGTCACTGCTACCTATAGAGGGTTTTTGGGTAAATAATAATGATAGGAGAAATATTAGTGCACAAGCATTATTATTTCTCCCGTGTACTTGGCTAGTCTCCATTGAGTTTGTTTTAGTTACCAAAACTTTGTTGGGAGGATACTTTTTTTTATATCATTGGATGGCAAACAAGCCGACGGCCCACCTAATGCTAAGTGGTCACCGCTGCTTATAGACATTTACAATACCAGAGGCCTTTTCTTTACCGACGGGAAATCATCAAATGACTTCCCCCGACCCAGTGTCTGACTTTTACTGACTAAAACCCACCCATGTTCCGTCTTGCGTTCAGTGTCAGAGTTTCTAAACAGCCTCAAGGGTTTGCCCTTGCTCTAAGCGTTTGCCCTTGAGGCGGTTTAGAAACTCTGACACTAGGGTGTATGGGGTCGTTAGACCTTACTGCCAACACGACAAGGAAGGAACAAATAAAATATGGCATATTATGTGGGTATATGCCATACATGTTGCGCCGACCCCAAGTAACATGGGATAAGGGCAGGAAAATGATGATGATGTGTTACCTTAATAAGCGGCACGGACGCGTTCCCGTGGTGCCTGTTGGCGGAGTGTTCCTCCAGCACGATGTTGTGCGGCGAGTCCGGCACCGCGAACCGGTACAGCGACGCCGGCGGCAGCTTCAGAGGGTGCTTGCGCTCCAGGTCCAGCAGGATACTGGGGAGGGAGAGGAACGCGATATAATAAGATGGTAATCCGTACTAATATTATAAATGCGAAAGTAACTCTGTCTGTCTGTCTGTCTCTTCTTCACGCCTAAACCACAGAACCGATATCAATGAAATTTGGTACAGATATAGTCTGGGACCCGAGAAAGGACATAGGATAGTTTTCATCCCGGAAATCCCCCGGGAACGGGAACTATTAATCCACGCGGACGAAGTCGCGGGCAAAAGCTAGTTAAATATAATTTCGATAATTGTTTTTCTCCTCGACATTAATTCTACACTTGAGTATGACTCGAATCACACACTGATTCGTTGTCTTGAAATGTTAGAAGTGATCATCTACGATTACAATATTGGCGTTAAATAATATAATTAATTTAGCTTTCATTTCTAATTTGTAGCACCGAGTGCATATTGTAGTACTTTGAGTGACTTTTTATTTTTGATAGATCGTTTTGACATTCATATATTTTTTATGGAATGGAATGTAACTATACAACTTATTGTAATACATTGTTTTTTAAAAGAGTATGTATGGAGTTTCTTGCCCGTTCTTCTCCATACGAAACTACCTTTTGGAATGCGCAACTAGATTCAATATTAACGACTTTTTAATGTAATGACGTTCAAAAGTGCCTTTTAATGGCCTAATTGAAACAAATGATTCGACTTTGACAAATTGGCAAAGTCAAAGCATTTATTTCAATTAGACCATTTACAAGCACTTTTGAATTGTCAAGAAGTTACAGTCAACGTTGAAGCTAGTTGCTCGTTCCAAAACGTAGGTCTCTATGGAGAAGAACGAGCAAGAACCTCCATGGACACCTCCACGGTAACCCGCGAAATTTAAATATTCCTACGATTTTTGCATTTTGCAAGTCAGTATTAGGTTTAATGTTGATTAAAGTATGATTCGCGGATATAAGAAGTATGTATTCTCAGAAATATAACCATTAAAATCAGAAAAATAACTCCTAACTAACTGTGGAGAACGCTGCTAATATCACATTTGTATTTCTCAAAGTGTTATTGTTTGTTTTCCCCAATAAATAAAATAGTCCTTACTTACCGGGTTTTTTTAAGAAAGAAAGAAAGAAAACCATTATATTCTCATGAGAGCGACGCACATAACATAAACTTACTTAACCTACTTAAATACAAAAGCTTAAATAAAAAATGATGGAACTTAAGGATGGGAAATCATCAAATTACTTCTTCAGAGCGGTAGGAAGTGTCAGACACTGACTAAAACCCATCCGTGTTTTTCCTAATGCCCTTTGCGTTCCAAGGCCACAGCGACTCTTTCGAACAACCCGCAGTCTTGGCAGATCCTTACCTGTCTAGAAACCTATCGAGCATAGGCTTGGTATTTAACATGACGAGGTCGCACATCCAGTTCCGCTTCTCGGCGCAGGACGCACACGACAGCACCACGGCCGGGCCCACGCGTGGGCATAGCTCTACCATGTGGCGACCCTCTGGGGAAGAGTAGGTTGTTTAGTATTACTTGACCATATACAGAAATATTTTTTATCATCATATTTATTATTTTAGACGCTGGATGCAGGCCGCTTCCAACCGGTCCTTTTGGAAATCTACGGGGGAGGTCTATGCCCAGCAGTGGACGTGGATATTATTAGGCACCCTTTAGGTAAGAAACCCTAAAGATATAGGGCATCCACTACGATTTTCTTAATAGTTCCGATATCCTGGCCAAATTTAACTTTAACGTTCCCGGAAGGTCGAAGCGTTGGTATCCCCCGCTACGTGTTGCATTTACCTCCACTAAGTACAGGCAGAATTCATTCTTTGTGCGTGCAAGCGAAAACTTTAATAAATTATGTAAGCAGCACGATTTTGATCCCTTCACGACAAGCGTGTCCGCGGCCAGAAGGTGCCTGAGCCTTAGCTTTTTTGCTTAACTTAAATTGATAACAAATATTCTGTTTTAAATGTAACTTTGGTAGCTTTATGTTCTGATACATACATTAGTTATGGTGTTCTTAGCTTAAGTTTTTATGTTGTTCTGCTTTTATTTTTTTATTTTTTGTGTGAGCAGTGCGTGTGTTGTTCACACCATCTCTGCCAGTCTGTTTTTTATAAGTGAAGACTTGTAATTGGCTGTCAGTTTCATCTGCTATTTCATATTCTGTTTTGTTTAGCTGTAAGTCTTCAATAACTCATAAATAAATAAATAAAAAAGACACAAAATCAACATATTGTTACCTTCAGTGTCGGGTCTGTCCACAAGCTCTAACTTCCGTATGTGTAGCTTCTCCTTGAGCTTGAGTTGCTGCGCGCCCCCCGCGCCTGTACCGCTGCCGCTACTGTTCACTACCTGAGGGATGAACATACTCATAGTTATTACACTTATTACATAACGTTACGTTTTTAATCTTTGACCGCACTTCAAAAAGCAAAATCGTTCCCTCAGCGTCAAGCTACGATGCCTACCGGGGCTACGAGTTGATCGCAAAGGGCACAAGATGGCACATGGATGGGTTTTAGTCAGTAAAAGTCTGACACTCTCTCCCGCCGGAAAAGTCATTTGACGATTTCCCATCCGGAAAAAAAGAATCACAGAGACAAAGTTGTAACGTGTCATGTGCCTGTAACTACACCGGCATCCATACCCTTCAAACCGGAACACAGCAACGCTGCTTTGCGGCAGATATAGGAATGGGGGTAGTACTACCTCTTTTGAATCCCCGACTCAAAAAGAGTGGTGTTAAAAGTTTGACGTGTCTGTGTGTGGCACCGTAGCTCTTAAACGGGTGAACCGATTTGAATGCAGCATTCCTAGCAATGATTCTTAGATATATATATACCATCACGCCTGTATTCCCCGAAGGGTTAGGCGGAGGTATACCAATGCACACTCACAGTTTACCGGTATGTTTAGGCCCCACGTAATAGGGGGCGAGCCTATTACCATTAACGGGCACGAATCCTAAATCCGAGCTGCTATTGAGCATTTCATAGAACAAACCAATGACATTGCTCGACCTGGGAATCGAATCCAAGACTTCTAGCGTAGTAGTCGCGCTTACGACCACTAAATTAGCGAGCCAGCCAAAAAAAAATACAGCTAATTAAAAATTAATTGGGTTTTTAAGATCAAATGAAAGTCTTATTTTAAAGAACTCGTGTCCTTAAGGACGCATTTACGAATTGACACGCTTCAATTCTAGGTATTGAGTCTTACTACTACATGTGCACGGCTTACGCACACAGCGACATGCGCGAAGCGGCGAAATTATGAGTAAACTGACACGGCTTGATACTTTTATTTAATTTTTAGGCGTTTATTTTATTTGGTATGGATGTCAAAAAGTAGAAAGAAAAAGAAGTTGATTTGGCACATTTTGTAGTATTCAGATCAGATCATAATCAGATTGGTTCGATGGTACCATATCATTATGGGTTTTACATACATTTGCACTTCCAAAAAAATCTTATTCGAATGGGCAATTAGATTCAATATATTATTGTTTTTTTCATGTAATGACGTTCAAAAGTGCCATTTAATGGTCTAATTGAAATAAATGATTTGACTTTGACTTTGACTTCCCTTACATAGTTAAGGATGAAGCTCATAAAAATGTTTGAATACTGAACAAAACTATCGAAAACAGGGTAACAAAGAAACAACTTAGTTTTCATAACATTATTAGGACAATGTGAAGAATGTTTTCGAAGTTCAATGTTTCTTTTAAATCTTGGATCATTCAGTTCTGGAAGGAGGCAGTTCTTATAGAATCGAATTTCAATAAAAACACAAACAAAACTAAAATTAAACATAGAGCTATGGTTTACGATTTCTTGAAGCTGTTTCATGAAATAACCGTAGTTACTGAAACCTGTTTCCTCATTGTTCGTGTTCTAAAACAATACAGAAAATATATGTATTGGTTTTTAGAGCAAAAAAGTATTTGAATAATCAAATCATAAATATCAGTAATTTTAGGTATGTAATTTTAAACTTATGTAAGATATTTCCAAACTGTTCTCATTAGGAATACTACAACTCGTTTGGTCATTTCTCTCCGGGCACATTTCGGATGTTACATACGTCGCGATACTAGTATCACGCCTACTTTCAGAATCTTGCCTATAAAAATAATAATAATTTATTTTAATGAAACTAATACTTAATTTTTTTTCATATTAACGTACATGTATTTTTGATAATCAAATAAGTACAAACCGTATTCGCTTTTCTGCTTTACGCCTACAGGCATGAAGCTTCTTACGAGAGCTTTTTTATTTTTGCTACAGACGAAATTTTAACCAAAAGCATTTAAAGAAAAGTCCAAAATTTTTAGATTGGGAATGGCATTTACGTCGTAATATCTGGCTCCGAGTGCGCCCGGAGTCCGACTCAGACCAACTTGACTGGATTAGGTTGGGTATTTAATGCCCTCCGTCACCCCCAGAACCTCCAGAATCTACATTTGCTGTGACAAAACGATTAAAAAAATACGCATTTCCGGCAAGCAAAGTTAGGGGGGATGGGTCCGCTCCTCTTCCCCTCCACTACTTCATGGAACCCTATTGAGGCAGCACGTTTCTAAACTTCAACCCGTAGCTCTACTCGTCTACTAGTTCCACCAGCAGACTTGGAAGTACATCTTCAGGTCACTCCATCAAGTCCGAAACGAAATACGAATTTATAATCCCCACTTACTTCTAGCAAAAATATAAGAAACTGTGAATAAAATCTTTCCTTGGATGTGTGGACCGTATAAAATGTTAAAGTATCAAGTTTGGTATGTCAACTATTTTATATTCGTACAGCGATCTTTTTCAACACGAGCTGCTGCTTACAAGCGACACAGTGTCCACCCACGACGGCGCCCGAGCGCAGACTAAAATGTCATGTCATGTCAATGTCAATTGTTTGTGGAATAAACAAAGAAAGCGACCAATAAAATGACCCCTAATTCAATCCATTAAGATTCACGTATTAGAACAAAATAAGTGAAAAAATAGATTTGATTTTTATTTATTTTCTGATATTTTTTGTAACGTTTTGATAATTCTTCACAGTAACTTTTTGTGTTGAACATGTCTGCATTCATAAAATATTTAAAAATAAATAAGTTTATGTCATTAAATAGGAGAAAAATGTACCAAAACTCAACACGATATCGTTATTTTCGTGTGAAGTGGCAACGGAAATAATTTTTTAAAATATTATAAATCAAAATATCCGAATAAAAAGTTACCACGATTTAAAGATGAAGGAGTAATCTATCTGTGGTAATTATTAGTTACATGTGGTTTAGTTCCGTTTTGCAGCACAATACACCGAAAAACTACTTATTTTTATCAGATTTGCAAATGCGTCCTTAAATTATTGGCTGACCGTCTATATTCCAGTTTTGTATGAATTAATATAAAATATGTAAAGCTACTTACAATACTAGTAATAGGTTTGCACAGCAACAGTAGTCCGTCGAACAGAAACGCTCGTCGCTCCGCTATCCGCTTGCCCGGACCGATTTTAGAGAGCGTGTCCTCTGTAACAATTAATTATATACTTGTTTATTGGTAACCTTGAACGAGTGACGTAGGCCTGCCCTGATTACTTGAGCCCTTCTAGACAATACATAAGAATTGCTAGTCACATGATACTTGCATTGTACGGGGTGTATGGGACATCTATCGTTAAACTTCGCCAGTGCACTCGGAACACTGTTCTGACTTCGGAACAAGTGGAATTTCTAGCAGGAACATTTTAACAAAAATTTTGTAGAAATCAAATTTGAAAAATTAGCGCGTTGGTTTTTTTAATCGTTCCTAATGGCAATAACGATATTTGTTGACATAAACCAGGGCAAAAGAAATTTTTGACTGCCGCTGAGGATGATACAGAAGAAATAACACCGAATTTTCACTTATCATAAAAGCATTAAAACCTAAATATCTCTTTACTTATTGTTTTGCTATAGAAAAAGATCGTCTTGTCTGATACTCAGTCAAGAATACAGAATTCATGGTTTCTGTTTAAGGATAGATGTCCCTTACGCCCAATACAACATGTCATACCTCGTATAAACTCATTGCAGCACTGTCCAATATCCCTGATATCCCAGTTGTCCACTATCCGCGCCAGCTCGTTACACTTCTCTATGGCGAGCTGTCGCCGCGCTCGACTCGCCATCCTTTGCGTCGCGTCCCTGGAATACGAACATACAATATATTAGAAGAGTTTTTTTTTATATAGATGGGATTTTTTTTTTTATATAGAAATAGTGTGAGGTTTTTTTTTAATAGATGGGAAATCATCAAATGACTTCCCCCGCCCTGGGCGGGGCGGGAGGTAGAGTCAGACTTTTACTGACTAAAACCCATCTATGTTCCTTCATGTGCCCTTTGCGTTCCGGGGACGCGGTATCTCTTTCGAACAACTCGCAGAAATGTGAAGATTTATATGAAGAAGGAAGGAACAAGGAATATGTGCTGGAATCGAACCTGCCACTCTCAGCGCGACAGCCAACCGTGTCGTCAAATTAATTATTCAGTAAGAACAAGTAGTATCATCTGCTGATATGAATAAAAGTTTAGAAACATAACCACCACCACCACCACCATACCGCCGCTGTATACCATGTTTTATGCAAATAAATGATATTATTATTATTATTATTCTCATTTATTCAATTAAAATACATATAAATTACATTTTTAAATATTAGTAGAAAATATAAAAACATTTAAAAATATAAAATATAGTAGCCCACCGGCGTCGGGAACAGGGTCCAAGCCACCGGTGGTCAGGGCTCCTGAGAAAGGAATCTCCTAACGATACGCGCCGTGTCTAGGAGAACCGCTTTCTGAATCAAGCCCTTGATCCAGCTGCCCAACGAGAGCCTCCTTAGATGTTGGTCGAGACTCTTGGCAATCAAGCCATTGGCTGATACGACTATCGGCACAATGATCGCTGAGTCCACATCCCACATGTCGACAACCTCGCGAGCCAAGTCAAGATACTTGATCTTCTTATCATTCTCGGCCTTCACGAGGTTCACGTCATGTGGGACTGTTATGTCAACAATCATTGCGCGCTTCTCTAAGCGATCCACCACCACTATATCAGGCTTATTGGCTACAATAGTCCTGTCAGTGATGATGGATCGGTCCCAGTACAATGTGACATGGCTACTTTCGAGAACTGGGTCGGGCACATACTTATAGTACGGTACTTCCGATTCTACAAGGCGGTATTTCAGAGCAAGTTGCTGATGGATGATCCTGGCTACAAGGTTGTGCCTATGCAAGTACTCTTCGTTAGCTAGACGAGAACACCCAGAGATAATGTGGCGGATTGATTCCCCCGGCCGGTGGCATCCCCGACAAATGTCAACCGTGCCATCCTTCACAATAAATCTCCGGTAGTTATTCGTCATGATAACTTCGTCCATAATTGCACAGACAAAACCCTCGGTTTCCCCAAATAGGTCACCGAAGCGAAGCCAGGATACGGACGCTAAGAAATCTACATCGGGCCCATGCAAGGCCCGGAAAAAGCGTCCGTGAAGCTCCTTACTCAGTCATACCTCCTCGCGATCTTTAGTCTCCAGCACTACTGGTTTGCGCCAGTTCTCTTTAGCCAAGGAGAGCGGGGTGAGGCCCTTATCCACTGTCACCACATCTCGGTGCATTCCCACGTCGGCTTCAAGGAAAAAATCCCTGAGACTGCATATCTCGCGGTTGTGGAGAGTCTTAGCATTTAAGAAGCCACGACCTCCACACTTCCGCGGAATATACAGTCTCATCACCGATGACCGTGGGTGATGCATCCGATATGCCGTTAACAATGTACGGACCCTCCTATCCAGGGCGTCGAGTTCCGTTTGAGTCCATTTAAGTATGCCGAAAGAGTACATCAATATGATCCACCCGTTGAAGGCGCGCACCTTATTTCCGCCTGATAAAAGACTATTAAATACTTTTTTCAGGCGGCCAAAGAAGCGCTCCTTCAACAATTGCTTCACGTCAACAGTATTGATGCCCAACGCTTCCGACATACCCAAATACTTATAGGTCTCCGTTGAAGAAAGGGATCTAAGGTTTATGGATTCCGAGAGTTGAACTCCCTCGGACTCCATAATCTCCCCTCGCTTGACATGCATGACCGCACATTTGTCCACACCAAATTCCATCCTGATGGCGCTACTGAAAGTTTCTGTTACCTTCAGTAGCTCCGTCAGTTGCAAATTGTTGGGGGCAAAGAGTTTCAGGTCATCCATGTAAAGTAGGTGGGATATTACCTGACCTCCTCTCTTCAACCGATAGCCTAGACCTGAATCCTCCAGCAGTGTGCTTAGGGGATTCAAGGCTAAGCAGAACCAAAGCGGACTCAAACTATCGCCCTGGAATATACCACGCTCAATCCTTATCGGTTCGCTATTCCTCTGGATATTTCGACATCCTGGATAGCGAAGGACCGTACTCCATTGCCCCATACACGACATCAGGAAGGCGCGTAGAGTTGCATCAATTTTATACAACTCCAGCACCCTCATGAGCCATGTATGTGGCACCGAGTCATAGGCCTTCTTGTAATCTATCCAACATGTCGACAGATCCTTCCGGGATCGACGAACCTGTTGGCTGATAGCCATGTCAATGAGGAGCAGCTCCTTAGTACCCAGGATCCAATCCTACATCCATTCTGAGAGGGGGACATGATAGAATTAATCTCAATATGATTGTTAATTTTAGCTCTCAAAATGGATGTAAGAACCTTATAGACCGTCGGCAGGCATGTGATCGGTCTATAATTTTTGGGTTCCGCAGTACTACCTGATTTGTGGAGCAGGTGGGTTATTCCTGTTGTTAGAAACTGGGGCAGCGATCCAGATTCCAAGGCTGACTGGAATCGGGACGCCAAGCAAACGTGCGATCCTCTGAACCATTTTATCCAGAAATTATGCAGCCCGTCCATATTATTATTATTATTATAAATGACTAGCTGTTGCCCGCGGCTTCGACCGCGTGGTTATAAGAAATATCTAAAATAAAAGTAGCCTTAGTTACTCCTAGTCCCGTCAAAATCGGTCTAGCCGTTTCGAAAATAAGCCGAAGTAAACCGGCAGACAGGCATTTTTTTTTAAATGTATATCCGTATATACATCATTTCATATTTTACGCATTTAGTGAAAAGCTGTTACTTTGAAACTACAAACAGACACAGGTATTTCGAATTAAATTAAAAACGATCGAAAAAAATGCGTTTATTTGGCACGCTCGTACCACGTACCCGCCCTGTACATATAAAAAACAACTAGGCACTTGAGTCACTTAGTTATAATACTCACATTTTTGGTCCATTTCCTAATGCCTTTATTAATAATTTCTTTATCGGATGTAGATTGCATTCCACCTGTAAACAGACATACATACTATTAATACTAAATTTACTTATTAGTACGACGCCAAAAATAAATTGACAAAATAAAAATAAAAAAATTTTGTGACGTGACCCTAAATTGACTCTAGGCACCCTAAAATGACCCAACTGACCTGTTTAAAGCTCTCCCTGTCTTCAGCTGCAGGCGTTATCTGTAAAAGTATTTGTAAAAAAGAAAATAAACAAAAATAAACGAATTAATTTAAAAAAAAAAAAAAAATAACATAACTAAAAATATTATGTATATAACCTATACTAAAGAAAGAAGAACTGCCTTAACACATCATGGAAATTAAAGATCTATTTAAAACCAAAATACAAGAATTTTTGGTTTTTAAATGTTATTATCATATTAATGAGTATTTAAATGAAACTGCTACATTCGATTTATTATGTTGGTTAAAATTATAAAGGTATAATTTTCAAAAATAAAACTCACTCAAATAATAATTATTAAATTGGGTAGTTTCCACCACCATCGATTGACGTACTTTTTATGAACTGTCAAAACGCGATTCTCCCATAGACTTTGTATGGCAATAGCACGTTATGACGTCATTATGTGGCCTTCTCAATTGACTTACTATTTATTGATTTTAAAGTAAGTAAAAATCCAATTTTGCAATAAATTGAAATATAATCGGTTTTCATGGGTAAAATAAAGTGCTTTTTTAGAGAAGTTGTGACATGAAATTATTGGTTAGTGGTGTCAACTACCCAATTACAAACTATGTACAGTTCATAAAAAAAGTAAGGGTATAGGGCATCAAAAAACTCATCCGCAACGCTGTCGATGGGAAAAGCACCCAGAAGACTGGCAGCATTGCCACATTGTATGGTAATGCTAATTCTTTGGCACGAGAAAAAGCTAGCCTTCTGGTCACGTGAAGAGCCAACCATTCGTTTAACCATGCCTCGAAAAACTAAATGAATGCTCAGACCCTATGGGTCCAGTAAATAAATAAATATCTTGGGACAACTCATACACGGCTGTCTGATCCCAAGCTAAGCAGAGCTTGTGTTATGGTAACCAGACAACTGATATACATACTTATATAATTTATAAATACATACATATTATAGATAAATCACACCCAGACACAGAACAAACAATCATGCTCATCACACAAAGTTTGACCTGGGTGGGAATCTAACCCACGACCTCCGGCTTAGCAGTCAGGACCGCTAACCACTAGACCAACAGGCCCGTCAAAGCCCGTCCAGTGTTTCAACCCCAAACAGCTCAAGCACAGACCTGTTTAAAGCTCTCCCGGTCCTCGCTAGCGGGCGCTATCTGCAGCAGCGCCAGCACGTAGTTGTGGTACAGGAACACGTGCGCTACCGGCGCCATCAGCAGCTTCGGCAGGTAGTACTTCACCGCCAGCCGGAACCCGTGACCCGCTGTGTCTAGCCGCTCCGACAGCTGGGAACAACATAATAAGTGTTAGGGGGAAATTAACTAAAACATGTTGGGAATAGAGTTTAAAGTTGTATGGGTAGAGTAAGAGCAAACAAAAGAAGTAATATGCTCGTTGAAACCATCATACCTTTATTCCCCGAAGGGTAAGGCCTGAGGTTTACCAATGTACACCCACAGTTCGCCGGTATATTTAGGTCCCATGTAATAGGGGGCGAGCCTATTGCCATTAACCGGGCACAAATCCTAACTCCGAGCTGCTACTGAGAATTCCATAGAAAAGCCCAATAACACTTTTTGCTCGAACTGGGAATCAAACCCGGGACATTTTTTTTTTTTAATTGGAGTAGACCGCCACGCTGTTCCCAAACCACTGCAAGTTCTGTAAGCCAGAATCACCAGTGGCGACCACAAGAAAAGCGCCGAGACAATGAAGCTCGGCGAGTCCCGGAGAAACGATTCAACTGTCTTGGATCCCGCAACGAAATTAATCAGAAAAGATTAGCGGAGGAGAACCCAAGACCTCTAGCGTAGCAGTCCCGCTTAGGACCACTAGACTAACGAGGCAGTTACCCAATTGGGTAGATGACACCATTAACCAATAATTTCAAGAAACAACTTCACAAAAAAACATTTAATTATAGCACTAAAAACCCGATGATTTTTTAAATAACTATAAAAATCGATTTTTAGTTGCTTTGAAATCAATAAATAGTTAGTGAATTGAGATGACAAAAAAGTGACGTCATAGTTGAGTATTGTCATAGATAATCTATGGGGGAATCGCGTTTTGACAGCTCATATAAAGTACGTCAATTGATTAGTGGTGTCATCTACCCAATTGGGAGAGCATTATAGTGTTGTGACGTACCACCGGGTCATCCACGATGCTCTGCAGCGCCTCCCGGGACTCCTTCCTAGTGATGATGTTAGCGTAGCGGACGTACGCGCGGAACTCCTCCACTTCTGCTAGTTCTGTAATTATACACACACTTTGTATAAACACACGAGTATCAACACAGAATTGGGTAGTGTCCACCACTAACCAATAATTTCAAGTCACAACTAAAAACAAAAATACTTTATTTTACCCATGAAAACCGATTATTTGTCAATTTATTGTAAAATTAGATTTTTACTTACTGTAAAATCAATAAATAGTTAGTCAATTGAGTAGGTCACGTAGTGACGTCACAGCGTTTTTTTTTTTTTCATATATCATCAAATAACTTCCCCCGCCCTGGGCAGGGCGGGAGGGAGTGTCAGACTTTTACTGACTAAAACCCTTCTATGCTCCTTCGTGTGCCCTTTGCATTCCGGGGGCGCGGTATCTCTTTCGAACAACCCGCACGTGCTATCGCGTTTTGACAGCTCATAAAAAGTATGTCAACTGATGGTGGTGGACACTACCGAATTGTCTGTTTAGAGGTATGAGGAACGGGGTGGAAAGTTCGTCTTTGTCTATTGAAAAAGGATGATCTTCCGACGGTATTGAAGCCGATAGCAATATTACCGAAGGCCGCAGCTACACAGCAGACGGAACTGACCTTCGAAGCAGCTGCCGATGTAAGGCGTGGGCGAGTCCTGCGACATCTCCATAGCGTCCTCCAGGTTGCCCAGCAGCGTCACAGTCAGCTCGTAGATGTCCACTATGTTGCCGAATATTAGCGATATCACCTGAGGACATTAATATATATCTCGTATATAATAATCATAATATAAATATCAATACATTACACATACCATCACGGTGGTATGTGTGTAAATGTGGATAGCACAGCGTAAGAAGTCCACCCACAAGGTGGACAGACGACCTGAGTAAGACCGCAGGAAGACGCTGGATGCAGGCCGCTTCTAACCGGTCCTTTTGGAAATCTACGGGGAGGCCTATGTCCAACAGTGGACGTCCTGCGGAAATTGATAGAAATTGTCGACGAAAAAACCAATAACACATTTACGTGACCTGAGAATCGAACCCAGGAGCAAGCCAGCCACACTATTCCAAAACCACTGCAACTCCTGTAAGCCAGAATCAACAGTTGCGACCACAAGAAAAGCGCTGAGGCAATAAAACTCGACGAGTCCCAGAGAAACGATTCCACTGTCTTGGATCCCGCAACGAAATTAATCAGAAAAGATTAGCGGAGAAGTAAGAAAAACATAATTTCCACTTCCCTCCAAACAAGCAGGAGACAGAACAGAATTAGGCCAATAGGCACAAAGGGATGTTTACAACTGGGAGAAGTCCAGATTGCCAAGCACCACGCTCAGCAGTCACCACGAAACCAACGGAGTAGGTTCACGATAAAGCACCACCCACTCACCCGACAGACCGTGTCGACGGCGCGTTCGTGTTCCACGCGCGCCTCAAAGAGATGTCAGCAAATTTGGATGGGGCCACTGAGGGCCTCCTCCTGCCGGCTGCGGGGGGAGCAAGAGATACCGCGCCCCCGGAACGCAAAGGGCACATGAAGGAACATAGACGGGTTTTAGTCAGTAAAAGTCTGACACTCCCTCCCGCCCCGCCCAGGGCGGGGGAAGTTATTTGATGATTTCCCATCTTAAAAAAATAAAATAAAACTCACCCGATTGACTCTATTTGGTAGTGCGATTCTCTAAAATGTAAACACGAAGACGAGTCTCACTAAAGCGATCGCGCTCACTTCGATAACGAGCCCACTTGAGCTTGGTGTGTTTTCGCTTGCCGTGGTGACGTCGCCGGCGTGATCGTGTTTAACAGAATACCTTTTTGTAATCTCACTGCGGGTTCAGCTTTCGAATTACGAAGTGAGGCTTAGAGAATCGCACTGCAGGATCTTCTCCAGTTCATTCCTGAACACCCTGATGGGTCTACCATCACACCTGTATTCCCATAAGGGTTAAGCAGAGCTGTACCCAATGCACACCCAACTATTCACTTCCACTCACCCGACTATCCCTATCCAGGATCTTCTCCAGTTCATCCTTGAACACCCTGATGATGAGGTTGAGGTCCCTGAGGAAGTGCTTCTCATCAGTGAGCAGGTCTCGCACCAGCTCCGCATAGGAGAGGGAGCCGCGGCGGCCGCGACGCTCGGTGGCCGCCGCCGCCGCTTCCGCTGTCGCCAGCTCAGACTCTTGGTAGAACATGTCCATTAGGACCTGGAATGGAAAGGTTCATCATAATTATTGAATTACTATACAAGATGTAGTTTTGAGAAGAGCTCGTAGCTAAATAATTACAGCCGCATAGACCGATCTTCCGGGTTAAGCCACGCTTGCCGAGGTTGGTCTGTGGATGGGTGACCATTTACCACAGCGAGTTTCCTCCGTGCCTCGGAAAGCACGTAAAACCGTAGGTCCCGGCTGTCATTTGTAGATCTTTGACAGTCGTTACGGATAGTCAGAAGCCAAGAAGTCTGACAACCACTCTAACCAAGGGGTATCGTGTTGTCCAGTAACTGTGTTGTGGAGGTCAGATAGGCAGTCGCTCCATGTAAAACGCTGGTATTCAGCTGCATCCGGTTCGACTAGAAAGCCGACCCCAACATAGTTGGGAAAAGGTTAACCAGATGATGATACAAGATGTAGTTTTGCTTAAGTCAAATTCAAGGAGTTAACTATGCTCGTGATTCTTAACACGAATCGATAATAAAATATATTGGTTTTGAAATTTATATTTTTCGACGCGATTTTAGAATTCGAACTAGCCATCTTGCCAGAGTGTTTAGGCGCTATGCACACATTGATATAGTCCTATCTATAATTATAAAGTTCCTCATGAATCTGGCTGTCATATATAATATACAAAAAGAACTTTTATCCGGCTATTTATAGCTCCAGCGATTAGCGCGTTTTAACAATCAATCAAACAAAAATAATCTTCAACATTATTTTATTAGTATAGAAGTCGCAAGTTTTCTCACGATATTTTCCTTCGCTGATGTCAGAGATATCCTAAAACCTGGAGGAGTCCTATACTCATCAATTGGTCATACAAATATTTGTTCCGGTCGGAAATCGGACCCGCGACACGCAGCGCAGCAGTCGATCGTTCGGCCACTGCACCAACCGTGTTGCATATATCGGATATCGGATCAGATATCGGAGCTTTTCTATAATAATATCCAAAATATCACCAACCTTATCAGCACACATAGCAGTCTTAATATCCCGACACGTGATAGTATCGTAGCCCGACTTCTGAGAGATCTTCTTCACGTAGTTGCCGGCCAGCCGCAGTATATCACTGCTCATGTACTCCAGCACCGCCGTGATGAATTGGGAGACAGATATGTCGATTTTATAGAGTAGAACCTCCTGTGGAAGACAGCCAAGTTAGGTTAGAAACTGTTGACGTTAGGTAAAATAAAAATCGGTGATATATACCATCACGCCTGTATTCCCCGAAGGGCTAGGCAGAGGTGCACCAACGTACACCCACAGTTCGCCGATATATTTAGGTCCCATGTAATAGGGGGAGAGCCTTTTGCCATTAACCGGGCACAAATCCAAACTCCGAGCAGCTACTGAGAATTTCATAGAAAAACCCAATAACACTTTTGCTCGACCTGGGAATCGAACCCGGGACCCCTTGCACAGCAGTCGCACTTGCGACCACGAGACCAACGGGGCGGGGGGGGATGATGAGGATGAAATACGCACAGAAGAGAAGAAGTAGTAATAAGTTCAATGACTATACCTTCTGCAGCAAATGATGCAGCTTATCACAGGGTATCATAGGCTTGCGCTTCTTGAGGGTCACCAGGTTCGTCGCCTCCGTGATCGCCCACTTGTCTAGTGGCGTCGGGAACGTCCGGGCAACGCGCTCCTCCACATCCTGGTGACAAAAATATGTTTTACTAGCTTCTACACGCGACTTCGTCCGCATCAAAATTGTATATATAATCTTTAGGGGACCGTTCATTTTTTCGGGATAAAAATAATCCTATGTGTCCCACACTGCAATCTATCGCTGTGCCAAATCCAGATCCAGATCCGCCCAGCCATTTGAGCGTGAAGAAGAGACAAACATACAAACTTTCGCCTTTATAATGTAATTCTCCAGACCGATTCCGACCACGGTGGCTAATATTAATGCAGACTAATCAAGTATAAAGACAGGTGCATTCCCTCTTCTCTAACTCTCATAATCCGATGGGACGGCAATCCGACACGACCAGAGTGAGATCAGGCGCAGGACCAACGGCTTTACGTGCTTTCCGAAGCACGGGGGTGTCATATCACCAACTCTGGGTTATCACTGAGAAATTCCTGATGGAGAAACCCAATAAAATTTTTTGCCCGACCTGAGAATCGAACCCAGGACCTCGCGCTCAGCAGTCGCGCTTGCGAACACGAGACCAATGAGGCAGCTCAGTTTGCAGTTCAATTAGATTGTAATGGTAGATTAGCCTAGAAAGGGCCGACGCCCATTGGCGACACGGCATAGCAAGGTATTTTGTGGCCACAAATAAAAATGTAACTTAACAGTATAGCAATAAAGTCGAAATTTCAATGTTAACGATCGTACGGCAGTTTTTGTACTTTGACCGTTGGCGTTGGGATTGATATTTCAACTTTACCATCCCGCCCGTGTTCGCCGAAGGGTTAGGCAGAGGTGTACCAATATACACCCACAGTTCGCCGGTATGTTTAGGTCCCATGTAATAGGAGGCGAGCCTATTGCCAATACACTATTCAACGCAACACGTATTTCAACTTTATTTCCATAGTTCTACGTTATAGCCTGAGAATGATAGCGGATAGAATGGACTCGGCGGTCATGCGTCGTTTCATTAACCTGCATGTGACAGGTGTAGGTTGATGAAGAATCATGTAAAGTTTATTTCTGTTATTATTACTAACATAGTTTATAAGTTTGGTGTTACTAATTTTCTATGGGCTGTAGTTGTCTGAAAATAAACAGTTTTTATTTTATTATTTATTTATAGCACAGATTACAGTTATAGTTTTATTTGTCGCAAAAAAAATTGTGGCCGATTAAAAGTTTCACGACACGTTTAAAGCAGTGGCTAAGCGGTTGGCTGCTGTGTGGCGCGGGTTCGATTCCCGCACGGAACAAATATTTGTAAGCATACAGGTATTTGTTCTGGCTGTTTATGTATATCAATTCGCTTCCACGATACAGAAGAAATTCCTAGTGTGGGGTTACTTTTTTATTATCTTCTTTTCTTTTTTCCAGGTGAGTTGTGGTCAAACTCAAGCCTATAAGCCAGGGCTTACCAAACTGGGCGCCGTAGAAACTACATAATCCTCTGAACATCAAAAAAATCAGCAAAAATAAAAAGCTACGCAAAAATTTATACTAAAATTATTGATCAACATTATATTCAAGTTCATGCTATTATAGAAGGGAACGGAAGGCGTGTTGTTGGTTGTTTTTAGTCAGGAATCTAGACCCAAGGGCGCCGTGACAAATTTCTAAACTTGTAAGTGCAGCTAACTGATAATGCAGCCTAAAGTGGAACACACTTGCCTAAGATGAACCGGTTCACTCGACTTTTTTTAAAGGAGAGTAAATGAAGTATGTATTACCTGTACAGTAAGCGGCGAGGGCACGGCGCATAGTAGTGCGAGGAGACGGAGACACAGCGACTCCACATACTGCAGGGCGCTCTCTTCAGCCGTGAGCGTCGGGTGTTCGTGGTCCAGCACCTGAAAGCCATAATACATGAGGTTACTGACCTTTACAATACTCGTAGCATCCCTTGCTGAGCCATGGGCTAATCAGTAGGCTTTTTGAATCGATACATCAATATTTTCAACCGATATATATGACGTGAGGTTGCGGGTTCGAAACCGGACAAATACCAATGTGACTTTTTCAATTTATAATAATTATATGTACTTGTTCAAACCGATACCAAACAGCAGCACAACGCATCGGCTAATTACCTACCTATACATATATCTTTATACAGTCCACTTAGTTTAACGCTACACATGTAAAAAAAACAGTATTAAATGCTTCATGCTGAGCGTCAGCCGTTTCGCGTGGTTGTGGCGCATTTTTACACGAATAATTATATTCTTATTTTTATTTTATTTTTTATTTAAGCTTTTGTTTTTGTATTTAAATAGGTTAAGTAAGTTTATGTTATTTGCGTCACATTCTCATGCGAATAAATGGTTTTTCTTTCTTTCTTTCTTTCTAAATCAAATTTAAATAAAAGACTCCACACGTCTCCTTATTCGTAAAACAACCCACAAGCAAAAATACACCTTATCGCCCTGAACAGTACTTTCTAATTTTATCTTAGACATCATTGACGTCGGCGAAGGAAAACGTCGTGAGGAAACCTGGACTGCAGTGTGATTCTCTAAACCTCACTTCGTAATTCAAAATCTGAATCCGCAGTGAGATTACAAAATGGTATTCTGTTAAACACGATCACGCTGGTGACGTCACCACGGCGAACGAATACTAAACCAATGACAAGTTGGTTCGTTATCGAAGTGAGCGCGATCACTTTAGTGAGACTCGTTTTCGAGTTTGCATTTTAGAGAATCGCACTACAGGTGTGTAATTTATATAAGTCTGAAATCACCGATCCGGCTTGAGCAAGCATGGTGATCAATGCTCGTGCCTTCTCTGTATAAGAAGAAGCCGTCGCCCTACAGTGGGACAGTAATAGGCTAGTGTTATTAATTACTAGTGAACTGCCCGCGATTTCGTCTGCGTGGCCTATTTCACCCGCCATAAGGTACGTTTTTGGTTAATGCTCCGCTCCCGTTGGTCGTAGCGTAATGTTATATAGCCTATGTTATTCAGGAATAATGTAGCTATGTATTTGTGAAAAAATGGTTAAAATCGGTCCTGCCGTTTCGGGGCCTATACGTTACAAACAAACAAACAAATTCATAACCGGTTCAGAACCTTTTTATTACAAATCAACGAAAACTAACAACTACATAATGCTAAAGATAATTGAGTAAGATGACCACACATTTTAATGATGTAACTTTCAGAATTTTCTGCCTTTTTTTGTATTAATTTGCTTTTTATTAAAACACCATTGCCACAAATGTGTTGTTGGTAGGACTTCATTTTATTTAGTGTCTTATCACACTAGCGGTTTGCGAGCGGCTGCGAGGCGGGGCGGGTGCGTCGCGAACACGCCGCGGCTACACAGCGAACATGTTGCGGTCGCGTGGCAAATTCGCAACGTTTTTAGTCGCGTATTTGTAGCAAATTAACGTCTTACAAAATGGCGGCGTCCACACTGATATTCTCGGCGATCTCGTTGCGCATCCACAATGAATTCCCTGCGCATGCGACGCGTGTTCGTTGCGAGCCCGCTCCGCTTTGAAAACGCTCGCATTCCGCTTGTGTGATGATAAGGTCCTTAATGTGTACAGCCACATAAACTAAGTAAATCTAAGTCGACAATAGGATTTTCAGTCACATTTTCATGTGCATATGGTTGTAAATCCAATGTATGGTAGCTGTGTTAATGAAAATATTCGATTTGTGTTTTTATTACATAGGTATGCCAGCCTCTCGTCAAAACGAATATAACTGTGTACCAAATATGTATGTGTGTGATAATTTAATAAATTATTTATTTTGTAAATAGATTAAAAAATATATAATTTTTAAGGCATTGCTAATAATAACAGCATGGTATTCAGGTTTGGGCTTTAAATTGTATATGTTACAATCATTTCTATATGTATAAAAAGGTGACAGCTTGCAGTTTTCTTAAAAAACATTTAAAAGTAGAAATAACTACAGAAAACCAAACATCAAGGGGATTGTAAAAAAACAGTATAATTGAACTGGTGTTTTTTTTATTTATGACTAGCGCACTGCCCGTGACTTTGTTTGAATTGAATAATGAATCCTACTACTATTATAAAGGCGAAAGTTTGTAAGTATGGATGTATGGATGTTTGTTACTCTTTCACGCTTAAACGGCTGAATGGATCTGGATGAAATTTGGCACAAAGATAGATTATAGTCTGGAATAACACATAGGTTACTTTTTATCCCGGGAAAATGTACGGTACCCGTAGGATAACACATCAACTGTGACGCGGACGAAGTCGCGGGCAGAAGCTAGTATAATATAGTCAGAAATAGTCAATCCCCCTCAAGCAATCACTGCTCATGCCTTCTCTGTACAAAGAGAGGTCCCGTAGTGTGACGCTAATGGGCTAGTATAGGGCTGCCATCCGTCCGGGTTTCCCCGGATTTGTCCTAGTTTAGAGGGCGTCCGGGGGACGTCCGGGAGGGGTTGTCAAAAAATGTCCTTTTACTTTTAGTGTTAGGCGAATCCCGATTAATTGAAAGATAAGCGATAAATAAAATAATAAACCTGGGATGTCCGGGAAAAGAACTAAATGTCACCCAAAAGTCCAGGGTTTTAAAGTTTTTGCCCGGCGTCGGCGTTTAGGTGATGGCAACCCTAGGCTAGTATAATTATTTTCTATTATTTACCTAGTTCATTATCAATTTTAGAAAATGCTTGACCATTCTTCTGGTCTTTGTAAGCTGAATATAATCTTAAAATAAGAGACTGGTAACAGGATCAATAATGAACTTAAACACAACAAAAATAAAGTTGAAAATTGCATGCAAGATAATAAATTGTGTGCAAAATTATATTTTACACAGAATTTAGAACTTTCTGATGTATTTATAGTAGATAAGTGTTAGGAAACAATAATCAGCTGTTCAACCATAATGTATGGAATAGCAGATTTTTTTTTCTTGATTTTATGGTAGGTCCTATTTATTTTAATGAGATGGTTTTGCTCTTGACCCTTGTCTAGGTTAGAGGTGATGGAGACAAAGTTGTTTAGATTACCCAGAAAAAGCCTGTTCATTCTAACTTTGAAGAAATCCTTTAATAAAAGTTGATCATAATGATGAATACAAAATACCAATTTTCAAGTTTTTAGGCAATTGTCACCCTGTATAATTTCATAATTATTATCATACTATCATCACTCCAAATTAAAAAGAATGACATTGCAATGATGACTAATGTGAGAATTATTTTATATGGTGCAATATTTTAATTTTGATAAAATTTTGGATAACAAAATCTAGGTCAAATTGTAAATTTTGTAATTATATATTTTTAGTTGTAAATTAAGTAAATATTCAATCTGTAAATACAGGAAAAGCAAGTAAAATAAACTGTTTACAGTCTACATTTTTAATGTTTACATAAAAAAAAATGCAATATAATTTCTGCATAAAGGTTTTAAACTAACCAAAACTTTTTTCTGTCACTTTCAGTATTTTATTTCTGTCTTTGACAATTGTTATTTTTTTTACTGAAATGTTATCAGCATGTTGTAATGTAAATAAAATACTATTTAAAGCGATGCCGCGGCATTAAACGAGGCTACTACGACAATTAGATCATTACTATCACAACTATTGATGATTGCACTTGATATGTTATCAGAAACCTTGACAATAGCCACTAAATATGATTAGACGAGAACGCAAGTATACAAACATCTGGCCTACACACGCTCTTAAAAAACCTCAGCAAACTAATCCCTTGGACATTTTAGCAATCTAGTACACTATTTACCCACGTCAATTTAGAATTCCATCAATATTTCGCAAACAAAAAGACGTGAGAGCGAAGTTTGAACGTTTGTAGTGCTTACCTTTCGAAGCGGAGCTATAAACACACCGCGCCACTTTTCCACGTTCTCAGGGTCCTGGAAGTCGTACCCTCGCGTCTCTTCCACCGTCGGTAACATTTTACCAATATAAGCCGCGCCGAAATCATGTAAACACTGTTTGTTATCGCACTGACAAAATACACAGCACCATTTCTGGTTTCACTTGCACTTAGCACCTTCCTCACTTGTTAAAAAAGCGCAAAACACGCGTAAACAAGTAAAATTGTTGCGTTTTCAAAGTTTTGTTGTAAAATGTTGATTTGTTAAATTGAATTAATTGAAAAATATATTCTTTGATTCATTTGGTCGGCATAACGACGCCATTTTCAATTTATTTATCATTGGTCTGTTCTCGTTGTTCGATTCGCGACGTCATCCAGAGACAATTTGTTCCGATTCATACCCCATACAAAATTCCCCTTAGCATTGCGTTGCACGCATGGCATGAATTAGCATGGTAATGTTACAAAAAATAATCTCGTAAATGGTTTTACCAACAAATTGTTTGAACGGAAAATGGAAATTTGATAGTACTGGGAGCTGTAACAAGACAACCTATGAAATAAAAAATACTTTCGCGTCGAGTTTAGATCGGTTATAGCGCCAAGTTATACATAATGATAGTTATAAAAAAAAAATGTGTAGTAATGTCAATAACGCTTTCTCATGTCATCTACTTCAAATTCTGCATACTATATTAGGTAAGTTCTTCTAAAGTTGATAATTATACACAATACGAATCGGACATCATTTTCAAGCAAAAAGTTATATTATTCAGTTTTCATTGCATTTTTTTTTTTATTAAAGTTTATTTTACTATATTCTGTGGTAAGTTGGAGTTGTCATGAAAGCGAAATCTCAAAAGATCATTCTGTATCTAATCTGTGGTTCACAAGATTTTGACGTTGCCAAAAAGTTTGACGCTTCCGTCAAGATAACCCGCGAAATTTAAAATTTCTTACGTTATTTCGCAAATTGCAGCAGTTTTTACTAAAAATTACAAATAAAGTTGAAAATGTGTGAAAGATAAAATTGCGCACCCTATCTTTTTGTTCATTAATGAAAATGACTTCAGCTTATTATTTGCTCTGACCCTATTCAGTTATAGGTAGCGTATCATAGAGTACATTATATTGGCGTATTCATCTGACATAATTTTTGATAGTACAGTTATGTCAACTGTCATACGTCAAACGTGTTGAAAATTACTTGCAAGACACAAAAACCCACGGCATTTGTTTTCTTGTACAGTATTTTTAACTCTATCTCTTTTCTTTTTAGTTCATTATCGATTAACAAAATGAAAACTGCTAGGGTATTAAATTAATGTTCTATAAGCGTTAACTGCATGTCTGTCTGAATGACGTGCACAATTTTTGCTAACTTGGGTATCGAATCCAAGATTATTGTTCAGCAATCGCTTGCTAGAGCAAAGACGCAATTTATTTAAAATATTATTAAAAAAAAATTGTTTGTGAATCTATTTTTATAATCTTCCCTTCTTTACCGTGTGGGCAGTAAGGTCTAACGACCCCACACACCCTAGTGTCAAAGATTCTAAATCGCAACAAGGGCCTCTGACATGGTTACCGATGTCAGTGATGTCTAAAATAAAATTAGAAAGTACATATGAATTAGAAAAAGTGACATTGGTACTTGCCCGTGCCCGGTTGCGAACCGACAACCTCGTGCATGAGAGGTAGGCACTTTAACCGCTGGGCCATCACGACATTCAAATACAACTCAACATTGTGCTAAAACTCAAATTCCTATGGTACACAAATTTTGAGAAAAAGCCCTTCTGTGACAAACAGAATTCAAAGTACAGACGCCAGCATATCAAGCTACCCGAAACTGACAAATTTTCGCAATCAACTTCGAAACATATGCTTTTTTTTTTATAAATGGGATATCATCAAATAACTTCCCCCGCCTTGGGAGGGACGGGAGGGAGTGTCAGACTTTTACTGACTAAAACCCATGTATGTTCCTTTATGTGCCCTTTGCGTTCCGGGGGCGAAGTATCTCTTTCGAACAACCCGCAGCCCCGGCAGGCATCGGCCCTTAGTGGCCCCATCCAAGTTTGCTGACATCTCTTTGAGGTGCGCGTGGAACACGAACGCGCCGTCGACACGGTCTGTCGTTAGTAAACGTACGACGGTGAGCTACCCATTGCTCACCGCCCACAGACCCGCGTCTACGGTGGCCGGGAGTCGTCTCGTGGCTCCCGACGCCTCGAGCGTCTCCCGCGGCGGCTGCTGGGACGCGGGACTCTTCTTTCCCTCTCCCGTCCCGGCCGCCTTGAACCATATGCTACAGCGGTAAAGTTGAAAATCTATTAAAGAAATTTTACAGATTGTAGTAGCTTGAAGTCTGGCTTCCGTACTACTACTACGATTTTTTCCTTTTGACGTAGCTACCCACGGAACCCTAAAAAAGATAAAAAAAAACATTTTTTTCTGTTAGTATTTTTTTTATTAAATAGAAAAGTATTAGTAAACCTTAATATTTTATAACAATATTTTTTTCGAGAGGTACATCTCCTCATAATATAATAAATTCATAAGTGTTTTAACATAATATAGTATTATACAAAATACAAAAGCGTATAAATGTATGTAAAAATAAATTTAAGATCAAAATACAGACCAAGTCTGAAATCTTACTACTATGATAAATGCAAAAGTTTATATTGAAGGATGTTTATTACTCATGCCAGAACGGCTGAACGGATCTAGATAAAAGGCACAAAGATTGATTATAGTCTAGACTTCTAGAATATCACATAGGATACTTTTTATCCCGGAAAAATGTACGGTGCCCATGGGATAATATATTAACTTTGACACGGATGAAGTCGAGAGCACAAGCTAGTATTATACAAAATACAAAAACTAAAATAAATGTACGGTCAACAAAAGAGATACCTAAGTAACCAGACCGTCAAATATAGTTAACCGTTTAACCGCTTGGCAAAATATCAGTCGCCGTGCCCCTAGCGCGCGGCTACAAATTTGACAAAATAATACCTTTGCAGGCAGGCAGTTAATAGGACAAAAATAGATCGAAAAATCATGCGTGTTCTCTGTCGCAGAAATACGACACGAGCGGTAGGGGCACGGAAATATGTGTCGCATAAATGTGACACAAGCGGTTAAAAGGTTAAAGTTTTCTTTAAAACCGGTGGTCATTTTTAAATAAACTTTAATCCATTTAATAAACTCTTTATTTTCTGTTTATAAAAATAAAACTCATTATAAAACTCCCATCCCACCCTGGTTACTTATCTCTTTTGCTGACTGTACGTAATAATAAGTTTTAAATCGTGATATACACCAATTATTATTAAAAAAAAATATGAAAAAAAAAAATATTTTCCATATATTTAAAACACTTAAAAAAACATACATGGTAAAATATAAGCCATTTGCCCAGCAGTGGGACAATACAGGTTGAAAATTAAGCACCCAATAATACTTCTTATAATATAAAGCCTTTTAAGCTGATTGTACTGTAGGTACTTATAGTACCTAAATACACGGTTACTTTTACATCGTTCTGGAGCCGAGACACAGGAACTCCAGTCGAATAACAGTTTGGAGGGATGAGAAACAGGGTATAAAGTCTCTCATCCTCCGTTGAAAAGGGGAGGATCCTCCGAGCAGACGGGTGTTGTGTCTGGTGGACTACTGCCCGACGGTTGTTGTCGTGATTTCGTAATTATGCTAATGTCGCGGAGAACTTTGATAGCGCGATCTAGGCAACATCAGTTTTGCCGTAGTAGTTCGCATGCTGAGCGATAGATGTCGCTACAACAGTTACTATTCACAATGTTAATGTAGAGCTTCTGTCTGATCGATGAATGGATTTTTCAAAGGCTACCGTTCGCATGTGTAGCCGAGCGTCGATAAGGTTTACACACACATATGCATTGATAGCAAGGAAGTGCTACTTCGACTTCTCACAATTTAACAAATAGATAATTTAGAAAACGATAATTTTAAATTTTCATGTTTTTGTTTTTTTGTTTTTTAAATAATAGTGCCAATAGTTTCTGTTACTATGATAGAGCACATTATATGCGTCGAGTGCAAGAAAGTGTTACTTTGAGTTCCCACAATTTCACGAAAAGAAAACGATAATTTAAAATTTTCATGTTTTTGTTTTTTAAATAATAGTGCCAATAGTTTCTGTTACTATAATAGAGCACATTATATGCGTCGAGTGCAAGAAAGTGTTACTTCGAGTTCCCACAATTTCACAAAAAGAATGCCCACTAGAATCTTGTAGACCCTTATTTAAAGAGCATAAATTATTAACTTTAGCATGCTTATACATTTTAGATATGGGGTTATTTGTAAAAAAACATCCTAATTTATTTCAGTAAAGCCAATAGTGAAAATATTTACAAAAATGGTAAACAGTCTAGGGATCCAACCAAATTGGCAATACCTAGGTGTAAAACAACATTTTGTCAAAAAAACACTAGTCGGATGGCAATAATGATATTCAATAAGATTCCTAAGGAAATAAGAAAGTTGTCAACAAATTTATTTCATAAGAACTTGAAAACATGGCTTATTGAAAATTGTTTTTATTCTGTTAGCGAATTTATAAATTATAATAAGAAGTTTGCACATGAAGAATTTATAATTTAAATAATATTAACATTTATTTCATTACTTGTATAATTCATAGATTTTTTATTTCTTTAATTGTTAAATTGTTTAATTGTTAATTTTCACTTTGCAATTTTTTTATATGTAATAATTGTAAAACATTTTTTATGTGTAATTAAAAATGCCAATTTAAAATAAAAAAAAATAAAAAAAAAATAAAAAACGATAATTTAAAATTTTCTTGTTTTTTTTTTTTTGTTGAAAATAATAGTGCCAATAGTTTCTGTTACTATGATAGAGCACATTATATGCGTCGACTGCAAGAAAGTGTTACTTCGAGTTCCCACAATTTCACAAAAGAAAACGATAATTTAAAATGTTCTTGTTTTTTTTTTATTTTGAAAATAATAGTGCCAATAGTTTCTGTTACTATGATAGAGCTTATGGCATTCGGTTCCAGAACGATGTAAAAGAAAGCGTGTATAATGGTTTTCGGTAACTTTAAGTTTGACTAAATGCAGTTTTTATTACATCAATGTAAATTAAAAGCAAAATTCCTCCATTATTATGCTTATACAAATAATTATTATTAGCCGCACATTAACTGTAAAAATCTTCCTAAGTGAAGTAAGTTTGAGTTGACCTTTTTTTGGTGCACGGTGTAAATCCTCGTCGACTTCTTCCGTCGTGGGGGTGACGGACGGGTATTGTCGGACTCTTACCGGCTAAAACCACCGCGGTGTTCCACCTCTGTCCATGGCCGGGGGTGCGGGATTCGTATAAGCATTCATCGCTCTCCTGACGATTTTGAGGTGACCTGTCTATGCCTAGCGTTAGTAGGATGACTCTTACTAGGTACTTTAATTGTTTTATATTCACTTTCATTGTTTTCACATATAGAAGCAACATGAATTTTGTAACAAAGATTTTGTAAAACCAAATTGAAGGAAAAGAGTGTCCATGGAGTTTCTTGCTCGTTCTTCTCCATAGAGATCTACGCTTTGGAACGAGCAACTAGCTTCAACTTTAAACTGTACCTTCTTGACACTTCAAAAGTGCCTGTAAATAGTCAAATTGAAATAAATGCTTTGAGTTTATAATTGCGAAACTCAAGTGGCAATGGGCAGAGCACATAGCTCGTAGAGCGGACGGCTGTTGGGGTCGTAAGGCTCTCGAGTGGCGACCACGCACCGGAAGGCGCAGTGTGGGAAGACCCCCACGAGGTGGACCGACGAGCTGGTGAAGGTCGCGGGAAACCGCTGGCTGCGGACAGCGCAGGACCGGGCATTGTGGCTGTCTTTAGAGGAGGCCTATGTCCAGCTGTGGACGTCGATCGGCTGAAATGATGATCTTATTCTTTATCGTGTGGGCAGTAAGGTCTAACGACCCCACACACCCTAGTGTCAGAGTTTCTAAACCGCCTCGAGGGCCTCTGACATGGTTACCGATGTCAGTGATGTCCAAGATAAACTAGATATGATGATTTTATGTGGGATGACACCGAGAGAGATTTTTACAGAATGGACGGCTGTTCTTATATCTAAATGACGTGCCAAAAGCCGTGTGATGATGAGCGCCATTTTGTGATGGCAATACTTAATACTATTGTGACCAATTGTGATCATTACTATGACTGGTTTGTTCAACATGGGTGTAGCCAAGATTTTATATCATTGGGGGTTTAAGAAAATAAAGCAACAAAAAGTGCATGAAATAAAAACAAGAACTCGATTTTATAATTCATATAAAAACAAACTGTATTTAAAAATATTTTTTTTTTAACTTTTATATTGCATTGTCATGCTAAATGCTCATGTATGCAAAATTTCAGCTCAATCGAACGCCGGGAAGTGGGTCAAATTTAACTTGTAAGATTTGAGCCACAAGTACCGGGACATGTGAAAGTAAATAAGTGGGGGGGAGGGTTGTAACCTAGCTTCCTCTGTCTACGCCCATGCTGTACAAAATATAATTTTAATTTCATTAAATGAAAACCAGGACAGGAATTATTCAATCCAAAATTTTTATCACACGTTTGTTTCCAGACAGCCTATTACTTTACTGGCCATATTTCAGGAAAACAAGAAACTCATGAATATGAGAATATGACCAAATTTTATATGACATGAAATATGTATCCAGAATATAAATATATCCATATATATAAATATATTTATCCAGATATGTAAAAAAGATGAATAAACAAAAAAAAAGCAAATTGAAGAGTGTCCATGGAGTTTCTTGCTCGTTCTTCTCCATAGAGACCTACGTTTTGGAACGAGTAACTAGCTTCAACTTTCTGTGTAACTTCTTGACTATTCAAAAGTGACTGTATATGGTCTAATTGAAATAAATGCTTTGACTTTGGATTTTGACTTTGGACTTTGACTTTCGATTTTGACTTTGACTTGTCCATACAATGTGATCGTGTTGTAGTGCCTTTTATGAAGGGAACAATTGTTTTTTTTTTTGTTCATATTCCATTAATATAGATACTTTTCCCCCTGAAATATGGTCAGTAAATAAAGGCCAGCCCGTATTTATGAGATAATATTATAATACAAAAAAGTACTAAAAATATCTTCCGTTATACCTAAGTCCTATATTTTATTTCCACCAATGTCCAAAATCTACTTATACTATAAACTATTTTATTTATTGCTACAAATGCTATTATGTCATATATTGCTTACTTATTATTTTCATATTAATAATATCACTATAAGCTATTTTAAAAAAGTTTTCAGAAAACTTGACTCTTGTACAGAGGCATATCAACCTACCCTAATCTTTAAAATTTCTTTGATAGTTTTATTAACTTTATTACAGAGAAATAAGGTTAATTTTCAATTGGGAAAATTTGACAGTTTGCCATAGTTTGATTTGGTGGCTGTACATAAATGAACTCCAAAGTACATAAAAATAGAATTGAAATTTGCGTACATACGTGTAAGACAAATAAAAATAAAGTTACCCCACACGTAATCGTATTTCGAGTTTTCATATTACGCATTATAATATTATTAGACGCGTTAAACACAAAAAAAACTTTTGTTAAAATTGATAAATGCATCAATTCGAGAACAAAGTTTCCACAATCGACATGACATTAGCACGGTCATGGTAATATAATAATACAGTAGTGTAACTCGGCCGCATGACAGAAATAAATGCCTACAGCCGCGCGGTACGTAAACATGCGTTAGGGGCTGCCCGTCTCCAGTATTTGAATGTGTCTGCACCGCGCGCGCACCCCAGGATCGAGGCGCGTAGGTATAGCTCGCGTTTCGTCCGTTTGTATGAAGTTGGAGTACTGTATTATAATATTACCGTGACATTAGCCTAGCTTGAAAGACGTCACAGCTTGCTATTGCCATATAAAATCAGTGGCATTGACAGCTTATGAAAACTATGTCAATGGATCAGTGGCTTCTACTACCCAATATTTTGTATCCTTTTTTTTTCGATGTGGGTAAGCTCTTGACTTCAGTCTAGGTCAGAGGAGACAGAGGCAAAGTCTAGATGGAGTGAGCTTACCCAGAAGAAGCCTGTTCACTCTAATTTCGAAGAGATTAGGGTTGAATGCGTTCGGAAATACAGACGCAGGTAGAGTTCCATTCCTTTGGAGTGCGCATTATGAAAGATGATTGACTTTTTAGAAGATCCTCCGAGCAGACGGGCATTGTGTCTGGTGGGCTACTGCCCGACGGTTGTTGTCGGGATTTTATATATATGCTAATGTCGCGGAGAACTTTGATAGCGCGATCTAAGCAACGTCAGTTTTTGCCGTAGTAGTTCGAATGCTGAGCGATAGATGTCGCTACAACTTGATTGATTGATTGATTGTATCTAGAAAGTATTCAAGCTACTCCTAAGTCTGTTCGCGACATAATCGTCGACGGTTAGCAACATGTTGAAGCTTAGGAACATGGCTGCCGCTGACACGAGGTGCCAAGCGTCATGGCTGTCGTATAGCTGTAGGATATTACACTCTGCGTTGAGACGTCGGGATTGGGCGGGCGTTTCCTGGAAGAAGACATTTTATAATTAGCAGAAACCAGGGTTACGTTTTTGGGGGTTGCGCCGCTCCTGTGTGTCTTAGCGTGATGATATATAGCCTATATATTCTTTATGAATCTGGCTATCATATACGAAAAGATTTTTTTTATTTCGATTGATAGTTTTCGAGATAAGCGGGTTTAATCAAACACACAAGCAAACAAACAAATTCTTCAGGTTTAGTAAATTAGTATAGAATAGCAGTATCAAACGTTTTTTTTGGAATCTCTGCTTTATGTAGCCTGTTTATCAAGGAAGGATATAGGCTATATAACATCACGCTACGACCCACGGGAGCGGAGCAGTAACCAAAGACTTTACTTAACGCGGGTGAAATAAGTTACGCGGAGGAAGTCGCGGGCAGTTCGCTATCCGTACTAATATTATAAATGCGAAAGTAACTCTGTCTGTCTGTCTGTGTCTTCTTCACGCCTAAACCACTGAACCGATTTCAATGAAATTTAGTACAGATATAGTCTGGGACCCGAGAAAGGACATAGGATAGTTTTCATCCCGGAAATCCCCCGGGAACGGGAACTATTAATCCACGCGGACAAAGTCGCGGGCAAAAGCTATTTTTTATAAAAATGGCACGTTCCAATTTTTGACAGTCTCGCCGACGAAGAAATCTGTCTAAAATCGGCCGGATAATCGGTCCGATTATTTATCGGTCGTATGCGGAAATGCTTATCCGATTCCTAATGACAATGATTACAAGACGGACTGCTACTCACCGACCACATAGTCCTAGCATCCAGGAACAGCTTCAACGCGAAGATCCAGGAGATGAAAGCCAGGCCGAAGTAGAACTGTGTGTAGCTGGGGATCCTCTCGCGGTGCACGAACTTCATGCACATGTAGAACATGGTGTACAGGATCGCGTTACCCATGAGGATGGCCAGCAGCTTGCTCGCGAAGTCTGAGTCGTGGATTGAGGCGCTGCGGATGTAAAGGATTTTAAGATCCGCGTCCGCGGATGTGAGCTTTCAAAAATCCGTGTTCACGGATGTAAATAGGATCCTCCATCCATCCGATCCGATGTTGCGGATGCGGATTTTTGTAGGGTCACATCCGCGGATGCGGATCTTAAGGTCTTTTATAAGAAACTATATGAGTCTTGTACTTGTCGCTGTCCTGTGTTATATTTGAATCCGCATGAACATCCGCATTGATAATTGCGAATGCGGATGTGAATGCAGATGTTCAAATTGATGCGGAAACTGTAATCTTAGAATATCACTGACGTTGATGAAGTGAGAAAAAGCTGTCAATATGAAATTACAAACAGACACTTCATATTTTATATATACCATCACGCCTGTATGCCCCGAAGCGTTAGGCAGAGGTGTAACAATGTACACCCACAGGTCATATTTAGGTCCCATGTAATAGGGGGCGAGCCTATTGCCATTAACCGGGCACAAATCCAAACTCCGAGCTGCTACTGAGAATTTCATAGAAAAACCCAATAACACTTTTTGCTCGACCTGGGAATCGAACCCAGGACCTCTAGCGTAGCAGTCGTGCTAAGAACCACTAGGCTAACGAGGCAGTTCATATTTTATTTTATTTATATGTAAATTAAATACATCGGTTTTCAAGAAACCTTCAACAAGCGATCCTGGTCACATATTTCTAGTGTTAACTATACCTGTATATAGCAAAGGTCCAGTTGCCTAAGTTAGCGACTAAGACGAATATGGCGCGCGCGCGGTGTGCCGGCGGGAGTACGGCGCGCCAGCTGTCCGCCCGCACCGCACTCACACCACGGGTCACTGCTGACCATTCTGCGGACACAGGGAAATATATAAATTGTAGTATACACAGAATCGGCTAATGAATCCGGAATCCTAATGAATTACAGCAATTTGTAGGAAAAAATAAATTATTAAAAGTAAAAAAAAAGACTTTTTTTAAACAAGCTTTTATTTCGATTTATTCTCAAGCAAGTCTTTTTATTTGATATCCATATTTTAAAGGTCAGTTCACACCGAGATGCGACGCTGCCCACACCTTTTAAATTATCATAATGAAATAAAATTGTCACAATAAAATGCGTATCTTTTCGTGTAGTAAATAAACTTATATTTTGAGTTGCTCTATTAAAAGGCTTAATAATGCATTAAACATAACTAGTCCACCATCTTGGGTGTTCCGCTATGTTGGATTTAGTATGACGTCACACAGCTAGCCATGGATTGTCATCCAAACTAAACGTGTATACAAAATTTCAGCTCAATCGACTTAAGATAAGTATGTGTTTCTTTTCATGTAGTAAATAAAGTTATATTTTCAGTAGCTCTATTTAAACGTGCGTGCAGCGTCGTGTCGCATTGCGTGTCGGTGTGAACTGACCGTTAGGCTTTTTAAAACACAGTTGCAATATTAATAATAGGAACTTACCTAAACTAAAGTTGCCGGCGTAGTATATCTTCAGCGTGAGTACGAGACACGCCAGTAAGTGTATAATTGTGAATATCGCTGAGAACGCCACGCTTGGGTACAGGATGCCGAACAGACCTGCCAGACAAAGGATGTGGGGTACAAATGGCACGGGTGTGGCATAAAAAATTTGAATTGTGGCATCAGTGGCACAGGTGTGGCACAAATGGCACAAGTGCGGCACAAATGGCACAAATATGGCATTAAAAAATACAAGTGTGTCACACAAATGACACAGGTGCGACATAAACGGCTCGGGTCTGGCATTAATGGCACTGATGTGGCATAAATTACACAAAAAAGTCATTGCAAAAATTATGTTGTTACACCACAAAAGCACTAACATGTATCTATGGAGGAATATCTAGACACAAGATGGCCGCCGGCGCTTCGACGCCTTGCATCTGAATATGAACCTTATTACAATAATTATGTAATACTCAAAAGGCAGCCAAACCAAGTTCTGACAAAAGTATTTTCTTCTAACACTAAGAACCATTGATGAAAAGTTGTAATTGAAATTAACATAATATCAGACTTTGTGTTACTAAATCTTGACACTTAATAGATAGATTTTGTTATAACTAAAACTTACCTAAAGTCATAATAAATGCCAGTATCAAGAATGTAGTGTGGGCTCTGGGGATGATGTCAGAATGTCTGTTCTGATACAACTTGATCATCACCAGCACCGCGATCACGTACATGAACGACGAGTCTGCAACCAGGACAACACAGCTTCATAATACATACCATCACGCCTGTATTCCCCGAAAGGTTAGGCTGAGGTGTACCAATTTACACCCACAGTTCGCCGGTATGTTTAGGTCCCATGTAATAGGGGGCGAGCCTGTTGCCATTAGCCGGGCACAAATCCTAACTCAAAGCTGCTACTGAGTCATAGAAAACCCAATAAAACTTTATCGACCTGAGAAGTTAGCTGCGAGTGAAGGTTTGTTCAAGTTGATAATAATTTAGGCGCCATTTAATTACTTTTATAACATAAATAATTAAAGTCAGGAGTTAGGAGCTATATATTTTTTTAGATTTAGAAAGAACTAATCTAATTTGTTAATACATACCAAATTGGAAGTTCATTTTATTGGGGCAGAGATGATAGCAAGCTGACAGGAGACCTTCCATCACCAGCCCCAGCCCCATGGAGTACAGCAGCCCGTAGTGCTGGGGTACGCCCATGTCCTGATGAAACAAGAGTTACAATTTCAATAATGGAGCTTCTTAGCGCGTCATACTTTCCGGGCAATGTCTGGCTGCGAAATAACGGGTATAAGACACGAAGTCGAAAGTTTTAAATTATCCCACGGTAACAAAAAACAGAATAAAAAAAAATCTCTCATGTGCAGATCAATGTTGACTATCAATCGTGGAAAACACGGCGGCACGGATGGCGCAGTGCGCGTTTGGCTCTTGCACTGCGTGTAGCCGACGGCCCACCTGATGTTAAGTGGTCACCGCTGCCTATAGACATCTGCAACACCAGAGCCATTGCAAATGCGGTGCCATCCCAGAGACAAAGTTGAAATGTGTCATGTGCCTGTACATCGGCACCCGTACCCTTCAAACCGGAACACAGCAACACTGCTTTGCGACAGAAATAAGTATGTTGGCTGTACTTCCCCGGTCGAGCTCCTTCACAAAGAGCTCTACTGCTACAACCAAACTTCACCCAAAGTGCAGTACGACTACTTGATTAAGTAGGAATCTATGGGGGAGGCCTATGTCCAGCAGTGGACGTCCTGCGGCTGATATGATGATGATGATGATGAAGTACAGTTCCCCTCACCTTTGGGATCGCCTTGCTCTTCCGCTGCCGATGCGCCACCTGCACCATGAACACCAGCCCCAGCACCACGTACCCCACGTTGGAGAACACGTGGTTGAAGTCTGACAGGAAGCCCAGTGGGTGGGCGCACAGGAAGTTGTAGTAGCACAGGTCGTGGTTACCTGTCTGGAAAATTATCTGGGGGGCACGTAAGGGGGGGTTAAGAGACACTTAATAAAGCTGAAAGTTACAAAACATACCATCACGCCTGTATTCCCCGAAGGGTAGAGATGTACCAATGTACACCCACAGTCCGCCTGTATGTTTTGGTCCCATGAAATGGGGGGCGAGCCTATTGCTATTAACTGGGCACAAATCCTAGCTCCGAGCTGCTACAGAGAAGTTCCTAGAAAAACCTGATAACACTTGGCTCGACCTGGGAATCAATCCCAAGACCTCTAGCGTAGCAGTCGCGCTTAGGACCTAAAACATGATTAAACATAATATGTATTAGCGAACTGTGGGTGTATATTGGTAATCCTAAGGGTTACCTAACCCTTCAGGGCATACGATGTTATAAATGTGTTTATTTTTATCATTTGTTGTAAGAGCGGCTATAGAAATATATGAGTTGGCAGACTCGTCAGACAATTAGTTTGTTTTCTATCTCCACTATGTATTTTTATCTCTCTCTACTTTGTATATTTTGTTTGTATGTATGTATATATGTATTTATTATTATATTTTATATTGTAAATTTTCTGTTTCTGTTCCCTTTTTCTTACACCTCCTATGTTTTGTCTCTGCATCACCCTAAGGTAAAAAATGCCTAAGGCATTAAGTCCGCCTTTGTACGGTGTATTTTTACATTTGTGCATAAAGTTTTAATAAATAAATAAATAAATATACACTCTGTGAACATTTCAGCTCTCTACTTGATTATAATGCACTCTGTATAATGTTGGCTTGTTTAATCCTAAATATACTGATTTTCAGTAACTTACCCGCTGGTAGGTGACGAGTAGCTGCACGACTGGCAGCGCATACACGATGGCTACTGTGAGCGCGCCCCAGAAGTACCTGACACAATCAACAAGTAAAATAACAAGCAAACAACATAAGCATGCACGAAATCTATGACTTTTTATCCACTGCGCATCAAAGTCTAAGGGCCTCCGCCCACGACCGATTTTTTTGGACCGATAATCGGGCAGAAAAACGGGCCCGTTTTTTCAAAAATTTCAACGCCCACGACCGTGTTTTCGTCGGTGACTTTCGAGGGAGGAGTTTAAAATAGCGGTCAAATTTTATATCGCAACTTTTATTTGACAGAGTTACCGATAGTATAAAAATAACGTTAATAGATTTAAGGTTATTTAAGTTACAATTTATCGTTAAATTGTTTATTGACGATATTTTTATCGTTTTTTTTTAAACAATTGATCTTTCTAAGATGGAAGTAGCGCAGGAAGGAGGTGTGGCGGGTCGCCCAGCTTAGCGTCGCGCTAATGTAGTGCCTAACAATACTTTGCCCGATTCTTACGAGTGAGAATAACACGCTTACTTTTACATCGTTCTGAAATCAAAAGTCATGAGATCCATCATAGTACCTAACAGAAGCTATTGGCACTATTATTTTCGATAAATAACAAAAATAAATAAAATAACACGAACATTTGTGAAATAGTAAGAACGCGAAGTAACGCTTCCTTGCAGTCAAGGCATATTTGTGTGTAAACCTTATCGACTATACATGCGTAAGGTAGCCTTTAAAGAATACATTAATCGATCAGACAGGAGCGCTACTAACATTTAACTCGAATAACAAAAAAAAATGACGAAATTCCAACATCTTCGAGACGTCTTAAAAAAAAAACACGCAATAACAACTATTACTCGACTGGAGTTCCAGTGTTTCAGCTGCAGAACGATGTAAAAGTAACCGTATATGTTATTATTAGACCTGGTAATCGAACCCACGACTTCACGCTGATCAGACGCGCTTTGCGACCACAAGCCCAATATAGTTAGTCAGTGACAATTAATATAAACGTACAAAACGGCAACTTACCTAATTTAACGGTAAAAATAACTATTAATTCATATTCTATGTTAATGTTCATTAACATTATATTACTGGTAATGTTATCAAATAACGTTAATAAAGTTACTTTTTTCAAAATTTTCGAGTTCATGGAAATTAACGTTACGTAACGATTATTATTTTTTGATTTCATAACGTTAACAAGCCCTGGATTTAAGTCAGCAAGCTTAGTCGTTGAAAACGAATGTTATTTTCATTCTTAATAATTTATTAAATTCGTTTGATTATATATATTTTTAATCCATTAACGTTATTTTTATATTAACGGTAACTCTGTCAAAGGTAATTTTATAAATATTTACCGGTATTTAAAACCCTGCGTAAATCAACACAATATTATTTACTTATTTAAATCACAGACGATTAATTTAGAAAACCTTGATTTACCATATTATTAATAAATAAATAAGCTTTTTAATAATAAATTATTGTTATTATTCAAATGCTTCAAACTCATAAGTACTAACTTAACATAACACCACAATTGTACACTTAATTCGCAATAACTGCTTTTGACTTTAGACTTTTGACTTTAGCAATGACACAACGTTCTTCCCTAGTAAATCCATGACGCATAGGGTAAGTGCCCCAGTGAATGAACACACCCCAGTGAATTAACAAATCTGGGTATTTTCCAAAAAATAATAAACTAAGATATTACCTTCTACTCAACGCAGTATTTTTTTTTTTGTAATTGCTGCTCTTTATTCTAACATAGTAACAACATTCATGTATTGCGATACTGTTCGTTTTAAAATGACGAGCGTTTAAAGTTGGCAGTGCTGGTGTAAATTTTCTTTGTTCGGGCAAGAATTTAGTACTTGGGTCAGACGCAAATTTTTTGATATCACTTTGCAGCCGTAATTAAAGTATGTACTATAAGTTATTTATAAATTCGAGTAATGGGTAGTTATAATATATGTATCAAATCAATTTCATTGCAATTTTTGCTAGTTTTAAGTAAATTATTGAGTGTTCCAGCATTGGCATTAAAAAACGTTTGAAATCCAGTGAATAAACGACCGTTAATTCACTGACCAATCGTTAATTTCATTAAATCTAGTGAATGAACTATAACATTTTCATAATGTTAAATAAAAGCTTTCGTCATAAAAATGTAACCAATAAATAAATGAATACCACATTTTGAGTTAGTAATCATCATTTTAGAGAACGGAGAACTAACAAATACATCAAAGCTCTGAGACTCTACTCCCAAGCTCATAAAGGAAAGACGGGAACGGAACGGGCAGTCTTCAGTGGGTGCAGGTTCAGTCGGAATAAGCTCGGCTTATAAGGCAGATCCTGAAATCCATCAAACGCGACACACCTCAAATGCTGACGAAGCTGGAGACTAATGATGGCAGGATCATCTTGTCTAAACTAGAGCTTTTGAGGGAGGTAGAGAAGTTCTAAAAACCCGTCTCTAGTCCAACAAAAGACCCAAGAGCTAGACTGACCTGACACTACACCGATGAGATCCCGGACGTCAGCCTATATGAGATAAATATGGCTTCTTAACAACTTAAGGACAACAAGGTGCCGGGGAAGACAGAATCACTTCTGTACTACTGAAGTGCCTATGTCCAGCAGTGGACATCGTTCGGCTCATATCAAGATGAATTGATTGATGACGTTGGCTAGGCTTATGAAGGTATATAATGATTAAGTAAGAGTTTAAAGGCTTACACTTTGTTAAAAAAAAATGATTGTAGCAGATTTAGAGGCTTTTTTTTTTATAGACGGGAAATCATCAAATAACTTCCCCCGACCAGGGCGGGGCGGGAGGGAGTGTCAGACTTTTACTGACTAAAACCCGTCTATGTTCCTTCATGTGCCCTTTGCGTTCCGGGGGCGCGGTATCTCTTTCGAACAACCCGCAGAGATTTAGAGGCTAAGGATTTATGTTCATTTATTTATTCCATTTTGAACTGCATTTGATATAATAATAAGGATTTTTCGTAACTATTAATTCAACAAAAACTTGTGTTCATTCACTGGTTCTAATGCTGTACATTTACTGGAAAATTTCATTCATTCACTGGGGTTTTAGGGTATTTTTCAATATATTGCCAAATATCTAAAAAAGTATACAGGTTATGTCGTAAAACCAAGTTAAAAAATATTCTTTAGTAGACATAGATTACCAAAATATAAAACCTTTAACTTTAGAGGCAACATAATGTAATGATTTTTTGAAGTCTGAAGAATGCTTAAGTGTTCATTCACTGGAGCATTTACCCTATTTTCTATTTTTCACCGATAATCGGCGGCCAGGATGCGTACATTTTGTTTTTGGACCGTTTTTTTCTCGGCCGTGGGCGTTGATGTACTAGAATCCATACGTTCCATTCTCGCCGAGAAAAAATCGGCCGTAAAAAATCGGTCGTGGGCGGAGGCCCTAAAATGTATAAAACAGCTGATTTTTTTGGATACGTTTCAGGGTCGGAGCGGTTATGCACTGCATCCGATCCGAATCTGTGAAAACACGTTCCGAAGAAGTAATACAACTATTTGTATGGTACTTTACGCACTATATCCTTAGAGAATTAAATCTCTAAGACTATATCCGACTTGACCCTTAATAAGTAAGCTTGTATCGTCCATTCTCGGAGTAAGCGATGTCTCTAGAAATTTCACCTAATTACCGTACCCATTTTTTTTTTTAAACAAATTAATTAAAACAATAAATTAATGAGGCGTTAAATGCTTCATTAATTTATTGAATTCGTTCTTTGATGTGTTTCATGTTTTAATGTTTTTAAGTCAAATCAGTGAAAAATAAAAATGGGTACGGTAATTAGGCGAAGGACACTTTTTCAGAGAATGGCCAGTCATATTATCTAGGTTACCTGTTAGATCGCCTGGATTGCGTCGCTGCGGGAGTTCTAGTCAACCTCTGCACTGTCAGAGGGTTAGATGTAGTCCAAGTATCATCTGTAAAGAGTAATATTTACCTTTAACTAGCACTTGCCCGCGACTTCGTCTCGTCTGTGTAAACTGCAGAATTAACATAACATACCATCACGCCTGTATTCTATGAAGAGCCACGCAGTGGTGCAACCACAGAAATATAAAAAACAGGAGAAGTAGCAAGGGGCGTGTCCATGTCCGCGCGACTTGAGCAAAATGTTCTTATACGCGAAAAATGGCCTCAGTCCGAACTAGTAGCGCACATCTCACATCACTCTTCACATCTCCTTCTTTCTTATATCTTTGTTCCACACTAACCTTCGGTTCCGGCAGTAGCAGCCCGGTTGCCTTCTGCAGAGGCTCTCGCGTCACCGGAACCGGACGTCGACGCTGTTAAATAATAATAAAGTGGTAAAAATATAATGGTTGGAAGGATTGATTTAATTGTTCAGTGGATAAATTACAACACGCACAATTTCAGTCAGTGTCAGAGTCGTGTGTCGAGACTATCAGGGCCGAGTGTCACAGGTGTCGTGAGTGTCCCAGGTGTCGCTAGTGTCACAGGTGTCGTTAGTCAAAGTCAAAGTCAAATCATTTATTTCAGAGTGTCAGAGGCTATTGCCACCAGTGTCAGTCAAGTATTAAAAGTGTCAGAGTCGAGTGTCGCAAGTGTCAGGGTCGAGATTCGCTAGTGTCAGTCAAGTATTAAGAGCGTTAAAGTGTCGCGAGTGTCCGAGTCGGGTGTCGCGAGTGTAAAGGTCGAGTGTCGCGAGCGTCAGTCAAGTGTCAAGAGTGTCAGAGTCGAAAATACCAAACAATAGCATAAAGTTGAAGGTTGTTCCAAATAGTAGGTTTGTATGGAGAAGAACTTCCACACTCACCTGCAGGTTCATCACCAGCACCATTCAGTATCCGGGTGCCCTCTGCAGAGCCTGTCGCCTCACCGGGTATCGAACCTGTTGTATAAGAGATAAAAATGATATTTGAGAGATGAGGGCAGCACAAGACTATGTCCAGTACTGGACATCTATCGGCTGATATAATGATGATTGTTGATTCCGAAAAAAACCGTATTTAATGGAAAAATAATTACATTGCGCACTACCTAAATAAACAGTGTTGTTTACACCAAAACTTAAAATCGTCACTTAGCAATAATTTTTGCCCAGTTTAATGGGCTATGTGACATTTCTTTTTAACCCCCGACTCAAAAAAAGGGGTGTTATAAGTTTGACGTGTCTATGTGTCTGTCTGTGGCACCATAGCTCTTAAACGGCTGGACCAATTTGAACGCGGTTTTTATTATTTGAAAGCAGGTTTCCTAGGTATGGTTCTTAGATATATTTTATCAAAATCGGTTCAGCCGTTTCAAGGTTATCAGCTCTTTTGTGAGGTGCGGTAGGGATCACTATTCTTCTGTCGGGGGTTACCCAGAATGTTGAAATGTATGACCCTTAAGCTTTCAGACCCACCTTCGATCTCCCGTTCGAGCTCGTCATCCGTGTCATCCAGTATCCTGGCGCAGTCGGCAGAGCTGGCCTCTCCCGACGTGGACGCGTGCGCTATCGGCTCCGACTCTATTATTGTTACCGGTTCTGTGGGGGAAACGGAAAGATTACTCTTAATTTTTCTTTTTAATATTTTTTTTAAACAAATAGATGGTGCGGCCATTATGGAAATGGCTGCATGGGGAGGAAGGACTTGTTGAGAACAGCTATAATTAGAAATAGTAGTATAGTAGTAACATTACATTACCGCTACACCGACAGGAGCACGTGAACAGCGCAGAGGGCACGATAAGCGCCACCACGCACAACAGCGCGACCGTCACCAGCGCGGCCATCACCTACTATACACCAGCGATATAGTAGTAAGATAGACATTACCGCTACACCAACAGGAGCACGCGAACAGCGCGAAGGGCACGATAAGCGCAACCACGCACACCAGCGCGACCGTCACCAGCGCGCCCACCACCTACTATATACCAGCGATATAGTAGTAAGATAGACATTACCGCTACACCAACAGGAGCACGCGAACAGCGCGAAGGGCACGATAAGCGCCACCACGCACACCAGCGCGACCGTCACCAGCGCGCCCACTACGTACTCGCGGTATGAGATCGTCGGTATCACGCGGAACCTAAATATAAACACACATACTATCACGCCTGTATTCCTTGAAGGGTAAGGTAAGGCAGAGGTGTAGCAATGTACAGTCACGAGCGTAAACGATTTTGTCGTAAATTAACGATTGCAACGTTGAGATAAGACCGATTTCATAGTAGTATGGGATCCAGAATATGATATTCGTAACACCATTACATTTTAATTAATCCTTTGGGAGGAAATTGCTTTAGAATGTTGCTAAATGTATACATGTTTTTGCTTGTGGCTGTACACCCACAATTAGCCGGTATGTTTCGGTCCCATGTAATAGGGAGCGAGCCTATTGCCATCAACAGGCACAAATCCTAACTCCGAGCTGCTACTGAGAATTTCATAGAAAACCCAATAACACTGCTCGACCTGGAAATCGAACCCAAGCCCTATAGCGAAGCAGTCGCGCTTAGGACCACTAGGCTGACGAGGCAGTCGCCTAACCTAAATATAAATTATCATTTAAAAAGCTGGAGTTTCCGTAGCAAGCGATGATGTCATGTGATGATGTTTAATGACCAGAAGTCGGAATTGGGTAGAGTTATTTATGTTCTTGCATCAAAAGTTTATAATCTAACTAGCTTTTGCCCGCGACTTCGTCCGCGTGGATTAATAGTTCCCGTTCCCGGGGGATTTCCGGGATGAAAACTATCCTATGTCCTTTCTCGGGCCCCAGACTATATCTGTACCAAATTTCATTGAAATCGGTTCAGTGGTTTAGGCGTGAAGAAGAGACAGACAGACAGACGGACAGACAGACAGAGTTACTTTCGCATTTTTAATATCAGTACGGATCTAAATAGCTTTTGCCCGCGACTTCATCCGCGTGGATTAATAGTTCCCGTTCCCGGGGGATTTCCGGGATGAAAACTATCCTATGTCCTTTCTCGGGCCCCAGACTATATCTGTACCAAATTTCATTGAAATGGGTTCAGTGGTTTAGGCGTGAAGAAGAGACAGACAGACAAACAGACGGACAGACAGACAGAGTTACTTTCGCATTTATAATATTAGTACGGATAATCTAAATATAAATAACTCAAAGGTGACTTACTGACTGACATAGTGATCTATCAACGCACAGCCCAAACCACTGGACGGATCGGGCTGAAATTTGGCATGCAGGTAGATGTTATGACGTAGGCATCCGCTACGAAAGGATTTTGATCAATTCTACCCCCAAGGGGATAAAATAGGGGATGAAAGTGTGTATGTTAAAAACGCGAACGAAGTCGCGAGCAGAAGCTAGAATTATTAATATGGATCTTCCCGGAATTTCCCAGGATTTGCTCGGGGAGTGCTCCGCATTTCCGCTATTGTTTTCTTTTGTTCTCGCAAGCTATGTAGTGCGAACAACAATTAATGTGCCAACATCGTGCGTGTGCGCATTGGAATTTGCCAACATCGGGCATTCGATGTCGGTTAGTTTGAATTGTGTAAAAGTAAATAACTTTTTTACTTAATAAATCACGGGACTTTACTGCTCTTTAAAATTAATCTGGGGATTTGAGGCATATCCGCTTTATTATTTCGCTGTATAAAATCCGTGTAAGTACATAAATAACTCGTATATCAAATTCCGACCTCTGTTGATGACTAATATACCTACTGATAACAATTAGCTTCTGCGTTAAATTATGTTTTTGGTTACTAAGCTCTATATACCATCATCGCCATCACGCCTGTATTCCCCGAACGGTTAGGCAGAGGTGTACCAATGTACACCCACAGTTCGCCGGTATATTTAGGTCCCATGTGATAGGGGGCGAGCCTATTGCCATTAACCGGGCACAAACCCAAACTCCGAGCTGTTACTGAGAATTTCATAGAAAAACCCAATAACACTTTTTGCTCGACCTGGGAATCGAACCTGGGACCTCTAGCGTAGCAGTCGCGCATAGGACCACTAGACCAGCGAGCCAGTTACTCTATATATCTATAGTATTTCTATGTTAGTAGTAGTAGAGCTCTTTGTGAAGGAGCTCGTCTGGGGAAGTACCTACTACCACCATACCTATTTCTGCCGCAAAGCAGCGTTGCTGTGTTCCGGTTTGAAGAAGGGTATGGGTGCCGGTGTAATTACAGGCACATGACACATTTCAACTTTGTCTCTGTGATGGCAACGCATTAGCAAGGCCTCTGGTATTGCAGATGTGTATAGGCAGCGGTGACCACTTAACATCAGGTAGGCCCATAGGCCTGTTTGCCATCAGAAATAAAAAATAATAAAAAATTAAGCTTGGGTTTCCGCTGGAAGCAATGATTTCATTTGATGGCAGTTTAGGCGTTTTGAGAAAAAAATGTTTAGGTAATTTAAATTTTTGAGAATTGTGCGACGAAAAATTATTTCTTTTATGAAGTGAGCGCACGAGTGATGCCTCTGGTGTTGCAAGTGTCCATAGGCAGCGGTGAACGCTTAACATCAGGCGGGCCGTTAGCTTGTTAGCCACCTTCAGTGGTATAAAAAAAAAGAAGTATTTTCTTTGAACCCTTTTCAATACACTTAATTTGTTTCTAGCCTGTAATTGGGTAGATGACACCACTAACCAATAATTTCAAGAAACAACTTCACAAAAAAACATTTAATTTTAGCCCTAAAAACCCGACGATTTTTTAAGTAACTATAAAAATCGATTTTTAGTTGCTTTGAAATTAATAAATAGTTAGTGAATTGAGATGACAAAAAAGTGACGTCATAGTTGAGTATTGTCATAGAAAATGTATGGGGGAATGGCGTTTTGACAGCTCATAAAAAGTACGTCAATTGATTAGTGGTGTCATCTACCCAATTGTACCAATACACCTTTGCGACCAAAAACGGCGAATTACAGAGTTTTAAACTACTGTTCTAAACTCTTCAGCTTTACTATATTATAGATTTAAAATGTCTTTAGTCTATGGTGTCGCTAACCTGAAATTCTTCATTCTGTCGTCACTCGATAGCAACCGGCGAGTATAGTTACTGGCGCGAGTAACCTTACCAGTGCCAGTACAGCCTTCGTCGTTCTGATTCACAATGAACACTATGTAGAAACCAGTCGGGTACATCGATCGCTAAAATTAATAAACATTATTATAGATTGAAGCACTAACGAAAACTATTTACACATACCATCACGCCTGTATTCCCCGAAGGGGTAGGTAGAGAGTACCAATGTGCACCTACAGTTCACCGGTATGTTTTGGTTCGGTAGGGGGCGAGCCTATTGGCACTAACCGGGCACAAATCCTAGCTCCGAGCTGCTACTGAGAATTTCATAGTAAAACCCAATAACAGTATGCTCGATCTTGGAATCGACGGCAAGACCTCTAGCGTAGCAGTCGACCGGTGACGATTGGGTAATTCAGCAAAAATATCTTACCGTTAACGTAATGCCTCCTTTGGTCATCATAGTCAGAAAATATCCTTTATAAAACACTTCCATTTCACTGCCAAACACGGGGCACTGCAACAAACCAACCACCAACCATATAAATATCACAAAGTAGTAGTAGGGCTCTTTGTGAAGGAGCTCGTCTGGGGAAGTACTACCACCGTACCTATTTCTGCCGCAAAGCAGCGTTGCTGTGTTCCGGTTTGGAGGGTGTGGATGCCGGTGTAATTACAGGCACATGAGATGTTTCAACTTTGTCTCTGGGATGGCAACGCATTTGCAAGGCCTCTGGTATTGCAGATGTCTATAGGCAGTGGTGACCACTTAACATCAGATGGGCTGGTGGCTTGTTTGCCATTCAATGATATAAAAAAGCCAGTCGCAGTCAATAGTCAAAGTAAAAGTCAGAATCAATAGTCAAAGTAGAAGTCAAAGTCAAAGTCAAAGTCAACAGTCAAAGTCAAAAGTCAAAGTCAAAGTTAAAATCAAGCCATTTTTTTTATCGCTAAGCCACAAGTTACACATACCGAATGGTTCTGTATAGATACTGTAGCACACAAATTATCATCTGAATCAATCTTTAGGAGCACACTCTCTGGAATTGTGTAGTTTGACCTGCAACAAAATGTTTTATAAACAAAAGTTGCACAACATTGTTGCAACTACTTATGTATTTGTATTAAAACATGTAAACATTGAACGTCTCTCGTATATGTACTTTCTAAGTTTATCTCGAACAGGATACATCACTGACATCGGTAACCATGTCAGAGGCCCTTGAGGCGGTTTAGAAACTCTGACACTAGGGTGTGTGGGGTCGTTAGACCTTACTGCCCACACGGTAAAGAAGAAGAATGGAGTATGGGGAGCTTTCTCATTCCTCTACAAACGTATGTATGTGTAGCGACATCTATCGCACAGCCTGCGAACTACTACGGCAAAACTGACGATGCCTATCACGCTATCAAAGTTTGCAGCGACATTAGCATACATACAAAATCCCGACATCAATCGTCGGGCAGTAGTCCACCAGATGCAACACCACACACATGAAAAGGGAGGATCCTCCGACCAGACAGGTCGGAGGATCCTCCCTTTTCAACAGAGGATTCGGTGACGGTAGCGACTTGAGCTGTCTGTGCGGTGCAGCACAAACGATGGCCCATCTTACATCGTGCCCTGCGTGCCCTAACAGCTGCACGCAGGAAGATTTAATGGCTGCCACCGACAACGCAGTCAAAGTGGCCAAATTCTGGGCCACAACAATATAATAGCTCTATTATAGTTTGTCATCGAAACGCTAAGAAGAACAGAGGATGAGAAACTTTACACCCTGTTTCTCATTCCTCCAAATATGTACCAGAACAGCTGGAACCAAAGGACTTACCGTGCTCTCATCTGCATAGGACCGCTTTCAGACACATTCCAAGGCTGGTTGTCAAAAGAGAAGTAGAAGAATTTCGGAGAGCTCGGAGTCACAGTTACCTCTACGTCCTGGAATGGAAGAAGTTTCGTAGAAAAGAAGAACCTATATTCATGTATTTGCATACCATAATGTGTGTAAAAGATGTTACACAAAAGCTTTTATACAAGCGAGCGGCAAATGTAAGAGGTGGCAATGTTGAAATTAGGAAAGAGTAAATCAAAATCTACAAAATTACCCATTTTCTAAACTCTCGGGAATAGTATACCATCACGCCTGTATTCCCTGAAGGGTTAGGCAGAGGTGTACCAATGTACACCCACAGTTCGCCGGTATATTTAGGTCCCATGTAATAGGGGGCGAGCCTATTGCCATTAACCGTTGTGCGTCGCTTTCGCATCGAATAAATGGATTTTCTTTCTTTCTTTCTAACCGGGCACAAATCCAAACTCCGAGCGTCCGAGCTCCTTAACGTGTTGAAATAAAAAAGAAATAAAGATTCTCTTCAGCTTCATAATTTTGTGATCGTAGATGATCACTTCTAACATTTCAAAAGGCAATGAATCAGTGTATGAGTCAATAATAATCACCAAATATAGAATTTACAAATCCCAACGTAATAATAACTTTAGCAATGTATGAATTATGTTAATTTCTTTGGCCAAAGAATCAGCATTGCCATACAACGTGGCAATGCTGCCAGCCTTCTGGGCACATGTCCCATTGACAGCGATGCGGATGAGTTTTTTGATGCCCTATGACCTTACTTTTTATATTAACTGTACATACTTAGTTTGTAATTTAATTATTACCTATTTAGTTTTAACTTTGTAGTTGAATTATTATTAATAAATAAAAGTTAATTTCAGAATGACTAATAAAACAGTTATCAAATTAAAGTTGTAGCGGAAACTAAACTTTATGCCGTAGGTTTGAAGGTTACTTTTCGAAGCTTACCTTATTGACGTCGACGTAAAAGTCAGTGACCCTTCGCACTTTGACATCAAGAGTAACATCCTTTGGATTAGAAGTAGTGATCTGTAGCATTGGACGGTGTTCAGTTTTTATATCTGTAACAACAAGAATAATCAATTAACAATGAACTTTAACACTACATAAATAGAGTTGAAATTGCATTTTGCTTGTAAGATTATCATCTTCATCATCATCATCATCATCTGCTTAGCCTTTTCCCAACTATGTCTGGGTCTGCTTCCAGTCTAACCGGATGCAGCTGAATACCAGTGTTTTACATGGAGCGGCTGCCTATCTGACCTCCACAACCCAGTTACTGGGCAACACGATACCTCTTGGTAAGACTGGTTGTCAGACTTTCGGGTTTTTGACTATCCACATTAATATTACAATGTAGTAGTAGAGCTCTTTGTGAAGGAGCTCGTCTGGGGAAGTACTACCACACCATACCTATTTGTGCCGCAAAGCAGCGTTGCTGTGTTCCGGTTTGAAGGGTATGGGAGCCCGTGTAATTACAGGCACATGACACATTTCAACTTTGTCTCTGGGATGGCAACGCATTTGCAAGGGCTCTGGTATTGCAGATGTCTATAGGTAGCGGTGACCACTTAACTTCAGGTAGGCCGTCGGCTTGTTTGCCGCCCAATTACCTTACAAAAACCTCATCAAGATTTTGACGCAGTGATTGTACTGACCTGGACCAGCATCATGAGGGCATAGTGTCAGCCCCAAGTTCGAGAACAGTATCGCGCCATCTTTTGTCTGCACGAGAAGTGGAATCTCCCACGAGGATATACCTAGGAAAAGAGAGTATAAGACCGACATCGTTAGCCATTGTACCCTTCTACACTAATATTAGGTATAAAGAGGAAAGATTTGTACTTTTGGATTATTCTATTAACATAAAAACTACTGTACTGATTTCAAAAAATATTTTTCCGTTAGAAAGCTGCATTATCACTGAGTAACATAAGCTATATAACATCACGCTACAATAGTAACCAAAGACGTAACTTGATGCAGGTCAAATAACCCACGCGGACAAAGTCGCAGATAGTTCGCTAGTTATTAAAATACGAGAGACCCGCCCGCTTGCCATTGCTACAATTCTAATACAAATGACAAACACAGTTGAACCTAGAAATGATCCTTGCGGGACACCTATAGTAACTGTTTGGGTAATCTTAGAATTTTATAGTTGATTGATAACTCTACCGTCGTTCTTTTGTTGCAATAACAACTTAGAATGTCCAAATGTGTTAGCGTATATTCTATAGTACTTGCCTAATTTATTTCCTGGTGAATTTATAATGATAAACAGAGTCAAATGCCGTAGAAAAATCGCAAAATATCTCAAAAATTGAAATGGACGCGCTAATCTTAGGAACTGCTGATTCGAATTCGAAAAAATCTTTTTGTGTTGAATAGTCTATTTTTCGACGAAGGCTTAAAGCTATATAACATCACGCCGCGAGCCATAGGAGCGGAGCAGTAAGTCGCAAAAGCTAGTTAAGCTATATATTCATACTTGTAACAAAGAGTTGAAGTTGCTTACCCTTCTGCTGCGTGGCGGTCACAAAGATGGGGTACTCAACAGTAAGCGAATCGTTGCTAGACACGTGCACTCTGGTGGGGTAGCCATCCCATATGTCCGAGTCCTGTGGCAATCATCTTATTTTAATACTATATTATCAATGCGGAAGTTTGGATGGAGGTCTTGAGTTCGATTCCCAGGTCGAGCAAAAAGAGTTATTGGGTTTTGCTATGAAATTCTCAATAGCAGCTCGGAGTTAGGATTTGTGCCTGATTAAAAGCAATTGGCTCGCCCCCTATTACATGGGACCTAAACACATACCGGCGAACTGATGGTGTGCATTGCTACACCTCTGCCTAACCCTTCGGGGAATACAGGCGTGATGGATGGTAAGTTTGGATAGATGGGTGTTTGTTTCTCAATCAAGCCAGAACAGCTGAACGGAACTGAATCATTGGTTTTTAGGCTGGTTGCGGGGAATACCCGCATGCAGTGTATCGACCGAGATATTAGTTCCATTAGTCGATAGCTCGTATTCGGGGATTCCCGGTCTGCTGTAGAACGACTGAGTTAACGACCAATGAAAATGACGCTTTATGCTAAGTATAGACAGCTCCCCTCAAACTCACTGATGGTGATTTTTGAAGAATAGATCGGCTGTATTGAGTTAGGTAGTTTCAAATGTGTAAACTATGCATCACCATCACCTTTTCCCAACTATGTTTATTTATTTATTTATTCAACAAACAATTTACATTGTGTCTGAATCTGTATGTTGGGGTCGGCTTTCCAGTCTAACCGGATGCAGCTGAATACCAGTTTTTTACATAGAGCGACTGCCTATCTGACCTCCACAACCCAGTGACTGGGCAACACGATAGCCCTTGGTTAGACTGGTTGTCAGACTTCTTGGCTTCTGACTATCCGTAACGACTGTCAAAGATCTACAAATGACAGCCGGGACCAACGGCTTTACGTGCTTTCCGAGGCACGGAGGAAGCTCGCTATGGTAAATGGTCACCCATCCACAGACCAACCTCGGCAAGCGTGGCTTAACCCGGAAGATCGGTCTATGTGGCTGTAATTATTTAGCCACGAGCTCCTCCTCTGTGTAAACTATGCATATATTTGTTTATTTAACATACACCAATAGCACAGCATTATACAGGGTGTTTGGTGCATCGTGTGCCAAAATGAAATGGTCGACTGAGGGGGTCATCTGCTATCCTTTCAGACCCCTAAACACTTCTCATGCCCTGTGTATTATTTTTCATCGACTTTTTAAAGTTTTGTAAAAAAAATACCAAATTTTTACATTCATGTACATTTTTTTTTAAAGTACACGTCGTGGACTCTGTATTTTAATTTTATTTAGATGTGCATTGTACTACAGTACTTTTTAATGCAAAATTAGTGACATTAGCCATCTAGCTTTTTATTTATTTACTCGCAAAGTTTTGGACTTCAATTATAGCTGTCCATGTTACAGCTATTTACATGGCTATAAAAAATAAACCAAATGAGACCGGGATCTAAGAACTTCGTCAAAAATTCTCTAGTCTATCCTCTTGCTAGTGATGTGCCACATGCCATAAAAATCTTTTTACAACTTCGTGAATTCGCTAGAATTGTGAATCGAGTCACAAAATACAAAATTCCAAATTATGGTTTAAAAATTTTGTTTTGCGTAAATAACACCTGGAAAACGTATTAAATATGTTATCTCACTCTTATAAGATAAAATCTGTCTCGTACCTCTCTTTTTTGGGGAAGGGGGGTACAAGAAATAATAAAAAATGCATTTTTAGCATTTATTTCATATTTTTTTGCATATTCTGCTTAAATTGTTGTCCTCTATTGCGAATGCAGGCCAGACATTTATTTCGTATTTCCACAGTTATTGTACGAAGTCGCATTTCCTCCTTAATTTTATTGAACGCCGTTTGAATGCGTTGAAGTAGTACATCCCTACTCGGAACTTCCGTGGCGTATACTAGTCAAAAACTAGTTAAAAGTCTAGCAGAGTTAGGCCTGGGGAACGTGCCAGTCATGCAATAGGGCCACCAATCCGCGCATTATGGAACACATTATCAGGATGTTCCCTCACAGACAAACGCCAATGCGCGGGACAGCCGTCTTGCTGGAATACTTTGAGCACATTTTCATTACATACGCACCTCAGCCACTAATTCGGGCTCGTCATTTTGAAGGAACTCCAAATAGTTGTCGCCATTGAAGTTTTCGGGCAGGTAATGCGGTCCAACTACCTGATTCCAATCACTCCTGCCCAAACGTTTACACCAAACCTTTCCTTTTTTTCTGGCTAAGTTCAGAAATCTTTTCAAAGGAGGTTAAGGAGGAAATGCGACTTCGTACAACAACTGTGGAAATACGAAATAGATGTCTGGCCTGCATTCGCAATAGAGGCCAACAATTTAAGCAGAATATGCAAAAAAAAATGAAATAAATGTTAAAAATGCATTTTTTATTATTTCTTGTACCCCCCTTCCCCAAAAAAGAGAGGTACGAGACAGATTTTATCTTATAAGAGTGAGATAACATATTTAATACGTTTTCCAGGTGTTATTTACGCAAAACAAAATTTTTAAACCATAATTTGGAATTTTGTATTTTGTGACTCGATTCACAATTCTAGCGAATTCACGAAGTTGTAAAAAGATTTTTATGGCATGTGGCACATCACTAGCAAGAGGATAGACTAGAGAATTTTTGACGAAGTTCTTAGATCCCGGTCTCATTTGGTTTATTTTTTATAGCCATGTAAATAGCTGTAACATGGACAGCTATAATTGAAGTCCAAAACTTTGCGAGTAAATAAATAAAAAGCTAGATGGCTAATGTCACTAATTTTGCATTAAAAAGTACTGTAGTACAATGCACATCTAAATAAAATTAAAATACAGAGTCCACGACGTGTACTTTTAAAAAAAAATGAACTTGAATGTAAAATTTTGGTATTTTTTTTATAAAACTTTAAAAAGTCGATGAAAAATAATACACAGGGCATGGGAAGTGTTTAGGGGTCTGAAAGGATAGCAGATGACCCCTTCAGTCGACCATTTCAATTTGGCACACGATGCACCAAACACCCTGTATATTAATAAAAATGTTATAGTATAATGGTACAACGGTAAGTCAGAAAAATTAAATTAAAATAATCAATACTTACAGCATCAAGCAGTGTAACAATGAATAAAGTAGTACATACCTCATAGAAATCCATGATCTGTTCAGTATAATTATTCACGGTCACGTTAATTCTTGTGTCATATTTGTAGCTGAAATACAACATAACATAATTATATTAAAAATTAAAATACCAAAAGTGACATGCATTGTGAATACAAATAGAATATGGAAATACACAGTCACTTTTACATCATTCGGGAGCCGAAACACAGGAACTCCAGTCAAGTGATAGTTACTATTGGCGTTGTTATTTTTTTGACGACGTCTGTAAGACCTTAAAAACTTATGACATTTTTTTTTAATTTTGAGTTAAATGTTAGTAGCTCTTCAGACTGATCAATGAATGGATTTTTTAAAGGCTATCATTCGCATGTATAGTAGATAAGGTTTACACACAAATATGAATTGACTGCAAGGAAGAGTTACTGCGAGTTCCCACTATTTAAAAAAAAATATTTTCGGGTTAATTGTGCCAATAATTTTTGTTTTTTTTTTTATGGTACAAGCCCGCCACACTTTTCCCAGACCACTGCAACTTCTGTAAGCCAGAATCAGTAATTTCTGTTACTATGTTAGAGAGTATGGCTTTCGGCTCCAAAACTATGCAAAAGTAAGAGTGTATAAATTGTGCTGTTTATATGACCCCCCCCCCCCCCCCCAAGTCTTTGGCTATGACTGCACCTGGATGGAAATCATATGATAGCTGAAGAAACGGTTAAAAACTAGGTACTTCAAATATTGGAGTTAACAATCATAGAAGTTTTGACTGAATTTAAACAAGTATTAAGTCTGAAATTATCATAATTATATAAAAATTTTAATTAAAAAATAAGAAAAAAATATTACAAAATCTCCTCATTGCGGGAAGTTGCTCACTCTGGATCCCTAACCACCATCAGCTTGGGTCTTACCACTTTACTGCGGGTAGAGCACTATTATTATAGTAAAAAAAAACTTTTATTTTGAATTTGTTTAATAAAAAAAGCATTCTTGAATAAAGAATATACAAAAAAGAATCAAATAATAAAAAAGTTAATATTTTTTTTTTATTAATTCTAATATCAGTTATCTTATTATATTCAGTAAAGAAAATAATTTTTAAAACCGTAAAAGTAGTTGTATTACTCTAAACAACAATGTACTACACTTATCTAAAAATAACACTCGAAATTAGAACTAGTTGGTACCCAATTGCGATAACGCAGTCAGGGGAATCCCCGAAATTACTTTTCTAAATAGGCGTATATCTAACTATTAAATCACTTTTAGAAACATTTGGAACTAATTATAGGACTATAATGAATAAATTTACTCATTTTCCTTGTAAGACATTGTTCTAAGCCGATTTGGAAAACAAAAACAAATTGCGAAATACGTAAACAAAAATATTCTTTTAAGAATCTACTTACGTGTTGTAAATGAATTTTCTAGTTGACGCTTCATTGTTGGTGTAGTTTGCACAAACCACTGCTAAGAACAGTAAACAACCGATGATTATTCTTAACATATTTTCGGTAAAAAGTTTAATTTTCACATGAATAGCACTGTACGAAGTTTTTCGTAAGCCGTTCGGTTCGGCGATTGCTTGCCGACTATGTATGTACCTAGCATCAGTGCTGCCACCTCTCTGAGGCCAATAAGCGCTAAAAGCGCTTGAAAAAAGCGCTAGATTCCGCTAGATTGCAAAAACAAAAAATAGCGCGAGAATCCGCTAGCTTGCATGAACACAAAAAAGGCGTAATAGTAAGAAGTTTTTATTTATTTCAATACTTACAAATTGTATTCATCATCTTAAATCTAACATTTATAATATGTTTTTTTTTGTCACTTAGTTTTTACTATTGAAAAAAAACACAATTATCTTATAAACTTTATAAGTCGTCTGTGAACACAATTATTACTTCCAAACATATTATTCGTAGCAAACAAAACATGAACGACAATAAGAATAGTTGAAATACATAAATAGTCACAAAAGACAAAATTATTTGACATTCTAAATTCTACTATAATTCTTACCACATAAAGGCACATTGTAAAACCAACGACCAGAAACAAAACAGCTTTGGGATCTAGCCTTTTTGAGTTGAAAGGAAGGTAAACGAATCGGTGTTGCTGCTTACTTCTTACTTTTTGCTGAGATTGCGACGTAATTATTGTTAAGTTTGTTCTGTCATAAAAACGCGCTATATTTTCCGCTAGGAGTTAATATTAAAATTTCAGCGCTAATTGCCCCAAAAAAGCGCTAGATCTAACTCCGAAAGCGCTAAGGTGGCAGCACTGCCTAGCATAGATAATACACTAAACTTAGAGCAGTTAAACTTTGTAATCAAGTTTTTAGTTTTTGCAAGAAAATACGATCGCTAAAATTGTAATACTCTTTCGCCTGAGTAACTTAGTAGAGAGCAAGGAGCTAAATCAAAGAGTACTATAGCTAAATGCTACCAATGAGTCATGTGAAGCTTTTATATACCCATGTTTTTTGAAAAAAGTCCCGCGACCTAAAAATAAAACTATCCATTGATTTATTGCGCTGAAGTTTCTGAACGAAAGATATGTTGTCGATTACTTCCGTCTGTCAATTTGATTGACGTATAAAAGAGTTTTTATAGTGGCACGTAATTTGAAGACTTGTCTTCTGATGAAAATTAAATTTATTTAATAGATTAGATTCTTAGTGATAGCAATTAACACATTATTTTTAATAATAAGCTATAATAAAGTGATTATTCTGTTTTGTTAATAAATTATTTAAAATATAAGTGCAAAACTCACAGCCTACACCAATGTTGACATTATAAAAAACTTTCTTCAGTTCTGTTGATGATCGTAAAAGTTAAACGTGAAACAAAAATAAGTGCAAAAAAGCATAATTTAATAATTATGTTTAGATTACTTATTAGTGCCTTGTTATTCTCAACAGTGTTTTGCAACCAGAACAAGTCTAGTGAAGAGAATAAACGTAACTTTGTTTACAATACGTGAGTTCCAATAAGATTATTTTTGTTTACGTTTTCTTAGAGAACAATTGTCTTTCAAATCGACGTAAAATAATGTTTTAGACTGAAACAGTAGACTGTTATTCATAAGACAACCTTCCATACTTCAAAATGTCCCCAATTTCCATAAGGATACGTCAGTAGGCATGTAATAAACATAAATTACGCACTCATTTCGAAAAACAATTTAAGGGGGATCCCCTATCGATATTCTGGCAATAGATAAATTTATGTTTTTTTTATTGGTATTTCGAGAAAAGTCCAGGGACACCAAACAATTAGGATTTTATCTATGTACCTTTTAGAATTTATTGTAAAGCCATTGGCTATGGTGTTATTAATGTTATTTTCCTTTTAGATAATATTTTTCCTTAAAATATGGAAGTATTCCGGTTAGATTTTAATATTTTTTTTTCTAGATTATTCTAGTGTGTATGTGTGACTGTTGAGTATGGAGTCCTAGTGTTCAATACCCAGGTCGGACACATTGTTTTTGAGTTCATACATTACAAATTTCTTAGAAGAAGCATGTAAAGTATAGATTGGTACAATGGGAAAGAGAAGAGTGTCCATGGAGATTCTTGCTCGTTCTTCTCCATATAGACCTACGTTTTGGGATAAGCAACTCCGCAAGACAGACAGACTGCAAATTTGCAGTTCGAATGCAGTTGAAATGCAGTCCCTCTGTCCGTACAGTGTCTAGTGTGTTATTGCAGTCGTACTAACTGCATTCAAATTGCAAATTTTCAGTCCGTCTGTCTAGAGCCTACGCTGTAACTTTTAGCCAATTCAAAAGTGCCTGTAAATGGTCTAAAGTCTAATTAAAATAAATGCTTTGACTTTCACTTTGGGACTGCCTCGATAACCTAGTGGTTCTAAGCACGACTGCTACTGGAGGTCCTGGGTTTGATTCCCAGGTTGAGCAAAAAATGTTATTGGGTTTTTCTATGAAATTCTCAGTAGCAGCTCGGAGTTAGGATTTGTGCTCGGTTAATGGCAATAGGCTCGCCCCCTATTACATGGGACCCAAATATACCGGCGAACTGTGGGCGTACATTACACCTCTGCCTAACCCTTCGGGAAATACAGGGGTGATGGTATATTTTTCACTTTGGGACCGGCTTTGTTATAAAAAATTGGGAGCACACAATTACAATATTTTCATTCATGTAACTATATACAGTTAAAATAACAATAGAAAAGAAATATATTCAACCCATATACATAATTAAATATAGAGTGACTGATAATTAGTAAGTAGTGAGGAGTTACAATGGACGGAAATAAAGTGGGGGCATGTGCCAAAAAATTTTACTAGCTTAAAAATGTAACTAAAGTCCACGTCACGAGAAGCTGTAAATCCTACTTACTATTATAAAGGCGAAAGTTTGTAAGTATGGATGTATGGATGTTTGTTACTCTTTCACGCTTAAACGGCTGAATGGATCTGGATGAAATTTGGCACAAAGATAGATTATAGTCTGGAATAACACATAGGCTACTTTTTATCCCGGGAAAATGTACGGTACCCGTAGGATAACACATCAACTGTGACGCGGACGAAGTCGCGGGTAGAAGCTAGTTTTGCAAATAAAGTACTTCTTCCAAGTAACGTAGCGATAATTCAATCAACAACAAATAATCTCAAATTCAATCAACTGTTGTAGATTTTGTTATTTCTGATCAGTTGAACATTTTTTTCTTTATAAGTACGTACCTATAAGGTTGTGAACCACTAAATGCAAATTTACAAAATTTATAGCTTCTCGTGACGGGGACATTAGTTCTGTATACACAAAGCCAGCGTAATAATATGCTAATTATATTTGGATTAAATAATATTGGAAATATGTGTTTTAATTAACTAAAACATATTATTGTTTTTGGATTAAAATTCCATAATAAAAAAAAACATCACGCCTGTATTCCCCAAAGGGTTAGGCAGAGGTGTACCAATGTACACCTACAGTTCGCCGGTATATTTAGGTCCCATGTAATAGGGGGCGAGCCTATTGCCATTAACCGGGCACAAATCCAGACTCCGAGCTGCTACTGAGAATTTCGTAGAAAAACCCAATAACACTTTTTGCGCGACCTGGGAATCGAACCCAGGACCTCTAGCGTAACTGTCGTGCTCAGGACCACTAGACCAACGAGGCAGTCGAGTCGAGGGAGTTTTTTGATCAAATTTTCTTAATGCGGCTTGCAGATGGAGTTAACTGGCAGGTTATGCCCCCTCCCCCCTCCGAAGACTTCCCTCTCTTCCTCTTTCCATTGCCATTTCTGACGGGGTCTCCCGTCAGTGCAATTATAATCATAGACATTTATTTCAGAACAATATACATTGTGTAGAAAATTTAAATCAAAATTTCATTGTGCTGTGGGGAATTACTGCTCTTTAAAATCAATATAGCAGTGTACAACTCTGCCTACCCCTTACGGGTACATGTATGACGTTATTACATATCTTTTTCCTGTTGCACAGTCGGTAAAAATCTGTTGATAAGTGACATTCAAAACATTTGATAACTGTTATCAGTCATTGCCTGCATTTCAATAAAATAACTTGACAAAATAGACATGATAGGGTTAAACTTGATTTTAGAATCTAAAGATTTGGAAAAATAAACTCAATGTCAGATACTATAAAGCTCAAATTTAATTGACAAGCTTATCTATCTATCTTCTTCTATCTTCTATCTATCTATATATATAAAAGAAAGTCGTGTTTGTTACAACACTTATAACTCGAGAACGGCTGGACCGATTGCCATGGTTTTTGATTTGTTGGATTTGTTTCCGTCCCGAATAGCAGAATACATCTTAAAAACAATGAAACGAAAAAAAAAAGTCGGAAATGTCGGTAGGGGTAGGGTAGGGGTTGGATAGGGGTAGGGTAGGGGTTGGGTAGGGGTAGGGTAGGGGTTGGGTAGGGGGTAGGGGTAGGGTAGGGTAGGGGTAGAGTACGGGTAAGGTAGGTGTAGGGTAGGGGTAGGTTAGGGTAGGGGTAGGGTAGGGTTAGGAAAGGGGTAGGGGTAGGGTAGGGTAGGAGTAGGATACCACGCGAACGAAGTCGTGGCGGGTCAGCTAGTCATTGATAATTTATTGCTTATCTTTGAATTAATCGGGGTTCCCCGGAGTTGTGAAGTTTTCGGGTTTCGTTGATCGACGTCCACTGCCAGCTGGACATAGGCCTTCCCTAAAGATAGCCATAATGACCAGTCCTATATTATTTCTGAGTAACATAGTGACTGCCTCGTTAGCCTAGTGTACCTAAGAGCATATGCTACGCTAGAGGTCTTGGGTTCGAATCCCAGGTCAAGCAAATAATATTGGGTTTTTCCATGAAATTCTGGAATACAGGGATTTGTACCCGGTTAATGGCAATAGGCTCACTCCCTATTTACTTGAAACCTAAACATACCAGCGAACTGTGAGTGTACACTGGTACATCTCTGTCTAACCCTTCGGGGAATACAGGCGTGATAGTATGTTTGTAACTTAGGCTATATAACATCTCGCTACGACCCACGGGAGCGGGGCAATATCCAAAGACTTTACTTAACGCAGGTGAAATAAGCCACGCAGACGAAGTAGCGGGAAGACGCTAGTATTGTATATTTCCACTAATATTTTAACTATAGTTAAAAGTATTCCTTTTACCACTTAACCAAGTAACGTAGATTATATTTTTTATTTTTACCAGAACTAGTATAACCTAGCCTATCGCCCCGTGCCCGCTTGACGTTGAGTTTCGGGACACCCTGTATATCTACATTTGTAATTTGTAATATTATATTTCAGCTACAAATATGACACAAAAATTGAAGTTATTCTCAATCAAACCACAGAACAGATCATGGATTTCTATGAGGTATTTATCCATCTTATTACATAGTTCACAAATTTAAAAATGCACCTAATGCCATACAGGTTTAGTGATATATTAAAACATCAGAAGCTTCTACATACATATTTGAACATACATGTAGGCTCTGCCGGTAAAACTGTTGGTCCCTGCTGTCATTCGTAGATCTCGGACTGTGTGTGTGTGTTGATTGTGTGTTACAGATAGTCCGAAGCTGCGAAGTCTGACAACCAGTCTTACCAAAAGGTGTCATGTTACCCAGTAACTGGGTTGTGAAGGTCAGATAGGCAGACGCTCCATGTAAAACACTGGTATTCAGCTGCATCCGGTTAGACTGGAAGCTGACTCTGACATAGTTAGGATAAGGCTAAGCAGATGGTTATATTATATAGATTCTGCCGTCTGAAAATACATATTTTTATGTTTATTAGTACAGTCAACCATAGGCGTATATAGGGGGGGAGGCCGGGTGGGCCGGGCCCACCCCAGAATGGTCTTGTGCCCACCCCAGGCTGTAGGGCTCACCTTCCGCCTGACCGCATTGCATCGCAGCGGCCATGGCATCTCAGGGGCCAAGCCCCACCTGAAAACTAACTCTAGATACGCCAATGCAGTCAACATCACTTCTATGGTAACAAAGTAACATTGAGAGCAAGTTAACATTTAATCTGCCTATTTAAGGCAGACTGCCTTCTCTTCTTATCGATTCTTTATTAATTACTTTCTTGCCCATTTCTCTCCATACGAAACTACTCTTTGGAATGGGCAACAATTCTCGAGAACAGCATAGAGCTAGGATTTGTGCCCAGTTAATGGCAATAGGCTCGCCCCCTATTACATGGAACCTAAAACATACCGGCAAACTGTGGGTCTACATGTGCACACCTCTGCCAAACCCTTCGGGAAACAGGCGTGTTAGTATGTTATGTTATGCTATCTATCACTGACTTTACTAAAAACATGTTCCACATACCGAATTGTTCTGTATAGAGACTAGCACACAAATTGTCATCCGACTCGATCATTAGAATCACACTTTTCAAAATCGAATATAAATCTACAAATTTAATTGCGCAGGAGTCGGAGCTATGGACCGGGTACCCCACACGCGTGCACGTGTCTACCAACGAGACGCTCACCGTTGACAACCCCATCTTCGTGACCGCCACGCAGCAGAAGGGTAAGCAGACAGTCCTATCTTCACTTTATCAAATGACTTAGTGTCAGACTTTTACTGACTAAAACCCATCCATGTTCCTTCTTGTGCCCTTTGCGTTCCGGGGGCGCGGTATCTCTTGCTCACAACACGCAGCCCCGGCAGGCATCGGCCCTTAGTGGCCCCTCCGATTTGCTGACATCTCTTTGAGGCGCGCGTGGAACACGAGCGCGCCGTCGACACGGTCTGTCGTTAGTTAACGTACGGACGGTGAGCTACCCATTGCTCACTGTGCACAGACTCGCGTCCTATCTATACTAAAGGCGCATTTTCATTGGTCGTTAAGTCAGTCGTTATACAGCAGTTGGGGAATCCCCGAATACGGGCTGTCGACTACTGAAAATAGGCTATCTATATCTCGGTCGATATATTCCCCGCACGCAGCCTAACAACCAATGAGAGGAGCATGACACAATTTGGACCCATTTTTAAACATTGCTCAACAGAGATGAAACACATGTCATATGACATTTCTTAAGGAGTACTTTATTTCATTCTATGGCATCTAACTGCAAACCCAGCGCGAAAATGGTGCCAGACATAGAGTTCAAAATACCGTAATTGCGTAAAAGACATCTATCGCTCAGCATGCGAATTACTACGGCAAAACCGACGTTGCCTAGATCGCGCTATCAAAGTTTGTAGCAACATTATTTATTTATTTATTTAAACTTTATGCACAAAAGAAAGTACAAAGGCGGACTTAATGCCTTAGGCATTCTCTACCAGTCAACCAAAGGTGGTGAAGAGATAACATGGCAGGTGCAAATTACTGTACAAGAGTATTATAACAATGAAATGTACACAAGTACAAAAAAAATTAAAATACTCCATACTCTAAATGTACAAAAACAATAATATTATAATAATTCAATATATATTATTCCATATACATACATTAGCATATACACAAAATCCTGACAACAACCGTCGGGCAGTAGCCCACCAGACACAACACCCGTCTGCTCGGAGGATCCTCCCTTTTCAATGGGGGATGAGAAACTTTACACCCTGTTTCTCATACCTCCAAAAGATCTTACACGCCGCGCGTAATATCAAGTGGACAGTTGGCTTGCAATGAATGATATAAAAGACCTCTCTTTTCGCAGGTGTATCCTCGTGGGAGCTACCACTCCTCGTGCAGACACAGGATGGCGCGATTCTGTTCTCTGATATGGGGCGGACGCTGTGCCCTCATGATGCTGGACCAGGTTAGTACATATAAAAAAAAAACGGTAATTTAAAAAACTAAAAAACCCGACTGCTATTCTTTAAAAATCCCTAAAACAAGATAAATTGTAGCAGTCGGGACCCATTCTAGAAATGGAGGATTAGTGAATTGAGAGCACATACCTATATTACATTGCAGATGGTCCCGAATGGGTCCCGACTGCTACAATTTATCTTGTTTTAGGGATTTTTAAAGAATAGCAGTCGGGTTTTTTAGTTTTTTAATTTACCGTTTTTTATTCTTTATTTTTTTTGTGTTTTAAAAAAGAAATTAATATACCCAGTGTCACTCTCACAGTAAATACAAATCTACCGACACCTCTCAAGCTAAAATCCATCGAGCCGTTCAGCCTGCAGAGCAAGCCAAACATTTGAATTTGGCGCCAAAAATCCGCCATTTTTTTTTTTTTTTTATATACCCAGTGTCACTCTCACAGTAAATACGAATCTAACGACACCTCTCAAGCTAAAATCCATCGAGCCGTTCAGCCTGCAGAGCGTGCCAAACAATTATACATACAAACTTACATATATACATACATACATACATACATACATACCCTCGAAAAACATAACTCTCCTTCTGTCGCAGTCGGGTAAAAAGAGTGTTCATGGAGTTTCTTGCTCGTTCTTCTCCATAGAGCAACGACGAGCAACTAAAATAAATGGTCTACTTGAAAGACCATTTACAGGCACTTTTGAATTGTCAAGAAGTTAGTCCGAAAGATGAAGCTAGTTGCTCGTTCCAAAACGTAGATCTTTACGGATTAGAACTAGCAAGAAACGCCCCCTTTTCCCACAATTTGCAGAAGCATGGGGCTCTTCATGAAAGGAGTTTTGAGGTTTTACGTGGTTGGCAACGCACGAGTGATTCCTCTGGTGTTGCAAGTGTCCATACGCTGCCTATGGACACTTGCAACACCAGTCGAGCCGTTAGCTTGATTGCCACCTATGGACCGCTTAACATCAGTCGAGCCGTTAGCGTGATTGCCACCTACAGTGGTATAAAAAAAAAGAAACAATATGTGAAAAGGGAGTGGATTGGAGTTTTCTTACTCGCCAAAGTACTTCTTCGTCTCTAGAATTATCAAGTGGTAAAGCTATTTATAAGATCGAATATACAAACCTTGTTTGTTACAGATATAAAGACGGAAAACCGACCAATGCTACACATCACTACATCTAATCCTAAAAATGTGTCACTCGGCATTAAACTGCGAAGGGTCACTGATTTCTATGTCGACGTTAATAAGGTAAGATTTGAATAGTAATCTTAAAACTTATGGCGTAAGGTTTAGTTTCCGCTGCAACTTTAATAAAACTTTTTTTGTAGAGCTAGTCATTGTGAAATCAACTTAATTTGTACTGGAATAACGTTGATATCGTAAGTGGTAATCACATGTAGGTAAAGAGTATGCTTACATGGTTAGGTCATGCTAAGAGGATGAGTGAAAGGCGACTATCAAAAAGGATTTGTAGGCAGATGTGAGTGGCAGGCAACGCCGGGAGGGGGGGGGGGGGGGGGAGGGGACGCCCTAGAAAGACCTACCCTGACCTTATTGGTGAGGTTCAGAAAGGCCAGGTGCGCAGTACTCGTAACCGGCGTGCTTGTATGACCAGATATATGAATGTGGACGAGGCGAAAGGAGTATGTAAGCATCGTAGCAGGTGGCTTTCTGTGGTTTCTGCTTACCCCCATGGGAAAAGGTTTATATATGTGTATGTGTGTATTTAATTTATTTATTTATTTATTTGTACGTGTTGCGCCGACCCCAAGTAACATGGGATAAGGGCAGGAAGATGATGATGATTTATTTGTATTCTTTTATGTGCCATCGATCCGCTAAGAAGAATAATGGAGGATGAAGAACTTTCAACCCTATCTCTCATTCCTCTAAAAGAGTACTTCCCTGGAGGATCTCTTTCACAAACATCTTCTACGTTTCTCTAAGTATTCTTCGATTCCAGGAGGTACAGCTAAACGTAACGCCGAGCTCCCCGAAGTACTTCTTCTTCTCTTTCGACCAGCATCCGTGGAACGTCAGCAGAGCTGGTCATCTTCAGTTGAGGCCGCGGTGAGTTGATTGGTAGCAGCTGTTCTAGGACTTAGGAAACAGTGGTGTAGTGGGGGCATAGGCGTATATAGGGGGGGGCGGGTGGGCCGGGCCCACCCCAGAATGGTCTTGTGCTCACCCCAGGCTGTAGGGCTCACCTTCCGCCTGACCGCATTGCATCGCATCGGCCACGGCATCTTAGGGGCCAGGCCCCCCCTGAAAACTATCTCTAGATACGCTAATGAGTGGGGGTACCCCTAAAGTATTCAGAATATCCTAATTTTTTCAGTAATGTAGGGAGCGAGCTTATGTGTAAGTACCTGATGATCCTAGATAAGATTAGACTAAAAATATGCTCAGGAGTAGCAGTCTAGCTGTTATTGAGAAATTCCTGATAGAAATATTCAAGAACATTTCCTTTCTGACAGACAAGAGAATTAAATAATTGTAAAACAACCTAAAATAAAATGTGGAAAATCCTTACTAATATTATAAATGCGAAAGTAACTCTGTCTGTCTGTCCGTCTGTCTGTCTGTCTGTCTCTTCTTCACGCCTAAACCACTGAACCGATTTCAATGAAATTTGGTACAGATGTAGTCTGGGACCCGAGAAAGGACATAGGATAGTTTTCATCCCGGAAATCCCACGGGAACGGGAACTATTAATCCACGCGGACGAAGTCGCGGGCAAAAGCTAGTATTACATATATAATCCCGTCTGATTTTAAGAGAATTCATAATATTAAGTACCTAAAGTAAATGTTGTTAATAATGATGATTTGGAACCTCGTATTTATGTTAAACAAAAGTTGCACAACATTATTGCAAAGGATACAAAATTATATTGTTGCAACTGTTTCACACATATACTCCATGGCAATACAGCTTTCCAACGGGTCCTTTTGTAATGCTATGCGAGAGGCCTATACCCAACAGTGGACGTCCTGCGGCTGTTTTGATTATGATGATATAGCTAGCAACATGTTTCAAAACAAAATCGTGTTGTTGCAACAATGTTGCAAAACATTTGTTTGTCAACAATGTTTCAAGAACATTTTGTTGCAGGTTTAACTACACGATTCCGAAGAGTGTGATTCTAATGATCGAGTCGGATGACAATTTGTGTGCTACAGTCTCTATACAGAACAATTCGGTATGTTGAACTTCTTTTTAAAAAGTGAGTGATGAGAAATTTCCTCCGGCGTACGCTTAGGTTGTGGAATGCGCTCCCTGCTAAGGTTTTCTCAAGACACTACAGCATGGGGTTTTTCAAGAAAGGAGATTTGAGGTTACGGGGTCGGCAACGCACGAATGATGCCTCTGGTGTTGCAAGTGTCCATAGGCAGCGATGACCGCTTAACATCAGGAGGGTCGTTAGCTTGTTTGCCACCAAAAAAAAAACGAACGAGAGCAAGTATGCGTACTTATGGCTGGAAGATCTTTTTCGCCCATGTCTTTAGGGAGGTACATGGGACACCTTTGTGAGACGTTTCTTCGCCAAGATTCCACTTTATTCGGAGTCGCAGGGCGATTACAGACCCCCTTAGGCGCGGGCCTGCCGACGGCGAGTGTTGGGTGGCTCGCCGTCGGATCAGAATCAGGTCCGGGTCCACGGCGAGTTGTGTTCCACGCGCGCCTCAAAGAGATGTCAGCAAAGCAGACGGGGCCCTATAGGATATTGTCAAATGACATCTCCCGCTCTGTGCCTAGTGGAAGGGAGTGTCAGACTTTTATTGACCAAAATCAATTCGTGTTCCTCCTAATGTCCTTTGCGGTCCAGTGCCGCAGCGACGCTTTCTATCAAATTTCTCAACCCTGGCAAGCACTGGCTCTAACAGGAATTTCTCAACCCTGGCAGATAATCCACGCCTGCCACTGGTATCGAACAGCCATTAGGGCCCCTTCACCATATACGGCCTGTCCTACTGACCACATATTACCTGAGTTTGTTATTCCAGAACATGATAACTATCTTATCAATTTTTTTGCAGTGTCCGGTATTTGACAGCGAAAAGGAAGTGTTCTATAAAGGATACCATCTGACTATGATGAGCAAGGGAGGCATCACATTGACGGTAAGACGGTATTAATAATAATAACTAGCTCGTGTCCGCGACTTCGTCCGCGTGGATATACAAACAAACAAAATTGAAGTGTTTGTTTGTAGTATAAAATAAAAACAGCTTTTTACTGCTGTACTTTTGGAAATAAAATGACATTTTTGTCTGTCTGTTTGTTCCGGCTAATCTTCGACACAGCTAGACCGATGTTGACGAAAAAATATTCGCTGATAAGCGCCATTCTCGTGGACGAAGTCGCGTTCATAAGCTATAGAAATTAATATAAGTCTGAAATCTCCAATCCGCCTTGAGCAAGCGTGGTGATCAATGCTCGTGCCTTCTCTGTATGAGAAGAGGCCTTTGCCCTGCAGTGGGACAATAATATACTAGTATTATTATAAATATTATGATTTATTATTATGTTGTATTATTAATATTGCAATCATCGCCAGACAGCTGTTACGTAAAACCCACAGATGTGATATGTAGTCACATCTGCTCCCATTTAGATATTTCTCGATAACACCTTGATCCATGCAAATTGCAGTTTTGCATACTTACGTCAAATTTCAGAAAGTTGTCATATAAGACATAAATAATCAAATAAAATTGCGATACCTGGTCAATTATTAATAAATGGTTGCTTTTTGTTGTTGTTTATGTTTGATAGTATTTCAGAATACACAGTTTTAAGCCCCGACTCTAAAAGAGGGGTGTTATAAGTTGACGTGCCTGTCTGTCTGTGGCACCGTATCTCTTAAACGGGTGAACCGATTTGAATGCGGTTTTTTTTTATTTGAAAGCAGGTTTCTTAGCGATGTTTTATTAAAAATCGGTTCAGCCGTTTCAAGGTTATCAGCTCTTTTGTTAGCTGGGGCAGGGATCTTCTTCCGTCCGGGTTACATAAACACACATACCAGTTCCCCGAAGGGTTGGGCAGAGGTGTACCAATATATACTCACAGTTTGCTAGTATGTTTAGGTCCCATGTAATAGGGGGCGAGCCTATTACCATTAACCCGGCACAAATCCTAATATCGAGCTGCTACTGAGAATTTCATAGGAAACACCAATAACACTTTGCTCGACCTAGGAATCGAACCCAAGACCACTAGCGTAGCAGTCGCGTTTAAAACCACTAGGCTAACGACACAGTTAGGATAAATATAAGTCTAAGATCGTCAACCCATAATATTATAAAGAGGTAAAGTTTGTGAGACTGTAGGTAGAGGGTAATCTCTGGATATACTGAACCGATTTTGATTATATTTAAATAAATTAAATATTTAAGAGGGGCTCCCATACAACAAATGTGTTTGTTTTTGCCTTGTCTGTCAGTCTGGCTCACACTTGACCTTTTTTTAAGAACAGAATCGCCACGACTACCTTAGATCATTAAAAAAAAAACCTATTTATTTTATTTCTTGTTGCTAGCAATCCATGTTCCCGACTGGTTTCTACATAGTGTTTATTGTGAATGAGAACGATGACCGGTGTACTGGCGCCAGTGACTCCCCTGGCCGACCGCTGTGGAACAACAGGATGAAGAACTTCAGGTATGCAGATAATACTGGTATTGAGACTAGGGATGTCATGGCACCGTGTTGACGGCGCGTTCGTGTTCCACGCGCGCCTCAAAGAGACGTCAGCAAACATTCAGAGGGGCCACTAAGGGCTGATGCCTGCCGGGGCTACGGGTTGTGAGCAAGACATACCGCGACCCTGGAACGCAAAGGGCACAAGAAGGAACATAAATGTGTTTTAATCAGTAAGAGTGACACTCCCGCCCAGCCCAGGGCAGGGGAAGTCATTTGATGATTTCCCATCTTAAAAAAAACGTGCCTACTATTTAGTACCATCCGAATCATGTGAGTAAAAAAATAGTACCTGAATTGTTACACCGAAATCTTAAATTATTTTTCAGCAGGGCCCTCCGCTGTTTGAAGGTCTATAGACAAATCTTATATGGTCTCGTTTAGCGGCATATTAGTACTTTAAAAATAGCTTAGTTTAATTTTGAAATAATTATTATTTCATGAGAAGCGCACCATGCAAAAATTTTATCAGGTCAGCAGGACCCTATTTTGTTTTGAGACTTTTAGTCCTGACAGTCATATCTAAATATATATAATTCAAAGGTGACTGACTGACTGACTGACTGACATAGTGATCTATCAACGCACAGCCCAAAACACTGGACGGATCGGGCTGAAATTTGGCCAGCAGGTAGATGTTATGACGTAGGCATCCGCTAAGAAAAGATTTTGATCAATTCTACCCCCAAGGGGATAAAATAGGGGATAAAAGATAATACTTCTTAAAGAGAGCGAAGCCGCGGGCAAAAGCTAGTTTCTTATAAGCATTTTATTAGTACTTTTCAAATAACTTTACGTTTAATTTAAAAAAAAATGTATTATAGCAGATTTTTTTTTTACTTTTAGTAGGTACTTGGTTATTAATAAAACGGGTACCTTTTTAGCATCTACCCTCAATTTCAATATTATTTACGAGCCACAAAAATAATAGCCTATCGCAGGCACTGGCCCTAGCCACGTCTGGGGAATACTGGCGTGATGTTATGTTTTATACATAGAATACCATCACGCCTGTACTCCCTGAAGGGTTAGGCTGTGTGTTTTATAATGGTGTAATTATATATTTTTCTTGTAGGTTCCGTGTGATAGCGACGATCTCATACCGGGAGTACATCGTGGGCGCGCTGGTGACTCTCGCAGTGGTGTGTGTGGTGGCGCTGCTAGTCACCATCAGTGTGGTGGCGTGTAGCTGCCGGTGTACCGGTAAATCAACATCATCTTCCTGCCCTTATCCCATGTTACTTGGGGTCGGCGCAACACGTTTTCTTCTTCCATGCCGTCCTGTCAACCGACATGCTATCACTGACTCCCTTCTCTCTCATATCATTCTTCACACAATCCATCCATCTTTTCTTCTCAGTAGAGCTCTTTGTGAAGGAGCTCGTCTGGGAAAGTACCTACCACCACCATACCTATTTCTGCCGCAAAGCAGCGTTGCTGTGTTCCGGTTTGAACGGTATGTGTGCCGGTGTAAACAGGCACATGACACATTACAACTTGTCTCTGGGATGGCAAACATTTGCTAGTCGTTTGGTATTGCAGATATCTACAGGCAGCGATAATTAAGTTAAAGATATCGAGATACGTGCTACTTGGCAATCTGGGCTTCTCCCAGTTGTAAACATCCCTTTGTGCCTATTGGCCTAATTCTATTCAGTCTCCTGCTTGTTTGGAGGGAAGTGGAAATTATGACTTTCTTACTCCTTCGTTAACGAAGGAGTAAGAAAGTCATAATTTAACGATATTGATCAGAAAAGATTAATCTTTTCTGATCAATATCGTTTCTCCGGGACTCGTCGAGCTTCATTGTCTCGACGCTTTTCTTGTGGTCGCCACTGTTGATTCTGGCTTACTGGAGTTGCAGTGGTTTGGGAAAGTGAGGCGGGCTTGTCCCAAAAAAAAAAAACTGTCGAATACTTTATGTTATTCTTTTTGGTGTAGACTTTCTTACTTTTTCGCATTACTATATGTTTTTTCCCCCCCATAGAGACGGTAACAATAATAGAGTCGGAGCCGATAGCGCACGCGTCCACGTCGGGAGAGGCCAGCTCTGCCGACTGCGCCAGGATACTGGATGACACGGATGACGAGCTCGACGGTGACGGTATGTACCTCGTGCTACAAGCTGAATTAAAAAAAACATCTGCTATGCTATTCTGTTCTGTCCTACTCCTGGGTAAAGGCCTCCCTCCACTTCTTCCATCCATTAGTTTATTCGTTACATACAAAAATACAAATCTGTCCTACTATGTATAAAATTAGTGTAGATTAAATACGAATCGTCGTCGAATTGGTCTTAATCTGTTTGTCTGTTTAGTCTAATAGATTTCTTTTTCAATTTATGAATGGGAACTGCTTTTATTATGAATCCTCCAACTCTTTACAGATGAGAAATGGACTCGCTCTAACCCGCTGACGGTACAGAAGTTGACGAGAGCTCCACAAGCCACCTTCACCAGAAGATCTGACCGGTAACCAGTCAAATACAACGGGTGTAAAGAGACACGTTTTATATACAACCTGGTTTTTTACCATCAAATATACCATCACGCCTGTATTCCCCGAAGGGTTAGGCAGAGGTGTACCAATGTACACCCACAACCTGGTTTTTGTATATCCAATAACTCAAGGGTTCTACATATAAGTCATCATCTGCCTAGCCTTTTCCCAACTATGTTGGGGTCGGCTTCCAGTCTAACCGGATGCAGCTGAATATCAGTATTTTAAATGGAGCGACTGCCTATCAGACCTCCACAACCCAGTAATAGGTAATACGATACTCTTGGTAAGACTGGTTATCGTTGGTTGTGTCTGGTTGTGGTACTCCTCCGCTAATCTTTTCTGATTAATTTCGTTGCGGGATCCAAGACAGTTAAATCGTTTCTCTGGGACTCGTCGAGCTTCAATGTCTCGGCGCTTTTCTTGTGGCCACTGTTGATTCTGGCTTACAGGAGTTGCAGTGGTTTGGGAACAGTGTGGCGGGCTTGTCCCAATAAAAAAAAAAAAAAAGACTGGTTGTCAGACTTTCTGGCTTCTGACTAACAGTAACGACTGTCAAAGATCTACAAATGACAGCCGGGACCAACGGCTTTACGTGCTTTCTGAGGCACGGATGAAACTCGCTATGGCAAATGGTCACCCATCCACAGACCAACCTCGGCAAGCGTGGCTTAACCCGGAAGATCGGTCTATGCGGCTGTAATTATTTAGCCACGAGCTCCTCCTAAGGGTTCTACATATAAGTCTGTAAGTAAATAGGTATAAGTCCTTGAATATGTGGTCCAAAAATGCATACTTTTTTTTTTACTTTCGAAGATATCATCAATCATAACTAATTTAGGGCAATGTTCTATTCGCAATTTTCAATATTTGTGTTTCTAATGTTGTACTTGTTGGTTGTGTCAGGTACTTCTGGGGCGCGCTTACAGTAGCCATTGTGTATGCCTTGCCCGTCGTGCAACTACTCTTCACATACCAAAGGGTGAGTTACTGATAGTCAGATCTTCTTAGGACTATTATATACCAGCACTAAGAAATATTAGGACTATACCAGCTTCTTCACAGGGTGTAAAAAAAAGGTAATTTAAAAAACTAAAAAACCCGACTGCTTTTCTAAGTGTTTATGAAAAAGCCCTAAAACAAGAAAGTCGTTGTACCCGATTGCACTTAAAATTGTAGCAGTCGGGACCATCTGCAATGTAATATAGGTTTGTGCTCTCAATTCACTAAGCCTCCATTCCTAGAATGGGTCCCGACTGCTACAATTTTAAGTGCAATCGGGTACAACGACTTTCTTGTTTTAGGGATTTTTCATAAACACTTACAAAAGCAGTCGGGTTTTTTAGTTTTTTAAATTACCTTTTTTTATTTTTTACTTTTTTTTATTTTTAATTTACCAATTGTCACTTTCACAGTAAGTACAAATCTAATGACACCTCTCAAGCTAAAATCCATCGAGCCGTTTAGGCTGCAGAACAATCCAAACATTTGAATTTGGCGCCAAAAATCCGCCATTTTGTTTTTTTTTAAATTTGATATACCCAGTGTCACTCTCACAGTAAATACGAATCTAACGACACCTCTCAAGCTAAAATCCATTGAGCCGTTCAGGCTGCAGAGCGTGCCAAACAATTATACATACAAACTTACATACATACATACATACATACATACATACTCTCGAAAAACATAACCCTCCTTCTGTCGCAGTCGGGTAAAAAGACACATTACATAGCCATTAACTACGGATACACAAAAAATATTGCTAGGAAACTACTATTTTTGGTAATAAACTTTTTTTAACGTCAACACAATGTTAACGTCGCTAACATGCTGCTGGACGGGTACGGCAAAGCGGGACGGCGTGATTGTTTCTGTTGCCAAAAACGCAACGTTAACGTCGCGTTGATGTTGCGCAGTCGCAGTGCGAACGCTTGCCACTAGAGAATCGCGACGTCAACGTCATGTTTACGCAGCGTTATCGTTGCGTAGACGTTGGAGAAACGTCAACGCTCGTAAAACCCCAGTGGGATAGCGGTCTAAGGCCCAATCACTCTCCTCAGATGGTGTTCCAAACAGGAGACCAAGACCTGTGCTACTACAACTTCCTGTGCGCCCATCCCCTGGGCTTCCTGTCAGACTTCAACCACGTGTTCTCCAACGTGGGGTACGTGGTGCTGGGGCTGGTGTTCATGGTGCAGGTGCGGCGGAGACAGCGGAAGAACAGCGCAAGCCCACAGGTGAGAGGAACTGGACTTTCTTAACTGTTCTCTCGCGTCCGGCACTGGTGCAAGCCATGGTCCGGGGCGAGAGGGAATGGGAAGCAGTCACCTCCTTCTGCGAAGCTGTAATGCTGGAGAGGGAAGCGGCGGGACGGGAGAGGGAGAGAAGAGTCCCCCGTCCCAGCGGCCGCCGCGGTAGACGCTCCGGGCGTCAGGAGTCGCGAGACGACTCCCGGCCACTGTAGACGCGTGCCTGCGGACGGTGAGCAATGGGTAGCTCACCGTCCGTACGTTAACTAACGACAGACCGTGTCGACGGCGCGTTCGTGTTCCACGCGCGCCTCAAAGAGATGTCAGCAAACTTGGATGGGGCCACTGAGGGCCTCCTCCTGTCGGGGCTGCGGGTTGTTCGAAGGAGATACCGCGGCCCCGGAACGCAAAGTGCCCAAGTAGGAACATGGATGGGTTTTAGTCAGTAAAAATATGACACTCCCTGGGAAGATGATCCCTCCCTAGGTGGGAAGTCATTTGATGAATGCACATCGGTAAAAAAAAAGAACATCGTTAGCATATCAGCCGCAGAACGTCCACTGCTGGTCATAGACCTCCCCTACAGATTTCCAATAGGACCAGTTGGAAGCTTTTTACTTTTAATTTATTTGAAACACTTTGTTGTCATCAGGACATGGGCGTACCCCAGCACTACGGGCTGCTGTACTCCATGGGGCTGGGGCTGGTGATGGAAGGTCTCCTGTCCGGTTGCTACCATCTTTGCCCCAATAAGATGAACTTCCAGTTCGGTATGTAGTGTCAAGTACATAGTATTTTTAGTATGTCCTTAGAATCTTCAGTCTAGGGTAGTCGAAGTATTCATGCCTCTCCTCATTAGCCTAGTGGTCCTAAGCGCGACTGCTACGCTAGAGGTCTGAGCTTCGATTCCCAGGTCGACCAAATACTGTTATTGGGTTTTTCTATGAAATTCTTAGTAGCAGCTCGAAGTTAGGATTTGTGCCCGGTTAATGGCAATAGGCTCGCCTCCTATTACATGGGACCTAAACATACCGGCGAACTGTGAGAGGTGTGCCGCCAATGTGGTGTACATTGGCGGCACACCTCTGCCTACCTCTTCGGGGAATACATCGGTGATGGTATTTTGGTATGTAATCTGTCGTGTCCTGGTTGCAGACTCGTCGTTCATGTACGTGATCGCGGTGCTGGTGATGATCAAGTTGTATCAGAACAGACATTCCGACATCATCCCCAGCGCGCATACTACATTCATGATACTGGCTTTCGTCATGACTTTGGGTGAGTTTTTAACACATCTGGGCCTTTGCCACATCTCTTAAAAGAGTAGGTTTTTTATGTAATTTTGGTTGTTGGATTTTGAGCTCTCGGCCCTGAGCTGAGCGTTGAAAATCCTACAGCGCAAGGCAAATTAATATTAAAATAATACTGATTTAAGAGATTTTGGTACGCCCCCTGATTTCTGGAACTACCAGTGAGCATAGTGGTTGAGAGCTTTGTCGTGCTCACGTAAATGTCTCGCTGATGGTGGCGCGTGTGTTGGATCATTCGGTGCCCTTTATGATGGTTGAGCTAAGTGCTGCTGAGCCACGCGTCATGTTCGTGAACGGGCGCTGTCAGTTGGGATTGGTCAGCTCTTAACTACCATGGTTTACTTTTTTGTTAATATAATTTCTTTTGTTTTTTAGTCACGTTCATTGTTTTCACATAGAGAAGCAACAAGAATTTTAAAAATCCAATTTGATAAGAGTGGCTTTGGAGTTTCTTGTTCGTTTTTCTCCATAGAGACCTACGTTTTGGAACGAGCAATTCAAGAGTGCCTGTAAATGGTCTAATTGAACTGCTTTGACTTCGACTTTACCAGTCGGATTGGAATAATTATTTATGTGTATGCTAGCCAGATGCATGAGAAATAATGTAGGCTGACAACGGTGGATGAAAACACTTGTTTTGCCCACCAGGTTTGTTCGGCATCCTGTACCCAAGCGTGCCGTTCTCAATACTGTTCACAATACTGCATATGCTGACCTGTTTTGTGCTCACGCTGAAGATATACTACGCCGGCAAGTTTAACTTAGGTAAGTATTATACATACATACATACAAGAGACCACAGCAAGCACTTCAATGCTTTTTAATTGTTCAATAAAAATTGAGAGACTTGACAAAAAGAGAAAAAGTTTGACATTTGTTTTTGAAGTGAAAACTTCTTTAGCGGCGTTGTGCACTTTTTTTGGAATGGGTAAAAAAATTTAAACTCGCGTCAGGACACGTGACCCTGATCGAAAATTCGTAAGCGGCGTTGTGCACTTGTTTTGGAATGGGTAAAGAATGTTAAACTCGCGTCAGGAGACGTGACCTGATCGAAAATCTTACGAATTAATATTCAAGTTTTCACTTCTTCCGGCACTCCCGGAGTGCAACCCGTCGTATTTTTTTTTTTTTTCATCAACTTACTTGTTTTTATAAAAGCTTATCGCTTGTTATGTCTAGCTTTTAGATATTAGTTTGTATACCGTTACAAAATAATGAGTTTGATTTCCATCAAAATTTATTTTCTTCTTTTTGGAAAAATTATCTAAGCATCTTCTTTAGCACGGCGTAGAACGCCCACCCACGAGGTGAACAGACGACCTGATTAAGACCGCAGGAAGACGCTGGATGCAGGCCGCTTCCAACCGGTCCTTTTGGAAATCTATAGCTGGGTCCACATTTGTATCATTTCGGTGTATCGTATCTCCGTTGAGCCGGGTCTACATTTGTAGCATCTTGACGTATCCCGATCAGTCGTATCGTATCGAGTATGTACAGTATGATACAATCATAAAAATGGACGCTCATTTTGTCCACGTCGTATTATTAAGGCGTATTTGGTAAAACGCGTCCACGCAACGGAGATACGATACACCGAAATGATACAAATGTAGACCCAGCTTATGGCGGAGGCCTGTGTCCAGCAACGACTGATACGATGACCTAAAGAAATGCTTGTATTTAAGAAATTTATTTCTTACGTGTGTGTAACTGCCCCGTTGGTCTCGTGGTGGCAAGTGCGACTGCTGTGCAAGGGGTCCCGGGTTCGATTCCCAGGTTTAGCAAAAAGTGTTATTGGGTTTTTCTATGAAATTCTCAGTAGCAGCTCGGAGTTTGGATTTGTGCCCGGTTAATGGCAATAGGCTGGCCCCCTATTACATGGGACCTAAATATACCGGCGAACTGTGGGTGTACATTGGTACACCTCTGCCTAACCCGTCGGGGAATACAGGCGTGATGGTTTTATTTCTTACGTGTATTTTTAATCTTGTTTTGCCAGAATGGTCGGCAGTAAGCCGCGGCGTGAGCGTGGTCCGCAGCAACAGATGGCGCGCGCTGCTGCCGGCGCACCCCGCGCGGGCGGTGCTCGTGTTCATCGCCAATATAGCCAACTGGGCCTTCGCTATATACAGGTACTCACGACTTGGGTAGATGACACCACTAATCAACAGTGATCGGAGTAGGTAGAGCTAATGTGCCTAAAGTTTAAAGAACTGAAACAAAAAGTGAAGACCTCCTGACGACTACAAATTTGTTTCGAAATATTACTACTTGATGGAATATGAGATGAACGCAAACGCCTGCCACATTATAATAGCAATGTGCACTATTCACGTGTCAACGGTTTTTAAGTAGGTGCACTCTTCTTGCAATTGAACTTGTCAAGTGTGCGTCTCTTATTTTGTAATTTAATAAAAATAAAAGTTTCTTTTAATTCAAAAGTCTTGCTTTACTTTCATCAGGTTATGGGCCGTTCCATGCCTGCCGTAAAACGTAGTCAGTAAATTCTGTGCAGTATTTTCAAAAATAAAAGCAAAAGTAAAATTAATGGGAAACATAACCTAAAAATAAAACGGACCGCGTTCGGAAGTGAAATTTTTTTTCAGCTTTTTAGGACTAAAAATAACAAAAATGGCTGGAAATGGGTCATTAATGTCTATCGAGAAGCTAAATGGCAGAGACAATTGGTCTACTTGGAGTTTTGCCGTTAAAGCTTATCTACAACATGAGGAATTGTATGATCGTATTTTGTCGGCACCAACAGACGAAAAAACTCGAAAACAAGACATCAAAGCCAAATCCAAATTAATTTTATTAATAGACCCAATATTGTATGTTCATATTCAGGACGCGGAAAATGCACAACAGGTATGGGAAAATTTAGCGAAGGCTTTTGAAGACAGCGGCTTGACCCGCAAGGTTGGTTTGCTAAAAGAATTAATAAACACTAACCTAGAAAATAGTACATCTATTGAAGACTATGTTAACAAAATAATGACCGCAGCACACAAGCTAAGAAACATAAAGTTCAATGTGGACGATGAGTGGCTAGGCACTCTGATGCTGGCTGGCTTACCGGACATGTATAAGCCCATGATAATGGCTTTGGAAAGTTCAGGTATAAAAATTAGTGCTGATCTAGTTAAAAATAAATTAATACAGGAAGTCAAAGTATCAGACACTACCGCACTTTATACAAACTCAAAGTCAAAATCAAAACAGGTTAAAATGGACCAGCAAAAAGTGCAAAAAGGCCCTAGATGCTACAATTGTAATAAATATGGCCACCTCGGCAAGAACTGTTGGTACAAGAAAGGTAAAAGTACTAACACCGAGAATAAAACAGGTTTTGTTGCAGCTTTTTCAGTGTGTAATAAAAATGACTCAGCAAATTGGTACGTGGACTCCGGCGCCTCCATGCATATGACCATGCACCGGGACTGGCTTAGCAACGTCCAAGTACCACCGGTGTCTAACATAAGAGTAGCAGACAATAAGGTACTAAAAGTTGAATGTTGTGGCAATGTTACTATTAAAGTACCAGACACTCAAGGTAAATTCAACAAAATACTGGTAAGAAATGTCATTTTTGTACCTGAACTATCAACAAACTTAATATCAGTAAGCCAAATAATAAAGAGTGGCTGTAAGGTAGAATTTAATGCCAATGGATGTCAAATATCAAATCCAAACGGAGAAAAGGTTGCTAAAGCCAACTTAATAAATGACATGTACAAATTAGATGCCACTATCCACGATGAAGCACATGCCATGTCAGCATTGACTAACAATAACATTCTCCTATGGCATCAACGAATGGGGCATTTAAATTTTACAGATTTATGTAAATTACCAATTTGCACTACAGGTGTACAATTACCTCCAGCGAAAGGAAATTATACCTGCGTCAGCTGCATTGAAGGAAAACAGACCAGGCAGTCCTTTCCACATGAAGGCTCCCGTGCAACTGAATTGCTAGAAGTCATTCATTCTGATATTGTGGGTCCAATGCAGACAACTACTCATGGAGGCGCCAGGTATTTTGTCACTTTCATAGACGATTTTTCACGCAAGGTAAATGTATATCCAATTAAAAATAAATCAGAAGCTCTAGAAAAGTTTATAGAATTTAAAAATAGAGCAGAGAATGAATTAAACAAGAAAATTAAAAAGCTAAGGACAGACAATGGCAGGGAATATGTAAATCATAATTTTGATAATTACTTAAAAAAGTATGGAATATTGCATCAAACTACGAACCCTTACACACCAGAGCAAAACGGCTTGAGTGAGCGCATGAATAGAACACTCATTGAAAGATCGAAATGTATGCTCTTTAATGCTCAGTTACAGAACTCTTACTGGGGTGAAGCAGTGGTCACGGCAGCACACATTATTAATCGCTCACCGACTAAAGCACTTTCAGACATTACCCCTGAGGAAATATGGACAGGCAGAAAACCAGATCTAAGTCATCTAAGAGTATTTGGGTGCCGAGCTATGGTACACATACCGAAAGAGCGTCGCCAAAAGCTAGATCCAAAATCGCGCGAATTAATTTTTGTTGGATACAACGATGGTGTGAAAGGCTACCGCTTTATAGACCCAAAGACGAAACAATCAGTAATTAGTAGAGATGTCATCTTCCTTGAAGCCACTGTAAACAAAAACATATTTGATGAATCAGATCCTGTAAAAGAAAAAGAAAATATTAAACACAAAAACACACAATGTTTAATTAAAGAAAACTCTAAAGAAAATAAATATAATGAAAACTTACCTCTGCTAAATAATACCAATGTATCTTTGTCGCAGACTGAAGTAAGTGAAGAGGAAGAAGAAAGTCAAGATTCATCAACATCATTTTATTCCGATCCAGATGATGAAACTTATTTACCAAGCGAAAGTCATACATTAAATGATGAAACCGCTGAGCTATCTCAGCATGATATGACCCTACGGCCAAGACGCCGCTATGAATTTTATGTGAATACTGACTCCACTGAAGGTACTGAATTATCATTCTTGTGCATGGATGGTGAAACTGCTATGGGTATTTTAGACCAAGATCCACAGAGTCTTTCTGAAGCACTTCATAGTCAAAAGGCTGATAAGTGGATAGAAGCAATGCGAGAAGAATATAATTCTTTACTACTAAACAACACATGGACACTTGTTGATGCACCAGAGAACAAAAAGGTAATACCATGTAAATGGGTATACAAGACAAAGACAGATGAAAAAGGTAATATAACAAGACATAAAGCTCGACTTGTTTTAAAAGGATACCAACAAAAAAAAGGTATCGATTACCACGAGATATATGCTCCAGTTGTTCGTTACTCCTCAATACGCTATATGTTTGGACTGTCGGTCAAATATAACCTTAAAGTGCACCAGTTAGACGCTGTGACTGCATTCCTACAAGGCGACATAGATGAAGATATCTATATGTCACAACCACCAAGTTTTGAAGAAGGAAACAAAGTATGCAAACTTAACAAATCAATATACGGCCTTAAGCAAGCGAGCCGACAATGGAACAAAAAGTTAAACACAATTCTTATTGACATAGGAATGACAAGGTCAAGAGTTGATCCTTGTGTTTACTATAGAATTATAGATGAAAAGGACATCTTATTTTTAACAGTATATGTCGACGATATATTATGTTTTTCCAATAGCAACAATACGGTCTTAATGCTAAAAGGAAAATTAAATGAAAAGTTTCACATGAAGGATTTAGGTGAAGCTAAATGTTGTATTGGTTTCAAAATCAGTCAAACCAAACATGATGAGATTTCACTGGATCAGTCATTATACATAGATAAGATACTCACTCGATTTAATATGATTGATTGTAATCCTGCACTTACACCATGTGAGCCTAATATACAGTTGAAAAAGGCTGAAAATGAAGCTGAAATATTAAAAAACATTCCTTACCATGAACTGATTGGTTGTTTGTTATATTTGTCACAGTGCACTAGACCGGATATATCATATATAGTAAATCAGCTAAGTCAATTTAATAATGAGCCCACATCACAACACTGGACAGCAGCCAAACGAGTATTAGGATACTTAAAGGGAACACAGAATCTGAAACTTACATTCAAGAAAAACAATGCACATATTGTGGGATATAGCGATTCTGATTGGGCCACTGATAAAGACAGAAGATCACGTTCTGGATATGTATTTATTTTTCAGGGAGCTGCCATCAGCTGGTGCTCAAAGAAACAGACCACAATAGCTCTGTCAACAACTGAGGCAGAGTACATGTCACTTGCCACAGCTATACAAGAAGCCATTTGGCTTAATCAATTACAGCAAGATTTTTGGCCCACTTTATTATCAGGTATACCTATTACAATGAATTGTGATAACCAAAGTGCAATTAGTCTTTCAGGTAACGACCTATATCATGCCAGAAGCAAACACATCGATGTTCGTTATAACTTCATACGAGAAAGAATATCTGTAAACCAAGTTGCTGTTCGCTACATAAGTACACAAGAGATGGTCGCAGATGTTCTCACCAAAGGACTACCTCGGCCAAAGCACCAGATGTTCACCGAAGCAATGGGTTTGCGTCCAGGGACGGATGATGGAATATGAGATGAACGCAAACGCCTGCCACATTATAATAGCAATGTGCACTATTCACGTGTCAACGGTTTTTAAGTAGGTGCACTCTTCTTGCAATTGAACTTGTCAAGTGTGCGTCTCTTATTTTGTAATTTAATAAAAATAAAAGTTTCTTTTAATTCAAAAGTCTTGCTTTACTTTCATCACTACTTACAACTAAAATTAATAAAATAAAACAACTATCGAATTAATTTCCTATTTTGTTATTAAAAAAAGAAATACACGATTTTTATTGTTTACTATACATAATTATACTGTTTTACCGGAGTAGGTGGCATATGACCACGGCTATCATCTAAATATCAGCGCGCCCCCGGAACGCAAAGGGCGCAAGAAATGACATGGATGGCCGGGTTTCGGTCGGTAAAAATCTGCCACTCTCTCCCGCCCCGCCCAGGGCGGGAGAAGTCATTGGAAGCTTTCCCATCCGAAAAAATAAAATAAAATACGCCTCGCGGAGTGCACTTAGTTAGTTGATCAGTGTGCCTATACTTAACAGCTTTGTAATGTATCTCCTAACACCCTACATCTCTGCCCAGTGCCGTAATCCACAACAAGGACTTCGCGCGCCAGCTCCTGGCCATCCTGATGGGTAACGCGATCCTCTACGCGATGTTCTACATCATCATGAAGCTGGTGCACCGCGAGAAGATCCCTGCTTACACCTGGTTCTACTTCGTGCTTGCACATGTGGCTTGGTTCTCGGCACTGAAGCTGTTTCTTGATTCGAAGACTAAGTGGTCGGTGAGTATGAGTTAAATTACGTGGTGGAAATCCGATTCGGTACATTCGGTTCGGTGAATTCGGTTCGGCATATTCAGTTCGGCGTGTATATTTTTTATTAGGAACTAGCACACGTGGCGCCCTGACCGTATTTCCGGGATTGTCCTGATAGCCTTGAAACACCTCTCCACTCCTCAAGCACCTCAGTCTGTGTTGCCCTCTTGTCGCTACGTCACTACGTGCTAGCGGCCGTTTTAGGGGGCCCATTTATCGAGTGTGCTAGTCACCCCCTGCCATTTTATCTGTGTCATAAAAACATTGATTGGCAGGGGCCATAGTCTTTCCATAGTGTCAGGAAACTAGTCCATCTAAGCTACCCAAACCCATAGCCCTATTCTTAGTTTCCATATTCTGTAATAGTCCTGCGCCAGCCGGGGATTGTCCTTGGGTGCATTTGCATAGTGCAAACAGGGATAATTGTCGGCTGGTGTTCCATTTCCTTGTAAAGCCATGTAAGGGGCCTCTGCGAGTTGGCTTCGGCTCCTCGTACGCCTTCCAAAGGTCCGGGACCCTAGGGTCCCGAGATACGTAACCATATAAAAATAATAATGTTTTTATTTTTTTATACTAATATTTAAAAATGTAACTTATATGTATATACAATGAATAAATGAGAATAATAATATCTTTATTTGCATAAAACATGGTATACATGATGTTACAATTTGAATAATAAAGTGCTTACATGTTTCGCCAGAATTATACTTAGCATGCAAATCTTTCACTTAACACTAAAATGCAAATACAAAACTCCAGGATGATCGATTCAGTGACTTTTAGGCGTGAAAAAGTAACAAACAAGCTTACTTTCGCATTTATAATATTAGTTAGGATGCTGAACCGAATGCGCCGAACCGATTTTTTGCATAGCGACTGTTAAGAGTTCCGGAAGAATTTATTCTTTTTTAAAGGTCTTTTAACACTATGTTTTTGTTCCAGGAAACGCCCGCCCAATCGCGTCGCCACAACGCAGAGTGTGCCATCCTACAGCTGTATGACACTCACGACGCTTGGCACCTAATGTCAGCGGCAGCAATGTTCCTTTCATTCAACATGCTGCTAACTGTTGACGATTCTGTTGCTAACACGCAAAGAGTTCACTTGCATACCTTTTAGATGTATTAGTAATGGGTTTTGGGGAGCTGGGGATCCACCACCATCTATTAAAGTTGCACACTATGCTAGCGGCGGGTTTTGCCGCACAGGTAAGCCGCCGGCACAATCAGGCCGCCGGCATTTGCCCGCACGGGTAATCCGCCGACAAAATCAGGCCGCCGGCATTTGCCGCTGGCGCCCGTAGAGCATCAGTCCAGTTGTGACAGCCGGGTAGAACGCCGAAATTATTACTTGAATGCCGGGGGCAAAGTGACGCCGGCTGCTACTCTAATTCGACGGTCTACTAGGAGCGAAAAAGAAACAAAAAAAAATACTTACTAATATTTTTTTTGGGTTTTTTTTCTTTTTTTTTTTAACGCCTTTTTTAACCCTAAGTATTTACACACATACACAAACAGCTAGACCCGGAACTAGTAACTGTAGCTCATACAAATTTTTGTTTCGTGCGGGAACCGAACCCGCGACATGAGTTACCCACCGTTTGCCGCCGGGTTTGATAACGGCATACCCAGGCCGCCGGCACAGTGTGTAGAAGCCTTAAAAATATTAATATTTTAAACAATGTTATCTCTTCACCACCTTTGATTGACTGGTAGAGATTGCCTAAGGCATCAAGTCTACCTTTGTACGTTTTTTGTTGTATTAAGTTTAAATAAATACATATTTTAAAATTAGTTTGCCTTGCGCAAACTAATATTAGTTGGATTTTCAACGCTTGGTTAAGCATCGAGAGTTGAAAATCCAAAAGTGCGCATGGAAAAATAAATATAATACTGTTTTGAGACATTGTGGTAGGGCCCCCTGACTTGTAAAGCAATGCGGCTAAGCAGATGTCGCGTCAAGTGTAGAAAGTCTGTTAGAGCGCTTACACACGAGCGGCATGTTCCCAACGGCAGAGGTAACTGCAGCCGTCGACGCGTCGTCGGCTTCCGTTGACGCGTCGTCGGCTTCCGTTGACGCGTCGACGGCAGCCGTCGACATTTCAACTTCGAAGATCAGCGGCATCCGTCGTCTGCTCTCTTAGTATAGGAGTCAGTTGTAAAATGGATTCCGAAGAAGAAACCCTGTTATTGCCGCGTCGACAGTCGCCGCCGACGCGCGTCGACGGCGACGGCTGCAGTTACCGCTGCCGTTAGGAACATGTCGCTCGTGTGTAGGAGCTCTTACGGACTTAAATTGACATAAATATAAAGAGTGTTTTTTTAACTTCTTAGCTTTTTAAACGCGCTGAGTGTAGTAAGTGTTTCATAGCTTAGTGAAATTTGATTTAACGAAGCTGAATATTAGCGAATAATTAGTATTTAGTAGTAGTTATATGTGTAATTTTATTTTTGACATAGAAAAAAAATATATATTTGTATATTTTGAAACGTTAGTTGTAGTTCCTATGTTGCGCTATAGATGTCGCTACATGTCATTCCTTAGCATTAGGTGCGATGTTAGCTTCCCCTAAATTCTCAGAAGCAGATTTTTAATGTAAATTAATATTAAAATAATAATGAACAAAACATATTACTTTTTTTAAGCAAAATAGTTATTAGTGTTAGGTATTGATTCAATATTAAATTAAGCCAATAAAATTAGTAGGTCAATTCTACGACTTAATTAAAAACGATCATAATCCGGTCAATCAATGTCTAAAAATAAATTAATAGTTTAAAAAACGCGCACGCTTTTTTAGACTTACGAAGTTCCAGTTCATATCTTCCGGCTCCATCATCAGATCAGCTCGACAGTACCATGTTATTGTATTGTCATCAAAATCACATACAACTGCCAATTTTCATAACGCTACGATCTTTAGAAAATGCTTAAATTAGTTTTCTTAGATTTGATTACATAGTTACATACATACAGGTCGACCTAATAAAAGCGTGTTAATGACTGTAATTTACTGCCATACTCAGAGACGTTTAACGGTTACTTAAGTCGCTCCTTAGTAAAGATTTCCAAGCGAAATCTTTACTAAGGAGCGACTTAAGTAACCGTTAAACGTCTCTGAGTATGGCAGTTAGAGGCATTTTTTACAAATTAAAACAGATCAGATTGCGATTGTTCCTAAAAGTTAGTAGAATTGCCCTCCTGAGGGCCTACCATCTCTTAAAACACTTTTGACCGCCCTGTCATGTATAGATGACAATCCAAAATGTGCCCGGTCACGATACCATGACAGACTTTTATACGAAAATCTCATTAAACAACATCGATATAACTCCGAACTCACTACTATTTTGTAGGTATTAAAGGTTGAATTCGTAGCTTGGCGCTGAGGGCACGCTTTTGCTTTTTTGACGTGGCGGTCAAAAGGCTATTTTACTGCCGTGCAGACCCAAGGCCCGACACATTGGCGGCACGGCATGGCATAGTATTTTTTTGCGACAAATAAAAATAAAACTTAACTGTAAAGAATTAAGTTGAAATTTCAATGTTAACGTTCGGAAGTACAAAAGCTATACTGTAAGACCGTTAATATACAAATTTCAACTTTATTTCTTTACAGTTAAGTTTTATCTTTATTTGTCGCAAAAAAATACTCGTGCCAATGGGCGCCGCGGGCCTAAATTGCAGTAAAAGGATTTTTGGAGATCACCGTATTCCGTATAACGTGATCATTAAGGTTCAATATTCAACAAAAAAAAAACCAAGAAACCTTTTACTACGTTTTAGGGTCTGCACGGCATTTTAATATTACTTTGTCTTGCGTGCTGTTGGATTTTCAACGCTCAGCTCAGCGCTGAAAGTTGAGAATCTAATAACTGAAATTACAAAGTTATATTAAACTGATACTGTTTTAAGAGATGTTGGTAGTTGATGTTTAAGGGTGAGGCCAAACGAGCGTAATTTTTTGAGTCGTGAGCCGCAGAATTTCGGTCGCGTCATTTACTTTCTATTGAAAGTGACAACTCATTTTGCGTCGCCGTGTGAACGAAACAGGAGTTTTGTATGAAACCGAATGCAGCAGAAATTACGCGCCGGGGCTGCGGGTTGTTCGAAAGAGATACCGCGCCCCCGGAACGCAAAGGGCACATGAAGGAACATAGACGGGTTTTAGTCAGTAAAAGTCTGACACTCCCCCCCCGTTCCGCCCAGTGCGGGGGAAGTTATTTGATGACTTCCCATCTATAAAAAAGCAGAAATTACGCGACCGATATTACGCCACTCACAACGCAAATAATTACGCTCGTCTGGCTCCACCCTAAAAGTTAGTCAAACTTGTAGTTACCTACAATGTAAAGGTTTTATGAAATAAGAAGTATTATTTAGTGCGTTATTTATTTTTATTTGGGATTGAAAACATAATAATAATATAAGATTTATCGGGTGCAAAGAGGCATATAACGTTTGTGAAAACCACATATGCTACCTATTATTATATATATATAATAATAGGTTACTATACTTTTTCTAATTATATATAATACGTACTACCTATTATTATATATAACATTAGGTAGTAGATATTATATATAATTAGAAAAAGTCACATTGGTAATTGCCCGTGCCCGGATGCGAACCCACAACCTCGTGCATAAGAGGCGGGCGCCTTAACCACTTGGCCATCACGACACTCATCCCAAATCCCGATCACAAACAATAGAATTGCATAAAAACATAATTGGTTTAAACTTATTTGAAGTATTTGACACTTCGTCGTCGCCTTAATAATATAATGGTGTCGACTCAGTTATGCACAAGCTAAACTTAATTTAGACTATATAGACTATCTTTTTCTCTCCAATAAATCAAGAAAGGGACGGACATAAATAAGACTTGTCAATTTTAGTTGATCTGAAACCTCTATACAATTATAGTTGACATGTCAGAACGCATTGATTAAAAACACGGAAAAGTTCAAGGCAAAACTAATTTGACATCTCTAACTTAGTTCTAAGGTATCACCGTCCTTTTATTTCACTGTATGTTAGTAAGAGATGTCAATTCTCTAATTTTAGTTTAGTTTGTGAACAAGGGAATCGGCACCAATGTGTATTAGACTCTCTTACGAGGTGGTTAAGGTTCAATTTGCGCTGTAAATTCGAATAACATATGACATGTAAATAATATTAAGCTTTTTAATATTAAATATTGCAAAGGAAGAGGCTGTGATTTCGAAATTGTTTCTCTCTCTCTCTTTCTTCTAATAAAATTACTTATTACCCGACTGCGACAGAAGGAGGGTTATGTTTTTCGAGGGTATGTTTGTATGTATGTATGTATGTATGTATGTATGTATGTATAATTGTTTGGCACGCTCTGCAGGCTGAACGGCTCGATGGATTTTAGCTTGAGAGGTGTCGTTAGATTCGTATTTACTGTGAGAGTGACACTGGGTATATAAAAATAAAAAAAACAAAATGGCGGATTTTTGGCGCCAAATACAAATGTTTGGCTCGCTCTGCAGGCTGAACGGCTTGATGGATTTTAGTTTGAGAGGTGTCGGTAGATTCGTATTTACTGTAAGAGTGATACTGGGTATATTAATTTCTTTTTTAAAACACTAAAAAAATAAAAAATAAAAAACGGTAATTTAAAAAACTAAAAAACCCGACTGCTATTCTTTAAAAATCCCTAAAACAAGATAAATTGTAGCAGTCGGGACCCATTCGGGACTATCTGCAATGTAATATAGGTATGTGCTCTCAATTCACTAATCCTCCATTTCTAGAATGGGTCCCGACTGCTACAATTTATCTTGTTTTAGGGATTTTTAAAGAATAGCAGTCGGGTTTTTTAGTTTTTTAAATTACCGTTTTTTTTATATTATTTTTGTAGTTTTAATGTAAGACAAATCTTGAATTGGATAGTGGACACCACTAATCAATTGACGTACTTTTTACCCGTCTGCGACAGAAGGAGGGTTATGTTTTTCGAGGGTATGTTTGTATGTATGTATGTATGTATGTATGTATAATTGTTTGGCACGCTCTGCAGGCTGAACGGCTTGATGGATTTTAGCTTGAGAGGTGTCGTTAGATTCGTATTTACTGTGAGAGTGACACTGGGTATATGAAAAAAAAAAAAAAAAAACCAAATGGCGGATATTTGGCGCCAAATTCAAATGTTTGGCTCGCTCTGCAGGCTGAACGGCTCGATGGATTTTAGCTTGAGAGGTGTCGGTAGATTCGTATTTACCGTGAGAGTGACACAGGTTTTTTTTTTTTTAAAAAAAACACTGAAAAAATAAAAAATAAAAAACGGTAATTTAAAAAACTAAAAAAACCCGACTGCTATTCTTTAAAAAGCCCTAAAACAAGATAAATTGTAGCAGTCGGGACCCATTCGAGACCATCTGCAATGTAATATAGGTATGTGCTCTCAATTCACTCACCCTCCATTTCTAGAATGGGTCCCGACTGCTACAATTTATCTTGTTTTAGGGCTTTTTAAAGAATAGCAGTCGGGTTTTTTAGTTTTTTAAATTACCGTTTTTTATATGAGCTTCTTTTATTTTATCGTGTGGGCAGTAAGGTCTAACGACCCCACACACCCTAGTGTCAGAGTTTCTAAACCGCGTCAACTGCCTCTGACATGGTTACCGATGTCAGTGATGTCCAAGATAAACTTAGAAAGTACATATGAATTAGAAAAAGTCACATTGGTACTTGCTTTATGAGCTGTCAAAATGCGATTCTCTCGATAGATTTTGAATGACAAATAGTAAACTGTGACGTCACTTATTTTCCAACTCAATTGACAATTTATTGATTGCAAACAAATTAAAAATCTAGTTTTAAAATAAACCGAAAACGATTCGTGTTTTCAGTACGTAAATACGTAAAATGTTTAATTTTTTTGAGATCTTGTGTGTTATATGATTTATTGGTCAATGTTGTCTACTATCCAAATGCTACATTAAAAAAATTGACATTCTATAAAAAAATGGTCATTGCTCATTATTAACAGCGCTGTCCCTACTCACCAACGGCCCGGTCAGACACCGGTTGGTATACATTGTTACACCTCTGCCTAACCCTTCGGGGAATACAGGCGTGATGGTATGTTATAGAAAGATATATAACGCACACGATAAAACCCCTAATTTGGATGCCAAGTTATTTGCTGTGTCGGAACGGAACTGTTTATAATGAAAGATGACCCAGCTTTGAATTAGATACCTATGTTGAAAAGAAGTGTTATTATATGGATTAAAAAACTACATACCTACTTTTTCTGCTTGTTTTATTTCGGACAAGCAATAGCCCGCAGTTTTACCCGCGCTTAGTTACGTCTTGCGTATAAACCTTCCTCTTGAATCACTCTATCTATTGATGAAAAAGCATTAAAATCCTTTGCGTAGTTTAAAAGATCTAAGCGTACACACGGCGGGAAGCGACTTTGTTTTATACTATGTAGAGATATAACTGATGATGTCTGGCTGATGGCCGATGGGGCCGCAAAGTTCACGAATGAAGACAACGCACCGGCAAGCGCAGCATAGGACGTCCACCCACAAGGTGGACGGACGACTTGATTAAAACCGCAAGAAGACGCTGGATGGACGTTGGAAATCTATGGGGGAGGCCTATGTTCAACAGTGGACGTCCTGCGGCTGATATGATGATGATGAGAAATCTAACTGCCTCGTTAGCCTAGTGGTCCTAAGCGTTACTGCTACGCTAGAGGTCATGGGTTCGATACCCAGGTCGAGCAAACTTATTGGGGTTTTCTATGAAGGTCTCAGTAGCAGCTCGGAGTTTGGATTTGTGCCCGGTTAATGGCATTAGGCTCGCCCCTGTTATTTGGGACCTGAACATACCGGCGAACTGTGGGTGTAATGTCACCACTGCCTAAGTAACTCTTCGGGGAATACAGGCGTGATGGTATGTATTTAAATAACAGCGCCTTTCCCCAACTAATTGTGCTTTTTGTATTAAATTAAACCATAATGTTATAGAACATTAGCTTCTGCTCGCGACTTTGTCCGCATCAAAGTTGATATATTATCCCACGGGAACCGTAAATTTTTCCGCGATAAAAAGTATCCTATGTGTTATTCCACACTGCAATCTATTGCTGTGCCAAATTTCATCCAGATCCGTTCAGCCGTTTGATCGTGAAGAAGAGACAAACACACACACTTTCGCATTTAGCAACTCGAATAGATTAAATACACGTCAGCGCGTTTAACCTAGGCCTAAACATTGATAAAGTTATCATTATTTGATAATATACTTGCCTTCCATTATCCTAACTAATATTATAAATGCGAAAGCAAGTTTGTTTATTACTTTTTCACGCCAAACCACAACCGATCATCCTGAAATTTTGCATATACGTTGTCAGGTGTACAGAAACGGACATAGGGTAACTTTCATCCCGAAAAAAGTACTGTTCCCGAGGTAAACAATAATAACGCTCTTATGATAATAGATGGCGCCACATGTCTTTTGAGTAATGATTGAATTTGAATTGGCCTAGTGATCCTAATCGCGACTGCTACTCTAGAGGTCTTGAGTTCGATTTCTAGGTCAAGCAAAAAGTGTTATTGGGTTTTTCTATGAAATCCTCAGTAGCAGCTCGGAGTTAGGATTTGTGCCCGGTATATGGCAATAGGCTCGCCACCTATGCGACCCAGAAACGTACCGGCAAATTGTGGGTGTACTTGGTGCACTTCTGCCTAACCCTTCGGGGAATACAGGCATGATGGTATGTTATGTTGAATTTTTAATTGAAGTATTTCCTCTGCGTCCGCTATAACCAACATTTACGCGGACGAAGTCGAGGGCAAAAGCTAGTGTTTATATAATGACGTTTATAATATTATAGGAACAGCATTAAACAGCAGAAATTAAAGTACCTAGCTCATCATTGTTATCATTAAACAAATCTTACTGCGCCTATCAATAGATAACGAACAATTTTGAATCTTATCTTGCTAAGGCTAAAGTATAAATTAGCTTTTTTGTGTGTACTGTGATTCTTTATTATTGTGAAATAAATAGACTACTGCTTTGGCTGCGATGACTATTAAATAATAGTCATTCTTATCAAACAAGCAAATTTATACTTTATTCGTAACAGAATAAGATTCAAAATCGCTTGTTATCATGCTCATATTATTTAGTAAGTTTTTTTTAGTCTTACGTGGTGTTACTTTCGCTTATGAACTCAAGCTGATTGCAAATGTGACTGTTGAGCCGCGAGACCTGGGTTCGATTCTCAGGTGACGGAGTTTCTCAGTAACGGCCCGGTGTTTGGATGTTGGTGGTGTGACACTGCCGTAGCACAGAAAGCACGTAAAGCCGTTGATCCTACGCCTGATCCCATCGTCCCCTGGTCGTACCAGATTGTCGCCCTAAGGCGCAGGCCACATACCTATAAAAGGCGTAGGTCGCGGACATGGCCCGGGCGGATTCCTATCCCATTCAAATTTCATACAAAATACATGGAAATAAAGGGAAAATATATGCGGCCTGCACCTAAGGGTCAATTCATACTAGCGCTGAGTCGACGCGCATCGAAGCTTTAATCTAAAACTTAACATTGCAAATTCACCCATATCTGTGTGTAATTGTAAAGAATTTGACATTTATTTATTTATTTCTTTAAACCTATGCGGTATATTTATGCTTATGCTTGTAGTAGGTACAAAGGCGGACGTTTCGATGCGCTTCGACTCTGCTCTCGTATGAATTGAATAAATAATAATTTCTTAATATACCTACCTAATTTACAAGCATGCGATTTAATTTTAATAAAACCTATTTTAATAAAATTTCTTAATATTATTCGCAAATTGCATGTTTGTACGATAAGTTATTAATGGGTAATTGGGTATTAACAGGTTTGAAAATCATTGATTTTGAGACAAATAGCGCGTGGAGGGCGTAATCGCTCTTAAGAGTGTGAGAATTAGGGATTACCCCGGTTTTGCGACTCACAATTCAAAAAATTACGCTCATTAGGCTACACTCTAAAATAGACCGCCATGACAGAAATTACGTCAAAAGTTTATTTTGTCTATGTCATCTAAGGGTCTGCCCCCATGACGGATAATGGCACCGATTATCGGGCCGAGTTTTGACAGATTTCCTCGTCGTTTAATGATTATTACTTACATTAAAAGTTTAGGAACCGGTTCTATAGAGGATCTGAAACAAAAGCACTGTCAAAAATCGGTCCTATTATCGGTCGTGTGCGAGTCGCTTAGATTGGCTTGGCCGCCATGACAGAAATTACGTCAAAAAGTTTTTTTTTGTGTATGTCATCTTATGGTGACGAGATGCCCTCATCACTATCTATAAGGGATGACAGAGTAGGTTATGTACCTGTGTGCCTAATCTCAATACTCTTATCATTATCAGAGAGTAAACACGATCAGATATTGAACTATAGCGTCAACAACTCATTTTAGCCGCCGTAAGTACTTGAAAATGGAAAGCTTTTATAAGCCTTTCTTTGCTCTGTAACTAGCTATGCTATTAATAGCAATGGTTGTTTGACATTTGAGACACCATCACGCCTGCATTCCGCGCAGGCTTAGGCAGAATGTGTAACCAATGTATACCCACAGTTCGCCGGTATGTTTTAGTCCCATGTAATAGGGGGCGAGCCTATTGCCGTTAGCCGGGCACAGATCCTTACTCCGAGCTGCTACTGAGAATTTCATCAAAAAAACCCAATAACACTTTTTGCTCGACCTGGGAATCGAACCCAAGACCTCTAGCGCAACAGTCGTGCTTAGGCCCATAAGCCAACGACGAATACCACCGGATCATTCAGCGATTAGGGGGTACCTATACAAATGTAACTCTAAATATAATTTTGTATGCAGATCTCAGATAATCAAGCACTATTATTTACCTATCGTATTTTTAGGGTTCCGTACCCAAACGGTAAAACGACACCCTATTACCTAACCTAAGACTTCCCTGTCCGTCCGTCTGTCACCAGGCTGAGTATCTCATGAACCGTGATAGTTAGACAGTTGAAATTTTCACAGATTATGTACCTATTTCTGCACGCGATGAGAATTTGGCAGACGTGTCTTATTTAAGATCTTGCACGCACGTATTATTTTAATTCAGTATGTATAGGTACACATGTTTGAGCAAATAAAATTTCTTATTCTTATTCTGTTGCTGCTGTAATAACAAATACAAAAACCAGAATAAAATAGATTTTTACGGAGGGCTCCCATATAGCAAACGTGATATTTTGCCGTTTTTATAGATAATGGTGCGGAACCCTTCATGCGCGAGTCCGACTCGCACTTGGCCGGTTTTTATTTTCTTTTCATTGTGTCATTGAAGTTTCTACAAGTTTTCGAGATTGAAGATTATCATCTACATACCATCACGCCTGTATTCCCGAAGGGTTAGGCAGAGGTGTACCAATGCACACCCACAGTTTTCCAGTATGTTTAGGTCCCATCTAATAGGGGGCGAGCCTATTGCAATTTGCTTTGATGCTGCGTTAAATAAATAAATTTACCGGGCACAAACCCTAACTCCGAGCTGCTATTAAAAATTTCATAGAAAAACCCAGTTACATTTTGCTCGACCTGGGAATCGAACCCAAGACCTCTTGCGTAGCAGTCGCGCTTAGGAGATTATCATCTATCAGGGATAAACAGTCTAATTTGTTAAAGTAAATGAGTTCAATGACGCACAAAGGAATTGCAGAGAAGCATATATGACACAAGACACCCACTGTCTCATGACGGTGCCTCTATGCCTCACGCAAAGGGGAGGGAGCGACATTGAATACAATATTGCAAGTAGGCATGATTAACGTCTTATGATGAGCACAGATATAGCAGCAAAAAGTTTGAGCATTTATTATTTGACTAGGTTCTCTCCGCAACTTTTCAATGCACAATACTCAATATCTTAATTACTTTTCCATATGGTATTCTTAATATGTTTGCCTAGACTTCAAAATGTCCTAAGCGTTTAGTTAGATCAATATCTATATTTGTTTCAAATTTCAGCTAATTTTGTTCAGGCGTTTACCTAAGCGTGAAATAAAAACATTGGTCCATCCATTTATCTTTCTATCCTTACAAACTCCAACATTTATAATGGTTGTAGGAAGTAGAATTATCAATTAAAAGAAAACAATTACACTACAAAATTGCATAATTGCTAGCAAAACAACAAACGTCGCATGGAATTATGTCTTACAAACCATTTTCACCTCTATTTGATGCTTTTAGTTCATAATTTGACAATTTAATCAATGAAAACAGCTTAAAAACGTTGCTGTTGCGTCTCCACTGACCCTAACACGTTGCTAAGTTACAGAATAAAGACCACAATAAGACTCATCGTGTTTTACTACTTTTCGTGATGCTAATTTGTCGTTTTGTGAATCGCGTTCTTCACATAAACAAACAATTAACGTCAAGATTTGATATAGTACATGTTTCTAATGTATTCTACCCAATTTAGTTCACAGCCCCCGCGACCTAGATTGTAGCTAAGTACTTATGTACGTTATGTTTTGACCTAGGAGCTCACTTGTAGGGACAGTCGATGCCCTAGTGGCCCACATCGTGGCCGGGCCGTACACCGCGCATGTGCATAGCAGCGCTGAATGGAAAACCAGACTACGCTCCGTGACAATGGCTCAACGTGAAATAAATTAGAACATTGCTCGATTCCGTGGTAAATATTCGCGAACCAAAATTTTAACGAGAAAATGTGCAGAGTATGCAAGTAAATGAGGTTCTATTCAGTTTTAAAAGTTCTGAGCTAGGAAAAAGGGTATCTTTGTTGCTAACATTTTGAGTCATTTAGTGATCGGTTCAAAGCGCAAATTCATGCTCATTAAAGTTAATGACAATGTGTGTATAAATAACAAGCCTTTATCTGATGACTAATATGTGGAGGAAGATTTGAGTTTATATACTGGCAACACTCCCCGCTTTTGTTGTCCCCCAGAAAGAAAAATGGCCGATTCACGTAATGTCAAAACTCTAAGGGCGAGAGATTATTGTAAAAACGTGTAAAATACCATTGAAATAGTGAAAAAAGTGGAAATTGGTGTTAGTGACGTGTTTGAGTGGTAATAGTATAGTGTTCTACGGTGAATTAACGGTTTATTAGTGTATGGTGACGGATTTTAGTGTGTAGTAAGTCTCTACCTGCTGAATAGATGCAAAGTAAGTATTTTTATGTTATGTTCAGCGTTATAAAGCTTAGATTACGCGCAAAAAGGCATTACAACACGTCATTGGTCGTCACCCTGCAGTAGTTACGTTAATTTCCATTAAACTCCATCCATTGAATCATTAGTTTGAATATTTTCTCGATGTATATTTTGAAGGTTTCGGTGTCCGGAAGCTATTTATTTTTTCCTCAAAACTGTGCCCCAGCCTTGATAGTACACGTAGAACGAGGTGAGAATGCAAAAACAGAGATTAAATAACATATTCTTGGATATTCTGACTTTTTTTTTGGTAGTACTAATAGTTCTGTTGTCAGAACCGTAAATAGAAATATGATTAAATTTTGCTTGTGTTGGTCGGTTGGTGTCACCGCCGGAGCGTTTAGAACTTTAAAATGTACGATAAAAGGTTTATAATTAATTGACGAAAACAAATTACGATTGTTATGTAGTTATTATGCTTATTATCTGTGTAATCTTCAGAATGAAAGGGAAATTGATAGTCATCAGCTGGGAGCAAGCGTTTAATATCATAATTAAAATCACAAACAGTACATTAAAGTAGCAATATTATTACTCTACCTAATACTAATATTCAGAGTAAATAAAGGCATTAATTAAAAAAAACGCTGCTAGATAATTCTTTTTTTTTTTAATTTCTACACACTAGGATTTTTTCCTGTACCAATAGAGCTATTTTTGAACCACATACACAAACAACCAGACCCAGGACAACTACCTGTAGGTCATACAAACACTTGTTTGATGCGAAAATTGAACCTGGGACACATAGCACAACAGCCAATCTTTCAGCTACTGCTCCAGTGTGTTTCAGTTGAAAGATTAAATATGTTTTATTTATAAAAACATGAGTATAATACAAGTTTATAACGTAAGGTAGGTAGATTACGCTTAAAAAAAGCCAGTTATCAACATACTTACTCCATTCTGTATAGACTCTTTAATTCAGATAAAAAAAAACATATCTATGTATTTTAAACCTAGCGAATTACCCGTGACTTCATCCGCATAGCTTATTTCAACCTTATGTAGTTGCGGCAGATTTAGACAGGGTCAGTGACTGGCGCCAAAATCGAGACAAGTCAGCGCTGACCCTAAAAAAACCCTGTATAAATTGATTTCAAGTCAGTACAGTGGCGGGAAGTCAGCGCTGACTTGTAAATTCGCACATGAATATTTAGAAGTCAGTCTAGGAGCGGGCACTGGTACCGGCATTTGACTTGTGCACTGGCCCTGTCTAAATCTGCCTTTATGTCTTTGATTACTCCTCCTCTCCAGTGGGTAGTAGCTGACACTCACAAATAATATGACTTTCTATGGGTAAAAGAAGCTAGTTCCAAGCAGTATAAATTTCATGCAAATATGAACCTTAACTATTATGTAGAAGCTTGAATTTTCTTTAGCACAGTGTAAAACCTGTTATAACTGCATATTTCACTTGTTGCTCTTTTAAATGTAGTTATGAAGCTAAAATAAAAAGATTATCATATCTGCATTATGTTTGAGAGATTCCTGATTGATAAACCTAATAGGATTTTGCCCAACCTGGGACGTGAATTTAGGTCCTCATACTCAGCTGTAGACATTTGGTTCATGACACACAACAAAGTTCAATTCTTCCTACTAACAAAATTTAAAAAAAATCTATTAGGTATTTCATTATTGTATTTTGAACTATATTTTCACTGCAATAAAGTTCTTAATACTTCTTAATATAAAAATAATATCTAGAATCAATCTAAACTTCTAAATTTTATCAATGTAAAAGGAACTTTAGTGTAATTGAAATAAGGTGCAAAATACAATGATTGGCTCCAATGCCAAGCAATGTCAAGCTTGAACTCAAGTTGGAACAAGTTTTGTAATGACTAAGGAGTCTATTGCTAAATCCTAGTAATCCTACTTGATTACTATATTGGCTGCTGTTGTGAAATTGTGGCAACACTAGATGTAATAAGACCTGTCAGAGTTAAGGAATTTGTTGGAAAGAGTCACCGCAGCGCTGCAAGGCAAAGGGCATTAGGAGGAACACGGATGGGTTTTAGTCAGTAAGAGTCTGACACTCCCTTCTGCTCCATGCAGAGAGGGAGAAGTCATTTAACGATTTCCTAATTTAAAAAAAAAGGTGTGATAAGACACATCGCATAGCCATAAAAAGCGGGGTACTCACTTAGCAGTGTAGCACGTGGCGTATCAGATACGGTATCAAGTGAGTACGTTAGGCACGAGACCGCGGCGAGCCGCTCGCGCGTGGAGCGCTGTAAGCTCGCAGTGACCCGCCGAGTGGCGGTTTCACTGCGAACACAAAGGCGGCTAGGAAGCTCGTAGCTAGATACGCGGAGGACCGTGAACGAGCCGTACCCACTTGCAGGTTGATACCGTGTCTGATACGTTGCGTGCTACACTGCTAAGTGAGTACCCAGCCATAGGTATTGTGTTCCCCAGTCACTGGGTTGTAGAGGTCAGATATGCAGCTGCTCCATGTAAAACACTGGTATTCAGCTGCATCCGGGTAGACTGGAAGCCAACCCCAACATAGTTGGGAAAAGGCTAGGCAGATGATGACGATTTGTATTTATTTACACTGCCTATGATGAAAATTGAAAACTTATGAGCAATGATCCCGATTTCCCGGTGATGACTGATCCGGCAATGACAAGTTCCAAGATCACCCTATCCACAATTTTCACAGGAAAGAATGTCTGAGTCAATATGTATGACAGTTTTCACAAGATGTAAGTTTTACTCTTAGGCATTAGAAAATAAGTGTCATTTTTCAGTGTTGCTGTCATTTCAATCTTGTTACATTCTGCCAATGATAAAATCTACACTTGTTATAAGTTATAAAGTTTAAGTTTATTTGGAGGCGATAATCTCAGGTACTACAGCACCTGTAGCCATGTAACAAAACGACAAACGCAAACGCTGAGTAGGCTTCAATAGATCTTTAACTTTATGTGCTTGGTTTTAAGTTGAAGATCTAATGAAGATTGCATAGCGTTTTCGTTCGTTCCAGTCGCTAACGCTTAGAAAGCTTTAATAGATTTTTTAAAATCTATTGGTACCTACCAAGCGTTTACGATTATCGTTTTCGACTTGGCTAGAGGGGCTGGTCTCTTTATGAAAATTCTTTCGCTAATAAGAAGCTATGTTATCCCTGAGTTCAATAGCCTATCTTTTAGTATCATAAAAATTAGTGATACAATAGAAAATTAATATGTATGAAATGGTTGGTGAAAGGTAGTCTGATAAAATTTCATAATACATACTGAGTTGGTATTCATTGTCTTAATTGTCCAGTGATTGCCACTCTTAATGCAATAAGAGATATGGATATTGACTAAGCATTAGGCAATTCATTCATTGTGATAAACGGATTAAGTATTTATGTCATAATTATAAAGTCAAAATCAATGTCAGATTATCGTACATATATACCATCACGCCTCTATTCCCCGAAGGGTTAGGCAGAGGTGTAACCAATGTATATCCACAGCTCGCTAGTATATTTTTAAGTCCCATGTAATAGGAAGGAGGCCAGCCTATTGCCATTAACTGACCACAAATCCTACCAAGCTGCTACTAAGAATTTCATAGAAAAACCCAATAACACTGTTTGCTCCACCTGAGAATCGAACCCAAGACCTCTAGCGTTGGTATGATGTATGTAAATAAAATATGTTTTAAGTAAATGCTTTGACTTTAAAGTCCGGTATAGACCGCTGTTAAATATTTCTGCAGCTTGCATCATGACCCGGATAGAGCTGCTAGAATATTGATCCCAACTTTTAAATAGACCGACCTCAGCAGCCTGGTTTGAGTCTAACAATAGACTGCTCACCCCTTTCATTCATGTGTCCAATATTAGCTACAACAGGTTAAACATACATTATATAGAATTTCTAATTTTGTCGTTTTACGCTCTTAAACCATTTGTAACATATTAATTGCTTACTCTGAAAGTACTTTAGTAGATAACAGTTATTTCTAAATTAGGTAATTTTTTATGTCAAGGCAATAAGGCATTTTAAAACGCAATTGTAAATAAACATACATACCATCACGCCTGTATCCCCCGAAGGGTTAGGCTGAGGTGTACCAATATACACTAGGGCTTTCAGTCTCGATGCATTACTGATTCCCGGGAAAAAAAAAACGAGACTCGATGCGGTCTCGAAATTCCCGGGAAAAACGAGACTTTCGAGACTATTTCAAAACTAGGTTTCTTACTTGTAGGCTGTGCTATTAGGCACTCAAAACCAGCTATGCCAATCAAATATACTATTAAAAAAACGCAAATTAAAAAATATATATATATTTGATGAAACTTTTGCGTTTTTGTTGTGGGCACGTAAAAAACAAAGGGCGTTTAATGTGGTTTCAGACAGAGAGACCTAATTTTATTAGAAAAGTAACCCGCGTTAAAAAAAGGTCTCTCTCTGCTTCTACGCTAGTGGGAAGTATAGATATTAAATAATTGTAGCAATAATTTAGGTACTCCACTCCGTCTCCCCCATTTTCAAAAAGAGCTTTTTTCTATGAGCAGGTTTGTTTGCAAGTCATGGTTAGACATGGAAAATATATTCTGCCCTTGGTCTTCTTGAGGGTTTAACAAATTATTAAGCTTACATTCCAGCTGTTCCTCTGTAGTTAAGCTTGTGAGCTCCGCAATCGTCGCATCATTTGAATATCTGGTATTGCGGTATAACTGTCAGATTTGTCAGTGGTGGATTTATTTAACCTTTCGTACAATTCTTTTAAAGACACTGTCATTTCGTCAGTTACAGTTACAGTTTTGCCATTGCCATATCCATGTAACCATTTTACCACTTTGGAAGTGTCTCAAAATTTATTGTTTTTTTAATATTTTTGTGTGAAAATCTTAATGCCGTTCATAGAATACCTACATCTTTTTACCAAGTTTCAACAGTATATCTCTTAGTTTCGGAAAAAAGTGGGTGTGACATACGGACGGACAGACATACAGACATGACTAATCCATAAGGGTTCCGTTTTTTGCCATTTGGCTAAGTAGATTATTTCATACTGTCATATATGACTCAAGTCTCAAAAGTCTCGTTATTCCCGCGACCAAAGACGTCAGTCTCGATTCTCGAAAATACCAAAAAATCGTCGAGACTCTCGAAATTTCCGAGACCGAGAGTCCCGGGATGAAAGCCCTAATATACACCCACAGTTCTCCAAATAAAGTAAATAAATAAATTTAATGATAATAAAAAATGTACTTAGATAAATTAGAGACGATTATGACAGATTGAGACTGAGATAAGATTTTTCCTTTTTTTTGGCCAAGACTAATCACAAGCTTACGCTAAAGAATCCACCAAAGTTTCATCACAATCGGATCAATAGTTTACGAGCTCAAAGAGAATAAACATACAAACATTTTAATTTACAAGAAGAAGAAATATAGTTTTTCCCTTATTTTTCCTGGTATATAGGGAGAAACGCAACAGGGTGACTGTATTTTGCAATTTGTATGCTGACTCACGCCGCGCCGTTATCCCCTCGGAGGGTAGGCAGTGATTCAGCACATTATGTATGTGTCACTATCTTGTGTTTATATCTAAATGCTTAGCGTCCATTCATTCAATAACATTCCGACTGTTCAATATAATACATGTTTGTAATGAAAAGAAATATTTAGAAAAATATAGTTAAAAATTTTTTTGCTCAATATGGAATCTCAGTTACTAATAGTCAAACAGTGGTCTGTGTAAGTAATTTCTGTTGATAAGGTGATCATAATTAATTAGTGTAATTGAACTTGAACTGCTTCGTTATGGTGGGTCCACACGATACAGACTTCTATTGAATTTTGTCTGTACAACAAATCAGTACTGACAAATGTCGGTGTACCAGAAAAGTCGGAAGTCTGCGTACATGTCTGTACGATTGTCGGAGCAAAACTCATGATTATTGAATTACTGAATTTAATCATTAAAATCGAAGTCTGAACTGATGAAAAGTCTGCACAGACATTTGGTAAAGACCTCTGAGTAAAAATTTTTACTCAGACTTTATAGTCTGTGCAGATATCTGTACAGACAAAAGTCTGTATCGTATGGACCCACCATCAGCCTAGTGGTCCTAAGCGCGACTGCTACGATAGAGGTCCTGGTTTCAATTCTCAGGTCGAGCATAGTGGGCATATAACATCACGCTACGACACACGGGAGTGGATCGGTACCCAAAGACGTAGTAGTACTACAAAGAGCTCTACTACTACTATTACCATTTGCAATTACAACGAATTTAATCAAACTTTTTGTAACGGATTAGACTTCCCCGTTGGTCTTGTAGACTGTTGAGCTTGCGGGTTTGAGTCCCAGGTCGGGCAGTGTTATATCTCAGTACGGAATTTCTCAGTAGCTGCCAGGAGTTTATTTAATTTTTTATTCTGTAATTTCTTTTTTTTTATGATACTTTGCCCTACACTGTGAATTACTCCTGTGTCGTGGATGCGTTTACAAACATATAAACTCACATACTTACACAAACAGCCAGACCCGGAACAACTATCTGTAGGCCATACATATATTTGTTCCGTGCGGGAATCAAACCCGCGGCACGCAGCGCAGCAGCCACTGCGCCAACCGTGTCTTCAAGATATTACGGTGACACCCCCGTAAAAAAATATCAGCTGTTCGTAAAAGTTGCTTAGCTGATCTCCTGTCTTGTTTCGTAAAAGCTGCTCAGCTGATCTCTTGTTCTGTTGTACAGATGTGAGCGTGACATGTGGGGCGCGCAGGCGGGCTGGTGGTGCGGCGCGCTGGCGGCGGCCGCGCTGCTCCTGCTGCTGCTCGCCGCGCGCTGCCGCCGCAACACACGCAAGCGTGTCAACAGCACGCATCACGTGAGTATATATCATCATCATATCAGCTCCAGGACTTCCACTGCACCCCCATAGTTTGCCAAAAGGGAGCGGTTGGAAGCTGCCACTGCTGGACATAGGCCTACCCCATAGGGTTCCAAAAGGACGGGTAGGAAGCTGCCTGCATCCAGCGTTGTCATGCGGTCGCAGGACGTCCACTGCTGGACATAGGCCTCTCCCTTAGATTTCCAAAGGGACCGGTTGGAAGCTGGCTGCTTCCAGCGTTTTCATGCGGCCGCAGGACCTCCACTGCTGGACATAGGCCTCTCCCATAGATTTCCAAAAGGACGGGTTGGAAGCTGCCTGCATCCAGCGTTGTCATGCGGTCGCAGGACGTCCACTGCTGGACATAGGCCTCCCCACATACATTTCCAAAAGGACCGGCTGAAAGTGGACTGCATCCAGCGTTTTCATGCGATCTTAATCAGGTTGTCTGTCCACCTATTCTAAATATCATACAAAAACAATGCAGTCAAAGTGACCAAATTCTGGGGCCGCAGCAATATAATTTGTTATCTGATATATATAAAAATCTCGTGTCACAATGTTAGTTGCCATACTCCTCTGAAACGACTGGACCGATGTCAATAAAATTTCGTGTATGTACATATCGGGTAGGTCTGACAATCGGCCTACATCTATCGCTCAAGACCGTAAAAAAAATTACATGGCAAAACAACGTTCGCCGGGTCAGCTGGTACTAGGTAAAAAATTGTGGGGTCTAGAGACCCCCGTCAGGAACGAAGTTTCTTTTTCTTTTTGATATTTCAATTCCTAAGGGGATGAAAAGCTGGGAATTCGATTGTATGAAAAATATTATTTATTGGGTTAATCAACTTGGAACATAACACGAATGCCGACCTAAGTAAATAATAAAGGTTGATGTAATTCGTTTTTTTTTATTACGTGAATTGATTTTGTAGTGGAAGAAATCTACGCAGACGATGTCAAAACTAGTTTACAATATTTTGGTCTCAAAAGACTGCCTCGATAGCCTAGTTAGTCCTAAGAACGACTGCTACGCTAGAGGTCTTGGGTTCGATACCCAGTTCGAGTAGTCTTATTGGGTTTTTCTGTGAAATTCTCGGTAGCAGCTCGGAGTTAGGATCTGTGCCCGGTTAATGACAATAGGCTCGCCCCCTATTACATGGGACCAAACATACTGGCGAACTGTGTGTGTACCTTTGCCTAACCCTTCAGGGAATACAGGCGATATTTTTTTAAGAAAAATGCAGGTGTTCCGGCTTATAACTGTCCTGTTCTCTGTTCCAGGTGCACATAGTCCGTGGCTCAGTGCCGCGGCTAGTAGTGCCGCGGCGCGTGTCCCTCTGCGGCCGCGCGGTGGCCGCGCCGCGCCGCGCCCGCGCCGCCCTCTCCGGCGCTCCTGCCGACGACCCCCAGAACCTCCCCCCACAGATCATCATCGTCAACAACCCCGCGCCTGCGCCCCCACAGCCTCCAATCCCTGGCCCCTCAGAGTACCTCCCGAAACTACCCTTGCCGGAACAGTGGCTGCACAAAAGACTTGATTACAAGTATTCAAACTTACCCCGTCCTCTGGCTCAGCTGTCTGTGGATCTGGGGGCGGATTTGACTCAAGAATCTCGCTCCAGAAAGTTCAGTGCCACCAGGTCTCCTTCTTTAGAGAAGGACGATAAGTCCCCGTTTCTGGCAAGCGCCACTCCGAAGGCCGATAAAGAGGTGTTCGGTTTTGATTCAGAGGCAGTTGAGAAGTTAAGCGAGAAGATGAGTGAGAGGTCCCCGGAAGGTGAAGAGGCGTCTCCGAGCAACTTGAGGAGGTTCCGCTCAGTCAGTACAAGGTTAAATATGTGTAGTGTGAACGAGGGACCTCATTTAGAAGGTCAACAAGAGAGATTGGAGATGCAAAACTCTCCGAGAGTGTTAGAATGTAGTTCGGCGAAGGAAAAGTCTTCAGCACCAAAATTCGACTTTTCTCCAAAACTTTTGGCAGAAACGATGGCTTCTCCGAGATTCTTCACGCCTCCAGAAACAGTTTCTCCAATGTTCTTCGCGGAGCCATCGCCAAGATCGGTCTATTACGACACCGTACGGTCTCCAAAGTTCTTCCCGGAAACCCCACGAGATGCTGAAGTGCCTCAGTCACCAAGGGCCCTAGGAGATCATCTAAATAGGAACGGGGTTACAGAAAAGCCTTGCTCCCCAAGACTGCTAAACAGACCCAGCCCTAAAGTCCACAGTTACAACAAGGAGAACTATTTCACCTTCGAACAGTCCTGTTCAGAAGACAGACCGACCACGAGACCAAAAAGATATGGCGGAAGAAACTCCATAGAAAAAGAACGGTTCACACCACCCGCCGACAAAGAAATACGAAAATACAGACGGCACCACAGCTGTGAAACTAATTATAAAACTATAGAACTAAATATAAGTAAGTGCGAAGATAATAAGGATAAAGAAACCAAAGGTGAAGATGTTACAGACTGCTGCATAAAAATGGACACTCTAGAGATTGAACCGAAAGTTCTAGAAGAATCTGAAGTGGCTCCCAGCCCTTCAAATTCAGCTCAAGCAAGAAGACAGAGATTAAAATCAATATCCCTAGATTCTGATAACGCGAAAATTATAGAACAAAACCTGGGCCTACCTATAGCTAAGCAAATGAAAGACCAACTGAACGAGGCTTACAAGAATCAGGAGACCAGTACATCATGTGAAAGCATGGAACGCTGCCATCCTCAGAAAACACCGCCGTCTGAGAGGCCCATGTTCAAATTCGAGGGAGAAATAAAAGAGAAAGCCCCGGAAACGGAAGACCCGAAATCTCCAGATGTCAAACTTAAAAAGACGCTAAGACAAAGTTCTGATACACAATCTTTCATAGATATGCCCAGGTTTTCGCCCAAAGAGTTCGAAATTACAGTCACGACCGAAGAAGGCGCCACAATGGCCGCTGAAACACAAATAAAGAAGAAAGGGAAGAATCTAAGAAACTTGAGAATAGATTTGACGAAAAGAGACAGCGATTTAGAAAAGGAACTTCTGGAATTCGAGAAGTTATACACAGATGCAGAAGAGAAGAAGGTCAAAACTCCTACTTTGAAAGTCAAAGCGACTTCTTTAGACTCTTCTGAGACCGTCAACCTCTCTCTTCCTCAGAAAAAGACTTTGGAAGTCCCACAGAATTCAGTCTCAATGCCAAATACGCCAAAAAGGCAATTGAAGAGAATATTAGCACAGAAGAATATCAATAAACATGATTTTGCTGGTGCAAAGCTTGGATATAATTCTCTTCAGTCAAATGCAGAGCAGCGACGTCTTTACATGAAGGGGCAGGACAGCGGAATATACCTTAGAGAAAACCATGCTACCCTCATGCTTTACCAGCCAGGTACTTCCCGCATGGGCTCTCGAACCATGGGCTCTTTCGACGAAAACATGGCTGACTTCGAAAATACCCCAGAAATAAATATATCCGGGGCAGATAATAGAAGTTACCATTTAGATACGGGACAGAATCTGGGCTCGAATTTGTTAAATTATAAGCAGAATCTTAGCGTATCTAGTACTAATTTGAAGACGTTGCCTGAAGGTGTACCGTCAGATGATTTTGAGCCGAGTGCGGAAGATGAGAAGATGACAAAGAAGCTACATAGAAGGAATTCCAACCAGAGTCTAATGCTCAGTACACACAGTTTGCAAAGTTCAAATTGTTCGCTAAACAGCGCTGGTGCGTCCTGCCATAATCTTTCAACAGTTAGAACAAGCATATCGAATTTCAGCCTCAATTCTGATAGTCGACAGAAGAAGCTGTCGGTAGACCGGAGAGATTCTAACACTTCTTTATCGAACACTGAGCATCTAACGCCATCTAGACGAGTCATCTGTACTTCAAACACGAATGTTCCCGGTGAAGTGTCGAAAAACTGCTTGCTTCAGCGTCGAGGCTCAAACAATAGTCTTACATTAAACATTCTATCTTCAAACAACTTAAGCAGGCACTCAAGTAACAGCTCTTTAAATAAAGACGCAAAACCTGGCCAGAAGAAAGGTCTTCTTGAACGCAGAAGTTCAAACACCTCTCTAACTTTGAACATAAACCAGTCCAACCCACAGCTCTCAGTCAATAGAGGATTAAGCGTATCAAATTATAACTTAAACGGCTCAACATGCAACTTAAGTAGGTATAATAGCAACATTAGTATAGACAATCCGACAACAGAACCTCGGAAGGGTATTTTGGAAAGACGCAGCTCAAATACTTCGTTGACTCTGAATATTCAGCCGAGGGAAGAGCCGAGAGCTTTAGAAATAGATGAATCGTTAATAGACGCGAATCTTAAAGATTTGCCGCATAGAGATAAGCACAGAAAATCATTAAGTACAGAGAATTTGATTCCAAAATCTTATAAGAATCGTACACGGTTACGGTCTACTGATAAAGGTGTAGGCTTTGGGTCTCACGACAACCTCTGGTCTACATCGTATACGGAACAAGATTATCCTCAAAATTTGACTTACGTATGCGGAGATCAGGAAAACGAAATCATATACGCGTTTGGGAGACAAGAGGATCCGAATTACCAGCCAGGCTTCACACGAAATATAACTACGAAACCTCTCAGTCCCCAGAGCACTTCAGAAGACTTCCGACTATATTTAGCAAATATGCAGCACTTGCAAAACGCATCGAGCATCCTATCCAGAAAAAACTTGCGGGATTTGAACGATGTTTTCCAAAATGGTTACTCGAAGGTCAAATGTCATATTTTAGGGGAAGGTCAGCATTGCTGTACTGGTCGTGTCGAAGATATAGCTAAGGATAATCCTCAAATGGCTATACCTGACCCGGTGACCTCACAACCTTGTTCGGAATACCAGAAGATGTTGCTAAGGAATCTTCATCAGGAATTCTGGGATATGCCGACGAATTTTCAGGAGAAACCGATAGTTTCTGGTTCTCATCCTAAGAATAGGTATAAGACTATTCTTCCTAATGAGCATTCGAGATTTATCTTGAGAGCTGAAACTGGGTCTACCGAAGGGTATATTAATGCCAATTATATTAAGGTGAGACACTTTTCATTTTTTAAGTTTGTAGAGTGATTACATAATACAGACTATTATATTTTAATCTCATATTGAAGAATAACACCAGCCTATTTTTATCCTACTACAATGCAAAGGCGTCTTCTTATAGAGAGAAGGCACGAGCATTGATCACCAGTTCACCAAACTTGCTCAAGGCAGATTGGCAATTTTAGATATTTTAAAATTGTAATTACTAGTGGTCCTAAGCGTAACTGCTACGCTAGAGGTCGAGCAGTGTCATTGGGTTTTTGTATGACATTCTCAGTAGCAGCTCGGAGTTAGGATTTATGCCCGGTTAATGGCAATAGGCTCGCCCCCTGTTACATGGGGCCTAAAACATACCGGCGCACTGTGGGTGCACATTGGTACACCCCTGCCTAACCCTTCGGTCAATACAGGCGTGATGGTATGTCTGTTATTATACGTCCAGATTTCCTCACTATATTTTCATTTACCAATGTCAGTGATGTCCAAGATTGATGTCCAGTAATTAGCTTTCAACCTAACTAATCTTTCTATTTCACCATATTTCAGGGGCACGAGTACACCAAGAACACGTACATCGCAACCCAGGGTCCTCTCCAAAACACCATCCACGATTTCTGGCTAATGGTCTACCAGAACGTACAGGACCACTGCGGTCTCTCAGACCTGGCTTCAGACGGCACAGACCCCCTCATCCAGAAGATAGTCATGCTAACAAACTTCATCGAAAACAACAGACAGAAATGTGAGAAGTACTTCCCTCTAGAACTAAATGAAGAGATAGTTGTACAGAACTTGGAAGAAGTCACCGATGAGGCTGATGCCTTCGTCATAAAAAACTGTGGCATGATTAAAAAGCCGGGGTACACCATCCGAAAACTATCAGTGATTTACAAAAAGTGTGCAAGTGACAGTGAAGTGACGGTCTATCATTATTGGTTCCATAACTGGGCTGACCACAAGTGTCCTAAGGATGTGAACGCATTACTGAATCTAAGTTTGGACGTTTTAAAGGACAGTGTTTGCGATTTTAGTGGTACAACAGACTTTGATGATGATATGTGTAAATGCGAGACTCCGAAGCAGGACTCTAAGTTTGTATTTCCACCGTTAGAACAACCCACTCCGTGTGAAGTTACAGTTAATATGTCTAGTCCGTTTGATTTTTCGAGTGAGCTGGTGACTCCTCCAACTATAGTGCATTGCTCCGCTGGTATAGGCAGAACTGGGTGCTTATTGGCTATCCTGAATGGTATAAAACAATTGACTATAGAACAAAAGGTTGATGTTTTGGGTATCGTGTGTAATATGCGGTTGAACCGGGGCGGGATGGTTCAGAATTCTGAACAGTACGAGTTGATTCATAAGGTTTTATGTTTGTATGAGCAAGCCTGCTTACCCTTATAGCTGTGTTAGGTATTTTAAATAGTCTGTTGTTTGTTTTTATTGTTACGGTTTTGTTGGAATTTTGTCATTTTGATGAAAATATTAGCTTTTGTCTGTGAATTCACTCGCGTTTAATCACCCGTGTTAAGTTACGGCTTTAGTTACTGCTCCGCTCCCGAGTGTCGTAGCGTGATGTTATATAGCCTATGTTACTCAGGAATAATGTAGCTATTTATTGGTGAAAAAATTATTTAAATCGGTCCAGTAGTTTTGGAGCCCATTCGTTACAAACATACAAATAAAATCTTACCTATTTATAATAGATACTAGCTTTTGCCCGCGACTTCTCTCGCGTGGGTTTTTTAATTAGTTCTTAGCTCTTATCATATTCTTTTTAAACTTTTTCCTATATCGTGGGTGCATATACAAACATATAAACTCAAATACACAAAAAACCAGACCCGGAACAACTATCTGTAGGCCATACCAATATTTGTTCCGTGCGGGAATCGAACCCTGGACACACAGCAGGTAATCGCTCAGTCACTGCGCCAATGGCTGACGTCAATTACCTGCTAAATATACCATAACGCCTGTATTCCCCGAAGGGTTAGGCAAAGGTGTACCAATGTACACCCACAGTTCGCCGGTATATTTAGGTCCCATGTAATAGGGGGCGAGCCTATTGCCTATTACCAAACTCCGAGCTGCTACTGAGAATTTCATAGAAAAACCCAATAACACTTTTTGCTCGACCTGGGAATCGAACCCAGGACCTCTAGCGTAGCGTAAACGCGCTTGTGAGTGATTATTAACGTTACTTCATACGCAGCGGTTTTTCCATGGAATTATGGTAAATTGAAAATTGACTTACTGCTAAGTAACAATAATAACATAAATATTTATTCTATGGGATTTCAAGGAACTATAACTTTGAAGTGTTAAAAGCTTTTGCAAACAATACTGAATATGACCTCATAATATATCTTAAACTTGATTTTGGGTTTACAACTCTATTTCCATAGGATTAGAGTTCAATGTTGTGTGCAGTTTAATGTTTTAATATGACTTGACAAGTTTAACTGAGCGTTCTGAATTCGATTCCAAGGACGGAAAAAATGTTCGTTAATAACACAAACACACAAATAACTGGTCACAAATATTATATTTGTGACCGGTTATTATTACATGGGACCTAAACATACCGGCGAACTGTGAGTGTACATCCGTAAGTACAATAACAATGTAGTAACAACGTAGAGGTGTACCAGCGAACACGCACACCCACAGTTCGCCGGTATGTTAGGTATCATGTAATAGGGGGCGAGCCTATTGCCATTAATCGGGCACAAATCCTAACTCCGAGCTGCTACTGAGAATTTCATAGAAAAACCTAATAACACTTTGCTCGACCTTGCAATCGAACTCAAGACCTCTAGCGTAGCAGTCGCGCTTATGACCACTAGGCTACCGAAGCAGTCAAATTAGTCAGTAGACATTTATTAAACAACTTTTATGATATGATAACCTACTGTAATTTGATGAGGATGTAAAAATATACTTCGTACAGATACATTAATTCGTATAATATGAAACATACATAAATAAACTCACGCCTCTTTCCCATGGGGGTAAGCAGAAACCACAGAACGCGACCTGCTACGATCCTTACATACTCCTTTCGCCTCTTCCACGTTCATACATCTGGTCATACAAGCACGCCGGTTACGAGTACTGTGCACCTGACCTTTCTGAAGACACATGATACCTACATAATAATGTAAACATGATTATAAAATTGTATGATTAAATAAACATTAATTTGTTATTTGAACACTTGATATGTCAACCTTGACTTAAAGATTGAAGGTGGAAACACCTGTTGATGGCTAGTCCGTGGATTTTAATATTTTTTTACTTGGTTACAATTTTTGCAGCTTTAGTATGGTGATCAAGATGTTTTTAAATGAAATTTTAGTCTTGTTGACTGCAAAAAAATGTATGATAAAGAGAGGGTACGGGCAAACACCAAAAAATTAATTAACAATTGTAGATTTTGGACTTCATATAAGACTTGTAATATACTAAACGCTTACCCTGACGGTAGTTTAATCAGAATAGGTAACTGAATCGATTTCAGCTATTTCTAAAATAGACATTTTTTTAACCTTAAATAACACCAGTCACCTCTCCGTTGGACAGTGGAATCAGCTGAAGTTAATCTTAAGTCAAGGCAATAAGGCCTTTTTTTAAACAGCTGTAACTAAAATCTATCATTAGAAATAGCGAAATAGATCCAGTAGCTCATTCTGAGCAAACTAGTTCCAGGGTCTGCGTTTAATATGTTACAAATGAATTCTCAGTACAATTTTTAACGAAACAGAAAACCGAATTTCTAATTTACACCATTTTGACCTTTAAAAACCCAACAAAACCGTAAAAATAAAAACAAACACAGACCAACAGGCACAAGTGATGTAAAAGAGCTGAAAATTTATATAAATATATTGTTTTAACGCACCATATTTAGTAGAACAGTGTTGCTGATAGACAGACAAACTAACGGAAATGTGTTGGCCATCACCATTCTTTAAATGAACTGTAATTAAAATGGTGGCTTGTTAAATATTGCCAGTTAAAAAAATATTGCGAGCGAGATGGAAGATTTTATAAATAAAATAAAAATATCAAATAAATCAATTTGCAACACAGGCGCATAGAAAAAGCGATCAATTATTGTATTTTTTTTAATAAAATTGATATTAATAGGCCTTGTTCTAATAGGACGCGATTACGCGATTACGGCACGAGTAAGCGATGCGACTATCGCGAATATATAGCAATCATTTTAGTCGTGCGGTTGCCAATTAGGACACCTGCCTATTCGACGTATGATTGCGGATTCGCACGACTAAAATTCACTTAGGCTGCTGACTGTGAATATATCGATTGCATGCAGTTGAATGTCTGATGGCAGCCTTACGATGATCGCGTAGCCGCATTTTATTAAAACAACGCCTTATTATGAAGTAAAAACTAATGACAGACTAAAATAAAATATTGAATTTATATTTTCCTCAAAATGTACATATTGTTTTTTCTATACTTACCTTGTATAGTACGATTCAAATTTAACGGCGGCTCGGAAGTTAGCTGCTAGTGTAGGTTCGAGCAGGTTTAGTCAAGTTAATAATAAGTTAGTGTCCATTTAATGAGTTCTAGATATATATTTATGCTATAGAAGTAATTAAACGATGCCTAAATTACTATTGACTTGAATAAACCTACCCGAACATACACTCGCAGCTAACTTCCGAAACGCTATTAAGTATGAACCGGATTATAATTAAAATATTTTATCAGCCACCCGGTAATGGCCGACAATTGTTCGTTACACCCTAGTGTTAAGTTTTTGTGTTAGTCAACATGTGTGAAAGACGAAAAATAAGTAAGAATTATTATGAGAGCTGGCAACATTGGTTTTGTAGTGTTGTTTTTTTTTGTACTGGCAACTTTGTGCTAATCTTTCAGATTCTTTTTTGGGTTATTTAAAAATCAACTTGTTATTTTTTGTTTAGTTAACAATAGACTATAGATTAAGAAGATCATTAACTTTTATAATTACTAGCGGCCCGCGACTTCGTCCGCGTGGCTTATTTCACACGTGTTAAGTTACTGCTTAACTCCCGTGTGTGGTAGCGTGATGTTATATAGCCGATGTTACTCAGGAATCATGCAGCTATCTATTGGTAAAAAAATGGTTTATATCAGTCCAGTATTTTCGGAGCCTATTCGATTCAAACAAGCAAAAAATCATTATCTATACTAATATTATAAAGCTGCAGAGTTTGTTTGTTTGTTCGCGCTAATCTCAGGAACTACCGGTCCGATTTGAAAAATTCTTTTTGTGTTGGATAGCCCATTTATCGAGGAAGGTTATAGGCTATAATATCATCACGCTATGCGCCACGGGAACGGATCAGTAACCAAAAACCTAACGTAATGCGGGTGAAACCGCGGGGCACAGCTAGTATTAGTATACATAGATAAAAGTAACTTTTTACATATGTAGTTTTAAAAAATAGTTTCGTGAGTTAAATGATTTATAACCTTTAAAATCCATGATTAGAGTTGCCAGTTACAAGAAAGTATTTTGCCAAAAAAAAACAAGTAGTGTTGCCAGCATCAATAATAAATAATTGTGTGTAGAATAATATTTAGTCTTTTTTCTTGAATCGCACAATTTTTTTTTCTTTAAGTGAATTCGTTGTGTATTTTATAGTTTTAAATTAATATTTTATTAGATTATAAATAGTAATATAGGAGTAATAATTTATTCTTTGTAAGTAGATAGATTTTTTTTATTTTTATTTATTTTTTCTTTGTAAAAATAGGCTACGAGGATTTTAGACAGCATTTAAAATAATTAAATAAAATAATAACGTATATCATATAATATGTGTGTACGTGTAATTCTTTTTTTTTTAATTAATGCATTGAAATATATTGTAGTACAAAATTATTTTATTTTTGTTTTTTTTTTTATTTTTTTTTAGGTTAATTAGCGTGGATGTATTTGAATTAGGAATTGGTTTAAAGTAAGGACAGGCATGGTGTTACGATTTTAATACGATTAACAGTTATTTAAACCGAGAAAGTTAATCTTTACATCGGGTGAACTGCAAATGAATTTAAAACAACTTCGACCTTACACCTTCTGCATAAAGTTCTTTTTTAAAACATTTTTTTCAAACTAATTCTTAGGTCACATTATTGTGTGTAGTTGTCAAGGTGTGGGGGTCAATCGCCTCTAGGGAAGCCAGTATTCGCCAAGCTGGTATAATTGGTGATCATTCAGATGTACCCAACCCGTGAGGGCGGTAATTTGGCGATCCATACGCATTATGAGCATACGAGTAATTACTTGCCTTGAATCGAACCCAAAATGTCATGTATGAGTTGTATGACAGGCGGACGTCTTAACCACTGGCCATAACAACACTAATACTTACGAATCCAAAACATTACCTCCTTTTTTGAGCTCCACCGTAGTCGGGCAAAATAACCTCAAATCCGGTCAAGTCCGAGTCGGGCTCGCGTTGTTTCATCGTCTTAAAATATAACTCTTTAATAAACGAACCAAAATAGATTTGATCCAAGAGCTAAGTCGCGCGATCTACGTCATCATAGCATGGTTAAAATTTGAGGAAAGTTAGAGGAATATGTAGTTAAGATATGTGTAACATACCATCACGCCTGTATTCCCCGAAGGGTTAGGCAGAAGTGTACCAATGTACACCCACAGTTCACCGGTATGCTTAGATCTCATGTGATAGTGGGTGAGCCTATTGCCATTAACTGGGCACAAATCCAAACTCCGAGCTGCTACTGAGAATTTCATAGAAACACCCAATAACACTTTTTTACTCGACCTGGAAATCGAACCCAAGACCTCTAGCGTAGCAGTCGCAACTAGGCAGTTACTTTCTCCTTTAAATTCATGTTATTTTCATCATATCAGCTGCAGGACGTCCACTGCTGGACATAGGCCTCTCCCATAGATTTCCAAAAGGACCGGTTGGAAGCGGCCTGCATCGAAATACATTTAGGCAAGGCGCAAACGTGGACACTTTTGGTGTCTTGTGTCAGATACAAGCTACCGATGAATATTTTATTACTATAGAACCAGTATGAAACCATCCACTCCCAGCGCATACGTAAACATTTTTTGTGTCCAGTTGCTTCCACTTACACATACTCATGACGATCAAAAAGTGTTCGGTGTCGGTAACTGGAAACTAAAAGTGTCTACGTTTGCGCAGCGCCTTAGATGACATAAGTCAAGCGACAATGGGATCTTAGCCTAATTGCTTAAAAAAGAACGATTTATTTCACATTGGCATGTGACAGACAACACGGAAGCTTGTACTTCTCGACTATACAAATATAATTTCGCTTAGCACTTCCCAAGGTGAGCAGAGTGAAAATGAATTGGGTACACATTTAGGGGGATATACTTACAAACATACAATTTATATAATACCATAAATTGCGCATTGAATGTTACCATATGAAATACATAGTAAAAACAACAAAAAAAAACCGACCAATTGCGAGTCGGAACGGTTCCGCATCATCTTATATATAAAATTCTCGTGTCACAGTTTTCGTTGCCATACTCCTCCGAAACGGATTGACCGATTTTGATGAAATTTTTTGTGTATATCGAGTAGGTCTGAGAATCGACCAACATCTATTTTTCATATCCCTAAAAAAAAAAATATATGGCAAAACAACGTTTGCTGGGTCAGCTAGTTATCTATAAAAATGGCAAAAAACTCATGTCTTTTATATAGGAGTCCCCCTTAAATATTTATTTTATTTTAATTTAATTATTTATTTTTAAAGTGAATGTATTACTAAATATTTTGTGAATATTTCAAGCGTTGCCGTTATCAACACCGAGCAAAAAAAATCACGTTTGTTGTATGGGAGCCTCCTTAAATATTTATTTTATTCTGTTTTTAAGTATTTGTTGTTATAGCGGCAACAGAAATACATCATCTGTGAACATTTCAACTGTCTAACTATCACGGTTCATGAGATACAGCCTGGTGACAGACGGACGGACAGCAGAGTCTTAGTAATAGGGTCCTGTCTCACTCTTTGTGTACGGAACCTTAAAAACAGTACGTAATCTATGTCAACTCAATGAATGGGCGCTTCCGGAAAGGTAGATATACTCGTATTACGCCAACCATAAGTCATTTATTTCAATTAGACCATTTTATGGCACTTTTGATCGTTGTTTACAAGATAATAAAATCTAGGTAGTTGTGTCTTCCAAAAGGTGTTTCGTATGGAGAAGAATGGGCAAGAAACTGCATACATAATCTTTTAAAATGAATGAAAGAAAGAAAAACCATTTATTCAATGTTTTACAATATTTGCATAGAGAATTACACGTGAATGCCCTGTATAAAAAATACTACCTATATTATAATACGTGAAAAGTATTACAAATTAAGAACATACATACATAAACTCACGCCCTTTTCCCATGGGGGTAGGCAGAAACCACAGAACGCCACCTGCTACGATGCTTTCGCCTTGTCCGTGTTCATACATCTGCCCCCCTAGCCAAGTCACAAACGATAAACGCAAACGCTGAGTAGGCTTTAATAGATCTTCAACTTTATATGCTTGGTTTTAAGTTGATGATCTAATGAAGATTGCATAGCGTTTTTGTTCGTTCCATTCGCTAACGCTTCGAAATCTTTAATAGATTTTCAACTTTAGCTCTTGGGTATTAAGTTGAAAATCTATTGGTACCTACCGAGCGTTTACGATTATCGTTTGTGACTTGGCTAGGGGGGCTGGTCACACAAACACGTCGGTTACGAGTACTGCACACCCGACCTTTCTGAAGAACCTCACCAATAAGGTCAGGGTAGGTCTTTCTAGGGCGTCCCCTCCCGGCGTTGCCACTCACATCTGCCATATAAATTCCTTTTGTTATAGTCGTCTTTCACTCATCCTTTTAACGAAAGTAATAAAATAAGTACCTAATGTGAAAACATTATCTTTTCATGAATATATGCATGATCGTTACATACATACCATCACGCCTGTATTCCCCGAAGGGTTAGGCAGAGGTGTACCAATATACACCCACAGTTCGTCAGTATGTTTTTAAGTCCCATGTAATAGAGGGCGAGCCTATTGCCATTAACCGGCCACAAATCCAAAATCCGAGCTTTTTTTTTTTTTTTTTAGACGGGAAATCATCAAATAACTTCCCCCGCCCTGGGCGGGGCGGGAGGGAGTGTCAGACTTTTACTGACTAAAACCCGTCTATGTTCCTTCATGTGCCCTTTGCGTGCGTTCCGGGGGCGCGGTATCTCTTTCGAACAACCCGCAGAAAATCCGAGCTGCTACTGAGAATTTCATAGAAAAACCCAATAACACTTTTTGCTCGACCTGGGAATCGAACCTAAGACCTCTAGCGTAGCAGTCGTGGCTAGGACCACTAGGCCAACGAGGCAGTTAAGGGAATCCTCCGACAAAAAATCTGACACCGATTGTCTGAAGTGGGTCTTAGTGTGACAACTGTCAAAAAAAATGGCAGCAATCCTTCCTACTACTATTATAAAGGCGAAAGTTTGTATGTATGGATGTATGGATGTTTGTTACTCTTTCACGCTTAAACGGCTGAATGGATCTGGATGAAATTTGGCACAAAGATAGATTATAGTCTGGAATAACACATAGGCTACTTTTTATCCCGGGAAAATGTACGGTACCCGTAGGATAACACATCAACTGTGACGCGGACGAAGTCGCGGGCAGAAGCTAGTAATAAATATGTTAACTCAATGACTGACATACATTGACCTCTTAAGATAGGCCCTATTTGTAATGAATCCATATAAGTACGTTGAAACGTGCAGCTGTCACGAAGGTCACTGGACTGTCAATGTGTCAATAGGGATAAGAATTAAAATCAAGAGGAAAACTGTCCAATTGTCTGTTCTCGATAAAAAGGTGAAGGTCTTTGAACTACGGTAGAATTTTCAAACTCGTATTTATTTATTATTTATTAAAACTTTATGCACAAATGTAAAAATACACCGCAGGTTATTTATGTTATTTACCGTATATTTAGGTTCCATGTAATAGGGGGCGAGCCTATTGCCATTAACCGGGCACAAATCCAAAGTCCGAGCTGCTACTGAGAATTTCATAGAAAAACCCAATAACACTTTTTGCTCGACCTGGGAATCGAACCCAGGACCTCTAGCGTAGTAGTCGCCACGTATTATTTATTAATTAAAAACCTACAAAAAATCTAATTTTACAGGGAAATGAATGTAAATCAGGTTCCCAAGGCTAAAATAAAGTTCTGTCTAGGAATTTTAGGTGAATGGTATCTATCTAATTAATAGTTATATCGACTGTAACTGGAGGTCATTACCCTCAAATTAAAATGTACTAGACAACTGCCCTCGACTTCATCCGCGTGGCTTATTTCACGAGCGTTATGTTTTTGGTTACTGCTTCGCTCCCGTGTGACGTAGCGTTATGTTATATAGCTTATGTTACTCAGGAATTATGTAGCTATCTATTAGTGAAAAAATGGTTTAAATCGGTCCAGTAGTTTCGGAGCCTATGCATTACAAACGAACAAACAAAAAAATATTTCCTTTTTATAATATAAGTAAAGGTAAAATCGCTGTGCCTGTCCAACCGAAGTAACTAACTAACATTGGTCTAGTTTTAGGCAAATGAATATGATTAGATATTTAACTAGTCTAGATAATTCTCTCGTAGAAATAAATAAACGCTGGTTTAGGCTAATACTTACGTATTTAATACTGAGATATTAAATATAATCAGACGGTCAGAAGCTTAATAATTAGATGTTAAAATATTCTCTGTACAGTCACGAGCATCAACATGTATACACTTAGCGACGTTCTGAAGCAGTTTATGCCCAAAGGATCGATTAAAATATAGTGGTGTTACGAATATCATATTCTGGATCCTATATTACTATGAAATCGATCTTATCTCAACGTTGCGATTGATCATTCACGAGAAAATTGCTTTTCATTTTTGCCAAGTGTATACATGTTTCTGCTCGTGACTGTACTACTTATAAATTCAAAGTTCTGTCAATCGGGTTGAACAAAAATATAGGAATTAATCAGAACAAGATTTTAAAAGGTAGGTCTTTACACACATACAAAAACTCACGCCTTTTACCCATAGGGGTAGGCAGAAGCCACAGAACGCCACCTGCTACTATCCTTACATACTCCTATCCTCCAATTTAACATTGGGGGAAAAAAAATATACCATCACGCCTGTATTCCCCGAAGGGTTAGGCAGAGGTGTACCAATGTACACCCATAGTTCGCCAGTATATTTAGGTCCCATGTAATAGGGGGCGAGCCTATTGCCATTAACCGGGCACAAATCCAAACTTCGAGCTGCTACTGAGAATTTCATAGAAAAACCCAATAACAGTTTTTGCTCGACCTGGGAATCGAACCCGGGACCCCTTGCACAACAGTCGCACTTGCGACCACGAGACCAACGGGGCAACGGGGGACATTGGGATAATTTAGTTTATTGTCAAAAAACTAAATCATCATTATCATCTCCCTGCCCTTATCCCATGTTACTTGTGGTCGGCGCAACACGTTTTCTTCTTCCATGCCGTCCTGTCAGCCGTCATACTATCACTGACTCCCTTCTCTTTCATATCATTCTTCACACAATCCATCCATCTTTTCTGTGGCCTCTCTCTTCCTCTCTATCCATCCACATTTATATCCATAACTCTTTTGATCACATGCGTCTCATCCCTCCTCTTCACATGCCCATACGAAGACAAACGATTCCCTTTCAACTTTTCTGACAAAAAACCACGGAATAGTTCAACAAAATACTGTAAAAAAATTGGGTCCTTTTTGACAACAAACTATATTATTCTTACACCGAAATCCTTTTGACGTTGCCCGCTCACGTCAGACAATCGTGGCGACCGATTTTTTTGTCGGAAAGAATAGATCATATTTATTCTAACATACCGACGGACACGTCTTTCAAAAAGTCGAAAATTCCACGAAGCTGTGGATCTTTACTCAATACTCAATACTCAATATCTTTATTGCGTACCATAATGTATTACAAGATGGAATAATTAGATTAGTCACAATTATGGACCCTGTCGGGCACAGCATAGATTAAGTAGGAGAGAGGAGGAAGAGCGTTGAGTGTTTGGATTTTAATATCACCATTATTAATTAGTTAAGGATCTTATCCTTTTTTATATATTTATTTGAATATCTTTTTATGTTGATTCGTGTTATATTTCTGGTAACTATTTTTATTTTTGGATAATTATTTATCAATATTGTTTTATTAATTATTATTTACTAATTATATTTGTTATCCTACTTATTTTAATTAATTATTTATTTGTTGTATTTTATGACTTTCTAATACTTGGAATACTTTACTATTCTTTAGAATCGGTCCGATAATCTCTCCTACAAAACGTCGGGCGTTGGTGGAGGCCCTTAAAGTATCGTTCTGATTCACCCCGTGCGTTCCTATTCACCCTGTTTGACTGTACTTATTGAATTACCATGTGTAAATATTTATTTTTTTGTTTGTATATAGGTACATACTCGTAAATAAAATGTCTTGCGTTTAGTTCGTAACCCCCTTATTAATAAACTCGAAGTAAAGTTACACTAAACTTAAGTGTCGTGATGGCCCAGTGGTTAAGGCGCCCGCCTCTCATGCACGAGGTTGTGGGTTCGCAACCGGGCACGGGCAAGTACCAATGTGACTTTTTCTAATTCATATGTACTTTAAGTTTATCTTGGACATCACTGACATCGGTAACCATGTCAGAGGCTCTTGAGGCGGTTTAGAAACTCTGACACTAGGGTGTGTGGGGTCGTTAGACCTTACTGCCCACACGATAAAGAAGAAGAGACTAAACTTAACCCTCGAAAAATGTATTGCTAAATCGAAGTTAATACCGGTGTAACTTTACTTCACGTTTATTAATAAGACCTTATATGTCTTACTAGATTTAGTCCGCGACTTCGTCCGCGAAAATGACGCTTATCGCGGACGCAGACGAAGTGGAGGAATAAAAAGTAGCCTATGTACTGCATCGGGGTTTAAACTTACCCCGTACCGAATTTCATCAAAATCGGTTCAGTGGTTTACTCGTGAAAGCGTTAAAGACAGACATAATTATTTCTAGAATTTTAATATTAGTATGGAAGCATGGATTATCACTCCATATCCATCTTAGAGTCTGCCCCCACGACTGATAATCGGCCTACTTATCGGGCTGATTCTCGGTCGTTTCTTTTCGCCGGCGAAGAAATCTGTAAAAATCGGGCCGATAATCGGTCGTGGGGGCAGATCCTTATACAACCATCTCTGTACATTCACAAGTATACGCTTGATAAAATTCTAAAGCAATTTCCTCCCAAAGGATTGATTAAAATGTAATGGTGTTACGAATATCATATTCTGGATCCCATACTACTATCACTACTATCTCCAAGTTGCAATAGTTCATTCACGAGAAAATCGCTTTTGAGTTTTGCTAAGTGCATACATGTTTATGATCGTGACTGTACATGGATAAGAGTGTTAGCTATTTCCGACATTGACCGGTAAATGTAATTAACACCTGGGTTTGATCTAGCTATGTTTATGTCACCGGAAAATAACAAGATCCGTAAGTTTATCAATTTACTAGGAAGTTTATAAACTTTCGTAAGATTCTAAACGGGAGATAAATTGTAATATTTTACGTCCACATTTTCGTAAATTTATCAATTTCCGACGTCATACGGTAAATTTATAAACTAACGAATATCTATTCGTAAGATTTTATATGGTTCGACCAATCACAGAAACTCTTTTAAATATACGATCTTTGAAATACGTAAAATAACACACTGCTCTCTGATTGGTCAATGTTCATAGTGGCAATGCTTGTGTCCAGCTGGCGGCCGCGAGGAAGGAGAAGTGACACGTGACAGCCAACCAATCAGATCGCGCGTAGCGTTTGGTTACTGCTTACTTATTATTTTACGAGTGAGTTCAGTAAGTTTATCAATTTACGAAAATGTGGACGTAAAATATTACAATTTATCTCCCGTTTAGAATCTTACGAAAGTTTATAAACTTCCTAGTAAATTGATAAACTTACGGATCTTGTTATTTTCCGGTGACATTTATACCGTTTGTAATGACATTTGGTAAATTACCTATAAGCAAGTTACATTTGCGAAATCACTTCTGAATCCACGATGAGATTTTAGTTTCGTATTCTTAAACTGATTGAGTTCGACACTCTAGCGGTACCACATGATAACGTAAGTGAGAAGTATTTTATATCAAGTGAGTATTTTGACGTTTTTCAATAGGATTTGATCAACGACTATAGATTTGATATTCTGCGAAGCAAGCGTGACCATCGAGATGACTTCGAAGTTATTTGCCTATTTCTGAATAACATAGCAGGCCCTAATTACCACATACATCAAAACAATAAAGTGATACATTATTCATGACAAGTACCATAGACGACCTTGTAGGTAATTTATAAATAAAATCTTTTTTGTTGAAACTTTAACCTGTTTATATCAGATTTATAATCTTTTTTTTTTGTAATGCTTAGTTAGGTACTTAGGTAAATTATTAAAACATTTATAGTAAAACTAAAATTAATAATTAGATTAAATTAATATTAAAATAAAAAAAAGCGTTTATTTATTTCTATCGGTTAAACTTAGATAATATTTCTAGTTATAATGAAAACAAGAACACCAAATTTTTAGATAGTTATATTATAATTAAAATAAGAAACTTAATTAATAATTATTATTGTAATTATTCGAAGAAAGATGTCAGATGTGTGAACTTATACTATTACGAGATTATTATACAAAATATTTATATTTCTTTTACGGGTAAATAATTGCTGATTATACCCGGGTAAAGCACGAACTATCAACATGATTATATTGCCTAGCCAATGCTGATGTTTTCGTATTAATATAGGAGTTGTAATATTAAATGTGTGTAAAAATGCTAATGATTGTGTCGAATGTTAAACATTACCCGGTTAATGTTGAAAATATTAGCTCCTTGGCTACCAAACTATATCATTTCTGTCATTAGATTAAGGAACTAGAGTAAAACTTATACTAGCATAATGTATTTAGTAAATTTTCAACATTAACCGGGTAAAATTCAAAATAATACCGCAAGGAATTCAGTAGGTTACAGCCCCGACCTTATATCGTCGTCATAGTGATAAAAAGTTGACTAAAATAATATAGAGCAGTCATTATCAACATTGACCAATTCTCGCTCATGCTGCCATTAATTGACCGGGCAATGTTTATAATGTCTGCATATTACAGTATTTTATGAAATGTTGCTAAAGTTTATACAATTCTACGGTTGTTTGTAGTTCATGGTAAATATTATAAACTAGCTTTTGCCCGCGACTTCGTCCGTGTGGCTTATTTCACCCGCGTTATGTCTTTGGTAACTGCTCGGCTCCCGTCAGTCGTAGTGTGGTGTTATATAGCCTATGTTACTCAAGAAAAATGTAGCTACATGTTGGTGACAAAATTGTTAAAATGTTACACACAATTTTCAACTCTAATTGTAATGTTTTTAAGTTCATTATCAATTAACAATTGAAAACTGCTTGAAAATAAATCCTGGGGTTATACAACCATTTCTTAAAAACAGTATTGTTTTAACATTACTTTGCCTTGTGCACTGTTGGATTTTCAACACTCGGATCAGTGCCGAAAGTTGAAAATCCAACGACTGAAAATCTGGCCCTAACATTGTAGTTGGATTTTCAACCTTGTTTACATACATATACCTTTCTATTTACCGTGAACTACATATAACCCCAATATCTACTGTCTGTACATTGGTGTGTTTTATATTAATTAAACTAACATTTAAAAACTGATGTTTGAATACTGAAGTTGCAGGTATGAACAGAAATCGAACATTATTATAAATTATCATACCATCTGCTTACCCTTTTCCCAACTATGTTGGGGTCGGCTTCCAGTCTAACTGGACGCAGCTGAATACCAGTGTTTTACATAGAGCGACTGCCAATCTGACCTCCACAACCCAGTAACTGGGCAACACGATACCTCTTGGTAAGACTGGTTGTCAGACTTCCCGGCTTCTGACTATCCGTAACGATTGTCAAAGATCTATTGAATGACAGCCGGGACTAATGGCTTTACGTGCTTTCCAAGGGTGTCACACCACCAACTTCCAAACTCCGGGCTGTCACTGAGAAATTCCTACGAAGGCACTTATCTATGACAATAAAGTACATATATTAAACGTACATCTTCAAAATAATGCCAAAGCTACAAAAAAAATTAAACCATCTCTTACCGGAATTCCGGAGAAAAGCTCGAAAAAATATTACCTACACACGTCAAAAAGAATTATAAAGTAAGGTAATACTCCGATGTTAATTAAGTTATATCTCAAAATAATTAAATAAATAACTAGCGAACTGTCCGCGACTTCGTCTGCGAAGCTTATTTCACCCGCAATTAGTTACGTCTTTGGTTACTGCTCCGCTCCCGTGACTAGTAGCGTGATGTTATATAGCCTATGTTACTCAGGAATAGGGCTACCATCCGTCCGGGTTTCCCCGGATTTGTCCTAGTTTGGAAGACGTCCGGGGAGCGTCCGGGCGGGGTTAAAATTGTAGTCCGGGTTTTCGATCAGATCCCGTTCCCATAATTTATGTAAAAGCTATGGGTTAGGTATTTCACTGCACGCGCTGCTCACTTGTTGTCACAAGAATGATTAAACACACTATTTCTTGCAACAAAAGAGGCTTAAAATTAAACTTTTCTTCTATCAAGTACGGAGTAAAATATATTTTAATCAAGATGTAAGTGAATGAAAAAAGTATTGAAATGTCCGGGGTGAAAGCTCCAAAATCCGGGGAACTTACGCTTCTGGTCCTGGGAGGCAGGTTTTAGATATGGCAGCCCTACTCAGGAATAATGTAGCTATCTATTAATGAACAAATAGTAAAAATCGGTCCAGCAGTTTCGGAGCCTATCCGTCACAAACAAACTAAAAATTCCTACCTCCAAAATGTCTGATTTCTATACATACCTGCGACTTATCTAATAATAAATAAATGTGTACCGGTGCGTGTCTCTACAAGTATTTATAATAATATTGTGATTTCTATTACTTTGTAAAACTGTATGTGCTGAATAAATATATAAATATTGGAAATTATTTCATGAAGTTGTTCTTTCTTAACATATATAATCACGCCTGTATTCTCCGAAGAGTTTGTCAGCAGGTCTGCTGGTATTTCAGATGTTGGCAGATAAACTATCTTAATAAGATTATTAGCTACCGCTTCTCTAACAAAATGATGACGCACATCTATGTGCTTGGTTCTTTTATGAAATAACTAGCTGAGCCGCCACGACTTCGTTCGCGTGGTATCCTACCCCTACCCTACCCCTACCCTACCCCTACCCTACCTCTACCCTACCCCTACCCTACCCCTACCCTACCCTACCCCTACCCCTACCCTACCCCTACCTTACCCGTACCCAACCCTACCCCTAACCCTACCCCTACCGACATTTCCGACCTTTTTTTTCCGTTTCATAGTTTTTAAGATGTATTCTGCTATTCGGGACGGAAACAAATCCAACAAATCAAAAACCATGGCAATCGGTCCAGCCGTTCTCGAGTTATAAGTGTTGTAACAAACACGACTTTCTTTTATATATATAGAAGAAGATAGAAGATGGGTTTTCTGATAACTTCTGTGCACCTTGGTTATCATTATACAATATGATAACATAATCACAACTGCCCACAATTTCACAGGACAAGTTTTATAAACCTCCTTTTTTTGAAGTCGGTTAAAAATATGAACGATAAGTAGGAAAAAATCTACCATCTGCGAGCTATTCTGGCGTGTGCTGCCAAAACCGCTAGAGTTAGTCAAAGTCAAAGTCAAAGCATTTATTTCAATTAGACCATTTACATTCACTTTTGAATGTCAAGAAGTTACAGTTTAAAATTGAAGCTAGTTGCTCGTTCCAAAACGTAGGTCTCTATGGAGAAGAACGAGCAAGAAACTCCATGGACACTCTTTTCTTTCAATTTGGTTTTTACAAAATCTTGGTTACAATATTCTTGTTGCTTCTACATGTGATAACAATGAAGGTGAATAAAAAGAATATTACAAAATTATAATAAAGATGTAAGCCATGGCAGTTAAGAGATGACCAATCCCAACTGACAGCACCCGTTCACGAATATGACGCGTGCATCAGCACCGTTCAGCTCAACCATCTTGAAGGGAACCGAACGATCCAACCCACGCGCCACCGTTACACATAAGTAATGTATGATGGAAATGTTTATCTTGAATAGTCCTACAAAAAACCCCGCCACAGTATACATCTATATCTTATGTGTAAGCCATTATAGCCAAAATAGTGAACCATAACTACAATAAAAATTGATAATTTATTTCAAATGCACATTTGGTAGTAAGTAATAAATTGATTCCTAAAAGACAACTTGAATATTTAACAAATTGACACTTTTATCGCTTCTGGTATTTAAAGTAGATAAAATGTCTTTCAGGCTACATCATTTGGACAAATATTTCAATAGTTTTTTTTTATATTTATAGATGGGAAATCATCAAATGACTTCCCCCGCCCTGGGTGGGGCGGGAGGGAGTGTCAGACTTTTACTGACCAAAACCCATTCATGTTCCTTCTTGTGCCCTTTGCGTTCCGGGGGCGCGGTATCTCTTGCTCACAATCCGCAGCCCCGGCAGGCATTGGCCCTTAGTGGCCCCTCCGAATGTGTGCTGACATGGAACACGAACGCGCCGTCGACATAAGGGCAGGAAGATGATGATGACGATGAGTTTTAAAGGCGGATATCTTTTTGTAAATACGATTTTTTATTTTGAGCTTTTTATCACCTACTTCCTACATAAATTCATCAAGAATGTTGTAGTTATTTTTTTGTGTGAATAATTAAAATATAATCATTGTTTATGAACGATGTATAGTAATATAGGGATCGTGGGAGCATATTGTAAAGCCTAGTTACAATAAAATTAATTATAACATTTAAAACTTGTTTTCGTAATTATATCCTCGAAAAAAAAATATTAGGCCGTCAAGTATGACAAGTAATCAGATATGGGAAAAATGATTATGTAACTTTAGGATTCGTATATTTTTTATACCCTCTGTATTTATACCTAAAAAGTCTATTAAAAGAATTAATTTCAAATAAACCATTAACGCTGTCCGCCCACGTTGGACTATCGGCAACCGATGTTTTTGTCGGAGAGAATAAAACATTATGAATTCTAATATACCGACACATCCTATAAAAAGTTGACCCCACGAAACTATGGATCTGTCACCGGAAAATAACAAGATCCGTAAGTTTATCAATTTACTAGGAAGTTTATAAACTTTCGTAAGATTCTAAACGGGAGATAAATTGTAATATTTTACGTCCACATTTTCGTAAATTGATAAACTTACTGAACTCACTCGTAAAGTAATAAGTAAGCAGTAACCAAACGCTACGCGCGATCTGATTGGTTGGCTGTCACGTGTCACTTCTCCTTCCTCGCGGCCGCCAGCTGGACACAAGCATTGCCACTATGAACATTGACCAATCAGAGAGCAGTGTGTTATTTTACGTATTTCATAGATCGTATATTTAAAAGAGTTTCTGTGATTGGTCGAACCATATAAAATCTTACGAATAGATATTCGTTAGTTTATAAATTTACCGTATGACGTCGGAAATTAATAAATTTTCGAAAATGTGGACGTAAAATATTACAATTTATCTCCCGTTTAGAATCTTACGAAAGTTTATAAACTTCCTAGTAAATTGATAAACTTACGGATCTTGTTATTTTCCGGTGACAGATCTATTGAGTCGGTCAGCACGTCTGACTTTTTGTAGGACCGCATTTTAAATGGAAACTCCATTTATAAATAATAATAATAATAATATACCATCACGCCTGTATTCCCCGAAGGGTTAGGCAGAGGTGTACCAATGTACACCCACAGTTCGCCGGTATATTTAGGTCCCATGTAATAGGGGGCGAGCCTATTGCCATTAACCGGGCACAGATCCAAACTCCGAACTGCTACTGAGAATTTCATAGAAAAACCCAATAACACTTTTTGCTCGACCTGGGAATCGAACCCGGGACCCCTTGCACAGCAGTCGCACTTACGACCACAAGACCAACGGGGCAGTTAAACATTACAGTTACTCCATTTATAGACATATAGGTATTATTGTTTGTCTAAGCTACCAGACTTGTGAATACCGAATAGGTGTAGTAAATTATGTTTGTTTTACACGGTACTGATAATGCAATGCTTAAGAGGTAAAGTTAGCACTACTCTTGAATATTTATAAGGAAAATAAAACCTAAGTACCTACTTGTTCATCTATTTATATTTCAAACTTCAAACTTATAAATAACTAGCTACTTCCGCGCGGTTTCGCCCGCTTCTCGGCTCCTTCTGGTCGTAGCGCGATGTTTTATACCCTATAGCCTTCCTCGATAAATGGACTATCCAACACAAAAATAATTGTTCAATTCGAACCAGTAGTTTTGGAGATTAGCGCGTTCAAACAAACAAACAAACTCTTCAGCTTTATAATAATAGTATAGACTAGCGAAATCTGCGAATTCGTCTGCGTGGCTTATTTCACCTGTGTTATGTTACGTCTTTGGATACTGCTCCGCTCCCGTGTGTGGTAGCGTGATGTTATATAGCCTATGACACTCATAAATAAAGTGGCTTTCTATAGGTAAAGGAATTTTCAAAATCAGTTCAGTAGATACAGAGAGAGAGAGAGAGAGAGAGATACAGAGGTAGAGAGAGAAGGCCTCCTCCCATTCCTTCCACTTCGCTCGATGTTTTGCCATAAATAAATAAATAAATAAATAACACCAGCCTATAACTGTCCTACTGCAGGGCAAAGGCCTCTTCTCATACAGAGAAGGCACGAGCATTAATCACCACGCTTACTCAAGGCGGATTGGCGATTTCAGACTTACATTAATTATAAGTCCAGGTTTCCTCACGATGTTTTCCTTCACCGATGTCAGTGATGTCCAAGATAAACTTATAAAGTACATATGAATTAGAAAAAGTCACATTGGTACTTGCCTGTGCCCGGTTGTGAATCCACAACCTCGTGCATGAGAGGCGGGTGCCTTAACCACTAGGCCATTACGACATTTGTTTTGCCTTGTCTTGTAAATTTTTGAGAAAGCCATCCAAGTATCCCGCCTTCAATTCTAGGTTTTATTTTAATAGCCTGGATTGTCCCATTGCTAGGCAAAGGTCGAAGTCAAGTTTTATTTCAATTGGACCTTTGAACCTAGACTAGTGTCAAGTATGTTTAGGTCCCATGTAATAGGGGCGAGCCTATTGCCATTAACCGGGCACAAATCCTAACTTCGAGCTGCTATTGACAATGTCATAGAAAAACCCGATAACACTTTGCTCGAAATGGGAATCGTACTCAAGACTTCTAGCGTAGCAGTTGCGCTTAGAACCACTAGGCTAACGAGGCAGTCAGAAATAACGGTGCCTACCATAATAAAATTTGGAATAACAAAACACGATCAAGTCGAATCTTAGTGTAATGCAAGCCTATTGTTTACATACTTAGTTCTCGACCTTTCCTTTCTCTATAATATTTTTGGTCAGTTACTGGTAAACAAAACGAACCGCTATGCATATAGGAATAGCTAGCAGGGACGGATCTAAAGGCTGGACTGCAGCCGGGGCCCCGTGCGTACAAGCGGCCCCCAGCCCAATTGTATATGAAGAAAAGGAAAACTATAATAAGTATATTTTATCATTATCACTACATTGTGGGGTGCATCACAAAAATTTTGCCTCGACCGTCAATGACAAACTTAGGACTTATTTATACTTAATAATATAATAATGTACTATTATTTTCCGGTATAGGTATATTAGGTACCGTTCACATACCTCTTTTAAGTATCATTGTAGAGCAAACAAACCGATGGCTCGCCTGATATCACGTGGTCACCGCTGCTTAAAGACTTCAGCAATACCAGAGGCCTTGCAAATGCGTTGCCATCCCATAGACAAAGTTAAAAAGTCTCATGTGTCTGTATTTGCACAGACCCCCATACCCGTCAAACCGGAACACAGCAACGCTGCTTTGAGGCACAAAAAGGGAAGGTCGTAGTACTTCCCCGGACGAGCTCCTTCACAAAGAGCTCTGGCCCCCAAAGTAGTGGTACCAAAGGGCCCCACAAATTTAAAATCCGTCCCTGTTACCTAGGTTATTATAAAGTTCTATAGTGCATTGACTTTATAAACTAAATTATGAACGTATGGCTGAGAGTGACGCATTATACTCAGGACTCAATATGGACATGAATATTTGATAGATAAACAAACAACTACTTATTCAAATTGTTCTAAAAAGGTAGAATATGGTCAATTCCGCCGCAAAGAGTAGGTTGTGTTTTGGGGAAAAATATTGATATTTTACTACTAAGTCGTTGTGTCCTGATGACTCAGTGTTTAAGGCGCCTGCTGCTCATGCACATGGTTGTGGGTTCGCTACCGGGCACGAGCAAGTACCAATGTGACTTTTTCTAATTCATATGTACTTTCTAAGTTTATCTTAGACATCACTGACATCGGTAACCATGTCAGAGGCCCTTAAGGCGGTTTAAAAACTCTGAGATTTGGGTGTGTGCTGTGGTTAGACCTTACTGACCGCATTATAAAAAAAGAAGACTCCTAAGTCTAAAATTGGTAGCAAAAACGACAAAAAATCCAGGTGGGCAAAAAGTGTTAATTTGGGTTTCCCCATTACGAATTTCTCAGTAACAGCCCGGAGTTTGGAAGTTGGTGGTGTGACGCCCCCGTGCCTCGGAAAGCACGAAAAGCTGTTGGTCCTGCGCCTGATCTCTCTCCGGTCGTGTCGAATTGCCGTCCCATTGGACTATGAGAGTTAGGGAAGAGGGAGTGCATCTGTGTTTGCACACACTTGTACGCTATAATATCTCCTGCGAACTTGGCTAGTCTTCATTGAGATCAGCCGCCGTATCCGAAATAGGCCGAGATAATACACATTTTGACCCTCAAATTGATAATAACAATAGGTTTTTTTTCTCTTTTCTAATTTAACTCTTTATTATCATAGTTTGTAGCACAGATTACGTTTGTAGTATAGACTCTAATTGTATGATGGTTTATTCTAAGGGATTTATATGGCAGATGTGAGTGTCAATGCCGGGAGGGGACGCCCTAGAAAGACCTACCCTGACCTTACTGGTGAGGTTCTTCAGAACGGTCGGGTCCGCAGTAGGTACTCGTAACCGGCGTGCTTGTATGACCAGATGTATGAACGTGCACGAGGCGAAAGAAGTAGGTAAGGATCGTAGCAGGTGGCGTTCCGTGGTTTCTGCCTACCTCCATGGGAAAAAGGCGTGAGTTTATGTATGTATGTAAATATGTTGTTTTGTACGCCATAATATAGCAAAACATGCAGATCTACCTGTTATTTTAAGACCTTGCACAATTTATTTAATGTACTCATGTTTTACAATAAATAATATTCTTTTCTTACATTTTACTTTAGTTTCACAAATTAAAAAATTTCTTAACTAACTCATACTAAACAGCAGAAGTTACATATATTAAAGTCTAATTAAGTAACTTAGCCGTCACCTATCTGGGCATCGAACCGGCTAATTCCTGCTAAACAGGACTCATAATTATTATAAATATAAAATGTTTTTTATATTCATAAAAAAATATAATATTTATGTGATCAAACATAAAATTTGAAACATTATCTTATTTATATTATTTTATTTGCCATCGATACGTTAAGAATAAGATTATAAATATTTATATACATAATTTTATATAATACTAGTCTGTGGTCTACCTCGGTTCTGGCTTAACGAGTTCAAACTACGACTAACAGAATTATACTGACTGAATTTTAAGTACCTATATAATATACTTAACTTTGGCCGCGTGGCTTATTTTACCCGCGTTAAGTTACGTCTTTGGTTACTGCTCTGCACCCGTGTGTCGTAGCGTGATGTTATACAAGGTGTTGATTTGCATCCTCGTCAAATTTTAGGAGCTTGTCATAAAAAAATTGAAATAATCAAATATAATTACGATACCTGACCAATATATAATAAATACTTGTTTTTTTAGTTGCCACTATCAAATAACTGTATTCCAGAATACTCCTTTTGCAAAATTCAGAATCGCCCAGTTGCGTATGCGGTATAGGCAGAGTTGTAGCGCGGCTATATCAATGTGTGCATAGCGCCTAAACCCTCTGGCGAGATCGCTAGATCGAATTTGAAAATCATGGCAAAAAAAAAAACAATTTATTTTATTATTGTTCGTGTTAAGAATCACGAGCATAATTAACTCCTTGAATTTGACGAGGATACAAACCAACGCCTTGTATAGCCTATGTTATTTAGTGATAATGTAGCTTCATAACGGCAAAAGAATTTTTGAAATCGGTCCAGTACTTTTTGAGTTTATTCGTTACATAAACAAAAATGCCTGCCTCGTTAGTCTAGTGGTTCTAAGGACGACTGCTACGCTAGAGCTCCTGGATTCGATTCCCAGGTCGAGCAAAAAGTGCTATTGGGTTTTTCTATGAAATTCTCAGTAGCAGCTAGGAGTTTGGATTTGTGCCCAGTTAATTGCAATAGGCGCCCCCTATTACATGGGACCTAAAACATACCGGAGGACTATGGGTGTACATTGGTACACCTCTGCCTAACCCTTCGGGGAATACAGGCGTGATGATATGTATACTGTAGCTTCTTATTAGCGCAATAATTTTCACAATCGGACCAGTAGTTTGCACAATAGTACATTAGCGTATTTACCGTAGTTTAGCGTATGTACCGTATAAAAGACTCCTAATACGATGTAAAAAAAAAAGCTGTTATTTTGACGTAACAAACAAACACGACGGGCCTGTTGGTCTAGTGGTTAGTGGCCCTGACTGCTAAGCCGGAGATCGTGGGTTCGATTCCCACCCAGGACAAACGTTGTGTGATGAGCATGATTGTTTGTTCTGTGTCTGGGTGTGATTTATCTATAATATGTATGTATTTATAAATTATATAAGTATGTATATCAGTTGTCTGGTTACCATAACACAAGCTCTGCTTAGCTTGGGATCAGATAGCTGTGTGTAAGTTGTCCCAAGATATACTTTATACTTTAAACATTTCAATTTTATTTATTTGTATAGACTAATAGGTTCTGCTCGCGAAATAATGTGTGTAGTTTTTTTTACCGTTGTAAGTTACATCTTTGGCTACTGCTCAGCTCCCGTGCGTCGTAGCGTGTTGTCCTTCTTCTTTATCGTGTGGGCAGTAAGGTCTGACGACCCCACACACCCTAGTGTTAGAGTTTCTAAACCGCCTCAAGGGCCCCTGACATGGTTACCGATGTCAGTGATGTCCAAGATAAACTTAGAAAGTACATATGAATTAGAAAAAGTCACATTGGTACTTGCCCGTGCCCGGTTGCGAGCCCACACCCTCGTGCATGAGAGGCGGGCGCCTTAACCATTGGGCCATCACGACCTGATAAACCGGACCTGCGTGATTTTAAATAGCCTATACTTATTCCTCATGAATCTGACTATCATAAATATATTTTTTCAATCTTACTGATAGTTCCAGGGATTAGCGCGTTCAAACAAACACATAAAAAAACCCTTTACCTTAATTAGTATAGATAAAATAGTTGTCATGATAGTGCAGTGGTTAAGGCGCTCGCCTCTCATGTACGCAGCTGTGGGTTCGCATCAAACCACGGACGGGTTAGTAACAAAATGACTTTTTATTTTTCGTATTACTTACTAGTACTACGCACTTTCTTAGTTTATTTATTTCTTTCTTTCTTTCTTTCTTTCTTTCTTTCTTTCTTTCTTTCTTTCTTTCTTTCTTTCTTTCTTTCTTTCTTTCTTTCTTTCTTTCTTTCTTTCTTTCTTTCTTTCTTTATCTTGGACATTACTGACAGCGGTGACGGAAAACATCATGTGGTTTTTTGAACGAGTAAGTATGGAGTTTATTTCCAATTTTTCTACCACACAATAAAAAAACTTTTTAGAAAAAAGAACGCCTTCAAATACTAAAAGTTATCTTTTTTTTTGTAAAAAGGTTCTTTATTTTTCGAGCTTTTTCGTGAGTTCGGGTTTTTTTAATTAGGTACCTTTTTTTTCTCTTCAGTATGACGTACGAAAATTCGTTTTAATGGTCCAAGGATGTGGTCTGCTGATCCACGCGTCACGTTCGAGAATGGACGCTGACCGTTGGGGTAGGTCATGTCTTAAAAATCGGCCAAGAGCGAGTCGGACTCGCTCACAACGGGGTCCGTACTATTCTCTAAAAAAATCTACTTACTAGATCTCGTTCAAACCAATTATCGGTGGAAGGTTACATGGTAATGTAAACCTCGACTGCCTCGTTGGCCTAGTGCGACTGCTACGCTAGAGGTCCTGGGTTTTGATTCCCAGGTCGAGCAAAGTGCTATTGCGTTTTTCTATGAAATTCTCAGTAGCAGCTCGGAGTTTGGATTTGTGCCCGGTTAATGGCAATAGGCTCGCCCCCTATTACATGGGACCTAAATACATATACCGGCGAACTGTGGGTGTACATTGGTACACCTCTGCCTAACCCTTCGGGGAATACAGGCGTGATGATGGTTTACATGGTAATGTACATCATATATTTTTTTTAGTTATATCATTCTCTTATTTCAGAAGTTACAGGGGGGGGGGGGGGGGGGGCACATTTTACCACTTTAGAAGTGTCTCTCGCGCAAACTATTCAGTTTACAAAAAAATATATTAGAAACCTCAATATCATTATGAAGACCACCAAAATGATATTGAGGTTTCTAATATAATTTTTTTAAATGATACCCAATACTCAATTTTTTATTGCATTCCATAATGTACATAATGGTCTTAATATAAAAGTACAGAATCAATTATGGACCCTGTCGGGCACAGCAACAACATAGGAGAGAGGAAAGGGCTATGCAGCAACAACTTAATATCTAAAATCTTAAAAGTAAAACACTTGAGTAATAATAATAACACAAAAATCTAATGTTAATCTAATTTCTCATCATATTTTTTATGTACTATGGAAGCACTCATACTGTATTATATATGTGTAAATATATCATGAAATAAAAAAATAAAAAGAAATGTTTCTAATATTATATCTATATCTGTAGGTATTATAATTATTTATTTGTTATATAATTATGTGATATATCATAGACGTATGGGTTTGATAAAAAAATGTGTTTTCAGTTCTAAGTACCTATGGGGATTCTTGTTTTGCATCTACTTACCAAGTTTCAACAGCATAGCTCTTATAGTTTCGGAAAAAAATGGCTGTGACATACGGACGGGCTGACAGACAGACATGACGAATCCATAGGGGTTCCGATTTTTGCTATTTGGCTACGGAACTCTAAAAACTGTCATGGCTTATTACTTTGTTCTTATTGTTTATTTATTATTGCTCTTTACCTGCATCCTCTCATCATCCTATCATCTTCTTTGTGCATGTTTACTTCCTAAGAATTAAGCTATCTTTGGTGGAAAAAATGGTTAAAATTGATCCAGTAGTTTTGGAGCTTATTCGGTACAAACATATAAATCTTTCCTCTTTATAATAAAGTGCCTCGTTAGCCTAGTGGTCCTACGCACGACTGCTACGCGGTTCGATTCCCAGGTCGAGCAAAGTGCTATTGCGTTTTTCTATGAAATTCTCAGTAGCAGCTCGGAGTTTGGATTTGTGCCCGGTTAATGGCAATAGGCTCGCCCCCTATTACATGGGACCTAAATACATATACCGGCGAACTGTGGGTGTACATTGGTACACCTCTGCCTAACCCTTCGGGGAATACAGGCGTGATCGTATATATGATGGTATATATTTATCCTACTACTATTATAAAGGCGAAAGTTTGTATGTATGGATGGATGTTTGTTACTCTTTCACGCTTAAACGGCTGAATGGATCTGGATGAAATTTGGCACAAAGATAGATTATAGTCTGGAATAACACATAGGCTACTTTTTATCCCGGGAAAATGTACGGTACCCGTAGGATAACACATCAACTGTGACGCGGACGAAGTCGCGGGCAGAAGCTAGTATATAATAAAGTAAAAGTATAAATAACATTTACTGAAGTAGTAAATGATTTGACTTTGACTTTGACACTCGGAATCCGAACATGTAGCAGTCACATTTGCGTCCTACCACAATAGGGCAATTTTGACTCTAGTACTTTGATGTCAAACCAACAATCAAAACTAATATTATAAACAGGTAAAGTGTGTGAGTTTGTAGGGGATAATCTCTGGATCTACTAAACCGATTTTGAAAATTCTTTTACCCATAGAAAGCCAAATTATTTGTGAGTGTCATAGGCTATACAACATCACGCTACAACACACAGGGCCAGAGCAGTATCCAAAAACGTAACGTAAGGCGGGTGAAAAAAGTTGCAGACAGTTCGATACTATGTACCTAGTTAAGTATTTACAGACTTAATTAGCACTAAATTCAACTCACACATAAGCAGACTATTCTCAGTAGCATTACCATCTAAAACAATTACGCTTTAACTAAAATTGGCTACTTAAACATTAGCTCAGTCGTTCCAACATCAACTCTTGCGCAGATTCGAGTGCCGTGTTGTTCTGCGTCCAATGAACGCGTCAGTTCAACTTTGGCGCGCAAACTTGACGTACATGTGACAAGTTTAAATTGTAACGAATTATTTTTTGAATGATTTAAGTATTGCAGTATTGAGTATAGTTCTTTTTTTGCGTTTAAAAGATTTTAGTTTTGTTTTTAGTGTTTTTGAATTTTTAAAAGTGATTTGTTTGTTTTTTTTTTTTGGCGTATTTTTAATTTGGTAAGTTTTTGATTTTTGTTTTTTTAATAAAAATAATATTTAATCATATCATTATTATTAACTAGGTATGTAAATATTGAATAAAAAAATAAAATTTTATAATAAAAAAAAGAATAAAAATAACAAAAAAGAAAGTGAAACTAAAACCATATTTTAAATTAAATATCTTCTTAATACGGATCATGGATTTATTCATTGGATTCTAAACCCCCCAAGGATTAACTCCTTAACATTGATTAGTTAAATAAATCAGCTGTTCCATACAACTTATGGCACCTTTGGTTGACTGGTAGAGAATGCCTAGACAGGCCTAGACGCTAACTCCGCCTTTATACTTTGTGTTACATAAAGTTTAAATAAATAAATAACTACTAAATACAAAAATAATTTACCACATCGATTGATAAATGACGAAATTCTGAGGAAAAAAACTAAAAAACATAGAATCGAATTGATTTAAAAACCGATTTCTTTGAAGTCGGTTAAAAAGTGCAACCTACACCTACCTATGATTGCCGGGGCTGCGGGTTGTTCGAAAGAGATACCGCGCCCCCGGAACGCAAAGGGCACATGAAGGAACATAGACGGGTTTTAGTCAGTAAAAGTCTGACACTCCCTCCCGCCCCGCCCAGGGGCCCGGGGGAAGTTATTTGATGATTTCCCGTCTATAAAAACAAAAAAAAACACCTACCTATAATTAAAATGTATGGTTATTTTTTTTGGCTGTTTTTTTTTTATCAACATTATCATATCAGGACGTCCACTGCTGGACATAGATAGAATTCCAAAAGGATGGGTAGGAAATTTCTTTTTTTAATAGGTAACCAACGACAATTTTCAACATCTTTCAACATTTTTGTTTTTGCGACATCCCTTTCACCCCATAATTATAACATATGAGAAAGGATAAAATGCTAAAGCACCATTTAGGCCAAAATTATTAAAAAACCTTTTGTTTTATATATCCCACTAGAGAACTGCCCGCGACTTCGTCCGCGTAGCTTATTTCACCCGCGTTGAGTTACTGCTCCGCTCCCGTGCGTCGTAGCGTGATGTTATATAGCCTATGCTACTCAGGAATAATGTAGCTATCTATTGGTGAAAAAATTGTTAAAATCGATCCAGTAGTTTCGGAGCTTATTCGTTACAAACAAACAAACAAATCTTACCTCTTTATAATATTAGTACTTATAGATAACTTTAGGCCAGGGATGGCAAACCAATGGCACGTGTGCCATTAGTGGCAGTTAATGGCATCAGTGGCAAATAATGGCATCAGTGGCTGTTAATTATATCATGCCAATAAATGACAAAACAATCGAACCAATTTGCAACAGAAGAGACCACACTAACCTTTTATAAATTAATTTAAATAATCATAAAACAGTAAAAATTTGGATTCTTGTTCAAACGAGTAGTCTAGTTTTATTATTATCCAAAAATGGCTAATTCAAGATTCTTTGACGTCATAGTTGAATTGTAGAATTTATCGATGGCTGAAACATTATTTATTTTATTATATTTTTCACGTTTTTAATTAGATACTAACATAGGTTTTAATGATCTGTACTAACAGAATTAATTGGGCCATGTAGTCTGTCACTAAAATATTTTTATTTTTATTATGATTACAATTTTTTTTTATTTTTATCGGCAGCATCTCTGAAAAAGGTTTGCCATCCCTGCCTCTAGGGTATGAATGAAAGCATATCAAAGAATCAATGGCTTACGAATTATTTCTCAATATTGTCTTTTTTTTAATACTAAATAATTGCGAACTAATCAATCCTTAGCAATTTTTCTTTCTTATTTTTACTCGACTACGTCGAAGCAAAAAGGAGGGTTATGAGTTTTTTTATTTGAGATGAATTGACTTCTTACAAGATATTTTTCTTTGTATTTTTCTTGACTTTTTACAAGATATTTTTCTTTGTATTTTTGCTTCCAAGGGATGTGGTTTTTACCATTTAATAAGCATTTGTCTAAGAATTTGATTCATTTATTTGAGGTCAATATAGCAATGTTTTCATGACACATTTTCCTATAATTCAAATAACTTTTACTAAAGCGATTAGCGAGGCAGCAGTTAGCGTTATATAAATATTTTTATGCTTAAAATATGCTAATGTACCTATGTGTTTATTTTATACTAGCTTTTGCCCGCGACTTCGTCCGCGTGGATTAATAGTTCCCGTTCCCGGGGGATTTCCGGGATGACCACTATCCTATGTCCTTTCTCGGGTCCCAGACTATATCTGTACCAAATTTCAATGAAATCGGTTCAGTCGTTTAGGCGTGAAGAAGAGACAGACAGACAGACAGACAGACAGACAGAGTTACTTTCGCATTTATAATATTAAGTAGGGATAAGTACCTACTTATATGAGTGAAAGATTTAAAAAAACTTAAGTAAAAAAACGGTAATTTAAAAAACTAAAAAAACCCGACTGCTTTTCTAAATATTTATGAAAAAGCCCTAAAACAAGAAAGTCGTTGGCCCCGATTGCACTTAAAATTGTTGCAGTCCTCCCCTCCTGTCGCAGTCGGGTAAATAGCTACCGTATACTGAATATTATATTTTGTAATTGAAAATTTCCTCATTGGTTTAAATATTTTGTATGTATATACGAAATATTTAAACCAATGAGGAAATTTTACTAAATATTTGAAATGGACTGGTATTATTATAAATAATAATAATACCAGTCTGTTACTGTCACACTGCTGTGCAAAGGCGTTTTCTTATAAACGGAAGAATGAGCCGGTTGCTCGAGATTAAGAAGATTTAAAATAAAAATTCTCGGATTCATAAAAAATAGTACTACACATGCTTACTTTTACATCGTTTTGGAACCGAAAGCCATAAGCTGATAAGCTCTAACATAGAAACTATTGGCACTATTATTTCCAAAAAATAACAAAAAAAATATACACTGAAATTTAATTTGTGAAATAGTGAGAATTCAAAATAACGCTTCCTTGCAGTCAATTCATATTTGTGTGTAAACCTTATCGACTACACATGCGAACGGAAATTAAAAAAAAGTGATACATTTGCAAGGTCTTAGAGACGTCTTAAAAAATATAACAACGCCAATAGTACCTAGTATTCGACTGGAGTTCCTGTGTTTCTCCAGAACGATGTTAAAGTGACCGTGTATAATCGACGCCCAGGTAACCCTTAGCCAGTGATGCTATAACCTCAGCCTGCCTATATACCGCGGTCACGTACTGAGACCTGAGTGCCATTGACATACACCCGTCACCGACGGACGCCTTGAATAGATTGACAAGTACACTTCACACACATTTCTATATAATAGTCACACAGCATGAAAGCCAAACTCACGAAACCCATATTTATTTCTGCCTCAAAGCAGCGTTGCTGTGTTCCGGTTTGAAGAGCATAATATTATGGGATGTGTTTTTTTTTCGGATTGAAAATCATCGAATTACTTCTCTAGCCCTGGGCGGGCGGGAGAAGTTATTTGATTATTTCCAATCCGAAAAATAAAACGATTTCCAGATCGAGCAAAAAGTGTTATTGGGTTTTTCTATGCGTTTCTCAGTAGCAGCTCGGATTTAGGATTTGTGCCCGGTTAATGGCTGTAGGCTCGCCCCCTATTACATGGGACCTAAACATGCTGGAGAACTGTGGGTGTACACCTCTGCCTAACCCTTCGCGGAATACAGGCGTCATGGTGATATGTCATGCGTAGGAAAAAGTATTTTTTAAACTAGGTAACACCCGATAGCAAAATAAAGATCACTACCGCAGCTAACAAAAGATCTGATAACCTTGAAACGGCTGAACCGATTTTAATAAAACATCACACAGACTCATCACTGCAGAAACCTGCTTTCAAATAAAAAAATCTGCATTCAAATCGGTTCACCAGTTTAAGAGCTTCGGTGCCACAGACAGACACACAGACACGTCAAACTTATAACACCCGTCTTCTTTCCCGGGGTCAAAAATTGCGTGGCATCAATGAAATCGGTACTAAAAAACATAGTTATAATGTTCTCACATTTTTTTTCGGTTAGGTGAAATAGTAATCTATGTGTAGCACTAAATATTTTATTTATTGGATTAATGGATACTCCAAAAAAATTAATTAAAACTCGAAATCTTTCATTGCCGTGTTTGTCCACACTTCACCTTGTTGTGTATTATTCCTCATTGATAAAAATCTATTGGTTATTTATATTAAAACCTAGTTTTATTTGGTACATGAATAGTTAATGTATTGTTACGGAATACATTTATTCAAATATTTAAACAAAACAACGAATGGTTAATAAAAAATCATTTGTCCCAGAACTACCGTTCATCGCCGTGTCCTAATCATGTTCAAGGATATTGTTTTACCTACGACTTGCGTCCCCCCTCCCGGTATGCTAAACGTTGCATATTAGTGGTGCCTAAGTGCTCAACGTGGAAGGACGTACACACGTGCCTGCGTTTTCGCACCATAAATGTAAGTATTCAATTTTTATGTTGCTGGACATTTTTTCTTTCATCGCCGTGGATAGGTATAACTTATATTTGAATAAGTTTGTCTTCATGAGTAAGCATTCGATAGAACACCATTTGTCATATGTTAATTTGTGAAGTGTTTATTTGTTTGAATATTTCATAGATTTTTTGTTATTTATATTTTTTGCCTTGATTTTCATCGCCGTGCTTTCATTGCCGTGGTTTCCGTGGCCAAAATTTGCTATGGTAATGAAAAAAAAAGACACGGCAATGAAAAAATTTCATTGCCATGCCTTGTAAAACAATTTAGTTTCATTGCCGTGGCCAGGTATTTCATTTCCGTGACTTGTGTTTTCATCGCCATGGTATGATTAGGAAAAGAAAATATCTTTTGTTACACCTGGCTGAATTTCCTAGTGCCATATACTCACATTGTGTACTTAGGTTAATAAGAGATAATATTATGTAACCTGACAGGTTTTAAGAGTATAGCTAGATGATTTAGATGATTGTGTTTTTAGTAGGTACTTGTTATTTTGAAAATGCATCTTACTTGCTACAGATCACAATATATGTTTTCTGAAGAAGCTGTTTTGTTTTGTCAAGTGCAAAAATATATCTGATCATGCCTGTCTCCGAGAGCGAATGGAAGTAAGATTTAGATAGATATTACAAAAGAAAGAATAGGAGTATGTATAAGAAAAGAAAGACTGTAGTATTAAAGTTTGTAAGTAATGTTGCGAGTGTAATACAACAGTCTATGTTTACTTATTGTACTCTCATTCTTTTTTTGTAATATCTCCTTACCCAAATTTTACTCCCATACAAGTGTTGGAATCAAGACCTCTTCTTATAAACAGTCATTTTTATTCTATCTATCTGTCTATCTCATTAAATAAAATATTTTTTAATTTCCGTGGATTGATTCTTTCATTGCCATGGTACAGGTCTTTCATTGCCGTGGACGCTTGTTTCATTGCCGTACACGCATGTTTCATCGCCGTGGCACGAAATTTTTAAATCCTGATATGTCGTTTGTTTTTTAAGTTATGTGCCAGACATTAAGCAAGAATATATACATTATCAAAAACTTTAATAAAAGCGTTTTTTTTTATCAAAATATCTTAAAATGAAAAAAAACACGGAAATGAAGATTTTATAGGACCTGTTGAAATTCACTCTAGAATTGGAAAATCACGTCAAAAAATATAAATAAAATAAATAAATAAAACTGAATTTGATGTTTTAGGTGTAAAAAAGGCATTTGTAAAGTTTCCAAATACTTTTTTACATCTAAAACTAAATATTCGGTGTTACGATATTAATTATTGCATTTCATAATCAATATTCTAGTTCATTAGTTAGCCATATTTCTTATTTTCATACAGTAACATTGACAAATTAATCTACACAGCGAAATATTTGACAGCTATTTGCGACGTTGCCCAGTTTCTGTATCACGCTTTTAAGTTACCTACACAATTTTAAGAGCTATATCGATTTCCTTAGTCCTAATGCGAATCTCCGCATTCTTGATAAACCCAAAGAGAAATAATTTAAAAAACAAGTTTTTTAAACATCAATTTGAAAGGCAGAATTCTAAACTAGGCGGACACCTGTATTTGGAGACAAATAGATCACCGACTATCACCTTAACCGGTTCTAGACTTATTCACGGAAATAGTTAAAAACCTACTCTAATATATACTAATAATATCTATAATTATCTATACTATACTATCCGTACTAATATTATAAATGCGAAAGTAACTCTGTCTGTCTGTCTGTCTCTTCTTCACGCCTAAACCACTGAACCGATTTCAATGAAATTTGGTACAGATATAGTCTGGGACCCGAGAAAGGACATAGGATAGTTTTCATCCCGGAAATCCCCCGGGAACGGGAACTATCAATCCACGCGGACAAAGTCGCGGGCAAAAGCTAGTAATATTATAAAGCTGAAGAGTTTGTTTGTTTGTACGGCTAATCTCAGGAACTACCGGTCCGATTTCAAAAATTCTTTTTGTGTTGGATAGCCCATTTATCGAGGAAGACTATAAGCTATATAATATCACACTCCGACCAATTGGCGCGGAGCATCAATAAAAAATGTGGCAAAATGTGGTAGGGGGTAATCTCTGGATCTATTGAACCTATTTCGATAATTCTTTTACCCATAGAAAGCCACATTATTTGTCAGTGTCATGGCTATATAACATCACGCTACGACTCTCAGGAGCGGAGCAGTAGCCAAAGACGTAACTTAACGCCGATGAAAATGCCACGCGGACGAAACCGCGGTCGGTCTGCTGTGTTACATAAGCGGGTATCGAACTCTTGACCCTGAGCACAGCTCAAACAATAGCAGCACTAATTGTATTATTACTTTAAAACAAATAACAATAAAAAACGTGTCATAAATAATATTGACGCTAAATCATTTGAATCATCATTATTTGCAACACACAATACATGCCCTTGCACTTTTTGACATACTGCCTTTTGCCTGCGACTTTTCCGCTTGCTTATTTATGACACGCGTTAAGGCCCTATGGTAAGCAAATGTTATGTAATGTCGAGAAATCCAACGAGAAAACAAATAAGGTTCAAAATAGCGATGTAAGTTGTAGCGAATAACCAAAATCACAGTAATTTTGTGGTTTTCATTAAATTGAGAAAAATATACACGGCCCAGTGGAATAATTTATATGTAGATATGTCTTTAGTTCACGAAATTCCTTATAAAACCATTACATAGGTACGCGAGTCGTGACGAAATTTTTTTTATTCGTCCTTTGCTTTTTTTTACCATGAACATGATAAGTGTTTGATGATTTTGGTTACTACTCCGGTCCCTTGTGCCTAGCGGAAAGTTATACATATACAGGGTGGAATTTTCGAATGCTACCTGGAGGGAAAGTACTCTAAATACGGAAGACAGCAAATTTTACTCCAAGGAAACATTCCTTTATTTTTAAAGTACAATTTGCTATCTTTATTATTTAGAGTACTTTCCCTCCAGGTAGCATTCGAAAATTCCACTCTGTATATATCCTATACTATTCCACATAAATCTACCGTACGTATCTATTAAACGTAACAAAAAGATTTTTTCGAATCCGACTGGTAGTTCCAGGGATATGAGTGTTTAAACAAACAAATACTCTTCACGTGTGTTATATTAGTATAGATTTAAATTTGATGCACGTACCAATGTGTCAATGCGAGAAATAAAGGTCAGGCTCATTATTACAGCACGACTTTGAATCAGCAAATAATTTGCCATTCAAGTTGGGACTTAAATCGTGTGAGTATTATAATATACTAGCTTCTCCCCGCGACTTACTCCGCGTCAAATTTCATTGGTTATCCCACGGGAAAGGCACATTTTTCCGGGATAAAAAGTATCATTATGTTTTACTCCAGACTACAATCTATCTCGGTGCCCAATTTCATCCAGATCCGTTTAGCCGTTTAATAGTGAAAGAGTAATAAACATCCATCCATCCATCCATCCATCCATCCATCCATCCACCCATCCATTCATCCATCCATCCATCCATCCATCCATTCATCCATCCATCCATCCATCCATCCATCTATCCATCCATCCATTCATCCATTCATTCATCCATTCATTCATCCATCCATCCATCCATCCATCCATCCATCCATCTATCCATTATAACAAACTTTCGCATTTATAATATTAGTAGAATAAAGCTGAAGAGTTCGTTTGTTTGATTGAACGCGTTAACCTCAGGAACTACTGGTTCGAATTGACAAAATCTTTTTGTAATTGGTTAGTAATTTTATCGAGGAACACTATAGGCTACGTAACATCACGCTACGACACTTGGGAGCGGAGCTGTAACGTGGATGAAACAGCTAGGTATTTCTAATGACAAGAGAAAAAGGTGAAGGTGCTACCAGCGAATGGTTTGATTTTTCGAGGTGTTATCAGCCCCGAGACTGCCTCGTTAGCCTAGTGGTCCTGAACACGACTGCTATGCTAGAGGTCTTGGATTCAATTTCCAAGTCGGGCAAAGTGTTATTGGGGTTTTCTATGAAATTCTCAGGAGCAGCTCGGAGTTAGGATTTGTGGGCTAATGGCAATAGGCTCGCCCCCTATTACATGAGATGAGACCTAAAACATACTAGCGAACTGTGGGTGTACATTGCATTGGTACACCTCTGCCTAACCCGTCGGGGAATATAGGCGTGATGGTGAGTTATATCGGCCCCGCTGACCATTTAAATCTTTGTTTATTTAGCTTTTGATAACATCATTAAATAAATTGACCTAAAGTCGAGGGCAAAATATCGAATTAACCTTCGATTAGCGAATTTCAAAAGCTCTTCTTTGCAAAATTATCTATTGTAATAGAATTAGTGATTGACAGATGATTATAGTACTTAAATAAATTGTTATACAAAATAAAAAGGTCATTGGCATTAAGTAAGCAAGACTTAGCAGTTTTATCCTTGACTATACTTTGTCTTATTCTACTAATAATTAAATTGGGTAGACAACATTAAACAAAAATTCCAAGGCACAACTTAACAAAAAGAAAACAGTTGAATTTTTAAATAAACTATCTTCTTCTTAGCGTTTCAATGACAAAATATTAACAAGGTAATAATTATATTGTTGTGGCCCAGAATTTGGCTAGTTTGACTGTGTTTTTAAATAACTATAAAATTCGATTTTTAGTTGCTTGGAAATCAATAAATACTATAGCGAGTTTCCTCCGTGCCTCGGAAAGCACGTAAAGCCGTTGGTCCCGGCTGTCATTTGTAGATCTTTGACAGTCGTTACTGTTAGTCAGAAGCCCGAAAGTCTGACAACCAGTCTTACCAAGAGTATCGTATTACCCATTACTGGGTTGTGGAGGTCTGATAGGCAGTCGCTCCATGTAAAATACTGATATTTAGCTGCATCCGGTTCGACTGGAAGCCGACCCCAACATAGTTGGGAAAAGGCTAAGCAGATGATGATGGAAATCAATAAATAGTTAGTAAATTGAGATGACAAAAAAGTGACGTCATAGTTTAGTATTGTCATACAAAATCTATGGGGGAATCGCGTTTTGACAGCTCATAAAAAGTACGTCAATTGATTAGTGGTGTCATCTACTCAAATAGAAATGCGAAATTTTGAGAGAATGAATGGATTGATGTAGATTATTCTATCACGCTTAATTAAACGGCTGGACGGAATTTTATTGGAATTTAACACACACATAAATTTAATCTAAGCTGTCATATATTCTAATAAATATTATAAAGTAAAGAGGTAAGATTTGTTTGTTTGTAACGAATAGGCTCCGAAACTACTGGACCGATTTTAACCATTTTTTCACCACTAGATAGCTACATTATTCCTAAGTAACATAGGCTATATAACTTCACGCTACGACACACGGGAGCGGAGCAATACCAAAATACAGCAACTTAACGAATGAAAATTTCCACGCAGACGAATTCGCGGGCAGGCCGCTAGTCACAAATAAAAAAAGAAGATTAATAAAGTTGATGTCATGTCCTGAACTTGATTGTTCACTGACGTCCATGTGCCGATAAATATTGACATTTATTATTTGCTTGTGAATGACAAATGACTAGTTAGTTTGTGTCAACGTGACTCAAGTGTTGCCATTCGCGAATTAAAATAATACTTAGGTAAAACCTTGTTACGTAATGATTTATGTTAAATACCTTTTGCATGCGACTTCGTCCGTTGCAAAGTTGATATAATAATATTTTGTTGACCGATTTCGGTCACGCACGGCGGCAAATCTAAATGGAGAGGCAGCAGATGTTTTAGTGCACAAGTTAGTGTGTGTGTGTTGTATTTGTTTGTATTTTTTTAATTTTATTTTTGTGTTGTGCGTCGCTTTCGCGAGAATAAATGGTTTTTCTTTCTTTCTTTCTTTCTTTCTTTCTAGATATACCTACTCCCTCTTCCCCAATTCGCATATACAGGATAAGTTTTTAACCAGTGCGTAAATTTTTTTTGGTAGTTCAGTGTCAGTAATAGAACACATTTCCGTGTTTAGTTAAAAAAAAAAATTAAAAAAAATTTCATCCTTATCCGAGTTTGAAATAAGCAAAACATCCAGGACATAATCTATTCGCCATACTATCAATGAAAACTCGCGGCCGCCGCCGCCGCCCGGGCGCATGGCTGGGGTGAGGGGGTGGGGAATGCGCTAGCGCCGAGTGACAATGAAATATGGTTTTTAAGTAAACATGTTTCGTAAGCGATAACTTTTTTTTTTAGTACTAAGACATATCAAAATAAAATATACGTGTTTAATAAAACGTGTTGAAGTTTATTATGGCAAAATTTACGCACTGGTTAAAAATTTTTCCTGTATATTCCGATGCTTCGGCAATGTGACACAATCGGGGAGAGATCAGGCGCAGGAACTATGGCTTTACGAAGCACGGGGTTGTCAGACTACCTAATTACAAACTCTAGGCTGCTACTGAGAAATTCCTAATGGCAAAACCCAATAAAATTTTTTGCCCGATTTCAAATTTATTTATTTATTAAATATTAGAAGCGAACTGCCCGCGACTTCGTCCGCGTTTCTTATATCACCTGTCATTAGTTACATCTTTGATTAATGCTCCGCTCCCGTGTGTCGTAGCGTGATGTTATATAGCCTATGTTACTCAGTGATAACGTAGCTTTCTAACAGCAAAATAATTTTTGAAATCGGTTCAGTACCTAGTTTATAAGTTTATTCGTTACAACAAAAATACAAATATTTCCTCTTTATTATATTAGAGTAGATTAGTTTAGTAAGATACATAAGCTCACACCTTTTTCCCAAGGGTGTAGGTAGAAACCACAGAATTAGCATTTGTAGGTACTAAGATGGCAAAAGGTATTTCGCGTTCTAAAAATACACCAAGAAATAAGGTCTCATACGCACGGGGGCCGACGATCGTCACCCGTGCGTCTTTTAGCCTGTTTAAAGAAAAAAACTTCTAAGTTTATAAACATTAATATAAAAATAGAATTAATAATTTATCGATACCCAAATAAGACAGGCCTTATAAGGGTCATTTATTAAGGTAAATGGTCGGGGTAACGACGTAAACAAACTGTGGGTAACTTCCCTACGTAAGCAACGTTAAACATAAACATCAAATATTGACAATTTTATTAAGTGCACCTCAGCTTGTCATTCAAACAACAATTGCATGGGTAACACCACTAATCAATTGACGTACTTTTTATGAGCTGTCAAAACGCGATTCCCCCATAGATTTTGTATGGCAATAGCACGCTGTGACGTCACTTATCGGCCTACTCAATTGACTAACTATTTATTGATTTTAAAGTAAGTAAAAATGTAATTTTACATTAAATTGAAAATTAATCGGTTTTCACGGGTAAAACAAAGTGCTTTTTTAGAGAAGTTGTGACTTGAAATTATTGGTTAGTGGTTTTAACTACACAATTGTATGGGTAAAACAACACTAATCAATTGACGTACTTTTTATGAGCTGTCAAAATGCGATTCCATCATCTATATTAATATTACGCCACTCTCTAACGCCACTGTACACTGTACCATGTTTTAGGCAAAAAAATATGTTTATAACGAGTGAAACTCCCGTCAAAATTGGCCATGCCGTTTCAGAGATTAGCTGGAACAAACAGACGGACAGACAACTTTTTTTTTATTTACGGGCGCTGTGCAGTGTAATAATCGGCTAATCTAAACTAATATTATAAAGAGGAAACATTTGTTTGTTTGTTTGGACCGATTTTATCCATTTTTTCACCAATAGATAGCTACATTATTCCCGAGTAACATAGGCTATATAACAAGACGCTACAACACACGGGAGCGGAGCATTAACAAAAGACGTAACTTATACTGCTGACTAGATTATATTATATGGCAAGCCTAACGAGCCTTATTTTTTTGCTGCCGGTGTGGAAAATCCTCATGGGTGTCCACCGCCCTGGGTGGGGCGGAGGGGTCTGTCAGACTCTTACTGACTAAAAACCACCCCGGTGTTCCCTTCTCATACTTACGCCGGGGATCCCGGGAACGTACGCGCCTTCCGCGATCCCCGACTCCTCAGGTCTAGGGGGGGTGAGGTGTTTAACTCCCCCCGCGATGTCAAAAAGGGGCGCGCGTGGAACACTACGCGCCGCCACCTCGGGTCCTCCAGTTGAATAGAGGGCGGCGGGCGTCCCCAAGTCCGCCGCCCCTGGACCCATTCAGGGGGACCGGAAAAGGCCGTTGTCCGCCCTCCGCCGACGCCCGGTGCGCCTGCTGCGGGTCGGGAGAGAGGTTGTGATCTCTTTCTCCCTTTCCGCAGCCTCCTTCTGCGAGATGACCGTTTCGCAGAAAGAGACCACCGCGTCCCAGGACTCTTCACTACCGATCATCGAAGTGACAACGGCCGGTAGCGACAGGTCACTGCCTACTTCTGAGATGAGAGCACGGCGCGGCTCCTCCCAAGCGGTATATTCTGACAGCGTATGCCGCGCCGTGTCCTCCCAAGCCTAACGAGCCTACCTCAACATATATTATCATATAGTTTGTTGCCAATTCGTTTTTTCTTGTAAAATAACGTTTAAAAGCGCCTATTAATGGTCTGAATAAAATATTTAAAAATAAACATAATACCTACTAAAACAAACGAATTCTATCATGATTAGGTATATGATGTGATGTAATCGCTTTAATTTTATTTTATAACTAGCAGTGCCCCGCGGTTTCACTCGCGTTACGTTAGGTTTTTGGTTACTGATCCGTTCCGTGGCTCATAGCGCGATGTTATGTCGCCTATAATAAATATGTTATTCTGATGTATAAGCTACGGAATGTCTCGCAGAGCCATTATTTTGCGGCCAAGTTATTTTAAAACTGTGATATCTCCTAAGATATTCATTGAAATTAAATGATGTAAAGGGCAATTTCATTCAAAATTAAACACTTGTGATGAATAACGTACTTATGTTGATAAGGATTAATACTATTTCCATAAAAACACCTTCGCAAATAATGCCTTATTTTAAAACAAATTGTCTGGCCATAAAAATGGCTATAGTGAGTCAACCTTAAAAGTTACGCATTTACTACCGCGGACTTTTTTTTAGTATATTTTAAGAGGAACCATTCCCTCATACATTATTTTTGCGTAACTTTAACCGTTCACGCAGCGCACGCAACGAAAGCCCTCAAAAAGAATATTTTTTCCCGTTTTTGCCACATTTTTCATTGCTGCTCCGCTCCAATTGGTCGTAGCGTGATGTTATATAGCCAATAGCACTCACGAATAATGTAGCTCTCTACCAGTGAAACAATTTTTAAAATTGGTTCATTACTTCCGGAGATTACCCCCTACATACAAACTTACAAACATACAAACTTACAAACAAATGTTACCTCTTTATAATATTAGTATAGATGAACTGTTTTATGTTCACTGTAAGCAGTCATTTAAAATTTTCTGTGACCTCATTCACCTTTAAGCATTTCCGCCCACGTTAGACAATCTACGACCGATTTTTTTGACGGTGAGAATCGAACATATGATATCGACCGACATTTTGTCGGACCGAATCAATAAATCCATAGTTTTGTGGGACCGGTGTTCGTTGGTTTATGTTCCATTTTTTCCGACGAAAAATCGGTAACCGATTGTCTGACTTGAGCGGCAGATGTTAACCAGCGAACTATTATGACGTTTCTAACGATACCTCTTTTGTTAATGTGCAAGGATAGTGTAGGATATGCGCACACAGATGAACATACTAAATACAGACTAGTAAAATCATAACCCTCTTTTTGACAATTAGGTACATGGGATTTTATTGCGCGCATCCCTGATTCTTTTTCTAAAATAAAAGTAGCCTTAAGGCCTATTCAGACCTAAGCGGTATTCGCTACCGCCTGCGGCAGAGAAAACCCAGTGGGTATGCGGTAATATTACTGTTCAGACCTAAGCGGTATTCGCTACCGCCTGCGGCAGAGAAAACCCAGTGGGTATGCGGTAATATTACTGTTCAGACCTAAGCGGTATTCGCTACCGTTCGTAACCCGCGCGGTATGTACCTTTACCCACAGCGGCAGCGAATATCGCTCAGGTCGCTGTAGCCGCGGTACTTGATACTAAATACCTGAGCGAAACCCGCGCGGTATGTACATCTACCCACAGCGGCAGCGAATATCGCTCAGGTCGCTGTAGCCGCGGTACTTGATACTAAATACCTGAGCGAAACCCGCGCGGTATTTACCTCTACCCACAGCGGCAGCGAATATCGCTCAGGTTTGAATAGGCCTTAAGTTACTCCTTATAACATAAGCCATTTGCGAGTGAGTCTTGTTAAAATCGGTGCAGCTGTTTCAGAGATAAGCCGGAACCAACAGTCAAAAATTTTGAAAATTGATTGACACTTCCCGTAATCCGTCGTCTTTGCCGTGTCTGGTTTATTCCTTAATCAGAGGCTAATTAAGTATTTCAAAGGAACTAAAACAACTGCTGTTATCAAAATAATTACTGTAGTATACAGCGGAAAGTGGGGGGCATTCGGCACTCAACCGTCATAGCGTGCGGACGTGTTTCAACGCCTGTTGTGTATACATAGTGATAGCAGTGAGTGTATTATTGAGCATTCTACAAGTGGCGACGAGGAAAATGTAAGTCCTAATGCACAAATATACTTTGAAAAAAAAAAGAAAGGAAGTAATGGCATAATGTGGTTGGGGGTAAACAAAAAAATAAATGGAAAATTATCGTTAACGTAAATAAGATGGCAATCTTTCTTATTTCTTTAGTAATTACGTGCGGTGACCTACTGGTCGACCGCGCAGAGTCATGTTGTTTACCAAATTGCAGGGTGCATTCCTAAAGAGGTTAACTAATATTATAATAACAAGTTTAATAAATGAATGAATGCGTAAATTGACGAACGTATTCAATAGAAAACAATTTTATCTATCCTATCAGCACAAATGAGTTGTTGATTTATTATAATAAAATCTAACCTTAACAGGAAGTTGTGCCGATTTGTAGACACTGAACACACATCTATTTCAATTTAATTGTCATTAAAGGTGTTAGTGTATTTGATAAGTATAATTGCAGTGATTTAGATGTAATAAACATCGTAATCACAATTATGCATTAGGCACGAATATAAACACGTAGATATATGAGGAAGTACCAAAATAGAAGGAAAGATAGGCATATTATGGTATTTTACTGGAAGACCAATATGACAGGTCACTAGCAAATATAGGTGTTATGAAAGTCGATAAGCGACTGTGATTGTGGGGTCAGTATGAGAATGGCCCTGTGTGAAATAAGTCAATAAGACAGACTTGCAACGAAGTGTTAAAATAAGTCTCCGTAGAGAGATTATTGGTTGAAGGTCAATATGATAGACATTGTGGTGTATAAATAGTCAATAAGAAAGGCTATGATACACTAATATTGGAGGATCTTTAAAAGATCGTTACGGTTAATATTGTCAATATGATAGACATTGTGGTGTATAAATAGTCAATAAGAAAGGCTATGATACACTAATATTGGAGGATCTTTAAAAGATCGCTATGGTTAATATTGTCAATATGATAGACATTGTGGTGTATAAATAGTCAATAAGAAAGGCTATGATATTGTATTATTGGAGGATCTTTAAAAGATCGTTATGGCTAATATTGTCAATATGATAGACATTGTGGTGTATAAATAGTCAATAAGAAAGGCTATGATATTGTATTATTGGAGGATCTTTAAAAGATCGTTATGGCTAATATTGTCAATATGATAGACATTGTGGTGAATAAATAGTCAATAAGAAAGGCTATGATATTGTATTATTGGAGGATCTTTAAAAGATCGTTATGGTTAATATTGTCAATATGATAGACATTGTGGTGTATAAATAGTCAATAAGAAAGGCTATGATACACTAATATTGGAGGATCTTTAAAAGATCGCTATGGTTAATATTGTCAATATGATAGACATTGTGGTGTATAAATAGTCAATAAGAAAGGCTATGATACACTAATATTGGAGGATCTTTAAAAGATCGCTATGGTTAATATTGTCAATATGATAGACATTGTGGTGTATAAATAGTCAATAAGAAAGGCTATGATATTGTATTATTGGAGGATCTTTAAAAGATCGTTATGGCTAATATTGTCAATATGATAGACATTGTGGTGTATAAATAGTCAATAAGAAAGGCTATGATATTGTATTATTGGAGGATCTTTAAAAGATCGTTATGGCTAATATTGTCAATATGATAGACATTGTGGTGTATAAATAGTCAATAAGAAAGGCTATGATATTGTTTTATTGGAGGATCTTTAAAAGATCGTTATGGTTAATATTGTCAATATGATAGACATTGCGGTGTATAAATAGTCAATAAGAAAGGCTATGATACAGTAATATTGGAGGATCTTTAAAAGATCGTTATGGTTAATATAGTCAATATGATAGACTAAAACGGTCAATAAGACAGACCGTACTGGTTAAGCGGAAAGGTTGTATGGTTGGGTTATGTGAGCCTAAATTTAACTAACCAAACAAGTTGTAAGCAGTTATGCGATTGTTACAGATCGCCCCATTATGGCTCAGATAAAATCAGCGCTTCCAGGTCTTGAACACGATTCGAAGGGTTCCCTTCACCTTCGATTGCGAAGGTGACTCAGTTTCAGTAGGAGTCAGACGGGAAAAATGGAGAAGGGCCCTTGAGATATATTTCCTAATGGCTAAAGTGTCCGCTGACTCACTACAGTTTCAAATAAAAATCATATTTATATATAAATATGAAGTTAATTTCATTAAAGTAAGGACACATCATGTTGCGGTTACTAACGTCAGTAAGTAGTGTTATTGTGGACGAGTATTTAAGTTTATAAATGTAATGTTATTGAAAGGCTCGCATACTGGAGGTGTCGAAATTACAGAGATGACGCAGGATGTTTGGTTCTGCGCAGGTGTAGCTGTTGGCTCAGCTGCTCTCATACGACTCAACTATTTGATAGTAATTAAATATTAAAAACTATACCGCATTATGAGTCACCTCCACTTGCTCTACAAGAATCAAATAATGAGTTAAAGTTGCTAAGAAAACTCCATAAAGTTGTTGACAAGAATTTTAATTAAAACATTAAACTAAACCTTACGTAGTCGTTAATCGGTTAGTCATGTTTTAATGTTTATTATACAGCTGTTGCGGTTTGATGGTCCGTTGGTTCAGCCTTGCTTGGTTTCTGAGGATTATAATAGGTCGCACCTGCCATGCTGTCTGCAGCTACAATGTTAAACAAAATATCACGAGCTTTTAGATGGCGGATGACGGCTGACTCCAATTGGGCTGCTTTCCTTCTAGGAAAACATGATCATAGTTTATTGAACTATAGCAAGCCAACGCATTTTATTATGTGTTTTACTCACTACTCACCACCATTATTGCTATGGCTTAACCATTTTCAGAGAACTATAAAACTCACCTTTAAGAATCGCCACGGAATTCCTATGGGACTAGAATTAATCTAGATATCCACCAATAGATTCCAAATGAGTATTAGTATGTCTATCAACAACTTGTGCAGTCGATTAGCGCAAACTGTTCGATAATACTCAGCCAATTCGGGGTCAAATGTTAATAATATCGGCAATCGCAAACGGAAATCTGTTCTCGCGAATACAAATAACAGACGAAGTGCGGTCTGTGGCGGAAGATAAGCTCGCCATTGCTTGAGGATAAATGGGGCTGGCTAACAGGGCCAAGGTATTGTGTGCTACGGTGAAAACTGGCTTTAATTGTGTACCAGTAACTAGGTTCCCGTATCTCGGAGGGCACGTGGAGCCGTTGGTCCTGCGCCTGATCTCTCTCCGGTTGTGTCGGATTTTGCACATCGGGTTATGAGGGTTAGGGAGGGAGAGCGCCTGTGTTTGCGCACACATTTGTGCGCTGTGATGCCTCCTGTGTGCCTGGCGGGTCTGCATTGAGATCGACCGCCGTGGCCGGAGTCGGTCTGGAGAATTACATTTTCATTACAGTAGTGCGATTCTCTAAAATGCAAACTCGAAAACGAGTCTCAATAAAGTGATCGTGCTCACTTCGATAACGAACCAACTTGTCATTGGTTTAGTATTCGTTCGCCGTGGTGACGTCACCGGCGTGATCGTGTTTAACAGAATACCATTTTGTAATGTCACTGCGGATTCAGCTTACGAATTACGAAGTGAGGCTTAGAGAATCACACTGCAGTTACTAGGTGCTCGTCTCGTCTCGTTCTCGTACATCTATTAACACAAGCTTTAAGTACTATCCCAGATAAAAACGATTATAATAGCTTTGATGTATAAGTATAGTTTAATATGCAATTGCGTTTATAGTTCTACGTAAGTATTTACAGGTCAAGTATTTTCTAAAGTTTCCCCGAAGAATCCTTTCTTTGATATTTTTCTAAAAGACAGGGGAAAGTTAAAAGTTACGATTTTAGAATAATAATAAAATCATTATAGCTTGTCAGTCTGTTGGAGATGCTGTTGTGTCCATTAACTTCTAATATTCATTAATATTTATGATTTATATTTATTCAATATTCAATTGTATAATCTTTATTTGACTACTTTCTTCATCTTCAACTATAAAATAAGAAGCTAATGTCGGTATCACTTTCGGTTGTGATATACCTACCTATAGCAACAGTGACTAATTTAATTTGATATTTTATTTATATATTGCCAAAACAATGAAAACGTAAGGCCATGACTAAGGGTTTAATTAGTTGAGTAGTCGACTTAATTTCTCTATACTACACCTACGAATTGAATAACTTACCTACATACTTAATATTATTATATGTAATAATACCTGCTAGTCAATAAACGGAGTTCACGATACATTACTAGGGCCCAAACAAGTTTGAATTTATTTACATTATATTTGCCATCAACACACTAAAGAGAAGAAGAGAATTAGTATACACATAAGAAGTATATTGTAAGTGCCTAGTAATGGTGTGTTGGGAATATTGTACGCAGCAGGTTTCAATCAGTATAAGGATGCAGGATAGATGCCAAACAATATAAGCAGCTTCTGTAGAGGAAGTACTTAATTTGACGTTGGTTACTATGACTCACGCACCTGTCGATGTCTTGTCTTGTTTCGAATGCCGAAGACAAGTGGACGTAACAAAACACTAGCGATGTACAAAGCTTGTCTATCACGAATTGTTCACCGGTTTTATCGCAATATATTCATAGCAAGAACGGTTCTAAAGTGTTTATTTAATTAGTACGCATTACAAGTTTTATAATACTTTTATAATTAAATAAACACTCGGAAAGCTTATTTTAGCTTATGCTCAATTAAGTTTGATAAAATAAATTATAAGTTTGCTTAAACCTACAAATCAATCATAGTAATTTAATGTCATATTTTGCGCGTAGTACTTATTTGAATCAAAACGAAACCGGATATTGATTCAATCTGTACTGTGCTGCTATCAAAATAACGTTAAGTTTATTGGAAATCGATGACGGCTAAATGTTAACCGACACGATAAATAATAATCAATATCGTTTATGGTATGGTGGTATGGTATGGTGGTATGGTATGGTGGTATGGTATGGTGGTATGGTATGGTGGTGTGGTACGGTATGGTAGTATGGTATGGTGGTATGGTGTTTTGGTATCGTTTATTAACCCTTAAAACGTCGTATGATCAAACCTTGATCATAAGGAAAAATGGGTCTAACCATAACAAATAAAAATAAAAAATCTTGGAAAAATGACGACAATTGGGAGGTTATTGAGAAATGTTCTAGAGCGGCCGAGGGGTCAATAAATAGTTTAAACCTTCGGCATATTGTTAAAGCACATTTATAATATGAATGGAGTTCTAAAAATATGATTTCTTTGGTAGAACATTTGTGACATAGGTACCAATAGGCAGGTAGTATTTTGTTGGTTTGTAAGTACAAAGTTATTTCTAAATAAAAGAAAAAGATACGGATGTAGTATACAGCGGAAAGTGGGGGGCATTCGGCACTCAACCGTCATAGCGTGCGGACGTGTTTCAACGCCTGTTGTGTATACATAGTGATAGCAGTGAGTGTATTATTGAGCATTCTACAATTACAGTTAAATATTTTTATTTTTTACATAAGAATGGCAAACGATCTAACGACTCTTTTCTCTTAAGTTACTATGTGTTGGATATTAAGGGCAAGGCGGTTGAGAGCTTTGTCATGCTCACTTAAATGTCTCGCTGACGGTGGCGCGTGCATTGGATCGTTCAGTTCCCTCCAAGATGGTTGAGCTAAACGGTGCTGACGCACGCGTCATGTTCGTGAACGGGCGCTGTCAGTTGGGATTGGTCATCTCTTATCTGCCATGGCCTACATCTTTATTAGTATTATTTAATTGTTTAATATTCACCTTCATTGTTTTCACATATAGAAGCAACATGAATATTGTAACCAAGATTTTGTAAAACCAAATTGAAGAAAAACGGTAATTTAAAAAACTAAAAAACCCGACTGCTATTCTTTAAAAATCCCTAAAACAAGATAAATTGTAGCAGTCGGGACCCATTCTCGAAATGGAGGATTAGTGAATTGAGAGCACATACCTATATTACATTGCAGATGGTCCCGAATGGGTCCCGACTGCTACAATTTATCTTGTTTTAGGGATTTTTAAAGAATGGCAGTCGGGTTTTTTAGTTTTTTAAATTACCGTTTTTTATTTTTTATTTTTTTAGTGTTTTAAAAAAGAAATTAATATACCCAGTATCACTCTTACAGTAAATACGAATCTATCGACACCTCTCAAGCTAAAATCCATCGAGCCGTTCAGCCTGCAGAGCGAGCCAAACATTTGAATTTGGCGCCAAAAATCCGCCATTTTGTTTTTTTTTTTTATATATACCCAGTGTCACTCTCACAGTAAATACGAATCTAACGACACCTATCAAGCTAAAATCCATCTAGCCGTTCAGCCTGCAGAGCGTGCCAAACAATTATACATACAAACATACATACATACAAACAAACATACCCTCGAAAAACATAACCGTCCTTCCGTCGCAGTCGGGTAAAAAGAGTGTCCATGGAGTTTCTTGCTCGTTCTTCTCCATAGAGATCTACGCTTTGGAACAAGCAACTAGCTTCAACTTTAAACTGTTACTTTTTGACATTCAAAAGTGCCTGTAAATGGTCTAATTGAAATAAATGCTTTGAATTTAGAATTTTTGAAAAACTCACCTGATGTTAAGTGGTCACCGCTGCCTATAGACATCTGCAATACCAGAGGCCTTGCAAATGCGTTGCATGAAAATCCGTTGCAATCTTGCTTAGGACCACTAGGCTAACGAGGCAGTTATATATTTTTTATGTCACTATGTCTTAGGTCAAACAATGTTATTTTTTCCATTTTCACAGGTATTTCGCGTTCAAAGCCGACGCGTCCATTACAAACACAAATATGTTTGTTAGTTTGTATCAATATTTGACTGACTTTACTTAGAAACCTTGCTTCGCCAGAATATTTCCATAAATGTGGAATATTGTGCGTTTATGTATTTCTTTTGTTTACATAATCGTTTACTTAGGTATTGTGTGTGCAGCCTTGCGTTTGCGCACAAGGTTCGACAGCTTCTAGTAAGTACCAACTTGACTAGGTACTTGTGAATGGTACTTGGTTAAGAGTTTTTAGAGAAGGATGTGTCTAGAGTGATTGAACAGAACATCTATGCTAACGCAAGGTGCAATTTTGCATCCTCGTTAAATTAAAGTAGGTAACTAAACTTGTGACTCAACACGAATCCTACCTATCCTACTTATCCCACTGATATTATAAAGCTGAAGAGTTTGTTTGTTTGGTTGAACGCGCTAATCTCAAGAACTACTGGTTTAAATTAAAAAAATAATTTTGTGTTAGACATCCCATTTATAGAGGTAAGCTATAGGCTATAATATAACATCACGCCAGGAACTATAGGAGTGAGGTAGTTACCAAAAAGCCAAAGATGTAACTTAACGCGAGTGAAAAAAACACATGGACTAAGCAGGGCTGCCAGATCGTATAATTGGATACAAAATCTGTATAATCGGACGGTGTATTGTATCCATGATCATTTCGTATAAAACGATACAAAAACATACGGCATGATAAGGAAAGTGAGTTCGCCTATTGCTTTTTTTGAAATTGACCTCTCATCTGTAGGATGAACAAAGATGCAGATAAGGTATTGCCAACGTGACAACTATAGAGTGGTGTGTCGTGGGAACTCGTGTGGCCATAGTTCCTGATTGTGACCACTTGAATGGGGTGGTTGAGGTTTCGTTCGGTAGAAAGTAATTAATAAAACGAATCAGCATTAAAGTACAGGTATATGTGCCCATTTTAGGAAATTATGAAGAAAAGTCGATTTTTAGAATGGTTTTGTATAATGCGATCAAATTTTGTATAATTGCAGATAGTGATAGGTATAGCCGCGATTTATTTGCTGGCAGCCCTGGGACTAAGTTGCAGACAATTGCGAAATGCCTGGAATAGTTTTACCAGGATTTTGTAAAAATTGAATTAAAAATATCCGTGAAGCTTCTTGCCCGTCTTTTCCAGTAAATAGCTTCAACGTTGACGGGCCTGTTGGTCTAGTGGTTAGCGGCCCTGACTGCTAAGCCGGAGGTCGTGGGTTCGATTCCCACCCAGGACAAACTTTGTGTGATGAGCATGATTGTTTGTTCTGTGTCTGGGTGTGATTTATCTATAATATGTATGTATTTATAAATTATATAAGTATGTATATCAGTTGTCTGGTTACCATAACAAAAGCTCTGCTTAGCTTGGGATCAGATAGCCGTGTGTGAGTTGTCCCAAGATATTTATGATTTATGATATTTTTAATTCAAAAGTGAATGCCAATGTTCCGGACTTCGTTTGAAAGAGCCACCGCGACACTGGAACTCAAAGGGCATTAGGAGAGTCCAACACTCCGTTTTACTCCGCCCAGTGCGGAAAAAATTTAGGATTCCCCATCCTTTAAAAAAATGTAGTCTAACTTGAAGAAATTCTTTGACTTTGACTTTTGACTCTGACTTTTGACTCTGACTTTTGACTCTGAGTTTCGACTCTGACTTTTGACTCTGACTTTTGAGTTTGACTTTGCTATCTGCAAACAACCGCGACGCTCTGCAGCGCTAGCCTCATTGCAACAGTACAGACCTACTCTTAGTGTGTTACTTTATTTTAACCACCATCTTTTGTCTCCAGTGACCATGGTACCTCGGCCAGTGTCTCCAAGCCCTGCGGAGGCGCAGCTGCCTCGCTTCTACGCGGGCAGATCCATCCTCATCACTGGAGCGACTGGTTTTATGGGCAAGGTACGGAATTGGGCTTTTAAGGATTTTTTCAATCGCGAATACCGGTTTTGGGTTTACTTCTTTTTGTTTGTCTGTCTTTCTGTCTGAATTTCTTTCAAATATTTTGTCTGTCTGTCTTTCTTTCTTATTTTTTGTTTGTTTACTTTCTTTTTTCAGTCTGTCTTTCGTTCTTTCCTTATTTCTGTCTGTCTGTTTTGACTTCTTTCTTTTTTTATGTCTGACTCTTTTGCTTTTTTTATATCTGTCTTTATTATCATTATTTTCTGCCTTTTTTCCATTTATCTGTCTATCTGTGTTTCTTTCTTTGTTTACTTACTTTTCTTTCTTGTTGTGTTTTTTTTTTTGTAATATCTTTCTCCCATTTTTATTATTTTCTTTTTCTTTTTTCTTAACGAAATTTAAAATCTTTAGCAGGATCGTGGAAATTTAATGAATCCCCTTTTTTGCTAACAGGTCCTCGTAGAACGCATACTAGCAACATGCCCCGAGGTGGGCCGCCTGCATCTTCTGATGAGGGACAAGAAGGGTCATTCGCCCCAGAAGAGACTGGCCCAGCTCAAGCAGTCACAGGTCTGTATACAGGGTGTAGGTTTGGTGGTAGTTTACCGTTAAATAACTTGATTTCTTGACTCAAAAGCTTGTATTTTCCATTACGAGTTTTTTAAGTTATTTTAAAGTCAAAGTCAAAATCAGAAGTCAGAGTCAAAATCAAAAGTTAAAGGCTGATGAACAGTAACTCAGATGAAAGTCCAACACTAAAGTCAAAGTAAAATATAAAGACAAAAGTCAAAGTCAAAGTGAGAGTCAAAGTCAAAGTCAAAAACTTTGATAAAATCTTGAATACATGTTTAACAGACAGTGGGTTATCAACCAAAATTACAATCACGATACTTACCTAGCTTCATCCACAGGTGTTCGATGGCGTTCGCGCTCGCAACCACCGGCAGCTGGACAAGCTGTTCGCTATCAGCGGCGATGTCTCCAAGCCGCATCTTGGAATGGATGCTGACGCGATCTCGCAGCTTAGAGATGTAAGTAGGAGACATTAATTAGTATTTAGTAGGAGGTATTAATTGCGGCGACACGGTTGGCCCAGTGTTCGATTCCCGCAACGAACAAATATTTGTATTATTATTTGTAGTTGTATGACCAACATACACTAACAGCCAGACCCGGAACAAATATCGTTCCGGGTCTGGCTGTTTGTGTATGTGAGTTTATATGTTTATAAACGCACCCACGATACAGGAGAAATTGCTAGAGTGGGACAACGTTTTTTAAAGAAAAATGGACCAGAAATTCTATCTCTGGGGACTTTAAAATCATGTACCTACTGAATCTATGGTTTTTATTATGCAATGTCTTTTCCACCCTTTATAATAAGTAGGTTTTTAAGTATCTTTTTTTTCCGTTTTTTATAAATTGTAGATAGGTACTTACGTACTTTTAGTTCAAGCATATTAATTAGTCTTTTTTATTTATGTTGTGATTATAATAAACCTAAACACAAAGCTTATGAATAATAATTACATTACAAAAAACATGTACTTAATCTTAATCTTATAAATCTGTTAATAGGCAAGTGGCCAAAAGGCGCCGCAGCATTGCCACATTGTAGGGCAATGGTGATTCTTTGGCATACTTTAAATAAATAATACTAGCCCAATATTGTCCCACTACAGGGCAAAGGCCTCTTCTCATACAGAGAAGGCACGAGCATTGATTACCACACGTTTAACATCTAGAACTGTCATAATCACATCTCAGCGACAATCAATGTCAAAAAATTAAAATTGGCGGTAATTTTGACAGGTTCGACTGACATTAGAACGCGAACCTTCTTAAAACTACAAAAATTGTCTCTGTTATTTTAATTTTACCATCTGGCAACACTACACATAATTGTCTCTTACGCTTACCATAAGTACCCATATTGGCAAATAGGTTAAAGCCCTCTTGGGACTCGAACTTTCGATAGAGAACGTATTTTCCTAATCCAACTCGACCATGACCGCCTTCCAGATTGTAGATGTTATCGAAAATACCCTACGCACAAAATGGGCCCTTCAATTTTGACATCAAAACTTTGACATGTCGAAACTGAATTTCGAAATCCTTGGTTGTTACTTTCGAAACTCTTTGGAGGTACCTATAGCCCTTATTTCGTTCCAGAAATTGTGCAACTGCCTATTTATTTTTAACAAGTTATGCCCCGCGGTGTACATCTTTGGCTACTGCTCCGCTGCAGTTGATCGCAGCGTGATGTCCTGTTTGTATAAACCTTTCACTTGAATCACTCTATCTAATGATTACTGCATTACAATCTGTTACGTAGTTAAAAAGAATTATGCGTACAAATGGAAAAGATTTCCAAGACACAACTCCATCACGCCTGTATTCCCCGAAGGGTTAGGCAGAGGTGTACCAGTGTACACCCACAGTTCGCCGGTATGTTTAGGTCCCATGTAATAGGGGGCGAGCCTATTGCCATTAACAGGGCACAAATCCAATCTCCGAGCCGCTACTGAGAATTTTCATAGAAAAACTCAATAACACTTTTTGCTCGACCTGGGAATCGAACCCAGGACCTCTAGCGTAGCAGTGGTGCTTACGACCACTACGCTAACGAGGTCTAGAAAAAATACTTTATTTTACCCCTGAAAACTCAATATTTTTTTAAATAAGTAACTATTAAAGATTATTAGTCGCTTCAAAAGCAATAAATAGCTAATGAATTGAGATGACAAAAAAGTGACGTCATAGTTTAGTATTGTCATACAAAATCTTTGAAGAATCGCATTTTGACAGTTCATAAAAAGTATGTCAATTGATTAGTAGTGTCATCGACCCATTTGAAAAATAAAATGGAGTCTACTTAAGGTAAATGCTCCGACCAGCCCGCGAAATTTAAATTTTCTTAAGTTTTTTGCAATTTGCAAGTCAGTATTAGGTTAAATGTTGATTAAAGTATGATTCGCGGGCGTAAGAAGTACCTATGTATTTTCAAAATTATAACCATTAAAATCAGTAAAATGACTCCATAAGTCAAGCTTCATGTAAAATGTCAAGATTTCATGAAATCTAAACCGAATACTGACTTGCAAATTGTAAAAAACTTAAGAAAATTTAAATTTCGCGGGCTGGTCGGAGCATTCACTTTAAGTCTATTAAAAGTTACACGGGCTTATTCCGATAATATACGTGACATTATAATCCAACATTACATTTTGTAATCTGTGCAATTATTTTACAATCCCAATGATTTGCAGCTTGAAGTAGTTTCAACATGCATAGGTATATACCTGAGTTAAGAAACTTATGGACGATTCTGTATAAGTTACTTGCAAGTTTTTAGTAATACTTTAAGGCCTTTATTACGTGGTATTAAGGGCGAGTTTTGTAGTTCGAGTCTTTCTTTTTGACGTTTGGCCGTCCGCCATCTTAGATTTTAGTGTAACGTATTTAAAGGGTGGTAAGGGCACGACTGCTACGCTAGAGTTCTTGGGTTCGATTCCCAGGTCGAGCAAAGTGTTATTGGGTTTTTCTATGAAATCCTCAGTAGCAGCTCAGAGTTAGTATTTGTGCCCGGTTAATGGTAATAGGCTCGCCCCCTATTACATGGGACCTAAATATACCGGCGAACTGTGGTTGTACATTGGTTGGTACACCTTTGCCTAACCCTTCGGGGAATACAGGCGTGATGGTATGTGTGATGATGATAGGTAGTTAACAGGGTCATTAGCTTTAAGCCTCATGTAACATCTTTTAAACACATTATGGTATGCTAATAAATGAATATGAATATCGGTCTCCATACAAGAAACGTGTTTATTTATTTATTTTAACTTTATGCAACAAAAGTACAAAGGCGGACTTAATGCCTTAGGCATTCTCTACCAGTCAACCAAAGGTGGTGAAGAGATAGGTATCATGGCAGGTGCAAATTACATAGAAGATTAAAACAACATTCGATACTTTAAACAAAAAAATATTATAAATCAAAAACCTACACCCTAAACCCTTATTATAAATCCTTTGTTTATTTCCGCAGTTTTTTTGCTCGATCTTAATCATGTACAGTCCTACAGAACCCATGGTATGCGACTCCGTCTCGCACTTAACCAGTATTTTTTAACCGTCGCATGTTGTCAGTTATTAATAATGTTACACATAATGTTTTTCTTTTTTAATAAGGTACAGCCTTGTTGTGCGTTTTTATAATGTGTTTACAAAATATAATTTCAACTTTCACTACACGCACGAAAATAATTATTGCAATCGCAATCATCTAAAATGTTTGTGTCGCAAACATTAAACTACTTTATAATTACAACACCAGCCTGTTACTGTCTCACTGCAGAGCAAAGGCCTCTTCTCATACAGAGAAGGCACGAGCATTGATCACCACGCTTGCTCAAGGCGGATTGGCGATTATTTATGCCAAATAAAATTCTGCGATGTTAAAAGTATGCCATTTTAAATTCTGCCAAAAAAGCGTTCTGCCAAAAAATAATTATGCTATAAAAATATTATGCCTTAAAAACGTTCGTCTAAAGAAGTTTATGCGAAGAGAGTTATGCCAAATAGGTTTATGAGTATCAAGTTTCTGCCAAATAAAACGCACCCATATAAAATAGAACAGCGCCATCTATCAACAACAACCAGAGTTTACTCAATCATAACACTGAAGACAGCGCCATCTGTTATCATTATTTTAATATATACACTTTTTGTACACGTTTTATTTGAATAAAAATGAATTTATTATTTATTTTATTTGTTGCAGGTGTCCATAGTGTTCCATTCGGCGGCTACCTTGAAGTTTGACGAGCCGCTGCGGGTTGCTATTGACCAGAATGTACGCTCTGTTCAACGATTGTTGGAGATTTGTGATAAGCTGCCTAATATGGAGGTATAACTTACAACTTATAATTACATTAAGAGCCCATTGCTTTCGTATTGTGTTTAAAATATGTCGTGACAGAGGAGTAGCGATGCTTAATATGAGTTTACAATCACAAAAAAAATTTAAAATTCTGAATAGACAATTTTCAAGACGACTGTCGACAATGTCGAAGGTATTCACAGTGATAGTGCAAATGCTCGTGCGTTCGCGAGACTTCATGCCTTTCCTTCTTTTACATTGCAATAAAAAAATATCAGACTTAATGGCGGGAAAATTATTGGGGGGCAACTCCTCGCCATCCTCAAACTAACATAGCCCCTTACCACTTTCTCTCATCATTGCTTATTCTGACCGTTTAATTTCCAACAGGCGTTTATACACGTTTCAACGGCGTACAGTAATGCTGAGCTGACATACGTGGAGGAACGCGTGTACCCCCCGCCTGTACCCCTGGAACAGGCCTTCACCGTTGCAGAAACCGTGCCAGAGGAGCTCTTAGGCAAGATCGTAGCTGAGTAAGTAGACTGCCAGTTAACATGTTTTTTTTTTATTTGAGATGGGTAAGCTCTTGACTCTAGTCTTGGTCAGAGGTGACAGAGACAGAGTCTACGATGGAGTGAGTTTACCCAGAAGAAGCCTGTTTACTCTCACTTTGAAGAGAAGGCTTGAATGCGTTTGGAAATACAGAGTTGGAGGTAAAGAGTTGTACTACTTTGCAGTGCGCATTATAAAAGAAGATAGAAAACGCTAAGTGCGAATCGGTGGAATGACAACAAGGTGGGGGTGGTAGCTAAAGGTGCGTTTGGATGTCAAATGGTGGAAGGGGGCTGGTGGGATGATGTTGTGGAGTTGTTTGATGAAGATGATGATAGACTCAGGTCTTATAACCTTATTATCATCTAAGGAGACCAGACCACGCACCGGTAACCACAGCGTAGGTCGTCCACCCACAAGGCGGACGGACGACCTGATTAAGACCGCAGGAAGACGCTGGATGCAGGCCGCTTCCAATCGGTCCTTTTAGAAATCTATGCGGGAGGCCTATGTCCAGCAGTGGATGTCCTGCGGCTTATATTAGCATATATAATATAGTCTCTGCATACATAATTTAAATAACGTTATAATTTCAGGTACATTTCTCCGAAACCTAACACTTACACATTCACGAAGGCGCTAGCAGAGAATGTGGTACAAGAACATGGAAATAAAGGATACCCGGTCGCCATCTTTAGACCAACTATCGGTAAGTTATTCAAGAAGTTAGCAAGTATGTGTGCCTACCAACACACTACCAAAATCCTAAAACAGTACTTTCATACGGTCAAATTAAGACAATATCTTCCTGTCAGACTGTTGTTGATGGGCCTCCGTCGCCCGAACAGAGACAGGCTCGAGAGTAAGGCGTGTTCTGGATTCAGTGCGGCCGGTGCCTGGCGGCCGCACCGTGTGACGGGGCCCGCCTTGTGGTGGTGGCGGGCCAATACCGGCAGAGGTGCGGAAGAATGCGTAGAGCTATACCCGTACCCCGGCTAAAGGTAGCTGGCGGGACACCGTGCGGTTTTAGAGGGCAGAATCCCACACACCCCTCCGCCTTCCTCGAAGCGGAAGCAGTCCATGAGACAACGACAACGACAAAAAAGAAAAGAAAAGACTCTTGTTGATGCGTGGCACTTACAAGAAACGTCATACTAATTACAATCTCTATGTGCATCAGTGCTGCCATCTATACATCTAACTCACAAACTGTCAACATAGTTTATAAAAAGCAACATAGATGGCGCTACATAAACCAATTTCTTTCTCTTTATTTATTTATTTCCTCGCTCCGCCACCCTTACCCTGGCTGGATAGAGAACCTGAATGGCCTTAGTGCTGCCATCTATGCAACGTATAGCTCACAAACTCTCAACCTAGTTCATAAAAAGCAACATAGATGGCGCTACATTAATCATCATTTTTCTTGTTTTCTAGTAATTTCCTCGCTCCGCCACCCTTACCCTGGCTGGATAGAGAACCTGAACGGTCCCAGCGGCGTGGTGGTCGGTGCGGGCAAGGGTCTACTGCACGTGTTCTGCTGTAAGGACACCGCGAGGGCTGATATGCTGCCTGTGGATATCGCCATTGATACTCTGCTGGCTGTGGCCTGGGAGACCGCTGTAGACCGGTGAGATTATTTTAATTGATTTAATCGATTTTTTACATAACATACCATCATGAGTAAGCTACTGGTAAGCCTAGGACGTCCACCCACAAGGTGGACAGACGACCTAAAGATCGCAGGAAGAAGCTGGATGCAGGCCGCTTCCAACCGGTCCTATTGGAAAACTATGGGGGAGGCCTATGTCCAGCAGTGGACGTCCTGCGGCTGATGATGATACCATCACGCCTGTATTCCCCAAAAGATTACGCAGAAGTGTAACCAATGTACAGCCACAGTTTGCCGGTATGTTTTTAAGTCCCATGTAGTAGGGCTATTGCTATTAAAATGGGCACAAATACTAACTCCGAGGTGCTACTGAGAATTTCATAGGAAAACCCATGACACTTTGCTCGACCTGGGAATCGAATCAAAGACCTCTAGCGTAGCAGTCGCGCTTAGGACCACTACTAGGCTAACAAGGCAGTTAACATAATGGAAAAACTCCTAATAAATATTAGGAGTTTTTATGCTGGAGCGAATACTTTTAATTACTTACTTTAATACACCCAAAAAAAATTGCAATTACTGGTGGTATTATTACTGGGTCCAATCCTCCATTTTGTATTTGAAAAGAGACCTACCACAACACAGGTCATTATTTCAATACTAAAAGGACACAATAACAATTAATAAACGCGGAAAATTGATCGCAAACCGGACGCCATATTAAAGATGTCTACTAACGTAATTATTATTAATATTGTTTCGAGTTATGGAGCGACAATTGTTGAAGAACAATGTAGCTTCGTGTGCGACCTTTTAATTTGTGTTCCGTCTCGGTGGTTCGATTGCCGTAAGGAATCATTGTTTTAATTTCCTCCCAGACACATCTGTGCTAGTGTTGTAAAGAGGAAAGATTTTTTTTGTTCGTTTGTAACGAATAAGCTCCGAAACTACTGGACCGATTTTAACCGTTTTTTCACCAATAGACAGCTTAATTATAAGGAAATAACATGTTTTATATTTGTAACATTACGCTACGACACACGGGGGCGGTGCAGTAACCAAAGGTGTAACTTAACGCGGGTGAAATAAGCCACACGGACAAAGTCGCGGGTAGATCTTTGTGTTTGTTTCTATCGAATAAGCTTCTAAACTACTGGAGTACTGGACCGATTTTTACCGTTTTTTTACCAATAAATAGCTAAATTGTCAGGAAGTAACATAGGCTATATAACATCACATCACCCCACGGTGTATTGCTCCTCTCCTCGGCTCCTGTTGGTCATAGCGTGATATCTTAGTATATATAAATCGATTTTCATCAATAGATAGAGTGATTAAAGTTAAAGGTTTTTACGTAAGTATAAACCTTCCACCTTAAATGTATCACTCTATCTATTGAAAATAAAAAAAAATAAAAATAAAAATTCCAGAAGAGCGAGCTGCACTCTATTTTGCTTATAAATAAATAAGTAAATATTGATGAAAATCGCATTAAAATCCGGATGGGCTATTTCACTTCGTCTTGGTTTCCTCACAATGTTTTCATTCACCGATGTCCGTGATGTCCAAGATAAACTTAGAAAGTCACAATGGAACCCACCACCTCATGCATGAGAGGCGGACGCCTTAACCATTAGGTCATCATGATATTGCCTTCTTCTCTAAACAACATGTTATTTTGTAAACAGGCCGGAACAAGTACGCGTCTACAACTGCAGTACTTACGAGAACCCGACCACTTGGGGAGACTTCGAGGTGGAACTGCGCAAGAACTTGAGAGGGCATCCTCTGGACAACACCTTCTGGTATCCTAGCGGTCTTGCTGTTGAGAACAAGTAAGATTTATTGTCTAGTAGCTTCTGTCCGCGTCAAAGTTGATATATGATTACTATGCCACGGGAACCGTAGATTTTTTCGGAATTATTCCAGACTATAATTTATTTCTGTGTTTTTCGTTCTGCTGTGCTGGCGTAATAGAGTAACAAACATCCATCCTTTTAAAGGCTCGAGCAGACCGGATGCGTAGACATGTGACAGGACATACCGCTTGCGTATGCGTGTGCACGTCTACGTTATGCAAGCGGTGTGTCCTGTCACATACAGTTCCATACATTACAACTCAGTGGTACGTGCACGTCTACGCATCCGGTCTGCTGGGGCCTTAAATTTTAGTAATTAAATATGACGTTCAAAAGTAAATAATGAAGTTCGAAAATAAAAAGCTTGGCTTCGACTAATATGCTTCTAAACAAAGCCATGAGACATTCCACCTTTGTCTCTGCAACGCATCTGTGATGCCTGTGGTATTGAAGATGTCCATAGGCGCCAGGAGACAGAGACTAAGTAGTTACTTTCAGATGGTCTGCCGTCTGCAACAAAATAAAGTTCCTTAGCGTCCTTTATTAGGCAAAGACAGAACTAAAACAAATATTTATTTTCACAGAGTCACTCAAAAAACTTTGGAGACATTACTACAAACTGCGCCTCTTCACATCGCCGAATACATTACCAAAATTCTTAGAATTAAAACAAGGTAAATAAATGACTAATTATCGTAATTTTTTTTTTTAATTATGCGTTATACCTGCTCTTCGGTAAAACGAAATGTCATTAACCATAATGTTGCCATGGCAAAATCCTCTACTAAAATGGTAGTTTTCTGTTGATGCAATAGACTTTAAATTTAATGATTTTTACAATGTTTTGTTTTAGAATGAGCCTCATAACTGTCAGCCAACGTCTCATTTCCATGAATGAGGTGCTCAGATTCTTCTCTGTACGTGAATGGCACTTTGCAACCGACAATGTAAAAAAATTGAAAGACAGACTCTCACCTCAAGATGCTGCCATCTATAATTTGGACCCCCACACTATCAAGTAAGTGTTTAGGTTGAAAAATCTGTTACTAATTATTTTTACTTTCAAGATTTTTTTTTATCTATCGTCTATTCTTTGTATTAATAAATATTTCATAACTTTATTAACTGATCGATTCCTTGATGCAATTTCGAAGATTCGAATATACATAAATACAAGCTTTTTTGATATGAGAAGACCGCAGATACACACACATACTAGTAAACAACAGTACCTGCTTTTATTGTTGTTGCCTAGTTGATTCATCATCATCATACGTCCTACGGCTGAACGTAGGACGTCCACAGCTGGACATAGGCCTCCCTCATAGATTTTTATGAAGTTGGTTAAAAGAAAATAGTTATTTGTTTAAGTTGCTGAATACTTATTGAACCTTTTTATTTACAGTTGGAGTGATCACTATGAGAACTTTGTCATAGGAACAAGAAAATATCTGTTACAAGAGAAAGACCAAGATATTCACGAAGCTAAGAAGCATTTACGCAAGTAAGTATTTTGTGCCCGTTTTCAGAAATATTTGGCAATACCTAAACGTAACATTTAATGAAAGGCCACTGTTTAATTTTTGACCCTCGCCTGAACTTAACTTTAAAATTTTAAAAGTTAAATTTTTAACGGTCGGTTCAGTACGGAATGTTGAAAATTTAACAAAGCTATAATATTTAAGTATTATAAACAGTTGTTGCCTGAAGTCAGTAAAAAAATTATTAATATTAGTTTACTGGTTCATTCTAGTTTGTATTACATTATACAGGCCTCAGACAAAACACTAATGTTATTGAATGACAAATATAACTTATTTTAACAATTTATTTTGTTTCAGGATGTATTATGTACATCAAGGTGTCCTGTTCTTCGTGGTAACTCTCCTCTGTAGATTTGCGCTCCACAACCAGTACTTGAAGACCTTCATATACCGAACCTTTAGGATGTTACTCACGATCCTCAGCACAGCGTACATGCGCATACGTCAGAGCTGAAATAGAGACAACTGTACCATCTTATAATGTAAATAAATAAATAAATAAGTATTAAGCTTGTAAGGTCAGCCGCATATCCAAATTCAACAAAAAAAAATTTTACGTTTGATGTTTTTTCCACCAAAACAAGTCTCAACTTTGCATTAACGTAAATTAAACTGAACTTCGAATAACTAGTATGTATTTACTATTGAAAAAGTCATAAAACATATAAAAGTTGTAAAAGTTGTGTAGTGCAAACTTAACTTTTTTATTTAGGTACCTATTAAATTAAGCACATGTCTATAATGTGCTATAAAATTAATAAATGCGCCATAAAATCAAATTGTTATTATGATCGGGTGGTTGACTGTACTAGTTAGTGGTTAACGAGGGTCTTATAAATAATACTATATAGTAGCAAGAACACCGCTTAGTTTTATTATATGTATAAATTCTGTAGTGATAATAATTGCAATGTAAAATAAGTGATCTAAATGGGTTAACTAGACCCATATTTGGTATTTTTGCTCATTTCTGAAAAATATACTAGATTAGATTAAGTTATAGCTTATTTTTTATAATAATGAAGACGTATTTGTAATCTTTAGGTAGTACTATATCATGCTATGCCACTTTATACCAATTTACTCAATAATTATAGTGGCTTATAAAGTGTGGTGGTTGGAAGCCAGATAATAGTATATCGATGATTATCAACTGATGACTAATAATGTGATAAACCCACAGCAAATTGTATTTTTAACAACTATTTAAAATGAATAGTCTCTTTAAAAAATGTTGCTCAATAATTAAATAAATAGATTAGTAATTTAGTTTTAGTATTTAAGTTAACCTTGTAATGTAAACACAGGTTGTGTCAGTAGACGTTTGTAAAATATATTTGAATGTGATTAAACCTTTCAGTGCGGGCAACGCGAATTCGCATTAAAAAAACGCACATGTGCATCCGAAATGGATTAACTGTCTAATTTCTTTACAAAGAAATATATCACATAAATAATTACAAAATGCATGTTTTTACCCCTTCAGCTTTGTATGTATTTACGGGTAACGGTAAGATAAGTACAATTTAATGAACAGTGAAACAAAATGTAGGTACCGGTATGTAAGGATTGAGATATTAGTAAACTAAGATACATACTTAATATTTATGTGTTAAAAATAAAATAAAAGTATTATAATTTTGTATATTTTTTTGTTTGTTTATGCCCACTATCGACCAAGGTAGGTCACAGATGATAATTTGCAAGCTTAACTGTATGCCTATGTTCATTATCCTGTATAGCTCAGGTGCTTGTAATCACACCCGTACCTATTTCCTATAAATAGAAACGCAGCAACGCAACTTAACAGCAAATCCTACTACTGATAATTTACACTTTAACAAGATGTAAACTTAAAAAGAAGTGGGAAGATCATTCCTATATTTTTTTTAATGGCTAGCTCTCTAGATTATTCCCAAACCACAATAACTTCTGTAAGCCAGATTCATCAGTGGCAACCACCAGAAAAGCGCTGACGCAATGAAGCTCGACGACTCCCTGGGAAACAATTCAACTGTCTTGGATCGCGCAACAAAATTAATCAGAAAAGACTACAGGAGGAATAATCTTTCTACTTTACTAAAAAATTACGAACCTTTAAAACAGAAAATCACAAAGCTGTTGTAGGATGTAGCACATCTCTCATATTAGTATATTATGGCTACCATCAAACCCACGGCCAAAACAAACAGTTATAATATAACTCAGTTACGTACTTGGAAATAAAATAAATCTTCCCGTATAGGCTAAATTATAAATAATTACATAGCATTTAGTTTAGTAGTAGTTTTATTTTATTACGCGACAACATTATACAGTTCCTCGCAACGTCATTGTCACATTGTAAAGCTGTCAAATGTCAACGTCAAAAGTGTCAAAATCAAAACTTGCGTGATTCTGTGACGATGGAATTCCTTAGTGAAAAACAATAAAAATGTTCAATAAAGTTCTGCAACGCGCCCTAAAATTCAGATTAAAGAAGACTTATCCCACGAATATATATGATTTGTCTCGTGGGTCGGCTATAGCGGTACGTAGGCCGTATAGCGATGAAGTGCGTCGCGCGCAAGCTCAAAGTGTCGCGTCGCCGGGCCCGACGATATTCGACAAGATTATCTCGAAAGAGATAAAAGCGGATATTATTTACGAAGATGATCTGTGTTTGGCGTTCAACGACGTGTCTCCGCAAGCTCCCGTGCATTTCTTAGTGATACCTAAGCGAAGAATTCCAAGGTTGCAGGATGCGGAACAGAATGACATGGAAGTGAGTAAAACCTGACTGTTTTATGTAGTTTCTTGTGCTTTAGAATAACGCGGGAATTTTTAAAAGCTTTAGCAGGAGACTGTTTGTTTGTATTATTAATTTTAAAATATGATTTTTAGTAAAAGAGCTGAAATAGGTAGGCTACAGACAAAAAATTCCTAATCTATAAAAAAAAAACGAACAGAATAGAAAAAAAGTTTTTACTTAACCATTGTTTGCTAACCTTCTTGATGATGGTACTCTATGCTCTATGCAATAAAAAAAAAACTTTAGAAGCATTTGTAAATGAAATGCAATCTTGCAGCTTTATTATTTCATCTATACTAATATAATAAAGCTAAAGAGTTTGTTTGTTTGAACGCGCTAATCTCAGGGACTACTGGTTGGAATTGGAAAATTCTTTTAGTGTTGGATAGTCCATTTCTTAAGGAAGGCTATAGGCTATGTAACATCACGCTACGACCAACAGGTACTGAGCAGCGACGGTGAAACCGCGGGGAACAGCTAGTGATAAATATAAATCAATGTAGTCTTTTCATCATCATATCAGGCAAACAATGTCCACTGCTAAAGATAGGCCTCTCCTAAACATAGCCACAATAACCGGTCCTGCTATTAGCCATTTACAATGACAAAATATCAAGTAATTTAACACAATAACTTCTATAATATGTCTGTGATATTCAATCACAGATATATTATAATTAAAAAATTAATATACAGGGTGGAAATTTATTATGCTACCTGGAGGGAAGTACTCTAAATACTTGAGTTAGCGAATTTTACTGAAAGAAAACATTCCTTTATTTTTAAAAAGAAACAAAACTGCATTTAAATAATTTTGAAAATATTCTTGCTACACCCAGGAATCGAACCGACTAAAATTCAAAAAAATTGCATCCTGTACTTTTATGGCACTAATCGATAGGGTCAATCATAAGGATCAAATTCCTGCAAACATGGTAAATTAAAATAAAATTAAAACATGCAATTTTATTGTAAATTTATTTTATTCGAACGAAACAAACGAGTAAATTCACTAAGTAGTTGCTGGAAATGAGCTTCATTTCTTGGATGCATGAATTTATTCCTTTAAAAAAATCATTTTAAGTAACTTTTGGTAGCGTAGTAAAATTTTCAATATTCACCACAACACCTTTCTAAAAGTTATTCAAAATAAATTCCTTCAAATAATGAATGTGTGCATTGAAGAAAGTGAAGCTCATTTCCAGCATGCAATTAGTTAATGTACTCATTTTTTCGTCCGAATAAAATAAGTTTACATTAAAATTGCATGTTTTTTTTTCTTTTAACTTACCATGTTTGCAGAGATTTGATACTTATGATTGACCCTATCGATAAGTGCCATAAAAGTACAGGATGCTATTTTATCCGATTTTAGTCTGTTCGATTCCCGGGTGTGGCAAGAGTATTTTCAAAATTATTTAAATGCAATTTTGTTTCTTTTTAAAAATAAAGGAATGTTTCCTTTCAGTAAAATTTGCTAACTCAAGTATTTAGAGTACTTTCCCTCCAGGTAGCATAATAAATTTCCACCCTGTATACCATCACGCCTGTATTCCCCGAAGGGTTAGGCAGAGGTGTACCAATGTACACGCACAGTTCGCCGGTATATTTAGGTCCCATGTAATAGGGGGCGAGCCTATTGCCATTGACCGGGCACAAATCCAAACTCCGAGCCGCTACTGAGAATTTTATAGAAAAACCCAATAACACTTTTTGCTCGACCTGGGAATCGAACCCGGGACCTCTTGCTCAGCAGTCGCGCTTTGCGACCACGAGACCAACGATATTATAATTAATGGAGTATAGAATGATAAAATGTATCTATATGTATAGACCTTTTAAAAACATCTATATGGCATCTTCTTATATTTTAATATCCGCTAAGTATATATTATTATTATTGAAAACCTTGATTAAAACAAACTTGACTAGAAAAAATTCGTCATACAATCATACAACCACGCCTGTATACCCGAAGGGTTAGGCAGAGGTGTACCTATGTAAACCCACAGTTCGCCGGTATAGAAAAAAATATAAACTAAATTCTGTCTTGTACATTCCATTATTTTGTTATTGTTATTTTGTAGTTACAATAGCCATACAATATTATAAAAGAGGATTTTTGGTTGGCAGTATGTATGTGCATTTATCACAAAATAAGTGTACATAAAACCACCCTGACTTGGTAGCCTAATGGTCTTAATCGTGGCTGCTATGCTAGAGGTCTTGGGTGCCATTCCCAGGCCAAGCAAAAAGTGTTAATTGAGTTTTTCTACAAAATTCTCAGTAGCAGCTCGAAGCTAGGATTTGTGCCCGGTTAATGGCAATAGGCTCGCCCCCTATTACATGGGACCTAAACACACCGGCGAACCTTAGGTGTACATTTCTCCACCTCTGCTTAACCCTTCGTTGAATACAGGCGTGATGGTATGTATGCGTAATATATTCGAAAATTACAAAGTTAAGAAAGGAGATGGCTAAATGGAAGTATACACCACTGCCCCATGTGCCAGGTACCATGTATAAATATGGTACTAGGTACAATGTAATGCTGAATGGCTAAATATTAGTATTTCATGTAAAAAAGATTCAGATACTTTTTTGGGAATAATATAATGGTAAAATAATATTGCCTAAAAAGGAAAAAAAGGTGTGTGACAGTATATGTATAATTTTCTTCAACTGACAAAAAATAAAACGAAAATGAGGTTGTATATTTATAAGCGAATGTTTGTGATGAAAAAGTTTTTTTTAGATACTTTATTATGTTTAATAGTTCACGAAAGTGCTAGGAAAATATTAAACACTACATAATTCATGAATGATTTTTTAAATATTATGAGGCTATGTAAGATTCATATACATTCCAGAATGTATCTGGCCCGGGGGCAGTCATTTAGCCATCACCTTTGTTTGTTTTTTTTATTTTTTATTTAAACACATTTATCTTCAGAACTACTATTCCGATTCTGAAAATTATTTCTCTAATAAGAAGCTACATTATCCCTGAGCCCTAAACATTATATTTTACTATCAAAGCAATTAGAAATCCGTAAGAAAATTCACACAGACAAACCCGCGGAAAAATCTAGTAACAAATATTTCTTTCATGATTCAAATACATTCTTGTTCGTCGTAAAAACTACTATTGCTTTACGTTTTGCGTTTGATCGTCCGTGACTAACGTAGTAGGCACGCCGCTGTTATCAGGATCGCTGATAACGAAGGAATTTAGCGCGCGACTGTGATGCCATATCTAGCTGCTATACCCTGGTGTAAAAACACTTAATGAAGCCGAAAGTTAATGTTTTTTCCATCATTTTTTTAAAGGAGAGTAAATGCGGGAAATAAAGTAAATGGTGCTATACATGCGGTTGTAACCAACCAGTCGATGTCCAAAAAGGCTCGACTGGCTGTGCACAATGGCGTGCTGGTGCCTACACTTACGTATGGAAGTGAATGTTGGGTATGGCAAACGAGGCATGAAAGTAGGATTAATGCTGTGGAGATGCGTTCCTTGCGAAGTATGTGTGGTGTAACGTTGAACGATAGAGTGCGGAATGAAATTATACGACAATGTTGCAGTTTAAAAGAGGATGTAGTGACAAAGGTTGAAAAGAGTATGCTTAGATGGTTCGGTCATATTGAGAGGATGAGTGAAAGGCGACTAACAAAAGGGATTTATGTGGCAGATGTGAGTGGCAACGCCGGGAGGGGACGCCTTAGAAAGACCTACCCTGACCTTATTGGTTCTTCAGAAAGGTTGGGTGCGCAGTACTCGTAACCGGCGTGCTTGTATGACCATATGTATGAACGTGCACGAGGCGAAAGTAGTATGTAAGGATCGTAGCAGGTGGCGTTCTGTGGTTTCTGCCTACCCCCATGGGAAAAAGGCGTGAGTTTATGTCACGCCACCAACTTCCAAACTCCGAGCTGCTACTGAGAAATTCCTAATGGAAAATCCCATTAACACTTTTTCCCGTCCTGGGAATCGAACCCAGGACTCCACGCTCAAGTCACGCTTGCCACCACGAGACCAATGAGCCAGTTACTTTCTGGTTATGGAGATAACTATTAAAGATCAAAGTTCTAAAAAAATTCTGAGTCTTTACGATAACAAGTTTGCCTCGTTAGCCTAGAGGATCTAAACGCGACTGCTACGCCAGTGGTCTTCATCATCACGCCTGTATTCCCCGAAGGGTTAGGCAGAAGTGTACCAGTGTACACCCACAGTTCGCCGATATGTTTAGGTTCCATGTAATAGGGGGCGAGCCTATTGCCGTAAACCGGGCACAAAGCCAAACTCCGAGGTGCTACTGAGAATTTCATAGAAAAACCCAATAACACTGCTCCACCTATAAATCGAACTCAAGACCTTTAGCGTAGCAGTCGCGCTTAGAACCACTAACGAGGCATTTTTCAGACTTGTTTGTTTATTATTTCTTTTTTAGATAAAAATAGTCATTATAAAAGATTGTACACACGTACAATGAAACACTTGTTTATCGCTTATCAGCAAATTCTTTAGACACCTTTCATATTGTGTTTACACACCTCTTTTGCGCAACAGATAACAAGATTAGTAATTATTTGTAATGTTAGACCAAGTCTGGCCTGCCTGGTTTGCAGAATTTGATCGAAAGTGTCACTGCGGCCCTAGACGCACAGGGCATTTGGAGAAACACGGATGGGTTTTAGTCAATCTTCTTTATCGTGTGGGCAGTAAGGTCTAACGACCCCACACACCCTAGTGTCAGAGTTTCTAAACCGCCTCAAGGGCCTCTGACGTGGTTACCGATGTCAGTGATGTCCAAGATAAACTTAGAAAGTACATATGAATTAGAAAAAATCACAGTGGTTCTTGCCCGTGCCCAGTTGCGAATCCACAACCTCGTACATGAGAGGCGCAACCGGGCGTGGCCATGTACCAATGTGACTCACATACATACATAAATTCACGCATTTTTCCCATGGGAGTAGGCAGAAACCACAGAACGCTACCTGCTACGATTCTTACATACTCCTTTCACCTCGTTCACGTTCATACATCTGGTCATACAAGCGCGCCGGTTACGAGTACTGCGCACCCGACCTTTCTGAAGAAATGTGGTTTTTATTATGTACTTTCTAAGTTATCTTGGATATCTTTGACATCGGTGAAGGAAAACATCGATAGGAAATCTGGACTTTCCTTTGTAATATTAATCCTACGACGACGAATAGGCGAACTGTGGGTGTCATGGTACACCTCTGCCTAACCCTTCAGGAAATACAGGCGTGATGTTATGTGTAATGCTACAGATTATTTAATATTATAAATGCAAAGGTTTGTGAGGATGGATAGATGTTTGTTAGTCTTTCACGCTTAAACGGCTGAGCGGATCTGGATGAAATCTGTCACTGAGATAGATTGTAGTGTGGAATAACACACAGGATACTCTCCCGGAAAAGTATACGGTTCCCGTAGGATAATATGTTAAATTTGGCGCGAACGAAATCGCGGCCAGAAGCTGCAATCGCCAATCCGCCTTGAGCAAGCGTGGTGATCAATGCTCGTGCCTTCTCTGTATGAGAAGAGGCCTTTGTACTGCAGTGGGACAATTTTTTTTTTTTTTTAAGACTGAAATCATCAAATAACTTTCCCCGCACTGGGTGGGGCGGGAGGGAGTGTCAGACTTTTACTGACTAAAACCCGTCTTTGTTCCTTTCATGTGCCCTTTGCGTTCCGGAGGCGCGGTATCTCTTTCGAACAACCCGCAGCCCCGACAGGCATCGGCCCTCAGTGGCCCCATCCAGGTTTGCTGACATCTCTTTGAGGCGCGCGTGGAACACGAACGCGCCGTCGACACGGTCTGTCGTTATTTAGTGGGACAATAATAAGCTGGTGTTATAACATTCTATCCCTTTTCTTCCAGCTCCTCGGCCACCTGATGCTGGTCGCCCGTTCGCTCGGCTCCGCTCGGGCGCCCTCGGGCTGGCGTCTAGTCGTCAACAACGGAAGGGACGGCGCCCAGTCAGTCTACCACCTGCACCTGCATGTCCTAGGGGGTAGGCAGATGGGGTGGCCGCCCGGGTAAAGAGGAACAAAAGAGAAAGTATTTATGTAGCTAGGAATATACACTTGCGTGCAGAAAAATTGACCCGCCCCGTGCACAAAGCATTTGGAATAAGATAGTACAATAATTTAAATAGTACCTATGGTAGAACGAATCCGCGGTAAGATTTTAGTTTCGTATTCTCTAAATGAGTGAGTTCGACACATTAGCGCCACCGCGAGATGATGTAATTAAGAAGTATTATGACGAGAGTTTTGACGGTTTTCAATAGGATTTGGTATTCTGCGAAGTGAGCGTGTCTTGCGAGATGAGTTGCGAGGTGACTTTCGAAGTGATTTGCTTATTTCAGAATAGCATAGCTGTACTTTAAAATTGTTTTCAATTCAAATTTTTGAGACATGGACTCTCAACGCGTGGGCCGATTTTTTGCACGTAAGTATATTTGTGACACCACACGACGTAGTGTTGCAAGTCTGTTCCTAGCTTATGTGTGTAGAATTTTTCTTACAGTAATATGTTTCTTCAGAAGTTGTTGAGTTGTTGTAATTTTAAGATTGTGCTTCATGATCGGTAATTTTTAAAAAAAATATCGGCTAAATGCACACAAACACACACACGGTACATAAAAAAGAAACATGTTTATTATATTGATCCTTTTATTTTTTTGAATTTGTTGTTATAGCGGCAATAGTAATACACAATCTGTGAAAATTTCAACTACCTATTACGGTTCATGAGATACAGCCCGCTAACAGACGGGTAGACAGCGAGGCTTAGTATTAGGGTCCAGTGTGCAACCTGTAGGTACGGAACCTTTAAAAGTACTATTTGAGAATTTTGACATTTAAATGACATCTGTCAATTTGACGTCTAGATTTTGACGTATGTGATATAATTGTAAGAAGAATTCTATGCTTTCAAACTTACATATGTAATAAATGCAAATAAATTTTATATGTGACTACATACATACTATCACGCCTGTATTCCCCGAAGGGTTAGGCAGAGGTGTTCTTTTGACTTTTAATCAAATCATCGAAGTAATGGGAAGAAAATGTAACTGGTTGACTTCGTTTAAGTGTGTTTTTACACCCATTATATATCTCTGCCTACCCCTTCTGGGATAGCAGGCGTGATATTATATTTTCAACACACAAGAAAGTTTATAAGCATTGTTAAATTGATAAGGAAGTGGTTATGGCAATGATTGCGTCATGGAATATTAACACAATAGTATGATGTAATATTTTGACGTTTAACGTCAAATTCAATATTTGATAACGTAGCAAAACGAATATTTAACATCATGTTAGACGAATGACGTGTATTGCTATATAAATATAACTAGCTAAATGCTAAATTCTCCGCGGTGTTACCCGCGTTCAGTTGCGTCTTCACTGCTCCGCTCCCGTTAGTCGTAGCGTGATGTTTTATACGTATAAACCTTCCTCTTGAATCACTCTATATATTGATGAAAACCGCATTAAAATCCGTTGTGTAGTTTTTTAATAGATCCAACGGAAAGTGACTTTGTTTTATGTCATGTGGACTGCAAATTTTCAAGTGGGTTAGTTCAATTTTGCAGAACTAACTTCAATTTATATGAAGAAAAATCACGTTGTATGTTAAATTGTTAATCTGATCGTGTTATAAATTCTATGTTTTCTGTTTGGTAGAGGGAAATATTTTAAAATAAGCAATAAATTGTGAAACATCTCATCGATGAGGTAAATGGTACCTTTTAACTGTATAATGTGTAGATTGTGGGAAGAATGTTGAATAGTTCATTCTGGTTGATTTATTTCACCTAATTCTAGGTTTTTGACTTTGACTATTGTACAGTCAGCAAAAAAGATAAGTAACTAAGTCGTCAGATTTTATTGAAGTATCTTTAGAAACCGATGGATGTTTCTGAATTAAATTTAATATAATTTACTGTTTAATTAATATTATTTAAATTTGAAAATATCCATCGTTTGCTAAGAAAACTTGAAGTATGTTAAAGACCTTGGTTAGTTAGCTGTTTTGTTGATTGTACCTGCCTAAAATTTTTAAGTAATATCTTTTTGTTTCGCCCAAAGAGATAAGTTACTTGTTTTTCCAGTTTATTAATTTGCATTCAATAATATTTACAAAAATTCATTTTTTAATAACAATATTTATTTTTGTTAAATCCTATCTAAGCTAAGAATAACTTAGTTTAGTTTTAGGTAAAACTATTTAAATCTTAAAAAAATACATTAACTTTATCCCATTTTGAAATCAATTCAGATTATTCCTACATTTTACATATTTTGACACTCAGTAAACACGATATTACAAAAAAAAGTGCCTTATAATGGCTACTTGTGCCAAAAACAAGACTTTTCGAGGTTTGGCGTAAAAAATACAAAATATGATTAAGTTCTGCCCGCAGCTTCGTCCGAGTGGAACTGAAGCATATTATAAAATACTGTACTCGGGATTAATGTAGCTTTTTATTAATGAAAAATACTTTTAAAATTCCGAGATCCCAAGATTTGCAAAGATAATAATTTATAGAAAAAACATCATCATCAAATCAGGCCGCAGGACGTCCACAGCTGGACATAGGCCTCCTCGTAGATTTCTAAAAGCACCGGTCGGAAGCGGCCTGCATCCAGCGTCTTCCTGCGGCCTTAAGGATGACTCACGCTAGACCGTGTCGGGTCCGAGCCGAGTGTCGTCCGTAAGACGGTCATCTAATATTACTTAAATGTTGAATGGGCCGTCACACGGTTGCCGCTCGGTATAGCGTGAGTGTGTCCATACAATATATATGTAATATTAGATGCCCGTGCTACGGCCGACACTCGGCTCGGGCCAGACACGGTGTAGCGTGAGTCATCCTTTAATCAGGTCGTCCGTCCATCTTGTTGGTGGGCGTCATACGCTGCGCTTGCCGGTGCGTAGAGAAAAAAAAATTAGCCTTCAATCCAAATCTCGAGAAGCATCGCTTAACCTAAGAGTGTCAATGCATACAAAATCGTGTCATATTTGAGCCATTGTTATTTTTAATTAGAAGTTAGTGCAATATAGTTGCCAAATTAGTTTTTTAAGATATTTTTTATTACTTATTTCTCTGCGTTTACACTGTGGTTGACAGTCGTGGGCCAACATGGCTTGGTAATAAGTTGTCAAAGAGAATTGTCAAAAATTTAAGCTCAAATTGTATCAAGTCCAGTAGAAAAATGTACATTCAAATATAGGCTTTAGGTCGTACGGTGTAGGTTACAGTTTACAGTAACTAGATTGATGCAAGCATACCAGCAGTATACTAGAGTATCTTTTGTTAATTGATAATGAAAAACAATAGAAATAAAGTCTGGCGGATTTTTTGTCCCACACAATTTTCAACTTTATTTCTGATGTGTCTAAGCTCATTATCAATTAATAGATGCTTCGCCCTTTCAGAAACTAAGTGAAGAAAGATAATTTTAAGTCTATATTGGTCTACCACTGTGGACCATTGTGTAAACGCAGTTTTTCAGTCTCAAAAGAAGCGACGCCACAGTTTGATGCCTTCTGCTTGTTGCGACAGGGGGCGGTTGTGTGCTCATAGTAGAATTCGTGATTTTGAGCTGGCAACACTGGATTTTATCTGTCAAACCTAATATTTTTGAGCAACAAAAGTTGCGCTGAATTGTTGCGGCAACGTGTTTTTGTGTTGCAGGCAATATTTTGTGTAACTTTTGGATTGAGTGTTCACAGTGTTATTTGAGGCTTGTTTTGGAGGGAAAATCTTTTTGAGTTTAGTCAGAATCCAGTGATCAGAAGAAGCCATATTAAAAATATAAAATTACTTTTACAATATTTCACAATATAGTTAGTAGATTTTACAATTTGACTGATTTATTTAGATAATTAAGTAGTATTCACTAATTCCGTCTACATTAAAAATTAAATTATTATTCAATTTAGTGCAGTTTTCGAGATTTGATCCATAAGAGACACAAAATCGCTCCCCTGTCAGTTCAAAAGTCTCAGATCAAAGTAAATTTAAAAAAAAAAAATCTGCCATTATTCTTTTTTATAAATCCTTTTCTTCAAAAATCTCTGTAAATGTGAAAAAAAAAACTTCAATTGTTAATTTTTATCTTTAAATATACCTCAATAATTATAATTTTTCTTTGTTATGATCTGAGTTATTTTCGAATCTCGTTCAAATAATTTTATAAAATTCAATCCTATTGGTCCATTCTAGTCAGAACGTCAGCCATTGGCTGTCGAGCGTTTCAAACTGTGGTATTATTGGTGGGGACATTTTGTGGTGTTGCCTGGTTTAAAAAATACTAGACGCCATGGTATATTATATACCTTATAAGGGGTGTATAAATACACATAACATAGGCGTTAACTACGCAAACTAAGAAATATTGAGCGAAAATTAATGCTGAGAAATGACTTTCATTTTTGGTGTGAAAAATATATCACTATGATGTAAAGAACATGTAACGGTTTCGGCTTAGTTAAATGTATTTTTACACCCGTTAAGTATGTTAAATACAAAATAATTGTTTAAAATAAAACAATTTTGTATATTGTATCTATAAATAGTCCAAAAATGTCGTAAAACCTATATTTGGCGAGTTTTCACGACAAAATGTCCCCTCCAGTCTGCTTAGACAGTCGCTTAGTTAATGCATATCTTAGAATTAGTTGTTTTATTATTTTTGATTTTTATGACACCCCCGGCTTTAGTCAGTTTTTCTGAATTCAATGTAATTTTTGTTTTTGGATTTTAACGTAACGTATTAAGGTTTAGAATGAAGCTGTCACATAAGTTACGAGTTTATATGCCTTTTTCTAAAACTTTTGCCTTTGTTCTCAAACGAAAATTAACTCGTAACTTATGTGTCAAAATTTACAAGCGCGGGAAAGCTACTGTCAGTTGTTGTCTATAATTCTGACAGCAGCTTTCGCGCGCTTTTCAATTTGACACATTCATGTTACGTTCGAAAACCGAGGTTACTTGTCACTATTTTTAGTTATACTTGTCGCATTTATGTAAAATTGTTAATTTAAATTATTTTTACTAAGATTATGAATTGTAAACAGTGGCAATGGAGCTGAAGTCCTTGATTTACGATTAGTAGTCGTGAGATCAAATCCTATCTGTTACTCCATTGCCATTCCAAATAAGTCCCAGTACAAAATGTGATCAATAATTTTAAATGTGACATCTAGTAAACAACCAAATGTTAATTTTATTTTTAAGTTAAGTAAACTGTTATAAAATTAATATTTTAGTCGGTAAAAAATGTATAAAATACACTAGCTTCTGCCCGCGACTTCGTCCGCGTCACAGTTGATGTGTTATCCTACGGGTACCGTACATTTTCCCGGGATAAAAAGTAGCCTATGTGTTATTCCAGACTATAATCTATCTTTGTGCCAAATTTCATCCAGATCCATTCAGCCGTTTAAGCGTGAAAGAGTAACAAACATCCATCCATACATACAAACTTTCGCCTTTATAATAGTAGTAGGATTTAAAATTGACGAACAAGTATAACTAAAAGTTTACAAGAATTCAAAGTAATTTTTGCTGTTTTTTTTTTCAGAACGTTAGTTTACACCACAGATTACTACGATTTAGCGCTAAACGAATTTAAAACATTTTTTATATCTGTCAAAAAAAATATATGTTTTAAATATGTTTCAAGCTTTTTTTATTTAGGATTTGTGGAATCGTTTGATTAGTCGGGGGTTCAATTATTTTGTTGTATGTTGGTTGTGGGTCCGGTCCGGGTCCATTACGCCATTTTTGTCTTGGTTACAAAAAAGCGCGCGAATGCCCCGGCCGATCAGCATTGTTTAGAATTTAGCGCCCTGTTTAAATTCTTTAACCAAAGTTTATTAAATGATTTTATTTAATTAGTTTGTGTGTTTTATTTTTGTTGCCCTTGCTATTTTTCGAAGATATTAATACAAACGTATGGTTTTTCGAATGTTTGTTCCGTTATTTTTTCTAATAAAATGAAGGCCGTAACTATCATTGTGTTATTCTATTGACTTAATAGTTAATTTGCACCTGCCATGTTATCTCTTCACCACCTTTGGTTGACTGGTAGAGAATGCCTATGGCATTAAGTCGCCTTTTGTACGTTTTGTTGCAAAAAGTTAAAGTAAATAAATGGAACATGGTGTCTACCGCGCGGTAGGTTTTGTATATGGTTGTTTTATGACCTGAAGAAACTTCGAGTGTCATTTTAATACAGTTTGAATAAGGTTTTTTATAATGCGCACAGCAAAGGAGTGGAACTCTCTACCCGCGTTTGTATTTCTGAACGCATTCAACCCTAATCTCTTCAAAGTTAGAGTGAACAGGCTTCTTCTGGATAAGCTAACTCCATCATCGACTTTGTCTCTGTCACTTTTGACCTAGACTAGAGTCAAGAACAACCGATCTTCAATAATAAAAAAGGTAACATATTGTCAATAATAAAAATCATAGTTACAAATAAAATCAGTTTATTAAAATAAAACTTCACATCAACTTAATAGCAGTAGCACGCGGTAGGGGCGCAGCCGCACGCTGGGGCGGCGTACATTGGGGGAGGAGCCAATGGGGCGGCATAGGATATGGCAGGCGCTGCGCAAGGGGCAGGCAGAGCGTACGGGGCAGGCGCCGCGCAAGGGGCAGGGAGGGCATAAGCAGTAGGAGCGGGCAAAGCCAATGGGGCACCGCAACCGCAACCTGGAGGCAAAGCGGCTTCCAGCAAGGGGCCAGCGGCAGACAGCACTGAGGTCAACACGGTAGGTAAAGCGGCATCAAGTAGAGGAGGCAGAGACGCCGCGATGGAAGCAGAAATAGTGTTAGCCAGGGCCGGCGCTAGGACGGGCAGAGAGGGTGCAAGGGCGGCGAGTGCTGGGGGGACGGCGCAAGGGTTGGCGGCGGGGGCCAGCGCGGGGGCCGGCAGGATGAGGGGCGCTGGTGCTGCTGCTGGGCATGCGTAGGGGTAGGAGTACGCTACCTGAAAGAAGTAACACACATGTTATAGTATAAATAAGTAATAAAAGAAGTCGATGCATTTTGGCATCTGTTCCCAAATCCCGAAACATTTTCAAATATTTAGAACAGTTCTCAAATCGCCAATTTGCCATTTGGAAGCGTAGTTATCAATGCTCGTGAATAATAGGCTGGTATTATTGTTATTTATTTAAGACCAAAATAATAAGCCGGGAAGTCTGACAACCAGTCTAACCAAGAGGTATCGTGTTGTCCAGTAGCTGGCTTGTGGAGGTCAGATAGGCAGTCGCTCCATGTAAAACACTGGTATTCAGCTGCATCCGGTTAGACTGGAAGCCGACCCCAAAATTGTTGGGAAAAGGCTAAGCAGATGATGATGATGATTTAAGATGGAATAATTACTTTATAAAATATGAATAAATAAATAATTGTTGTATTACTTACCTCAACTACAGCGACGAAGCAAACGAAAGCGACGAAGGATTTCATTGTGGTGTGAGTAGAACAGCTGAGTTCGATATGTCAGTGTTCCATACCTGCGGCCTATATTCTACCCCTTATCGGGTCGCCGGGGGTCGTTGCGCAAAATATTACACATGGCAACACTGTAGAAATGCGTTGCGTATTCGAAATTTCGAAAGTTTTGATTGCATTTCTTATTGAATTGTAATTTTTTGTTTGTTTGTGAAAGTTTGGTAGGGTTGTGTGGGACAGTTGTTGGTCTTGGAGTTGACTTGACCTGAGAATCGAATCGAATCGAACTCAGTATTCCACGCTCAGCAGTCTCTGATCTGGAGACCAATGAGGCAGTCTAACCGTGGTACCTCCCTGAAAAGGAACACTAACGCTCAGCCTTTGTGATTGAGCTTACTAGACCAACAAGTGAGAGGCTCAACAGGTGAGATACTGAACAACAGGTGAGATGCTCACCAATAAGTAAAACGCTCAACAACACGTGAGACGCTCAACAGATCAAACGCTCTACAACAGGTGAAACGCTCAACAACAGGTGAGGCACCCAACAACATACAAAACGCTCAACAACAGATAAGACGCTCAATATCACGTGACACGCTCAACAACAAGTGAAATTCTAAACAGGTGCCTCTACCTGAAATAACTAGACTTTTGCAACACGCTACTATCACACGTACGAACCTATAATTACAAACAATCTGTTTATTTCATATTTCTGAATATTTCATTGTCATTTGTTATCAGTAAATACGTGATCTTTCTAACTAGGTTTCATTCAATATGTATGTCTATTTTATTATTAGTGTTGCCAAACATGATAGGGCACGATGCCGTTGGCGCAGTGGTTTAGCAATTGGCTGCCGAGCTGCTTGGCGCGGGTTCGGAGGAACAAATATTTGTGTCTGCAGGTAGTTCGGGTCTGGATGTTTGTGTATGAGTTTTTAAGTATACGTCCTCACAATAAAGGAGAAATTCCTAGTGTAGGTGATAAAAAATGAAAAAGTAACTCCGTTTAATGGCAAAACATTTTTTGTTTTGTAAACACCTTTATTTCGCAGCAGTAAGGGTGGTATTCGTTTGGCCATACTTCGAGAAACTAGTTATATGAACCCATATACAAAGTATTCTTGTGGATGAACCTTCTATCGCCTTTATTACGTAGTGGTAAAGGCGGTTTTCGTGCGACCGCACTAAAACCAATTGCTATGATAGGAACATGTAGCTTATGGTTTCTTTATAAAGGAAAACCATTTGTTTTTTGAAGTGAAAACTTCTTTAGCGGCGTTGGGTAAAAAATGTTAAACTCGCGTCAGGACACGTGACCTGATCGAAAATCTTACGAATTTATCGTACACATATTTGTGTACGTCTTTAGCGTTTTCACTTCTGCCGGCACTCACGGAGTGCAACCCGTCGTTTTTATTTTTTGTTGACTCTATTGGCAAGTTGCTGTGCGATTGGCTGCTACCCATCGCGGGTTCGATTCCCGCACGGAATAAATATTTGTTATGGCTAATACTTGCTCCGAGTCTGGCTAGCTGCGTGTATGCAAGTTTATATGGTTGTGTGTCCACCATATATGAGAAATTCCTAGTGTGGGTAACAACGTTCTATGTAAGCAAGAAGATTTATCGAAAAACAAGGGAAAAATAAACAAAAACAAGGGAAAAATAAACAAAAACAAGGGAAAAATAAACAAAAACAAGGGAAAAATAAACAAAAACAAGGGAAAAATAAACAAAAACAAGGGAAAAATAAACAAAAACAAGGGAAAAATAAACAAAAACAAGGGAAAAATAAACAAAAAAAAGGGAAAAATAAACAAAAACAAGGGAAAAATAAACAAAAACAAGGGAAAAATAAACAAAAACAAGGGAAAAATAAACAAAAACAAGGGAAAAATAAACAAAAACAAGGGAAAAATAAACAAAAGCAAGGGAAAAATAAACAAAAACAAGGGAAAAATAAACAAAAGCAAGGGAAAAATAAACAAAAGCAAGGGAAAAATAAACAAAAGCAAGGGAAAAATAAACAAAAACAAGGGAAAAATAAACAAAAACAAGGGAAAAATAAACAAAAGCAAGGGAAAAATAAACAAAAACAAGGGAAAAATAAACAAAAACAAGGGAAAAATAAACAAAAACAAGGGAAAAATAAACAAAAACAAGGGAAAAATAAACAAAAACAAGGGAAAAATAAACACAAAACAATCTGATTACAAAGTATATTTAAACTTCATAGTATTTAATTTATTTAAAAAGTACAATAACATACATAATGTAACCAATATGACGTATTCCATAGCCTAGAAAAATAAAATGCGAAAGAAAAAATATCTTAAAGTAATTGAATATTTAAACTATGTTGGGGTCGGCTTCCAGTCTAACCGGACGCAGCTGAATACCAGTGTTTTACGTGGAGCGACTGCCTATCTGACCTCCACAACACAGTTACTGGGCAACACGATACCTCTTGGTTAGACTGGCTCTCAGACTTCTTGGCTTCTGACTATCCGTAACGACTGTCAAAGATCTACGAATGACAGCCGGGACCAACGGCTTTACGTGCTTTCCGAGGCACGGGGGTGTCACACCACCAACTTCCAAACTCCGGGCTGTTACTGAGAAATTTCCTAATGGAAAAACTCAATAACACTTATTCCGACCTGGGAATTGTACCCAGGACAGATCGATCATTTATTTATTTTTCTAGGCTAGAAATTTACACAGATAATAATTAATTATTACGCTAACAAAGATAAAATTACAATACATGCACCTATGAAGGTAATAATACCTACAAAAGTATAGTTGTTGCAAATTCAACCTTATGTCTTTATGATAAAACACAACATGAAACAAATCTACCGCCATATAATATTCTAACAAATTTCGATCACGGCGACAATCTTGAAGAAAACTAGTCAAGTACGCAGGAGATATTATAGTGCACAAGTGTGTGCGCCAACACAGATGCACTCCCTCAACTTACTTTTTGCCCAACTTGGGAGTCGAACTCAAAACCTCGCGCTCAGTGGTCGCGCTTGCGGCCACGAGACCAACGAGGTAGTCAGTCATATATATTTATTTTATCTACTGTCATATTATATTATTATAGATGTAGATTAAGAATACTTTTAAATTATGCTCCTTGATAGAAAAGACATCCTAACTATTAATAATATTAGGCAAAGGTGTACCAATGTACACCCACAGTTCGGCGGTATATTTAGGTACCATGTAATAGCGGGCGAGCCTATTGCCATTAACCGGGCACAAATCCAAACTCCGAGCTGCTAATTGCTAAATGTCAAATTTAACTGCCTCGTTTGCGTAGTGGACCTAAACGCGACTGTTACGCTAGAGGTCTTGGGTTCGATTCCCAGATTGAGTTAAGTGTTATTGGGTTTTCTATGAAATCCTCAGTAGCAGCTCAGATTTAGGATTTGTGCCCGGCTAATGGCAATACGCTCGCCCTTATTACATGGGACCTTAAACATACCAGCGAACTATGGGTGTACTAACACCTCTGCCTAACCCTTCGGGGAATACAGGCGTGATGGTATGTAGGTGTCAAATTTAATGTTTCATTCGTAGTTTTTTCTTAAAGAAGGGGTTTATTGGGGATGGAGTCGAAGGCTTCAGATTAGTTTTTGAAGGTTTTCTGGCTCCATCAAACGGAATACTAGGACTTTGACTAACACTTTTATAATAGTCTACTGGTTGTTGCATAGAATTCATTTTCAACGCAAACTTCACCTTTTTAGGCGAATCTTGGCCGCCATTTTGAGATTTTTTGCTAACTTTAATTAATTCCTTTTTCTTTTGAACGTGTTTAACTTTGTTGCATAAAAAAGTCGGACTTTTAACTGTATTTTGTGTTGAATTTTTATCGTTTTTTGACGGTTTATTAATGAGTTTAGTTTTATTATTATTTCTTGTATTATTATCGTTTTGTTTCCTATTATTAATAATAACATTACTATCGTTACTGACACCGTTTCCGATAGCTATTTTATTTTTTATTTTTTTATCTTTTTTACTTTGATTTATATTATCAGTCATTCGTTGACGATTTTGACCTATTTTATCTTTAATCATTCTTTCAAAGGGATCCACTTTTTTAGTTTTGCCTAATTTAGAGGGTACATTGTGGTTGTCGCTCGCAACTTTCGGTGTCTCGTCACCTTTATGTTGCTTGTGTGTTGTGTCTTTGTTGACAGTGTCATCAACTTTTCGCTTCTTGCCGTCACTTGTGTTAATTGTGTTTGGTTTGCGTTTTTTGTTGTCATTATTTGTTGTAGTCTGTTTAATATTCGTTGTAGTTTGTTTATTATTTGTTGTAGTCTGTTTATTGTTTGTTGTAGTATGTTTACTAGATATTGTGTTTTGTTTATCCTTTGTTTTGTTGTGTTTATTACTTGTTGCACTTTGTTTATTGTTTGTTGCACTGTGTTTATTATTTGTAGTAGTTTGTTTAAGTTTTTTTGCTTCAGGCTCTGATGTTTCCACTTGCCAGCCGCCGTTCTGTAAAAGATAATTTAAATATTAATTCAATAATTCAATAAAATAATAATTAATTAATTCTCTGCTTTATAAAATATGGCGGAACTAAAATGGCCGCCGGACAGTACATGTTTCATACAAATATGAACCTTATTGCAACCAGATCTTAAGGGTATGAGGTACCGGGGTCACTGCCTACTGCCCGACGGTTGTTATCGGGAAAAGTGCCTGTAAGGACCTCCGCCTACGTCCGACTACTGTAGGAACGATTATCGGACCGTTCAATAGATCCATGTTTCGCAGGACCGTTTTTCTGTAGGACCACATGTCCTACAGATATATTATACGTTAGTATATTAGAATGCATAATTACGTTCCATTCTGTCCGACAAAAAATCGGTCACCGATTGTCTGACATTGGCGGACAGCCGAACAATGGCAACTAGACCACCACTAGAACTTATTAAAGACGCCCTAGAAAGACCTACCCTGACCTTATTGGTGAGGTTCTTCAGAAAGGTCAGGTGCGCCTGTAACCGGCGTGCTTGTATGACCAAATGTATGAATGTGGACGAGGCGATAGGAGTATGTAAGGATCGTAGCAAGTGGCGTTCTGTGATTTCTGCCTAACCCCATGGGGAAAAAAAAAGGCGTGAGTTTATGTATGTATGTCAGCCATTAACTTACAGTGACATCGGTGCTCAGTTTCTGCCTGACTGTTTCCACTTCCTCCACAATGCTGGTCCCGGAGCGACTCTTGGCCAGCAATCGCTTCCTGTGCTTGCGGCTTAGACCTGGAAAAAACAGATATTTTTTGACACTTTGACCTATGACCTTTGCCTAGCAGAGGATAAATATAGGTTGAATGAAGAAATAAAATAGTCCTACAATAGGAATTTCTCTTGTATCGTGAGTCTTCTAATTTTTAACCGACTTCAAAAAAAGGAGGAGGTTCTATGTTCGACTGTATATATTTTTTTAGGTACATAATATTCATCCATTTTCCAAAATAAAAGTATTAGCAGGCCTCCGTCATTCGTTCAAGGTTACTCTCATAAGTGCCTACGGCTCGCCTGCGCCCGGGCGCAACGAATCCAGTCGGCTGTCACGCGCTCGCTTGAGTGTACTCCCAAGTAGCAAAATAATGTCATATAAAAGGTACAATAACGTTTTCAATTTAACTTTCAGTCATACGAAAACGTTTTATAATAGTTTTTTAAACGTAAATATAACGCGGGTTTGGGCGCAGATTATATAACATTTCAATCGTGTAAAGGTCGTGTTGCAGTCGCGTTAGCGACAAATTATGTTGAGTAAAAGTCACGTAGACGTTGTGAGTTTAACTAATAAGGTTTGTAATCGTCTAGTAATCCAATGAATAACTATGTCATCGTATGAGAGTGTCAGCGACAATTTGTGTGACATTTATTGTGTTATGGCAAAATTATATTATAAAGTTAAGTAAAATGTCGTATGAATCATTATTAAGAATTCTTTAATATAGAGAAAGCATATTGCGGTGGAAGATGAAGAGCGATGACTTATACATGGGAATTAAATTTTTTCGATGATATGTATGGTTATCTTTGTCAATATTTTCATGGGCCTTCATAATATTGGAGTTTTCATATTGTTTATAAAAATAAAATATATTAATTGACAGCAATAGTCTCGGCCATATTGCCAATAGACATTGGGCGACTGCATTTCGACCTTTACATAACTATTGGTCGTATACATGTTTTTATACGATTTATAGCGTCCACCATGACGGTTACAATTAGAGTTCTGTTGGAAAATAGTAAAATCCTTTGCGTATAGTCATGGAAATACTTCTGTTTTATTCACAGGGACATCGTGGTGATTCTGGCGTTGATAAGCTTGTGAATCTCTCATTAAGTTTATCACATTTTATTTTAGTCATAGATTGGCACACGTTGTAGGAATAAAAAATATTCTATATATATAAAAATGAATTGCTGTTCGTTAGTCTCGCTAAAACTCGAGAACGGCTGAACGGATTTATCTTATCTTAGTCTTGAAATGTTCGTGGAGGTCTAGGGAAGGTTTAAAAGGCGAGAAAAATTTAAAACGACCCACGAGGGCGGAGCAGTTACCAAAGACGCGGGTGAAACCGCGGGGCACAGCTAGTCAGTTATATTAGAATAACGTTTCCAACTAAAAGTTATTTAATGGTTTTGTATATGACCTATTATGACGATTTTATAATAGATAACTATAAAACCATTACATAACGGTTTGTTATTTAAATGTTGAATAAAAGGTTCTAAATTTACGGAACATGGCGAGTCATCACTATTGTCCGACTGAAACGTTTACTCGACTTAACATTATATAACCGTCTTATAAATTAATTGAGACGACGTTTACCAGACGCATTAATATGATTTAAATATATATAACTAATGCGTCGAACTGAATACTATTTTACAACTGTTTAGTTACTTCATAACTATTTCAAACCCCTTACATGACTGTTAGTCGTATAATTCTAAACTTATATAACTTTTTTGCTAGTTGGGCTATACCTACCGCAACAAAATAAACGATACTCGCGCCTTCAATAATGTCTAAACCTCGCAATGCAATTTGTAGTGTACAGAAAATACATATTTCAGTACATACAATAATACTACACAATAATACTTTATAGTCACCTATTCTTTTGTGTAATCATTTCTCAGCATAGATAGCCCTAGCGCTGTGTTGTATGACGTGCGTTATTGCTATCTCTCTCTCTCACGCACGAACGTGTTGTAGGTAATTATAGCGTTAGGTGTAGAGTTTTCTCTATGGAGTAAGTATCTGTACTTATTTAATCTGTGGTATTAGCCTTAGTTACTCCTTGTAACATCAACTAATTGTCAGAGAATATTGGTCCAGTTACTAAAACTAAAATTTAAAAATTAAACTTTTTGGTATGAGTAACGTATTCTGAATTCAAACAATGAAATATGTGTAGCTCTATTAAAAGGCGCGAGCAGCGCCGCGTCGCATCGCGTCTCGGTGTGAACTGACCCTTACTTGAACATCATCATCTGCCTAGCCTTTTCCCAACTATGTTGAGGTCGGCTTCCAGTCGAACCGGATGCAGCTGAATATCAGTATTTTACATGGAGCGACTGCCTATCAGACCTCCACAACCCAGTAATGGGTAATACGATACTCTTGGTAAGACTGGTTGTCAGACTTTCTGGCTTCTGACTAACAGTAACGACTGTCAAAGATCTACAAATGACAGCCGGGACCAACGGCTTTACGTGCTTTCCGAGGCACGGAGGAAACTCGCTATAGTAAATGGTCACCCATCCACAGACCAACCTCGGCAAGCGTGGCTTAACCCGGAAGATCGGTCTATGCGGCTGTAATTATTTAGCCACGAGCCTTACTTGAACAGCTAATGAATTGTACATACCTCGTAAAGCCAGTTCATCACTGTCCGCGACAAGTTTCTTCTCCATAGCATGCAGGGCTTGTGCCGACTTCCTTTTCTGTGCGGGCGGCGCCGGGCTCTCCAGCGAGTGAGATTCCACGCGGAGAGGGTACTCCGAGCGGGATAGCTTCTCGAAACTGTAATGTGGGATAATTATTATAGTACTAGGTGATTTATAAAAACCGTCCAATTGCGAGTCAGATTCGCGCATGAAGGATTCTGTAAGTAATGTCTGTTGTATGGGAGCCCTTAAATATTTAAAATAAAAATATATTAATATACCATCACGCCTGTTTTCCCCGAAGGGTTAGGCAGAGGTGTACCAATGTACTCCCACAGTTCGCCGGTATATTTAGGTCCCATGTAACAGGGGGCGAGCCTATTGCCATTAACCGGGCACAAATCCGAACTCCGAGCTGCTACTGAGAATTTCATAGAAAAACCCAATAACTTTTTGCTCGACCTGGGAATCGAACCCGGGACCCCTTGCACAGCAGTCGCTCTTGCGACCACGAGACCAACGGGGCAGTTAAATATTTGTTTTATTTTAATTGTTTATTTTTTAGTGAATATATTACTTAATATTTTGTGAATATTTCAAGCGTTTACTTGTAGCCGTTATCAATATCGAGCAAAAACACCACGTTTGTTGTATGGGACCCCCCTAAATATCTATTTTATTCTGGGTTTTTGTACTTGTTGTTATAGCGGCAACAGAAATACATCATCTGTGAAAATTTCAGCTATCTAACTATCACGGTTCATGAGATACAGCCTGGTGACAGACGGGCAGACAGGCAGACAGCGAAGTCTCAGTAATAGGGTCCCGTTTTACCCTTTGGGTATGGAACCCTAAAAAGACAGTTAAATTACAAACTTACCATTGCAAACACATAGAGACCCTCCTGTGCCTGCCGGACGTTGCTGTAGCGAGCAGTTCGCGCAACATGTTCGCGATCGCGCTCGCGGGCACCGGCAGACACGGCAGCTCTACGTTCACGCGCCCAGCTCGAGGATCCAGGGCTTTTGAGGAGCTGGAGACAAAGAAATAGGGGTATTTTAGGAAAGATTAGCTTCTGATCGTGACGATAAGTTACGTCTTTGGTTACTGCTTCGCTCCTGTGGGTCGTAGCGTGATGATATATAGCCTATTATACTAAGGAATCAGGGATGATATGCTTTAAATCATTTGATTTTAATCAGTGATTTAAATCGCGATTAAAATCAAGTGATTTTTTTTTAAAAATCGTTGATTTAAATCAGTACTTTTTTATTGCAACCAAAACAGCCAAAATGGGACGTCCCTTAAGGAACTACGGCGCACGCATATGTGTGCATCGCTAATATGCCTATACCATTATACGGTTCCGGGGTTCCCCAAACTCGCGCCTGAAATCTCTCTTTTTATTCGAATCGTCATTTTTATTGTTTTGTTAAATGTTACAAAATGGAAGTGGTGTTTTTTAATTACCTTTAGAAGAATATATTATTATGTTTATTAATTTTCGTTAATATCATTTTTTATAAATTTAATTCAATATTTTTGTTAAATAGGCAAATAAATATTCTAGTTCGTTTTTTTAATAAAAAAATGACTTAATAAAAGAACTAATATGTTGATTTAACAAAAAATATGTCGTTTTTTTAATAAATAACTGTCGTTCATACTGAAAACGATCCGATATTTAAAAAAATCAAAAAAATCTGATTAAAATCAAATAAACCCGATTTAAATCAAATTAATCTGATTTTTTTATAAAAATCATGATTTTTATCAACCCTGTAAGGAATAATGTAGTTATCTATTGGTGAAAAAATAGTTGAAATCGGTCAAGTAGTTTCGGAGCCTATTTGGTACAAACAAACAAAGAAAAAAAAATCTTTCCTCTTTACAATATTATTACTAACGAAGTATCCGCGACTTCGTCCGCATGGATATTTACACTCGCGTGTTTAGTTACTGCTCCGCTCCCGTGTGACGTAGCGTGATGTTACATAACCTATACTGTTGAATCTGGCTATGTTAAAAAAATATTTTTTCAGATCCGACAGAAAGATCCAGATTTTGGTGCCGATTCCCTTGTTCACAAACTAACCTAAATTTAAGTTATGTTCATCTTTCTCTTTCAATTTCGTAAAGAAAAGGACAGAAGATGTCATATTCGTTTAGTCCTGTCAAATTAGACAGCGCCTGAAGAAAATTGGCGTGTTTATAGTCGCCACGTTTTTAATCGCGTTTAAATTATCTATGGAGTGTCTAAATTTGACAGAACTTAACTAAAATTTTATCTTCTGTCCTTTTCTTAATGAAATGGAAAGAGAAAGATGAACATAACTTAAATTTAGTTAAGTTTGTGAACAAGAGAATCAGCACCACTACCGCATTAAAATAATAAAAAAGAAACTCTTCAGAGATAGACATCTGCAATACCAGAGACCTTGCAAATGCGTTGCCATCACAGACACAAAGTTGAAATGTGTCATGTGCCTGTAATTACACCGGCACACATACCCTTCAAACCGGAACACAGCAACGCTGCTTTGCGGCAGAAGTGTCTTTTCACACCAGTTACTTACTTCTCAGCTTCTTCAATGGCCTGTGCATCACCATTTTGCTCATCATCTTCGTCTTCGGAGTCAGATACCAGTTCCAACGCCTCTGGACCACCTTCGGGACATCCCATCTGGAATATAACATATTATAAGATATTAGTATTATTTAATACTAGCTTTTGACCACAACCTTTAAGTTTGACTTAATTAATAAACCGAAGTAGCCAAGTGATTGCCTCGTTGGCCTAGTGGTCTTAACCGCGACTGCTACGCTAGAGGTCTTGGATTCAATTCCCAGGTCGAGCAGTGTTATTGGGTTTTTCTCTAGGTCTCGGTAGCAGCTCGGAGTTAGGATTTGTGCCCGGTTAATGGCAATAGGCTCGCCCCCTATTACATAGGACCTAAACATACCGGCGAGCTGTGGGTGTACATTGGTGCACCTCTACCTAACGCTTAAGAAAAACAGGCGTGATGGTATGTATGTTACCACCTGTTATAACCAAAATTTGTTAAAAGCTGTATTTTTTTAATGTGTTTTAATGGTATCTGCTCACCCTCTGCCACGCAGCGGTAGCGTGTTGATACCGGAGGCCCGGCTCGCTCTGCCGCACTAGCGATGTCATCATTCTCCGGACCGCCGCGCACAGTAGCGGCGCTTCGCCCCGACTCATGTAGGTACATAGAGGACGCAGGAGCTCCACGAGACTGGCGTCCGGGATATCGCCATCTGAGACCTGGATAAGGATGTTTTGGTTTACTTATGTGGGAAATAATTTTAAAAAACGTCGGTAAAATATTGGAATTTATCTGGTAGATATAGTCATTCGTGACTTGTTAACCGTCTAGATAAGTTGCAGTTAACTTATCTGGGAGATAGTGTAGAAAAAGTTGATCACAATATTTGAATTTATCTGGTAGATACAAGTCTATGATGCATTTAGTCGCGTTAATTAGTAGTTAATTTCTGGGAGATAATGTTTAATAAATTATTAACATTTCAGAATTTATCTAGAAGGTAGTTGTGACCCATTAGTCGCTTATCTGGTAGATAAAGTATAGACTATTTCTAAATGGGTTATAGGACCCGTTTAACCGTCTGATAAGTTCCGCTTAACTCTAACTAACTGGTAGATAATTTTAAACATATTCATTAACATAAATTACAAATTATCTAAAAGATAGTCAACTATGTGAACGATTGAGTGTTGTTTAAATGGTCGTTACATACCTTAGCGATTTCTTCTAAATAGCAATCGACGAAATGCAGCAACATAGACATAGCGTTGCGAGCGTAGTTCGGAGTACGGATCGCGAGCAGACCTGCAAACATCACACATTCTGTTAAGTCCTTGTAGCGACATCTATCGCTCAGCATGCGAACTAACTACATAACCTGACGTTGCCTAGATCGCGCTATCAAAGTTCACCGCAACAAATACACGTAACATACCATCACGCCCGTATTCCTCGAAACGTTAGTCAGAGGTGTATCAATGTACACCCACAGTTCGCCGGTATATTTACGTACAGGTCCCATGTAGTAGGGGGCGAGCCTATTGCCATTAACCGAGCACAAATCCAAACTCCGAGCTGCTACTGAGAATTTCATAGAAAACAATAACACTTTTAGCTTGACCTGGGAATTGAACCCAGGACCTCTAGCGTAGCAGTCGTGCTATATGATGTTGATGATGATATTATTTCTTACCATCGCCTCCCGCCAAGGTCTCGGAGTACTGCTGACAACTCCTGAGGTCCCATCCATTGCGCTGAAGACATCGGAGACTACCACGCAGGAAGCGACGAATCAACTGTGAATAGACACATAATATCAGCATATTTCATCCGAGCGCCGGGAGCCGTGAGACGACTCCCGGCCACAGTAGACGCGGGCCGTGGACGGTGAGCAATGGGTAGCTCACCGTCCATCGTGTTCCACGCGCGCCTCAAATAGATGTCAGCAAACATTGGAGGGGCCGCGCCCCCGGAATGCAAGCCGACCCCAACATAGTTGTGAAAAAAGCTAGGCAAATGATGATAAGTAAAATAGGTACATACCATCAGCATCTGCTTAGCCTTTTCCCAACTATGTTGGGGTCGGCTTCCAGTCTAACCGGATGCAGCTGAATACCAGTGTTTTACATGGAGCGACTGCCTATCTGACCTCCACAACCCAGTAACTGGGCAACACGATACCTCTTGGTTAGACTGGTTGTCTGACTTCTTGGCTTCTGACTATCCGTAACGACTGTCAAAGATCTACGAATGACAGCCGGGACCAACAGCTTCACGTGCTTTCCGAGGCACGGGGGTGTCACACCACCAACTTCCAAACTCCGGGCTATTACTGAGAAATCCCTAATGGAAAAACCCAATAACTCTTTTTGTCCGACCTGAGAATCGAACCCGGGACCCCGCACTCTTCAGTCGCGCTTGCGACCACGAGACCAACGGGGCAGAAAATAGGTACATACCATCAGAAATTTGTCAGTCCGATGTTGGTCGAGTCCATACCACTCTGTGGCGACCACGCGAAGCCCTGCCTTATACATCAGGAGCGCGTGTTGAAGATGTTCCTCTGGAAAGATGTCCAGGATACCTGCTATCCTCTCACAGAGTTCCTCCTGGATTGAAAAGAAAGACTTTTTGAAGTGAAAACTTCTTTAGCGGCGTTGCGCACTTTTTTTGGAATGGGTAAAAAATGTTAAACTCGCGTCAGGACACGTGACCTGATCAAAAATCTCACGAATTTATAATAATAAATAAATATATATTATATTATTTTTATATTTTTAAATGTTTTTATATTCTTTTTATACTAATATTTAAAAATGTATTAAATATGCGAATGCAATGAATAAATGATAATAATAAATATTGTATTGAACCACATAAATGATAGTACTTTTATACTGATAATTAAAGCAATTCGTGCATAAATATTCCCTGACCATTCCAAAATATAAAAAATGCACAACGTTAATATTCAAGTTTTCACTTCTGCCGGCACTCCCGGAGTGCAACCCGTCGTTTTTTTTTTAATTACATACTAGCTTCTGCGCGCGATTTCGTCCGCGTGTTTTTCACCCGCGTTAAGTTTTTGGTTACTGCTCCGCTCCTATGGCGCGTAGCGTGATGTTATATAGCCTAAAGGCTTCCTCGATAAATGGACTATCCACCACAAAAAGATTTTTTCAATTCGAATCATTAGTTCCTGAGATTAGCGCGTTCAAACAAACAAACAAACTCTTCAGCTTTATAATATTAGTATAGATAAACTCACGCCTGTATTCCCCGAAGGGGTAGGCAGAAGTGTATGGTACAATCAACAAAGCTATTCAGGTATACGGGCAGCTTACTTGCGATTACTTTTAAACAATGTTGTGAGTGTGCTGAGCAGTTAATTCTTTTAAATAACTTTGTTTAGTGTAAGATATAAAAATAATTACGCATACAATAAAATTGAATATTGGCAGTGTAGTAGAAATATGAATAAATTTGCCTGTATACTTAATAGTTTTGTTGACTGTACACCCAAAGTTCGCCGACATGTTTAGGTCCCATGTAATAGGGGGCGAGCCTATTGCCATTAACAGGGCACAAATCCTAACTCCGAGCTGCTACTGAGAATTTTGCAGAAAAACCCAGTAACACACACTCACTTTAATTTAATTACATTATAAACTCACGCCTTTATCCATGAGGGCATTTATTTGTTTATTTAAACTTTATGCAACAAAACGTAAAAAAGGCGGACTTAATGCCTTAGGCATTCTCTACCAGTCAACCAAAGGTGGTGAAGAGATAACACGAAAATAACACACATTTGATGGTGTTCAGAAACCACGGAACGCCACCTGCTACGATCCTTACATACTCCTTTCGCCTCGTCCACGTTCATACATCTGGTCATACAAGCACGCCGGTTACGAGTACTGCGCACCCGACCTTTCTGAAGAACCTCACCAATAAGGTCAGGGTAGGTCTTTCTAGGTCGTCCCCTCCCGGCGTTGCCACTCACATCTGCCATATAATATTTTATTCGTCGTCTTTCACTCATCCTCTCAACATGACCGAACCATCTAAGCATACTCTTTTCAGTTTAATTATAGTAGTTTATTTAATCTTACACTTCTTTAACTAAAGCAAGGACATTTTTAATGTTATCAATTAGGAACGCAATTAATAATCTCGTAAAAACATGGTTGACGCCCGAATCAGATGTTTTTCGCGCATGCGTAGAACGAACGGCGCGCGCATCCTAAAAGTAAAATAAGCCTCTTTAATGATACTAGCGTCTTCCCGTGGCTTCGTCTGCTAAGTTTTTTTGACCGCCACGTCAAATAAGCAACAACGTGCCCTCAGCGCCAAACTACCGGGGCTGCGGGTTGTTCGAAAGAGATAGTGGCTTTTAGTCAGTAAAAGTCTGACACTCCCTAAGGGCGGGAGAAGTCATTGCATAATTTCCCATCGGTAAAAAAAAACCCTTAATACCTACCTAATAGTAGTGAGATCGGAATTATGTACATGATGTTTTACGAGTTTTATATATATACGTATAAAAGTCTGTCATGGGATCGTGACCGTGGCGTGCTATAGTGTGTTTTTTAATCTCGTAGACTAAATTGACAGTTTCATACGTCAAATATAAAAATAATGTGCTTTCGGCCCATGAACATAAAGCACACTATTTTCAAGTTTGACGTAAGAAGCTGTCAAATCAGTCTACGAGATTAAAAAACACACTTTAGGCACTTTTTGATTTGTTATCTATACATGACTGTGGCGGTCAAAAAGTTAAGTCTTTAGTTACTGCTCCGCTCCCGTGGTTCGTAGCGTGATATTACACGGCCTATTTACTTCTTGATAATTTAGCTATCTATTGGTGTAAAAATGAATAACAAACAAACAAAAAAAAAATCTTCTTTTCTAATATTATTATGGTGATACTCGCTAGCGTTTGCACTCGACTTCGTCCGTGTGTATTTTTTCACCCACATGTGTTATGACTGTTCCGCACCTGTTGGTCATAAGTCCCGTAGGTCTACATGACACTTGCTTATCATATACAACAATTTTTTCCAATCTGACTGGTAGTTCTAGAGATTAGCGTGTTAAAACAAACAAACAAAAAATCTCTTCAACTTTACTACAGTAGTATAGATGATTGAGGGCTCTGGCACGCCAAGGAAAAGTTGCGTAAATTCGATCGATACTATTTACCTGTTGCACACATAATATTTATAAATATACCATCACGCCTGTATTCCCCGAAGGGTTAGGCAGAGGTGCACCAATTTAGGTACACCCACAGTTCGCCGGTATATTTAGGTCCCATGTAATAGGGGGCGAGCCTATTGCCATTAACCGGACACAAATCCAAACTCCGGGCTGCTACTGAGAAATTCCTAATGGAAAAACCCAATAACACTTTTAGCCCGACCTAGGAATCGAACCCGGGACCCCTTGCTCGGCAGTCGCGCTTGCGACAATAATATAAATGCGAAAATATTACGAATTAATATTAATAATATTGATATTGATATTATTATTATTAATATTGTTGTTTGCGATAATATTTATTTATTTGAAAAGCTTTGTTATTATGCTTTATGTGACACATGGCATCACATACATAGGCAAATCTATACTATTAGGCTCTGAAACTACTGGACCGATTTTAAAATTTTTTTCACCAATAGGTAGCTACATTAGTCCTGAACAACATAGGCTATATAACATCATGCCATGACTTACGGGAGTGAAGCAGTATCTAAAAATGTAATTTAACGCGGGTCAAATAAGCTATGCGAAGTAAGTCGCCGGTAGTTCGCTAGTGTATAGATAAACGCACACACACTTGAGCAAAAACAGGCCTCAAGTAACAAGCACAGCAAGTTGATAATAGTTTACCTGTACAAGAGGCTTGTCGGACATCCACACAGCATAGAATAATCCTTTCCACACTCTTATGAAGTCATCTTCTTTGAAATCTGAAAGAATACCAATTTAATTTTAATATATCCCTAACATGAAGATGTAAAATTTATTTTCTTTATTGTATGAAAGAGAAAGGTGATCTCTGGAAATGAAAGACCAAGTTTATGAAAAAAACATGAATATATTGGACTATTATACTAAAGTATATGAGAAAGGGTTTGTAATTTAAATAACATAATGACTGTTCATTTCATAAGTCAAATGCAAGCAAAAATTATAACAGAATATAGACATGTGTAGGGACACATCCAAAATCATGAAATAAAAATTAAAATGTTGTTTAAAATAAACAGGAATTAATTTTTAACCCTTTCATGACAGTTTCCTAGTCTTTAGACTAGAAAACAGCAACAAGTTTAACAAAAATAGTTTTTTTTTTACATAAGCATGGTATTTTTTCAGAGTATGTATACAAAATCGACATACTTTTGATAAGATCGACTACAAAAGAATATAAGGCATTCTTCAGTCATTAAACCGGCTCAATAAAAGGTAATACCGTGATAACAGATGCATACAACGCACATTTGTAATGTTTTTAGGTTAAGTACTGAATGACATAAAATAGGTTTTTTTTCAATAAAATGTCGCGAATAATGTAATATATAATTACTAGAGTGTAGTTACTAACCATATCCTTTCTCGAAACAGTTTAGAAGCCATTTTTTCAGTGTATTCAGCACTTTATCGCGGGTTTTCTTTTCATTCCCCGACAACAATCGTGCAAACTTTATTTCCTGGGCTACAATTAAAACATGTTCTTTTTTGGGCTTTTTCTTCTCCTTCTTCTTTATTTTCTCCTTCTTTTCTTTAGAATTCTCTGTTAACTTCATTATAATTAACTATTCGTTTTTCCTTTAGAAGAAAACAATCGATGACCGTGTGATTACCATGTGCCAATGAAGTATTATTTTGAATTTTTGACATTGACATTTGATGATAGTTCACCTGACCATAGAGATGGCCTATACTTTTAACTAGCTGTTACCCGCGAGTTTGTTCGCGTTGTGGTTATGAAACATACTCATTTTTTCTATAAAATAAAAACTCAAATAAAAGTGGGCTAAGTTATTCCTTATAACATTAGCTATCTGTGAGTGAAATTCCCGTCAAAATTAGCAGGAGCAAACAGACAGACAGCAAATTTTTTTTTTTTTTATGTATGTAACGTATATACTTTCATAAGCATTTAGTGAAAAGCTGTTAATTTGAAATTATAAACAGACACTTCAATTTTAATTATTTGTATAGAAGAATGTTAGATTTAGAAGTACCTGTCAAAACGTGTCACATGAGAAGCCTTTTTTAGTATTAATTGTTCATTGTACTATGGTTCTATTCGTATGACTTTCGTCGAAGTACCTACTACATACAGGGTGATTGGCAGAACGTTGAACATACGAAAATTGTGGATAAGTGGGATCATCTGCTACTTACTCAGCCCTAATTTACACAAAGAGTACATATTTTTAAAAAATAAAAATGACACTTACATGTGTATTTATTTTTAAATAAAAATTACACTTTAAAGTTAAGAAAGTGGTGAAACTAGAAGAAAGCAATAAAAAAATAACTAGGGGCCAGGCCAAATAATTTTTTTTGTAACGCGAATTCTGTGTTTTTCTTCTCTTTGTTGTGAATGCTGTGCACGTCTGTAATTGACGTAAACACTAGTCCATGCCTCTGTTATTTTTGAAAGTCTGTGTTTGTGTTGTTGATGTGCCTAAGAAATAAATAAATAAATTGAGATGTTTTCCCGGACGCTCCCTTTTTCTTCTTTTAGAGTTTTGATGACAAAACATAAATAGGTGCTATATTGTTGCGATCCAGAATTTGACCATTTTCCCCTAAGAAATCTATTTTACAGTATAAAAAAAACTAGTTAGTATTTTAATCTAACTCTTGTTTCTAAATTAATTTAAATTTCCATGGCACGATTCGAACAGCCCTTCTGGACGACCCACAGACGCCCTTTATACTATGACAAATCCGGGGAATCTAGGACTGAAGGCAGCCCTATGTAAATTGCAAGTTTTTAAGAATTTACACTTTCGACAAAGGCTTTAAGGTTCAAAATAAAAACTCCAATCAAAAGTATAACATTTATTACATTCCATATAAGAATAATTTCGTAGGCACTTTGTATAGCAAGCTGTAACAAGCCCATAACGAAACAACAATACAACAACATTATTTACAATCATAATTTATTATATTATAATTAATTAAGAACATAATCATATAATTATTATCTCTTATAAATCTCCATCATTTCATTTTTAAAGAATAATTTTTAATCTACATTGTTAGTACAGACGCCAACACATCAAGCTACTAAAATCTGACAAATTTCTTTAATAGATTTTCAACTTTATCGCTGTACTATATGGTTCAAAGTTGATTGCGAAAATTTGACAGTTTCATAGCTTGATGTGCTGGTGTCTCTACATAAGTATACCTCTTTACCGATGCCAAAAAAAAACAAGCAGCCATCTTTTTTTTTCTTTACAAATACGTTTTCGCGCCAACAATTATAAACATTTAAAATATTAATAAATAACATTGGAATGTTTCGTTTAATAGCTGAAGCATAAGCCGCTAAAATAATTGTTCGTTTAATTACTATTATTTATTAAATCTCTCAAGCTTTATTTTTTTAATGGACTTAAATTGGCCATATTTTTGACATCAATCATGGAAATAGATTGTTTAGCAAATTGATAATTATCTATATGAAATCGTAAACATTATTTATATTATTTGATCTACGATGCACGGGAGCGGAGCAGTAATCAAAGACGTAACTTAACACGGAGAAAAATCACGCAGACAAAGTTGCAGGCAAAAGCTAGTTTTATTATAAACTAGCTTTTGCCCGCGACTGCGTCCACGTGGATTAATAGTTCCCGTTCCCGGGGGATTTCCGGGATGAAAACTATCCTATGTCCTTTCTCGGGTCCCAGACTATATCTGTACCAAATTTCATTGAAATTGAATTGAATTGAAGAGACAGACAGACAGAGTTACTTTCGCATTTATAATATTAGTAAGGACTAGCTATTAAAAACCCCGCGGTGTCACCCGCGTTCAATTACGTCTTTGGTTACTGCTCCGCTCCCGTGTTCGTTATGTATAAACCTTCCTCTTGAATCACTCTATCTATTGATGAAAACCGCATTAAAATCCGTTGCGTAGTTTAAAAGATCTAAGCGTACAGACGGCGGGAAGCGACTTTGTTTTATACTATGTAGAGATTAACATGAGGCGATGGCAAAAGCTAATAATTTATCAAAATATTACTATTTAAATTGTGTTTCAAACTGCAAAAAAACATATTTCCACAATTATATGTCAGCCAGTAAAATCTAATATTAGGGGCTATATAAAAATACCGTTTTGGCGCTAGTATGTACGAAGATGGAATACCATTTCTTTATATGTCATTGGATGGCAAACAAGCCTACAGTCCATCTGATGTTAAGTGGTCACCGCTGCCTATACACATCCACAATACCAGAGACCTTGCTAATGCGTTGCCATCACAGAGACAAAGTTGAAATGTGTCATGTGCTTGTAATTACACCGGCACACATACCGTTCAAACCGGAACACAGCAACGCTGCTTTGCGGCAGAAATAGGTATGGTGGTAGTACTTCCCCGGACGAGCTCCTTCACAAAGAGCTCTACTACTAAATCTAAACAATTGAAAACTTGCACTGGGGTTAATTACTGACATTTTTAAGTAAAAATTACAAGTTTTATAACGTCTATTCTAAATTGTATAAAATCTATATTAAATAATGGATATAAAAAGACACATAGAAAGCCGAAAATCGAATATTTTTCCGATCATTGCTATAATTTTTATGTTCTGTACTAAACGTGGGAACCTTCTGGCTACGGAGATAAATGGAATTGACATTTTGATCGTAACAACGCCAATAGTAACTATTACTCGACTGGAGTTCCTGCGTTTCGGCGCCCGCTCCGCTTTGAAAACGCTCGCATTCTGCTAGTGTGATTTCGGCCTGAGGGCGTGATGTGTCTTTTTACACCCTAAGCGTCTCCCCACACGACCGACAATCGGCCCGATTATTGGTCGTTTCTTCTCGCCGACGAAAAAATCTGTCAAAAATCGGCCCGATAATCGGGCGGTTGTGGGGGCAGACCTTAAAAGCTCAAGCTTGCAAATAAGTTACGCAAAATTTAATTAATGCGAGCACTAAGTGCTTTTATTACGAAAAGGCCACGTTTATTACTAAATTTATATTACAGCACATTACCTATAAATAAACTATTCTTTGCTTATATACACTTGTTCACTATAATTATCTCCGGAATAGGTCAAGAGAATTACATACACAAACCTCCATACAAACTAGCGCCATCTAGCGACACAATCTCACACTAATCATCATCCCCGAACATTGACAAAGGATCTTCAAACACTGGTTCCGCAGTCTTAGGAGTCTCTTTAGCTGAAGACCTGGATGGCTGCGGCTTATGATCTGAAAACACGAAATATAACATTTATTACAGTAGTAGTAGAGCTCTTTGTGAAGGATCTCGTGCGGGGAAGTACTACCACCATACCTATTTCTGCCACAAAGCAGCGTTGCTGTGTTCCGGGTTGAAAGGTATGGGTGCCGGTGTAATTACAGGCACATGACACATTTCAACTTTGTCTCTGTGATGGCAAAACGTTTGCAAGGCCTCTGGTATTAGGTGTCCAGCTCTTCTCGGGAAGTTGCAATTATTGCAACATGAGACAAAGATGTTTGAAAAGTCCCGAACCAAAACTGTGCTTGCGCAGTTCTAAATTTGTACTTTGAGTGGTTTCCTGCCTCGGCAGATTTAAGGGGGCCGTGGGAGAGGTTAGCGCCAGGGCACGCCTCGATTGAGGCGGTAAGTCCCCTCTTTGAGGAGTGGCTAGAGCGGCGCCACGGCGCCCTCACCTACCGCCTGACGCAGGTCCTCACCGGACACGGATGTTTCGGGAGGTTCCTGCACCTCATCGGGCGGGAGGAAACGCCCGGGTGTCACCATTGTGAGGATCGCCCCGAGGACACGGTGGAGCATACTTTGGCGGTGTGCCCTGCTTGGGCTGAGCACCGCCGAGTCCTCGAGGCGGCCATCGGCGGCGGCGCCCTCTCGCGTCCGGCACTGGTTCAGGCCATGGTCCGGAGCGAGGGGGAATGGGAAGCAGCCGCCTCCTTCTGCGAAGCTGTAATGCTAGAGAAGGAGGCGGCGGGACGGGAGAGAGAAAGGAGGGTCCCCCGTCCCAGCGGCCGCCGCGGTAGACGATCCGGGCGTCGGGAGCCACGAGACGACTCCCGGCCACCGTAGACGCGGGTCTGTGGACGGTGAGCAATGGGTAGCTCACCGTCCGTACGTCCACTAGCGACAGACCGTGTCGACGGCGCGTCCGTGTTCCACGCGCGCCTCAAAGAGATGTCAGCAAATTGGATGGGGCCACTGAGGGCCGATGCCTGCCGGGGCTGCGGGTTGTTCGAAAGAGATACCGCGCCCCCGGAACGCAAAGGGCACATGAAGGAACATAGACGGGTTTTAGTCAGTAAAAGTCTGACACTCCCTCCCGCCCCGCCCAGGGCGGGGGAAGTTATTTGATGATTTCCCGTTTATAAAAAAAAAAAAAAAAAGGCCTCTGGTATTGCAGATGTGTATAGGCAGCGGTGACCACTTAACATCAGGTAGGCCGTCGGCTTGTGTGCCATTTATCCTACTTCCTATAGTAAATGCAAAAGTTTGTGAAGATGGATGGATGTTTTATGCTTTAACGGCTGAACGGGTCTAGATGAAATTTGACACTGGGATAGATTGTAGTGTGGAATAACACATAGGATACTTTTTATCCCGGAAAAATGTACGGTTCCTGTGGGATAATATATCAAATTTGACGCGAACGAAATCGCGAGCATAATCTAGTGTCATCATCATCTGCTTAACCGTTTTCCCAACTATGCTGGGGTCGGCTTCCAGTCTAACCGGATGCAGCTGAATGCCAGTGCTTTACATGGAGCGACTGCCTATCTGACCTCCACAACCCAGTAACTGGGCAACACGATACCCCTTGGTAAGACTGGTTGTCAGACTTCTTGGCTTCTGACTATCCGTAACGACTGTCAAAGATCTACGAATGACAGCAGGGACCAACAGCTTTACGTGCTTTCCGAGTCACGGGGGTGTCACACCACCAACTTCCAAACTACGGGCTGCTACTGAGAAATTCCTAATGGAAAACCCAATAACACTTTTTGCCCGACCTGGGAATCGAACCCGGGACCCCTTACTCAGCAGTCGCGCTTACGACCACGAGACCAACGGGGCAGTCAGTCAGAGCATAATCTACTCTATTATAAATAATTGACTCACCAACAATCTTCTTCGTTTTGACCCCAAACAAATCATCATCATCATCTTCATCACCAAACAGAGATCCCTTCACTACTTCTCTTTTAATCTCCTTCTTAACTTCTTTCTCTACTCTCTTCTCTTCTTTCTTACTCGTTCCAAACAAATCTTCTTCACTGTCAGAATCAAAAATAGTTGCTTTTTTAACTACTGTTTTAGCTTGGAATATTTCTTCATCATCATCATCTCCAAATACTGATTTTTGATCGTTTTTCGAACTATTTTCAATTACATTGACTGGTGTTTCGTAAACTTTGCCTAGAGTTGTAACGCCTACATTTGCGTCTAGATTTTCAGATATAACTTTGTCTAGACTTTCAGTTTTTTCAGGGTCAGTGTTAAATATATCTTCATCGTTTAGGATGTAAACTATTTTAGACTTTACGTCTCTGGAATAAGTTGGTTTTTCTGTTGTTTCTGGCTGTCTTTCTGTGGTAACTGGTTCTATTGTAGACTGTGTTTCTACTGCAATAGGGTGTGTTTCTGCTTGTTTAGTGGTTTCCTCTGGTTTCGCTTGGATTTCTGTCTGCCTAGGTTCATTAGGTTTTGCTTCTTTTTTAGTAGCATGTGGTTTTCTAGGCGGGTCGTCTATAGAACTAGAATTATCAGTGGAATCTTCTCCGAAATCGATTCCAGATTTTCTGACCGCTTCCCGTCTAGCCCTTCTAGTGGAAGGACGTCTTTTGACCTGGATTTTAGCCCTTTCTTTAGACAATTTATTATCTAGCACACCAGACTCAGGTTTTCCATCAAAACTTACAGATTTTAGTAGTTTAGAATCTGCGTTTTGAGTTTCTGGTGTTTTAGGTTCGGGTTCAGAGTGCGTTCTGGGTTCTGGGTTTTGACTTTCAGGTACACTTTGACTTTGACCGTCAGGCTGATCGCTTGGCTTGACTTTCTTTGGAGAAGCACCTGGCAGTAACGCGTTGACGTTTATATTTAAACCAACTTTTAGTTTACCTACTTTCTTTTCAGATTTTTCTGGTTTAGGATCTGAAGGTAGTATTTCAGTAGTTTTAGGTGTAAATTCAGGTTTTGCTACAGGTATTTTGAATAGGTCCTCATCAGATTTTGAATATTGGACTTTATTTTCAGGCAGAGAAGGCTGTATAGATGAGAATAGCTCATCATCTGAGGACTTGCCAACTGATTCTAGGATTTTATCTCCAGGCAAAAGTATTTCTTGATTAGGTTTTTTAGATACTGTTGTAAATAGATTTTCATCATCAGATAATAAATCGGGACTAGGTTTATCTTTTAGACTAGATTTAGAATTATTTGCAGGTATTTTAAATAACTGTTCTTCATCTGACATTACTGTAGCATCATTCAATGATTTATCTGTATTATCTGTGGTTGGTAGTTTAAATATATCTTCTTTAATATCTAAACTAGGTTCATTTTTTATTTCTAGAGCTGCTGCTACTTCATCCTTAGGCAAATCACTGAATATTTCCTCATTTGGAACTACTTTTTCAATATCAGGTATTTTATTGTCCAAAGAACTACTTTCAAAAGTATCAGGTAATGGTGGTAGATCTTCATTCTGCGGATTTCTAGGCTTAGGTAAGTTAGAAAACATATCATCATCAAAATCATCATTGATTTTACTAAAATCATCATCCGGAGGCTCATCAGTGAACAGACCAAAGATTCTGTCTTGAGTTGGAGTAAATTCTTCTGGATTTTCAACAAATATCGGATCATTCTTCTTGAAAAATAGACTTTCATCGTCTGAATCATCATCGAATAACGCGTTGACGTTTTTACTTCTTTTAGGTTCTTTGGGTTTTTCAAAAACTGGTGGTTCTGTTAAAATGTTACTGAAAATATCTGTTTCTTTATCTTTTGTAGCCATTTCTTCTTTTTTATTGTCTTTTTCAGTCTTATTGCTATCTTTAGGTTGCGTTTCTGTAAAATCTGGTTCAGAATCTTTAAATATCGTTTCATTATTATCTGTGTTAAGTTGTTTTGTCGCAAATAGTTCATCAATATCCTCTTCTAACGTGGTTTTATCAAAAATATTGTGTTTTTCTTTTGGAATTTCCTCAGTTTCAATGACTATGTTATTTTTAATATTAATATTTTTATTAGTTTCTTCTTTTGGAGGGAGATCATCAAAATCTTGATCACTTTCTTCATTTGCATCCGAAGAACTTTGTTCTACATTTTGTAATTTCTTATGAATATGGTCAAATATTTTAGCTGCGTTACTTTCTACTTTTGTATCAGGAATTAGTTTCTCGCTATCTACATTTTTACTTACAACTGAATTTTCATCTTTTACACTATTTACATTAATTTCAATTTCTTTATCTTTATTTAAATCATTATTATCTCTATCATTTATCATTTGTTCAATATCATCAGTTTTAATTGAGCTTGAAGTCTTGACGTCAACATTTTCTTCCATAATTTTAACATCAGTTTTACTTGTCAGTTTGACAGGCGCTGCTATAACATTTTGGACGTTTGAAGATTTAGCTGGTTCAGCAAAAAGATCACTTTCTTCATCATCATCATCAAAAAGTGATGGACTTTTAAATACATTTGACGTTGAAGCTTTTGCTATATTTTTCTGAACATTTTCATCACCTTTACCAAAATCTTTAGGTTTTTCTATACTAACTGGGCTTTCCCGCACCTTACTGACTTCTTTAGTTTTAACATCACTAAATAGTTCATCTTCATCCTCATCAAATATGCTTTTAGTAACATCTTTAGTAAGTTTTGCAGCTTCATTCAGTTTACTTTTTGCAGCCACCTCAGGTTTACTCATTTCTACTGTCTTAGGAATTTGTTTAGGCGTATCATCTGTCTTCACTTGTACAACATTTTCAGAAAACAATTCATCATCACTATCAAACAAACTCTTCTTATTACTACTACTGCTAGCAACTTCAATTCTCATCGGTTTCGGCGCAGCAATTTCGGAGAAAAGATCATCATCGTCTTCGAATATAGATTTCGACTTAGCGTTATCTGTCGGCATTTTGACAACGTTCGTAGAAAATATATCATCAATATCATCAAAAAGATTATCACTAAAGAGATCCACTTTTGGCTTTTCAATCTTTCTATCTTTTATCTTGTCTTCGGTTTTCTTTTTGATTTCTGTAATCAAATCGTTATCTTTTGTTGCTTGTTTATTGTTAGATCTAGCAAAAAGATCATCGAATATATCTTTTTCTTTTCTTATCTGCTGAGATTGTGATTCTGAACGGGAATCACTTTCGCTGTCATCACCGGAAGTTGAGGATTTGCGTTTGTTACGATTCAAGATGGCGGCACCGATGCTTTCCGTTCCCTTGTTACCGAATAGGGAAATGCCTCCGATTGGTTTCTGTGGGGGGAAAAAGATTATTAAGAATTAACATCACGCCTGTTTTTGAAGAAAGGGGTAGCCACGGGTGGAAGTCATTTATTACCTTTTTTATTAGTTTAGTAAAAAAACATTTATTTTAGAAAGCATGGAGGTTTTTGGAGCCCCCAGGTTGAGAAGCCCTGGTATAGGCTATATATTATCACGCTACGACCAACGGGAGCAGAGCAATAACCAAAGAACTAACCGAACGCGGATAAAACCGCAGGTTACAACTAAGTAGTTAGAAATACATACCTTCACACCCTTCCCAGCATCATCATCCCCTCTCGCTCTAACACCATCACTACCCTCACTCCGTCTCCCTCTATCATCATTGACAGCTACATGATGATTGCTACTATCATCGCGATGATTTCTCTGATCTTTAGCGTTATAATCATCAACTCTGTGATGATTGTCGGTCTGTTTCACAAACATGTTAGGTGTGGGTCCGGAATCGAAGAGGGAGGTCGGCTTGGTGGTAGGCTGTGGGGTAAGCAGAAGCTATATTAATATCATCATCATCTGCTTAGCCTTTTCCCAACTATGTTGGGGTCGGCTTCCAATCTAACCGGATGCAGCTGAATACCAGTGTTGTACATGGAGCGACTGCCTATCTGACCTCCACAACACAGTTACTGAGCAACACGATACCTCTTGGTAAGACTAGTTGTCAGACTTCTGACTATCCGTAACGACTGTCAAGGATCTACGAATGACAGCCGAGACCAACGGCGACACGTACTTTCCGAGGCACGGGGGTAGCTAACCACCAACTTCCAAACTCCGGAATGTTACTGAGAAATTCATAGAAAAACCCAATAACACTTTTTGCGTGACCTGGGAATCGAACCCAGGACCCTGAGCTCAACAGTCGTGCTTGCCACCAAAAGACCAATGGGGCAGTTGAAATTCTGAGGCTACCGTTCGCATGTGTAGTCGATAAGGTTTACACACAAATATGATTCGACTGCAAGAAAGCGTTACTTCGAGTTCTCACTAATTAAATTTTACATGTTAGTTTTTTTTTGTTATTTATTTAAATTATTATTAGTTTCTGCTACTATGATAGAGCCTATGGCTTTCGGTTCCAGTATAAAGTAAAAGTAAGCCTATAATAATATGTAAATTTTACACTAACCTTATTAGCAAAATCACTAAATATATCTCCTTCATCACTCTCCTGATCGTTCTCGTCGCCACCAAACAAGTCTGCAGCGACATTAGTCCTGGCAAACGGGCCTGGCACCTGGGACCGGTGCAGGTCTGCGAAGATATCCGACTCCTGGCTGTCGGAGTGGTCGGACAGTGGTGGTGGCTCGTCTGGGAAGATTGTACCTGGGGAAATATATGCATACCATCACGCCTGTATTCCCCGAAGAATGCAAAGGTGTGCAAATATACACTCACAGTTCGCCGGTTTGTTTAAGTCTTATGTCATAGGGGGCGAGCCTATTGACATTACATACATAAAATCACGCCTATTTCCCATGTGGGTAGGCAGAAACAACAGACCGCCACCTGCCTATTGACATTAAACGGACACAAATCCTAAACTTCGAGCTACTACTGAGAATTTCATAGAAAAACCTAATAACACTTTGTTCGACCTGGGAATCGAACCCAGGACCCTTAAAAAACAACACCCCATTTTTGTTTTCAGAAAAATCTTTGTCCACTCAGTAACAGTAGTATTAGTAGTAGAGCTCTTTGTGAAGGAGCTCGTCCGGGGAAGTACTGCCACCACACCTATTCCTGCCGCAAAGCAGCGTTGCTGTGTTCCGGTTTGAAGGGTGCCGGTGTCATTACAGGCACATGACACATTTCAACTTTGTCTCTGTGATGGCAACGCATTTACAAGGTCTCTGGTATTGCAGATGTGTATAGGCAGCGGTGACTACTTAACATCAGGTGGACCGTCGGTTTGTTTAGTAGATGACTTTAGAATTGACTTACTTGACACTGGATCTTGGGGCCTGTATATCTTGCGAGCTGATGGCTTAGGTGGTCCCTCATCTTCAGGCTCTCTCTCTAACATCTGGAGAAAAAAATATAATACAGCCATGTTATTATAATGTGAAAAGTTATTTTTTATTTGAGATGGGTAAGCTCTTGACTCTAGTCTAGGTCAGAGGTGACAGAGACAAAGTCGACGATGGAGTGAGCTTACCCAGAAGAAGCCTGTTCACTCTAACTTTGAAAAGATTAGGGTTGAATGCGTTCGGAAATACAGACGCAGGTAGAGAGTTCCACTCCATGTCAGTGCGCATCATATTTTATATTGAACATTAAGTTTAACATTAATTATTGTTATATTTAACAACGAAGTTAAACCAAAATGCAAGAATTTCGAAGTATTTGTCTCGTAAACATACCTTGGGCGGTTCTCTAGCACCCAGCCTCCTGGCGATCTCACTGGCCACGTCTGATGGGGTCGGCTTGGGAACTGAACCTTGCTCTGAAGGTAGCTCGGAACTGGATTCTGACACCTGTGTGATACGATGAAGTAGATTAGTGCTGGTTTTTTAGAAGTTTTTTTTTTATCTATACTAAAAGAAAGTATATAAATATGTGTATTTTATCTATGAGCCTCAGTTGCCTGATAATAAAATGATTATTATTATAGTATAGGCTACATAGCACCAAGCTTCGTCCTCGTAGCGTGATGTTATTAGCCTATATTATGGTATTTACTTTGATTATTGCCCCGCTCCTGTAGGTACAGGAATGGAGCAATAACCCAAGGTATATCGTAATATGGGCGAAAATAACTACGCCAATCAAGTCGCGGGTTGTAACTAAAAAAATAATATTGTTTAATTGACACAGACCATGTGCTGTGTGCATATAATAATAAGAAGTTTATTTAAACAAAAAATCATAAAACCAAGCTAGGCCAACAACACCATACAATTTAAAAAGACTTGAATTAATTAATGTCATTGATTTTAAACTTTATTCAGACAACAATAAAGTTCCTAATAAAAAAATATATAAAAAGCAAATCCAACTTAACAATTTTGCATTAACAACTTTATCTCCAACGAAATCATCTGCTTAACCTTTTCCCAACTATGTTGGGGTCGGCTTCCAGTCTAACCGGATGCAGCTGAATACCAGTGTTTTACATGGAGCGACTGCCTATCAGACCTCCACAATCCAGTAACTGGGCAACACGGTATCCCTTGGTTAGACTGGTTGTCAGACTTCTTGGCTTCTGACTATCCGTAACGAGCGACTGCCAAAGATCTATGAATGACAGCCGACAACGAAATAAAGTTCAAAATCCAAAAACACAGTGCAAAGCTAAAAATTCCATGACTTACAGTAGTATGTGTATGAGGTACCGGCAGTTTGTCTGTATGTGTGTCCTCTGGTTCTGACTGCGAATACTGGTCACTGTCATGCTCCACCTTAGACGCTGTGCTATCAGAATCGCTGTCTTCCAGAAGCAGACCTGGGAGTAGAAACATGTGTTATATGAAAATCTATTCTATTGTTATGAAGGTAAAGGCTTTTTTGATTAAACGCGCTGAACTCCAGAAATTGTACAAACATACATACATAAACTCACGCCTTTTTCCCATAGGGGTAGGTAGAAACCACAGAACGCCATCTGCTACGATCCTTACATACTCCTCGTCATACAAGCACGCCGGTTCAAGGTCGGATGCGCAGTACGCACTCGTAACCGGCGTGCTTGTATGACCAGATGTATGAACGTGCACGAGGCAAAGAGTAAGCAAGGATCGTAGCAAGTGGCGTTCTGTGGTGTCTGCCTACCCCAATGGGAAAAAGACGTGAGTCTAAATATATATAACTCAAAGGTGACTGACTGACTGACTGACATAGTGATCTATCAACGCACAGCCCAATCCACTGGACGGGTCGGGCTGAAATTTGGCATGCAGGTAGATGTTATGATTTAGGCATCCGCTAAGAAAGGATTTTGATCAATTCTACCCCCAAGGGGATAAAATAGGGGATGAAAGTTAGAATACCTCTTAACGCGAGCGAAGCCGCGGGCAAATGCTAGTTTAAGTAATATGTGTGTATGAAACTTTATATTAACACTGTAAAGCTTGAACTTTATCTGTTCGTTTAAACGCGTTAATCGCCGGAAATACTGGTCTGATTCTGAAACTTTTATCGCTAGTAGGAAGCCATGTTATCTCTGGGCACTACATATTTTTCATTAAAAAAATTGTTTCACCATCACCATCACGCCTGTATTCCCCGAAAGGTTAGGCAAAGGTGTACCAATGTACACCCACAGTTCGCCGGTATATTTAGGTCCCATGTAATAGGGGGCGAGCCTATTGCCATTAACCGGGCACAAATCCAAACTCCGAGCTGCTACTGAGAATTTCATAGAAAAACCCAATAACACTTTTTGCTGGACCCGGGAATCGAACCCAGGACCTCAAAAATTGTATCAAACTAATTAAAATAAAAAAAGTAGTCGCATTACACTTTAAATTCATTTTTCGCTATGAAAGTAAGGATCCCACTTCTAAGAATAATTAATTTGCAAAAAAATACCACAACTTTTTTTAAATCGAGAGATTTACGATACAAAAGTCTATTCCATAGTAAGCTAACGCCTAAAGTAAATGTATGTCATTCTTTGATTCCTTAAGACCAATTCTGCTAATTAAAAACATTTAAAATCATGTTGTTATAAAAAAATATATATATTATCATTTAAATTCTCAGGAAGACGCTGCATGCAGGCCGCTTCCAACCGGTCTTTTTGGAAATCTATGGGGGAGACCTATGTCCAGCAGTGGACGTCCAGCGGCTGATATGATGATGATGATAATGAAAATCTAGTTGCAATCTCATCTCAGGGAAAAAAAATAGGTAAATTACAGGCATTTTTGGCAGATTGACACTAAGATTATAGATAGTGCAATCCACGAAAACGCGCCCCACTACTATTCCTTCCAACCGTTTATAGTATATGTGTGCAAGCTTCCGTCAATGTTTGAGTGGTGTCGGTACACACTAATTACCTATGAGTGCACACGCACACTACAATGAATAGACTAATCAGGAGAGAGCGTCATGGTCAAAATGAAAGATGCTGGAAAAGTGGTGGGGCGCGTCTTCGTGAATTGCACTATCTGTAGATTGCGATCGTTTCTAAAAGAGACTAGCCTTGCCCCCCTGGAGTACTTACCAGCATGCCACTTGTTCTTCCAGGGTTGTGTTCCGATGATATGGGGCAGCGGCCGCGAAGCGTACATGTCTTTAGGTTTCAACACTAATCTGTGTAAAGTACAACAATTACATTAGAAAAGTAGAGCTCTTTGTGAAGGAGCTCGTCCGGGGAAGTACTACCACCGTGCCTTCTGCCGCAAAGCAACGTTGCTGTGTTCCGGTTTGAAGGGTATGTGTGCCGGTGTAGTTACAGGCACATGACACATTTCAGCTTTGTCTCTGGGATGGCAACGCATTAGCAAGGCCTCTGGTATTGCAGATGTGTATAGGCAGCGGTGACCACTTAACATCAGGTGGGCCGACGGCTTGTTTAACGGTTTTAGATATTTATTTTCTCAAAAGATTTACACGATCACTCACATAGAAAATACAATTTGTATAGTTAATTCGTATAGTTTAGTTGAAAGAAAGAAAGAAAAGATGGTAATTGCCACAAATGTGTCATGTGCCTGTAACTACACACCCGACAGGGTCCACAATGATCAATATCTTTGTAAAACCTACCATCTAAGTGTACTTGTGGAAGCAATAAATATATTGAGTATTGAGTATTGAGTACACCGGCACCCATACCCTTCAAACAGAAACACAGCAACGCTGCTTTGCGACAGACATAGGTATGGTGGTAGTACTTCCCCGGACGAGCTCCTTCACAAAGAGCCATAGTCTAGTAAAAACCTAGTCCTAAGTCCAAAGCGTACCTGGCAGGCATCTCATCATCAGAATCAGATTCCGTGTCGCTATCCTGCAGTATCGTAATGATTTCATGAGCATTCTCCAAAACGGAAATACTACGCTTCAATGACGTCAGCTCATCTGGTACTTCCGGTTTAGGCGGTTCCTGAAAACGAGTTGAAGAATTAACTGCATACCGACACGCCTTTATACCCCATTTATCGTGTTGGCAGTAAGATCTAACGACCCCACACACCCTAGTGTCAGAGCTTCTCAACCGCCTCAAGGGCCTCCGGCATGGTTACCGATGTCAGTAACGTCCAAGATACACTTAGAAAGTACTTTCAAGTAAGTTCTTTCTTTTTCTTTTTTTTTTCTTTCTTTTTTTCATATGAATTAGAAAAAGACACATTGGTACTTGCCCGTGCCCGGTTGTGAACCCACAACCACGTGCATGAGAGGCGGGGCCCTTAACCACTGAGCCATCACGACCCAGCTGTGCACGAAGCAAATGAGTATGGACAGTACGGTAACCCCATATAGCTTTTGTATGTCAGTCGACCATTTTCGTCAGGAAGTATTTAATAATTTGGACAATAAAGTAGAAAGTAAAAATAAATATTATCACGTTGACAGTCACATGGAGTCATGGTCATGGAGTTGACATCGGTAACCATGTCAGAGGCCCTTGAGGCGGTTTAGACACTCTGACACTAGGGTGTGTGGGGTAAGAAGAGTCCCCCGTCCCAGCGGCCGCCGCGGTTGACGTTCCGGGCGTCGGGAGCCACGAGACGACTCCCGGCCATCGTAGACGCGGGTCAGTGGCGGTGAGCAATGGGTAGCTCACCATCCGTACGTTTACTAACGACAGACCGTGTCGACGGCGCGTTCGTATTTCACGCGCGCCTCAAAGAAATGACAGCAAACTTGGATGGGGCCACTGAGGGCCGATGCCTGCCGGGGCTGCGGGTTGTTCGAAAGAGATACCGCGCCCCAGGAACGCAAAGGGCACATGAAGGAACATAGATGGGTTTTAGTCAGTAAAAGTCAGACACTCCCTCCCGCCCCGCCCAGGGCAGGGGAAGTTACTTGATGATTACCCATCTATGATAAAAAAAAGGGTGTGTGGGGTCGTTAGACCTTACTGCCCACACGATAAAGAAGACCACGAGACAATAGGCAGAGTATTACAGGGTACTGCTTACCTTGATCACCGGTACTTCAGGCGCCAAATCATCATCATCATAAACTCGAGTTTCTATAAATTGACTGTTACTTAACGCCATGAATCTGTAATAAAAACACATGAAATTTAGGGGGTGAGCTATGGCGGCCCATAAAATACATTATCAAATAAATACATAATATGTCAAAATAACAGTGTTTTTCTAAATACATATGTTTACTTGGTAAAAGAAAACATTTTAAAATTTCTGTCTGTTTTTTCCGGATAATCTCCAAAATAGATGGACCGATTTTGATGGGACTTCCACTGCCAGATAGCTAATGTTATAAGGAGTACATATATTAATAAAAAAAACCGCTCATACACGCGAAGTCACGGACATAAGGTAGTAAATAAACACGTGCTAATCTCAGAAATTATGTCGGATTGGAAAAAATATTTTCGTATATGACAGCCGGATTCATAAGGAGCTGTATAGGCTATATATCATCACGCTACAACACACGGGGGCGAAGCAGTAACCAAAGAAGTAACAACGGGTTATAGGCCTAGTAAATCATCATCATCTACCTGGCCTTTTCCCAACTATGTTGGAGTCAGCTTCCAGTCGAACCGAATGCAGCTGAATATCGGTATTTTACATGGAGCGACTGCCTATCAGACCTCCAAAACCCAGTACTGGGTAAAACGATACTCTTGGTAAGACTGGTTGTCAGACTTTCTGGCTTCTGGCTAACAGTAACGACTGTCGAAGATCTACAAATGACAGCCGGGACCAGCGGCTTTACGTGCTTTCCGAGGCACGGAGGAAACTCGCTATGGTAAATGGTGACCCATCCACAGACCAACCTCGGCAAGCGTGGCTTAACCCGGAAGATCGGTCTATGCGGCTGTAATTATTTAGCCACGAGCTCCTCGACCTAGACCTAGACCATAGACCTAGTAAATAATGACTCATATTAGTTTAATTGTAAAGAGAATGGCTACAGACTTATCGTAAGCACTTCACAGTGGCTGAATTCTGCGCCAAAATCTACTCTAATTTAAATTTCTAATGTTAGACTTTCACTACTTTCAATTAACGTAAGTAATTATTATTATTACTCTTATGTAAGATAGTCTATGAAAAGGTTTTATCTTCAAAGTTAAACATTTACTTTTATGTGTTTGAAAAGTGTTATTGTGTTTTTCTATGAAATTCTCAGTAGCAGCTCGGAGTTTGGATTTGTGCCCGGTTAATGGCAATAGGCTCGCCCCCTATTACATGGGACCTAAATATACCGGCGAACTGTGGGTGTACATTAGAACACCTCTGCCTAACCCTTCGGGGAATACAGGCGTGATGGTGGTGTTTGAACTTGGTTTCGCCCGTGACTCATCATCATCATCATCATCATATCAGCCGCAGGACGTCCACTGCTAGACATAGGCCTTCACCATAGATTTCCAAAAAGACCGGTTGGAAGCGGCCTGCATCCAGCGTCTATGACTATTGACTATTTTTACGGAAACCTAATTTTTTGATAGTCAAAGTCAAATCATTTATTTCAATTAGACCATTAAAAGGCAGTTTTGAATGTCAATCTTTTTTTTTTTTTATTATTGAATTTAGTTGCCCGTTCCAAGGGGTAGTTTCGTATGGAGAAGAATTGGCAAGAAACATAAATACTCTTAAAAAAAAATGTCTTACTTTCATATAGCAAAATATAGCCTTTACAGATAATATAGTTTCCTTTTAGGTTTAGTGTAGAATTAGAATATGTTGCTAACATAGTTTTAAATATTATACAAGCTGTTGATTTGCATTCTCGTCAAATTCAAGGAGTTAACTATGCTCGTGATTCTTAACACGAATCAATAATAAAATAAATATTTTTTTTTAATTCATATTTTTTGACCTGATTTTCCAATTCGAACTAGCCATCTCGCCAAAGGGTTTAGGCGCTATGCACGCATTGATATAGCCGCGCGACAACTCTGCCTACCGCATACGCAACTGGGCGATGCTGATTTTTGCAAGAGGAGTATTCTGGAATACTGTTTTTGATAGTTGCAACTAAAAAAACAAGTATTTATTAAATATTGGCCAGGTATCGTAATTATATTTGATTACTTCTTTTTTTCTATGACAAGCTCCTAAGACGAGGATGCAAATCAACAGCTTGTATATCAAATTTGGCGAAGTTGCGGGCAGAAGCAAGTAACAAATAAAACTTTAAACTTACTGATTATTGACATTCTGTAAGCTAACGCTCGCATCATTTAAGGCGGTAGCCATCTGTTCTAATTGACTGTTTGCCTCTTGACATTTTGATACAAGCCTCTGAAAATATAAGAACACTTTTCATGGTACTGTAAAACTAGGATTAGCACTTTGTTCTCCCTTTGTTGGATTTTCAACTCTCGGCCTTGAGCAGAGAGTTCAAAATCTAAGAGTAGGAATTACAGATTAATGTTAATATGAAACTAAAGCTATGCCCCACCCTAAGGGTTTACCACTATTGGATTTTCAACTCTCGGCCTTCGACAGAGTGTTTAAAATCCAAGGGTAGGAATTGCAGAGTACTATTAAAGTCACTCTAAAGAGTTTCCAAACACTAAGAGGTTCCCACTGTTGGATTTTCAACTCTCGGCCTTCGACAGAGTGTTTAAAATCCAAGGGTAGGAATTACAAAAGAGTACATTAAATATTAATATGACACTGAAATGTTGCCCCACACTAGGAATTTCTCCTGTGTCGTGGGTGCGTTTACAAACATATAAACTCACATACACAAACAGCCAGACCCGGAACAACTATCTGTAGACTATACCAATACTTGTTACATACATACATGCATAAACTCACGCCTTTCTCCCATGGGGGTAAGCAGAAATCACAGAACACCACCTGCTACGATCCTTACATACTCCTTTCGCCTCGTCCACATTCACAACACATATGGGCAAGTACCAATGTGACTTTTTCTAATTCACATGTACTTTCTAAGTTTATCTTGGACATCACTGACGTCGGTAACCATGTCAGAGGCCCTTGAGGCGGTTTAGAAACTCTGACACTAGGGTGTGTGGGGTGGGGTGCTGGTCAGAAAACCTCCAAGCGTGCCGTCGGTTGCTTGTCCCTCCGGACACGTCTTGAGGGAACGGCAGCTGGCTGGCCGGTGCACCCTGGGCGCGGGTAGTGATCTTCCCTGAGGAATGGGAAGAGATTCCTATTCTTTGGGGAATGTCACTGCTCGTGGCCAATATTCTGACGGGCGGGGTCCGAGGACGGACCAAGGGCGTTTCTCCGCGTGTCCCTCTGATCAGCAGAGGGCACAGCGGAGGAGTGAGGACGGGCTCGGCGTGCACTCACCCTGCCACCGAGCAGACAGAGGTCCTTCTCTGTCACCGTCGTACATCGTAACCCCATATCGGAGTGTCGTGGTCATGTCTCGCGGCTTCGATTGGCACCGAGGGTCTTGGCTTAACCGCCCGGACCGCGAGGTAGAAACCCTCTATAAAAAGTCACCCCGAATCCCAAGCGGCGGCGCACCGTGACGGGATGTATGGCTGACGGGCGTCCCTATGGGACATCAGTCGCTAGTGCGAACCACTAGTCTGTTGGTTGGATGGTTGGATAATGTCTATACTCGTGGGAACAACTATGAAATCTCAAAAAATAAAATCAAGCGCAAACAAAGTTGCAGAAGGAGGGAAGGGGGATGCCGGGTCGGAGTCCGACTCGGCATCCAGCATGGTGACTGTGAGCTCTTTGGGCTCCCACCATGAGTTGGTTGGGCTGAAAAAGCTTCTCAGGAAGCGGCCCAGACCGGAGGATCGGGTGTCGTCCTCCGAAGAAGAGCTGGCCTCGGCTCGAAAGATCCCCACCAGCAGACGCGGTGGGGCCCAGGAGCGAGGCCCAGGGAGGGTTGCTGCCCGGAGGGGACCGGCGACGTCTGTCGCTGAAGGGCAGTCCCCCTCCCCCTCCCTAAGTGAGACTGGCGGCGACGGTGTGGTCCAGCCGGACACACCGCGCGTGGTGGTAGGTGAACCTGGCGGCTCCGAGGAGCGTAAGGCCAGGTTCATGGAGGTTGTGCGGGATGCGGTGGCGAGCGTCGCCCGCAAGAAAATGAAGGGGTCGAAGTCTCGGGCAATGGACGAGGCTTCGGCCACCATTGCGGCGGCTGCGGAGGCCGGTTTTGCGGGGGAGGTCCCGCAGCTTCGGGCGGAGGTGGCGCGCCTGTCGGCCTCCATGGAGCTCCTGGTGGCAGAGAACAGGAGGCTCCAGGCGGACCTGGCTGAGCTCCGCGGGACCGGCTCCCGCCAGGCGCCCAAGGCGGGGAGCCGGAGAGCCGAGCCAGTCGAGCCAGTGGACGACCAGGTGCTGAACCTGGTTCAGCTGGAGCTGGCGGCCTTCCAGGCACGGTTTTCCGTCCTGGAGGGCATCGTGTTGCGTCCCCCTCTGGCGGCGAGCGGGACGACCGCGGGCGACAGGCGGGCCTCGTACGCGGCTGCCGCGTCTGTGCCGAGGCCGGCTAATCAGCCCCCCAGCAGGGCTGGGCCGGCCCCCGCGAAACCGAAACCGGCTCCGGCAAGGCCGGCGCCGGCGCAAAATGCGGAGCCCACGAGGAGGGGCAAGGCGGCATCCCAGCCGCCTCCACCTCCTCCGCCCCCTAGTTCCAACCCTCCGGCCGCGGAAGCCGAATGGCAGGTGGCCGGGGCAAGGGAGATGGGGCGCAGGGCGGCCAGATCGGCCAGAGCGGCCACCAGACGGGCGGAGGAGCGGCGGCGACGCGGTGAGCGCAAAGCCGCGGCCAGGCTTCGCGCCCCGAAATCCGCGGCTGTAGTGATCACGCTACAGCCGGAGGCGGAAAAGCGGGGCGTGACGTATGCGCAGGTGCTCACCAGGGCCAAGGCAACGGTCAACCTTGGCGAGCTAGGCATTACCGGCCTCCAGCTTAGGGTCACCGCAACTGGGGCCCGAATGCTGGAGATCCCCGGCGCCACCAGCGGCCCGTCCGCGGACGCTCTAGCTGAGAAGCTTAGAGCGTCCCTAAACGCGGACGAGGTGCGGGTGTCCAGGCCCGCCAGATGCGCAGATCTGCGCATCCTGGGTCTGGACGACTCAGTTTCCGCGGAGGAGGTGGTGGCCGCCGTCACCAGGGCGGGTGGATGCCGTGCCGAAGAGGTCAGGGCAGGCACCATCCGCCCGGAGCGCTCGGGCATGCAGACCATCATGGTCAGCTGCCCAGTGACGGCGGCTAAGGCTGTTGCTGGGGGGGGCCGTTTGCTGGTGGGCTGGGTTTCGGCGCAGGTTAGACTGCTCGAGCCCAGGCCCCTGAGGTGTTACCGTTGCCACGTGGGGAAGCACGTGGCATGTCGGTGCGCCTCGGAGGTCGACCGCAGCGCCCTATGTTTCCGCTGCGGTCAGCCCGGTCACAAGGCCGCGGCTTGTGATGCCCCGCTGCACTGCGATGCATGTGCGGGGGCTAACAGGCCGGCCGATCACCGGGCTGGGGGCAAGGCTTGCGCCGTACCCGCCAGGGCCGGGGGAAGGCCCCACACCGCTGCCGCCGCCGCCGCCGCCGCTCCCGCGGCCGCCGCCGCCGCCGCACCCGCGGCCACCGCCGCCGCCGCTCCTGCGGCCGCCGCTGACACCGCGTCCGCCGGCGCAATGGATTGCCAATAACGGCACCATTGCGCCTCCCGCAGGCGGATACCGTAGGCACGGTCTGTGGACGGTGAGCAATGGGTAGCTCACCGTCCGCACGTTATTAACTAACGACAGACCGTGCCGACGGCGCGTCCATGTTCCGCGCACAGAGGTGTCAGCCATCGGAAGGGGCCACTAAGGGCCAAATGCCTGCCGGGGGGCTGCGGGTTGTTCGAAAGAGATACCGCGCCCCCGGAACGCAAAGGGCACATGAAGGAACATAGATGGTTTTTAGTCAGTAAAAGTCTGACACTCCCTCCCGCCCCGCCCAGGACGGGGGGGGTCATTTGATGATTTTACCATCTTAAAAAAAAAAAAAAAAAAAGGGTGTGTGGGGTCGTTAGACCTTACTGCCCACACGATAACATATATGCTTATACAATTTACACTGATGGGATGCTAGCGTTCTTACAATGGGAGAAAGAGGTCTTTGATCCATCACACACGCACGATAAAAAGAAAAAACCCAGATTGTTTTAAGTATAAAGTCCACCACAGCCACAATAAATATAGAAACAATGGAATTCCACCATTTCTGTGTTTATAGTAAACTAATGAAGACAATAACAATAAAAGATGAGTAATACACACATGAATGCTGACGCGCGTGTGTCATTTAAGAGTAAGGCTGAGCGTATACTACAAATTTATCCGTTGCGATTTTTAAAATGCGATGAAAAATCGCAAACGTCTGTAATCCCTACGCGCACTACGATTTATTGTCGTCTGCAAAATACTAAATACAGGACTGGTGACATACATTTTCATACATGGCAAAGCCAACGTGTGTAGCGTGCTCATGCGCCACAGTGGAACAACGCCTTAAATCATCTCTAACACAGCACGTGCGATCCAAATCTATACTAATAATGATTTTCTTCTTCATGAATTTCGGTCACAGCACTCTCAATGGAGACTAGCCAAGTACGCAGAAGATATTATAGTACGCAAGTTTGTGCACAAACACAGGGCACTCCCTCTTGACTCCCGGCCACCGTAGGCGCGGGTCTGTGGACGGTGAGCAATGGGTAGCTCACCGTCCGTACGTTCACTAAACAACGACAGACCGTGTCGACGGCGCGTTCGTGTTCCACGCGCGCCTCAAAGAGATGTCAGCAAAATTGGATGGGGCCACTGAGGGCCGATGCCTGCCGGGGCTGCGGGTTGTTCGAAAGAGATACCGCGTTCCCGGAACGCAAAGGGCACATGAAGGAACATAGACGGGTTTTAGTCAGTAAAAGTCTGACACTCCCTCCCGCCCCGCCCAGGGCGGGGGAAGTTATTTGATGATTTCCCGTCTATAAAAAAAAAGGCTGATAATGAGAAATTCCTCATGTATAATTGTTACCACACCAATCGATTGTTGCCATCAATCTATGGCAGAATGAATTAGTTGATCTATAGGTGCAGTAGTAACACCCTAATAGAAGAAACGACAAACACTTTTTGCCCGACCTGGGAATCGAAACCCATTCTCAACAGTCGCCATGAGACTAACAGGGCAGTTAAATCAAATGTCATACATGCATAAACTCACACCTTTTTCCCATGGGGGTAGGCAGAAACCACAGAACGCCACCTGCTACAATCCTTACATACTCTTTCGCCTCATCCACATTCATACATCTGGTCATACAAGCACGCCGGTTACGAGTAATCACGGGTCAGTTAGAGTTAACAGGATCTTACCTGATGTGTATTCTGTAATATGCTGAAAAGCTGCTCATCTCCAGCGAGACTCCAGCATGGAGCCAGCTTCCGTAAGGCATCCGTACTAGATTCATCCATGATGAGGGCTTCTGACTGCTGTAATGAAGAGGAAGGCATTGAAGTAAGAGTGAACAGGCTTCTTCTGGGTAAGATCACTCCATCATAGACTTTGTCTCTTACTGAAACTTAATTGTTGGTAACTTATAATAAATAACTAATAACTACCCCGTTGGTCTCGTGGTCGCAAGTGCGACTGCTGTGCAAGGGGTCCCGGGTTCGATTCCCAGGTCGAGCAAAAAGTGTTATTGGGTTTTTCTATGAAATTCTCAGTAGCAGCTCGGAGTTTGGATTTGTGCCCGATTAATGGCAATAGGCTCGCCCCCTATTACATGGGACTAAATATACCGGCGAACTGTGGGTGTACATTGGAACACCTCTGCCTAACTCTTTGGGGAATACAGGCGTGATGGTATTTTTTTTTTTTTTTATAATAAATACCTAAACTACTTAATGAGCTAAAATCTGTTAGACAATGCATTTTTGAGAGTTGGTAGAGTTGTATGAACCATTTGATACTTAGTAAAGCTATCTTTATATCCCTAAGTTACTAATTCTCATCATCATCCTCCACTGCTGGACATAGGCCTCCCATAAAGATCTAAGTTTAATCTTTAAGTTACTAATACTTTGTACCTAGCTATCTTCTTCGCGTTGTGCCGTTTGACTCTTATTAAATTTTATCCCTATTTAAGATTTAAAAAAAATAGACCAAGCGTATCAAGATAGGTTCTAAGCTATCAGCAGTTAGGGCTCTAGAGAGAGTAACCTCCTAACAATATGAGCCGTATCCAGAAATAATGCTTTCTAAATCAAACCCTTGATCCAACAGCCTAACAAGAACCTTATTACTATGATAATAATAACTCAGAATTGAGAAACAACTCATTAACTCCACAGCAAAGCATGTTTACCAACAGCTTTTAAAATAAATCAAAGAGAGTTTGTATCAAACTAATAAAAGGTCACATTATTTATCAGAGTGTAGCTTATTTAATACCGAAACCACAATTGAAAAACGTAGGCGGATCATACAGCGCTCAATTGAGATAAAATTACAAGCGTCCGCGAATCCAATAACAAATAATCAACATAATTTATGAATGATCAAATCGTTTTGTTAGTACAAACTTTTTAAATAAATAACTCACCGTATGGTCCTTGTATCCTACTCTCACATCACTGTTATACACTATACTGATTTAATTTGCGGTTAAAACTTTATTTAATTAAAATAATTAAGGGTTTTCTTATTTATTTCAAAAAGAAATTAAGATGACGAGTGTGATCAACAAAAAATATTATGACAATAGCAATTGACAGCGACTGCTGACAGTAATGACAGTCGTGTGTATTGACAGCTGTGGTATTACCAGATTAAGCAACCGAATTCTACTATTTGCCGTTTATAAATATTTTGAGCTAAATATTTAACCTCTGGGTTTAACAAAACAAACATTAAACCATGCTTTTAGCCATCAACTAAGGTATTGTAAAACCGTATAATTAATAAACTAAAATTAAATATTTCAAAGAATTATTCGGTCATAGAATTTGAAAATAGATTAGAGAAAAGTGTAGCGCGCGGCTATAAAAAAAAACACATTTGAAAAGGTAATATACATATTGAAAAAGACATTAAGGTACACAAATAAGTGCTTACATAAAACATTTTTACCTCTATTATATGGGACTTAAAACATACCGGCAAACTGTGGATGTACATTGGTACACCTCTAAATCTACATAACCCTTCTGGGAATACAGGCGTGATGGTTATAAAATTTCTTCAATTCCTTATATGTAAAATAAGAGTAAGGCAAACAGTTTAATAAAAAAAATACTACATTTACAATGTTTTCTAAAGTCAGTTTCACGGAACAAAGTAAATATTTGTAAAACAATCATTAAAACACAAATGACGTTTATTGTGTCGCAGTTTATTGCTCATAAAACTTTATTTATTAATGCTCGCAACATTGCAATTTACAGTTAAACTTTTTCTACTTTCACGTAAACTCGAGTAAGTATTAATGCATACAGCCAAATAATTTTTATTGCTTCCTGAATAAAATGTTTTAATTTTAACTTTTAATGACGACGTGACGTGCAAAACGTTTAAATTTAAACGAGATTAAACTGAGGTTGATTTATGGATATAGAACTGCTATTTTGGAATGGATTTAGGCTATTATTGGTTTTTAATTAAGCTCTTATCTAAGAATGTAATAAACATGAATGAAATAATAAAATTCTCTATGTTAGTTATTCATTTCATCTATACTTTACTAATAAAATAAAGCTTCATTACTAGTGTTGTTCGAACGTGTTAGTCTCCTAAACTACTGGTCCGATTTTGAAAATTCTTTCGCTTATCAAAAGGTACTTTAGCCGGGAGTGGCTATACATTATTGTCAAATAAAATTGGGAGCCTATTGAAAGCAGAACAAGCCATGGGCAGAAGTAACTAAAGGTAGGCAACAGTCTGCCATCAAACATCAAATTAAAAGAGGCTTAACTTAGCCACAAACACAACACCATTTTTTTTTATACTTTCCAATTTTTGCCAGCCATTGTCTCTCGATAGCACGTCCTATTTAGATCGCTAATCTGTGTTACTGACCACAGATGTGTTCGCGATAATGTGAAAGAAGAGAGTAATCAATAGAGTAAGGAAGTTACAACTCTCACGGCGCGGCACCGAAAGTTTTGCTCCACAATGCAAAGGTGAATGATTCGCGAGCATTTTGTTTTTGGCGCAAATGAAGAGCTGGTAGCGATTTTTGCTGGACATATATGCGCTTTACATACTTAATGTAACCAATATGAAAGTAACTTCGTCTGTTTGTTATGCTTTTACAAATTAACCACTGAACCGATTTTGATGAAATTTGATAGGGGGTAAGAAGGTTGATCCCTTAATTTGTATTCCGCGACTTCATTACTTTCGACATTTACGTGGAGGAAAGCGAGATTTAGACGAGGTGGCTTGATCGATTTGGACCCTGTTTTTTAGGGTACCGTACCCAAAGAGTAAAACAGGGCCCTATTACTGAGACTTCGCTGACTGTCTGTCTGTCTGTCTGTCCGTCGGTCACCAGGCTGTATCTCATGAACCGTCATAGTTAGATAGTTACATTTTCACAGATGATGTATTTCTAATACAAAAAATCTGAATAAAATAAAAAAATAAACATTTAAGGGGCTTCCACACAACAAACGATTTTTTATTTATTTATTTATTTATTTATTTACACTTTATGCACACAAAATGTACAGCGGCGGACTTAATGCCAATGGCATTCTCTACCAGTCAACCAGACGTACGTTAGTCGTTTTTATAGATAATGATACGGAACCCTGCGTGCGCGAGTCCGACTCGCACTTGGCGGGTTATTTCTTTTTACAATTATCTTCCGAATACCATCGGCTTTTCGCGGCTCCGCCATCACAACCGCTACCGCTGACAATTTATCCCAAACCAATACCTTTAAATGGTGAAAGTAGTTTATTTATCGATACTTGTCTCAAGCACTTGTCGGATTACCTCAAGATTGTGTGGACAAGGTAAGATGGCGGCGCGTCAACTGACAGTAGTGACAGTTCGGATAAAAATCAAAGTAAATAAAGTTTAAATTTTTGTCATTTCCGAACGAGGCGATGATTTGACGAAATTGTAACGGTAAATGATTTGTGAGCTTGCTTGTTTTATTAGGTATTATTTACTAGCGTGTACATATATGAAACCCTAATTCTTTTTCTTAAAGAATTGTACCTAGTACAAGTAACTCCTAATAACATCAGATCCTGTCAATATTGGTACAGCCGTTTTGGAGATTAGCTGGAACAAACAGACAGACAAAAAACGACATGATTGGTTTATTTGTTATAAGTAACGTGTACCTAAACATTCATATGTATTTAGTAAAAACTTGTTATTTTGACATTATAGATATTATAAACAGATACAGTATTAATTTAATGTTTTGTGTAAAACAGGTAAGTCTGAAATCTTCAACCCACCTTGAGCAAGCGTAGTGATCAATGCTCGTGCCTTCTAATTAGATTGATAACCATTTTTTTTGGAATGTAATTAGGTAAAATAAGTAAAAGTAATTTGCTGTTATTTCAAAAATTTAAACCTTGAAGTCTAACATTCAAACCTTGGTTTAGGATACCGTACAAGGTCTACAGTTTATTAGTACTAGCGAACTATCCGGGACTTCGTATGCGAAGTTTAATTCACCCAAGTTAAGTTACATCTTTGGTTCGCAACAATATAATAATACCTATATTATCAGGACCGTCTTTAACGTATTGGGGGCCCTGGGCATAAGAATTACGGGGCCCCTGTGTGTTTTTCGTATGTTCATATTTTCCAAATTAAATTTCTTTCACTGTTAAATTGAACCTAATTAAATTATATAAAAAAAAAATACAAATATTTCATAAGCTTGGGCAGGCTGGGGCCCCCGATATTCCCGGGGTCCTGGGCACCTGCCCAGAGTGCCCAGTGGAGAAGAGGGGCCTGTATATTATAGTTTGTCATCGAAACGCTAAAAAGAAGAACGATCCTCTCCCGTGTGTCGTAGCGTGATGTTATATGACCTATCCATATTATTCCTTATGAATCTGGCTATCATATACTTACGAAAATATTTTTTTCGAATTCCCGCATTTAAACAAACAAGCAAACAAACAGAAAACTTTATTAATTAGTATTTGCATTAAGCTGTATAGCCTCGTTACTTTTGCTTAAATACAGACTACAGAAAAAAAAAAAATCACAAATTGATGCACTATGGTTGCGAAATTCAATTTCTAAACGTTGTTCGTAATTTTCAGCTCAGTATCATATCTCCATGAAGCGGTAACCACTTAACCAGTCGTGTATAATATGGTATCTATGCTATCAAATAACAAACAAAAGAAATATAATTGAAATCATAGACAACAATAATGTACCTAAGTACCTATTTACAGAATAGGTAACCATAATTACAATCGTGAATACAACTCTCTAAGTTTATAATTGGCAGCAAATGTCACGTTTTCAATAAATAGGCACATTTGCAAGTAATTTTTAAACAGTTATGTTGATGATTATAATTGTTGAAATAAAAAATGTCGTGGCCATTTTCCTTTTACCGTTACAACAAAAATAGACACTATCTGCCTAGCCTTTTCCCAACTATGTTGGGGTCGACTTCCAGTCTAACCGGATGCAGCTGAACACCAGTGTTTTACATGGAGCGACTGCCTATCTGACCTTCACAACCCAGTGACTGGGCAACACGATACCTCTTGGTAAGACTGGTTGTCAGACTTTCCGGCTTCTGACTATCCGTAACGACCGTCAAAGATCTACGAATGACAGCCGGGTCTAACGGCTTTACGTTCTTACGTCAAACAAAAAAAAACGAATATGCTTTTCGAAATTTGAATTTCGCGGGCTACCCCACCGCTTTCTTAACCCTTTCAACGCGCGCTTAAGTTCGTAATATGAAATACTTGTGAACAATTTGTTATTAGTTTATAACAATTATAAGTATTTTGTATCGCAATCTTTTACTAAGTCTTAGATTATTTTAATACGTTAATAGTATATTGCAAAAAGCTTTTTAGTTATAGCTTTTGACGGCGGGCGGCTTCGCTTGAACTTTCTATACTAATATTATAAAGAGGCAAGATTTGTTTGTTTGTTTGTTACGAATAGGCTCCGAAACCACTAGACCTATTTTAACCATTTTTTCACCAATAAATAGCTACATTATTCCAGAGTAACATTAGCTATATAACATCACGCTACGACCTACGGGAGCGGAGCAGTAACCAAAGACGTAACTTATGGCGGGTGAAATAAGCCACGCAGAGGAAGTCGCGGGCAGATCGCTGGTAGTTTGTATAATAATAATTTTAGCTTATTATGTCCCAATTTAGGGCAAAAGCCTCTTTTTAACTAGATAAGGCACGAGCATTGATCGAGCGACTAGCTTCAACTTTAAACTGTAACTTCTTGGCAATTCAAAACTCCTTGTAAATGGTCTAATAATTAGACCATTTACAAGCAGTTTTGAATTGCCAAGAAGTTACAGTTTAATTATTAAAATAAATGCTTTGACTGTGACTTTGACCGCCACGCTGACTCAAAGTGGATTGAGAATTTCGGACTAATATCAATAAAATTATAAGTCCAGGTTAGTTTAAATAAGTTTTTTAAAACTCATTATGATTTTTAACTTTCTGATTTACAACACAGGTGCCAATCTCTATGTTTAGCATGACATGGCACATTTACTTGGCAGAATATTGTAAGCTTAATTATAAATCCATCAAAAAAAGAATCTTAAAGCTTTGATGTCAAAAGAAAGTGAAATTTAGTTTTAAATTAGCTATAGTAAAAGCATTAAGTGATGGTGTGGGTACCTGCCTATCTAATTACAATATTGTACGTTTATTTGATAAGCCATGCTATTTTTGAAGCCGTCACTAAGTTAGATAAAGAGTATGATGTCTGGTAATTTCTTCTTCTTAGCGTATCGATGGCGAATAAAAGAAAATATTAAATAAAAAAAATATTACGCTACGCTAGAGGTCCTGGGTTCGATTCCCAGGTCGAGGCAAAAGTGTTATTGGGTTTTTCTATGAAATTCTCAGTAGCTCGGAGTTTGGATTTGTGCCCGGTTGATGGCAATAGGCTCGCCCCTTCATTACATGGGATTATGAAACATACCGGCGAACTGTGGGTGTACTTTGGTACACATCTGCCTAGTCCTTCGGGGATTACAGGCGTGATGGTATTGTGTAGGTACTTTAATGGAGTTTATTTCGATTGTATTTTTGTAGTGAAGAAAATTAGAAAACAGCCGTTCATTTTCTGATAAACAAAACAATCCTGTATTTTTAGCTGTTTATCCTGTAAATTTTGCAAAAATAAAAACACATTAAAAATGGCGTTGTGCCAAGCATTCATAATGCGCAATATATTAAGAATTACAAACAATACCAATTCATTGTTTTGTATAAAACACGTATATCAGTTATAGTTATTAATTTTATCAGAAAATTAATTAAACAAGGAGTGTAAAACAGTTATAATGTACAATTAGATTCTGCCCGTGACTTCGGCCAAATGAAGTTCGTTTTATATTATATGGACATGTACTTACAGAGTTAAAGTCTTACAAACAAGCTTTCCCTCTTTATTAAAATATTTAGGATGAGTGAAAGGCGACTAACAAAAGGAATTTATATGGCATATGTGAGTGGCAATGCCGGGAAAAGACGTCCTAGAAAGACCTACCTTGACCTTATTGGTGAGGTTCTTCAGAAAGGTCGGGTGCGCAGTAACCGGCGTGCTTATATGACCAGATGTTTGAACGTGGACGAGGCGAAAGGAGTATGTAAGGATCGTAGCAGGTGGCGTTCTGTGGTTTACTGCCTACACTGATGGGAAAAAGGCGTAAGTTTATGTAGATATAGCACATGTGATATACAAGGCGTTGATTTGCAATCTCGTCAAATTCAAGGAGTAAACTATGCTCGTGATTTTTAACACGAATCAATAATAAAATAAAATGGTCTTGAAAAAAAAAATTTTTTGCGTGATTTTCAAATTCGAGCTAGCCATCTCGCCAGAGGGTTTAGGCGCTATGTACACATTGATATAGCCGTGCGCCAACTCTGCCTACCGCATACGCAACTGGGCGGTTCTGAATTTTGCAAGAGGAGTATTCTGGAATACTGTTATTTGTAATTATATTTGATTACTTCTATTTTTTTTATGACAAGCTCCTAAAATTGACCAGGATGCAAATCAACAGCTTGTATAAGTTTTTATCATAGTATGACCTTTTTCCAAAGCCAAGGTTGCACTACCTACGCTGGAAGCTGCAACTACTGCACATAAGAATAAGATTATTGTGGGTGGATTCCCAGACGCTTACCACAAACAATAAACAAGTTTTCAGTGGTAAGTGGGAGGACTATGTATATTTATCTGTTGCCCTAACAAAAGCTTACAAATTATGCTACTTCATGCGTGTGGATTATATTTAAAACAGTTGTCGGTATGGTACCGTGAGGTGGTTCGTTGCTAAGGTGCGAGGAGATTGATTTGTGCATGGGTAAAGACTTCAAAATCTTTATATTAAGGCCTATTCAAACCTGAGCGATATTCGCTGCCGCTGTGGGTAGCGGTACATACCGCGCGGGTTTCGCTCAGGTATTTAGTATCAAGTACCGCGGCTACAGCGACCTGAGCGATATTCGCTGCCGCTGTGGGTAGAGGTACATACCACGCGGGTTACGAACGGTAGCGAATACCGCTTAGGTCTGAACAGTAATATTACCGCATACCCACTGGGTTTTCGCTGCCGCACGCGGTAGCGAATACCGCTTAGGTCTGAATAGGCCTTTACGGTTCAAAAGATACGGCTGAAATAGAGGTCGTGCAAAAAGCAAAGGAAAAGAATAAGACGTTTCGTATGTATAGTATTTTTTTTAGGAGACGGTCATAATACACCTTCGCACATTGGGTGGCGGGACCCGCCTTGTTATGATATGATGGCGGGTCAATAGCTGCCAGTGTACGGAAGAATTTTGAGAGCGACTCCCGTTTCGAATGGTAATAAGAAGAACACCGTTGGGTTTTAGTCGGTAGGGTTCCGACACATCCCTCTGCCTCCCTCGAGGCGGAAGCAGTAATGAGGCAGCATGAGTATTTCCACATGAAAAAAAGGAGTATCAGAAACCATCCTTCACAATATAGTCTAAAAAAGAAAGAAAGAAAAAGTTTATTGACACAAACCATGTGCACACAGATATACTAACAAAAAGGTTATTTAATATAAAAGAAAAAAAAAGAAAACTACATAACTGTGTGCCTCACGGCTGCGCCAAACAGGCCCAGTTCAGCATAAATGCCAGACCACTTGGGCCTAACGCTGGTTTTCAGCTGGACCTTTGTGCATGACGTGCTACGGATGTAAACCAGCCACATCATGTCTACCATCATCATCAACATCATATCAGCCGAATTAAGTCCACTACAGCACAATGATCAAGATCAATATCTCCTGCGTACGTGACCAGTCTGCATCGTGGCCGGAATCGGTCTGGAGAATTACATTACATAGATAAGTCCTGGTTTCCTCACGATGTTTACCCTTCACTTTAACATCATACGCTGGTAATCTTTACTAATATTATAAATGCGAAAGTAACTCTGTCTGTCTGTCTGTCTCTTCTTCACGCCTAAACCGCTGAACCGATTTCAATGAAATTTGGTACAGATATAGTCTGGGACCCGAGAAAGAACATAGGATAGTTTTCATCCCGGAAATCCCCCGGAAACGGGAACTATTAATCCACGCGGACGAAGTCGCGGGCAAAAGCTAGTAAATTAATAAATAAATGCCCTGTTCTACCACAACTAGCTTATAGTTTACTATCACCACATTGTTATTACATTGTTACATTTTCCCACAACACCTTATATTAGAAGTAAGAATGATTGTTGCTTGTAATTGCAACGAAAGCCCAGCTGACTAGCTGACCACTTTCATATCTACGGTAACTAGTTATCCAATGTACAGTACGGTTTGATTCCCATGCTGTCACTTTTTCTTTGGTTCTATGGTGTTTAGTACGTCAGCTATTAGCCTAATTTACACACATACCATCAGACCTGTAGTCCCCGAAAGATTAGGCAGAGGTGTAAACAATGTACATCCACAGTTCACCGGTATGTTTAAGTCCCATGTAATAGGGGGCGAGGCCATTGCCATTAAACGGGCACAAATCCTAATTCCGAGCTGCTACTGAGAATTTCATAGAAAAACCCAATAACCCTTTGCTCGACCTGGGAATCGAACCCAAGACCTCTAGCGTAGCAGTCACGCTGAGGACCACTAGGCTACCGAGGCAGTAAGTTCTTAAATAAAAACATAAAAATACATTTCCATTGGTTTTTGCCGTTAATTACCGTAATCGTCAACGTTTTTTTGACAAGTAAGCGCCTTGTTTTTCGGCTGTAGAAAGTTTTGAATGATTGGTCAATTTTGTAATTACAACCTTGCGGTCGGGAAGATTCGGCGTTGTACAGTCGCCACCACATAAAGCTACTACAATCTGTCAAATTTCTTTAATAGATTTTTAACTTTATCGCTGTAGCATATGGTTCAAAGTTGATTGCGAAAATTTGACGTATTGTGGTGGTAGCTTGATGTGCGAGCGTCTGTACATGGATGAGAATTGGAAGTTCTGTGTGAAATTCCGTGTTCAAGCTAGCTTGAAAACTGCAGAAAATCTGGTCAAATGCCAGTCGGATTGGTACATGAAGAGGTTTCGTATCACTGTCCAATATTAAGCGGAAAAAATAAGTTTCTTTAAGAGGGTCCAAAATAAAGCGGAATACAACACGTTTCCCCTTAATTTTTTAACTTTTTGGGTTTTATTTTTATTATTTGTTGTTAAAGCGGCATTAGTAATACACACGCTGTGAAAATTTCAACTCTCTACTTATTAGGGTTTATGAGATAGGTACATCGCGTTGATTGACAGACAAACAGACGATGTTTTCTTTTTTTTTAACTTGCTAAACTCCAGTCCACTCTGAAAATTATTACTCGCGGCTACTGTTCCGTTTCTAAAAATGATTATACTAAAATTACAATAACAACAACATGAAAGAAAGAAAGAAAAAACCATTGATTCTCGCGAAAGCGACGCACAATAAAAAATAAAATTAAAAAATAACAAATACAATAATCTATAATTATGCGCCACTACCACGCGAAAAGGCTAACGCTCAGCATAAAGCCGTGGCCCGTGCACGAGCCACGGAACCACACCAACATACCATACATACCACCACGTCTGTATTCTCCGAAGGATTAGGTAAAGGTGTACCAAAATACACCCACAGTTCGCCGGTATGTTTAGGTCCCATGCAATAGGGGGCGAGCCTATTGCTATTAACCAGGCACAAATCCTAACTCCGAGCTGCTACTGAGAATTTCATAGAAAAACCCAATAACACTTTTTGCTCGACCTGGGAATCGAACCCAAGACCTCTAGCGTAGCAGTCGCGCTTAGGACCACTAGACCAACGAGGCAGTTAAAAACAGTTATAAAGAAAACGTAAAAAAATATAGTCTTAAAGACGTACCTACTTTAAAATTTGCTAAATTCGCAGACGAAGCGCCATCTTGCTGACTGTCAAAAATTTCTATAACGGCGTACATCAGCCTTTCTTTATTGTAAGTGGCGATATAAAAGTAAGAAATTAATGCTTCTGCTATAAAAATATCTTGAGCTTTTTATTTGACAACGTCTTTTTCCCGCCTCTTTCGTCTACGTGGAAGTCCAACATATTTTATTAAGTACTCATTATAACAGAAAAAAAGTTTTTGTAATTGGGCCACTTTTTACATAAATTATCTCTTATAAACAAAAAATAAACAAACTTATAATCTCTACTGGTCCTAAGCGCGACTGCTACGCTAGAGGTCTTGGGTACGATTCCCAGGTCGAGCAAAAAGTGTTAATGGGTTTTTCTATGAAATTCTCAGTAGCAATCTCGGAGTTTGGGTTTGTGCCCGGTTAATGGCAATTGGCTCGCCCTCTATTACATGGGACCCAAATATACCGGTGAACTGTGGGTGTACATTGGTACACCTCTGCCTAACCCTTCCGGGAATACAGGCGTGATGGTATGGTAGGCTTTTTCCCGCCACTTTGACTACGTGGAAGTCCAACATATTTTATTAAGTACTCATTTAACAGAGGAAAAGTTTTTGTAATTGGGCCACTTTTTACATAAATTATATCTTATAAACAAAAAGGAAACAAACTTATCTCTTTAAACGATTAAAAAAACTAAACATAATTATAAGATTTATTTTTATTTTTATACGTAATATACCTACATACGATCACGCCTGTATTCCTCGAAGGATTAGGCAGATGTGTACCAACGTACACCCACAGCTCGCCGGTATGTTTAGGTTGCATCCTAACTCCGAGCTGCTACTGAGAATTTCATAGAAAAACCCAATAACACTTTTTGCTTGACCTGGGAATCAAACCCAAGACCTCTAGCGTAGCAGTCGCGCTTAGGACCACTAGGGTACTTTGTATAATCATTGCAATATAAAAATGCCTACTAGACCACAAAAGTTAACTAGTAGACACAGATTGCATTGCAAGCGAAATTACAAATACCGTAATTTGAAAAAAGAACACTCGCAGTTTGGGGTTATCGATTCTGTCAATCTGTCATTTAGCTGTAAGTAACAAAAAATGTCCGCTATATCATTTGCATGGAATTGGTATGTACTAAACGTACTAATAAGCATTTTAGACTTATAAAAATAAACCGGAAAATAACTATTGATACATCTATCATAATTTCATTATATTTTTCAGCAAGAGAGGGTTCTAGCGAAATAATACTAGCGTATTATTGACCCACTACAGAGCAAAGGCCTCTTCTCTTATAGAGAAGTCACGAGCATTGATCACCGCGTTTGTTCAAGGCAGACTGGCGATTTCAAACTTAAATTAATATTAAGAGAGAGGTGTACAATAAAAATATTTCGTTTACAAAATGACGGTAGACTTTTAATTCTTACTAAAGAAGATCATACCTACCTCCAAGCAAAAGTAGAATACCCAACAGCACAAAAAAAGAAAGAATAAATGTAATTTTGTTTAAACTACTATGTTTTTACTAATATTATAAAGAGGTAAGATTTGTTTGTTTGTTTGTAACGAATAGGCTGCGAAACTACTGGACTGATTTTAACCATTTTTTCAACAATAGATAGCTACATTATTCCTAAGTAACATAGGCTATATAACATCGCGCCAAACAAATAATTTATGGCGGGTGAAATAAGCCACGCGGACGAAGTCGCGGGCAGTTCTCTAGTAATTAGACAATAATAAATGAACAAGTACGAATTCTAACTAAATTCTTGCAACTTTTGATTAGACGATTATCAAGTCTACAATTATAATACAGGCTTAGATATAACCTAGTTTACACAATTAAATACAAACTATTTTCATCCAATTACAATTAAAATATTCCTTATAATTTTACCATCCAAAAATTAAGAAATAAACACATTACAAAACGGCGTAAATGGCGTTACAAATATTCAAATATCGAATAAATTCGACGACACCCTGGTGTCTTGAAAATATAATTTAGATGAAGTTTATTCATGCTCCACACTCAAAAGAATGCGGACGAAACAAAGTTACCTGATCTAAAACTACGTAAAGGAAGACTTATATTATAATAGTAACAAAAAATAATAAAATACTTTTATTTTCTTTGTAGACGCTGACCGTTGGATCTGTGAACCGTGGAGCCGAACCTCAGACCAATAAAAAAATAGCCGAACTTAGCCGGAATTGTACGAAGTTGCCCGAGCGCGCGTTGATGAAAGTTGTATTGTTGGGTTGCCAGGTAGTATGGTTATAAGCGTAGATTTTGTATAAATATAATATTTGTATTTTTTAAATTCGTCTAGTATAGTAATACAGTAGTCTTTTCACAGAAATTCTAGGCTACAGGATATTTTTTTTTTAATTGTTTTGTATGTTTATAATATTTATTCTATAAATTGTATTAATTTGTGTGTTTTTATATTGAAACTAGCTTCTGCCCGCGACTTCGTCCGCGTCACAGTTGATGTGTTATCCTACGGGTACCGTACATTTTCCCGGGATAAAAAGTAGCCTATGTGTTATTCCAGACTATAATCTATCTTTGTGCCAAATTTCATCCAGATCCATTCAGCCGTTTAAGCGTGAAAGAGTAACAAACATCCATACATCCATACATCCATACATACAAACTTTCGCCTTTATAATAGTAGTAGGATGTTAAATGATCTCATCAGCTATCCATTTGTATTTAATTGTTATCTCTATCTAAACTATGTAAGTAAGTTGACTTATCTTTTTATTTGTTTGAATTTTGATAGCGATGTTTGCCTGTTTGCCAATAAGTAATTTTTGGACTGTTCGTTTATCAATCAATCTTTATTTGTGAACACAGGTATTACAATAAAGGTCCTATGTCCTACCAATAAAATTGGTGTAAAAATATATTGGTTTTTTAGTAAGATAAGTCTGAAACCATACAGTCCATTTATCTTAAGTACATACAAAAATTTGTAAAAAATCGAATCACTTTGCATTTTTTTATTATTATCAATTCAAAAATATAATATTCACATACTTATTATAACGATTAAATGATTCGTTGTACTACTGTACATTATTTTATTTTAAATCATTCTTTAAACAAAATAACAAAACAAAATAGTAATAACTTAAAACCAATTAAAATAATTATATTAACAATACCTACTCGTAAAACTTATCATTATTTTTCTGTCATGAAATGAGAGCAAGAGCAAAAGTAAAAGTCGGATGCGTTAACACATCGAAACTGGTGCAACAAATAACTTGAAAAAGAAAACTCAATGCCAAACATAAACAAAACATTACACTAATAATTTACTCAATTTCAGAATAATGTGTAAATTATTCAAAAACGTACCATTTCGCAATTGTACGTTTTCGAAACCCGCGTTGGCAACCCAGCGTATCTTTTTTTTTCCGAAGCCAGTTCGAGTGTGTTGTTCGTTGGGAGGCCACGCGTCGCTCCCCGTCCGTGATACGTGATACTTTTACGTGGTTCCATACAAAACCGGTTGGAAAGTGCCTGAGGTGTGGCGTGGGCGAACAGTGCCGCGTTCAACCATAAAATACTCTTGTTACAGTTCCAAAACTATACTTTTTGTGTTTGAAAATTAACTTTTATTAGTGTTTTGTGAGTAATCGGATCCCTGCGCTATCAATTGAGGTAATCAAAATATAGATAATAAACTCTTTTGTTATCATTTCGTTTCTTAGTAACGAACCTCTTTTATTCGAAATCGTACTGGTGTGTAAACGCCGGTCGCCTTTGCTTGTTCTTTTTTTTTATTAAAAAAAAGTGGGTATTTTCAAAATGGCAACGGACTCTGAATTTGTGGATAAATTTTAAATGAGTATGTAAGGAGTGTTGTCTTCTCATTATATTGGAATGTGTACAGAACAAAGATTCCTTGTATGTCTTTAATTAGTTTAGAACAAGTCGGTACCTATCTTATTTTTATATGCGAATTTTATTACGCCATATTATTTAAAACAATTTTAGCGCAGACACGCGCTACTTTGAAAACTGCAAAGATATCATAATTTTCTACTTTCAACCCACGTTAAATACCTAGATGGGTAAGCAGGAAGATTCTAGTTAATCTTTAAACCGTAAACATCCACATCCTCGTCTAATTTGAGAGTAATAAAAGAACTTTTTGGGCGTGTCAATGGTGACCATATTCTCAGAAATTGCGTGTTTGTAATGCAAATTAATCTGTACGTTAGGTTTTTATTACAGCGTTGAGGGCAACTAAATCGGTGAAAGTCAATAGGACTTTGCTTGTTTTAGTGTCGATAATGTTGAGAAACTTTCTCTTCAAGTCCTAAAGGGCGAATTGAACTTAGCAGCTTGTGCTTACCTTATCTTAATTCCTTGTACTTTTGCTTAACGTCTTTACAAGAACATAGGTAGAAAGCTTATAGTACTTTTATGTAGTTGGCAGGTATAGATAATCCTTATCTAGAATTTACGAACTTAATATAGGTAGTAGGTACCTACATGTAAAAGTTTCGTGTGCGACGAAATAAGAACATGAATTTGTGATTTCTGAGTCACGTAGTTTACGCTTTAGCTGAAGTCTTGTTTATTTTACACGGCGACGCAAAATGAGTTGTCTAAGACTTAGGTTTTATGAAAATCAGCGTCAGACAGAATATTTCTGGAATTATTACTGTTAAAGACCTATTTGGAGCCGCCGTGAGGCTTGTAAGATTGTCTGTATTTTTTATTCAAGTTAGGTAGGTAGGTAGATAGTTTGTAGGTATCTTAGTTTTGTTAAACCGTGTTTTTTTGTGTCTAAATAAACAGTTTTTTTTTTCTTCTTTCTTTTTTACAGTTGAATATAAATTAGGTAGGTACATGACACTAAAACTTACAAAGTTAATTTTTAGTCTCACGGTTCGAAATATTGCACAAAAATGTACTAAGTAGGTAGGTAGGTACTAACCTTCTTAACAATACTTAAGTAAGCAGGTAGGTAGGTACTTACTTATATCTACCAAATAGGTAGGTATTGTCTCATGTCAGTTTAAGTACCTAAGTAGTCAGGGTCGGATTTAAAAGGCTCTTTGCGTAGAAGCCCAGGGCACCGTAAATAATTATATCGAACCATAAACGTATTGAAAAAAAAAACGAACATTTATTAAAATATATCAATTTTAACAAACATTCTTAGCTTTATTACTGAAATTCGGTTTCGATTGTAATGACGAACTTAGGTATCTCACAAGTGGCATTATTTTTTTCATGCGGAAAAAAAGAGGGTTTTTTCTATGCAATTCTCAGTAGCAGCTCGGAGTTAGGATTTGTGCCCGGTTAATGGTAATAGACTGGCCTCTATTACATGGGACCAAAAAACAAACCGGAGAATTCTAGTTGTACATTGGTACACCTCTGTCTAACCCTTCGTGGTATACAGGCGCGATGATATGTGTTTGATTAATTTAGGTAGGTCCCCAAGTATAATCCAGGGCCCCACAAAATCCCAGTCCGTCCCTGTACGCAGTAAAGTTAACGATGCAAAAAACCTACACGACAGACTGGTAGCTTGCTACTACTCGTAGTTATGTATGCATTTGCTATTGCAATAGAATATAAACCTAGGTAGGTACTTATGTATTATGTAGTACCTACTATCTTCTGTTCGCGATTTCGTTCGCGTCAAATTTGATATGAAATTATCCCACAGAACATACATACCATCACGGATGCCTTCCCCGAAGGGTAAGGCAGAGGTGTAACCAATGTACATCCACAGTTCACCGGTATGTTTAGGTCCCATGTAATAGGGGGCGAGCCCATTGCCATTAAACGGGCAGAAATCCAAACTCCGAGCTGCTACTGAGAATTCCACAGAAAAGCCCAATAACACTTTTTGCTAGACCTGGGAACCGAACTCAAGACCTCTAGCGTAGCAGTCGCGCTTAGGACCAGTAGGTTAACGAAGCAGTCTGACATGAGTTCTGTTTATCCCACAGAACCGTACATTTTTCCGGGATAAAAAGTATCTTAAGTGGTAGGTATTCCATAGTACAATCTATCTCTGTGCCAGATTTCATCCAGATCCGTTCAGCCGTTTAAGCGTGAAAAAGTAACAAACATCCATCCATTCATCCTCACAAATTTTCACATTTGTTATACTCGTATTATTATTGTAGAATTATTAAATATTAATATAAAGGATTTGTAGAATGTAGTCGGACAACGTAATAAATAATGTAGGTAATCTTTGATACCTATATAATAATACCTAGGTAGGTAGGTTGGTACATAAGTACTCGAGCGAGAGTCCGTTACGAATTCCTAGGTGTGGTCTAGGTTAGGTATTCCTAAAGTATGTTTAGGTATTTAGTTAGGTACTAGCTTATGCCCGCTGACTGCCTCGGTAGCCTAGTGGTCTTAAGCGCGACTGCTACGCTAGAGGTCTTGTGTTTGATTCCCAGGTCGAGCAATATTATTGGGATTTTCTTTATGAAATTCTCAGTAGCAGCTCGGAGTTAGGATTTGTGCCCGGTTAATGGTAATAGGCTCGCCCCCTATTACCTACAAGGGCCCTAAAACATACCGGCGAACTGTGGGTGTACATTGGTACATTGGTAATACAGGCGTGATGATAATTATGTATGTAACTTATGCCTTCGACTTCGTTCGCGTGTATGTTGTGGAGGTTATCAAAGATTTTCTTTCTGTAATAGGAATAGTCGTAAGTCACTCCTTATTTATAAAATTAGTTATTTGCCAGTCAAAGTCCCGTTAAAATCGGTACAGCCGTTTTGGAGATTAGACGACACACAAAAAGCAATTGTTTTTTTTCGTATTCAAGCACCGTCTCATTACTATTCATATTTATTTATTAAAAAGCTGTTATTTTAACATTACATAAAGACAGTTCAATTTTATTTACTTATAGATGAGGCACGGCTTGTCCCAAAAATTGATAGGTATGGGATTTCTTCTCCATTCTTCTTCATACAAAACTACCTTTTGGAACGGGCAAAACTTGATCCAATTCTTTGAAATAGGTAAATAATTTGACATGTAAGTAGGTACCTATTGTATGCCCAGGTAAGTCCACTTTCAGATTTAATCTCATCCTATATTATAAAGGTAAAGGTCACTCATTGATTAAATACGAGAACTCAAAAACTACTTGACATAAAAAGGTGAACCACACATGCCATCACGCATTCACGCCTGTATTCTCCAAAGGGTTAGGCAGAAGTGTACCAATGTTCACTCACAGTTCGCCGGTATGTTTTTAGGTCCCATGTAATAAGAGGCGAGCCTATTGCTATTAACCGGGCACAAATTATCCAAACTCCGAGCTGCTACTGAGAATTTCATAAACAAACCCAATAATTTCCTCGCGACCAGGTACATTTTCCAGGATAAAAAGTATCCTATGTGTTATTCCACACTACAATCTATCTCAGTGCCAAATTTCGTCCAGATCCGTTCAGCCGTTTGAGCGTGAAGAAGAGACAAACATACACACATACAAACTTACGCCTTTATAATATTAGTATGATGACTAAACTAACTAACTCGTGTGTGGGAACTGCCTCGTTAGCCTAGTGGTCCTAAGCGCGACTGCTACGCTAGAGGTCTTGGGTTCGATTCCCAGGTCGAGCAAAAGTAGGTATTTATTGGGTTTTTCTATGAAATTCTCAGTAGCGGCTCGGAGTTTGGATTTGTGCCCGGTTAATGGCAATAGGCTCGCCCCCTATTACATGGGACCTAAAAACATACCGGCGAACTGTGGGTGTCTTTGGTACACCTCTGCCTAACCCTTCGGGGAATACAGGCGTGATGGTATGTATGTATGTAATAACTAAAAAAACATACATACGCGAATATGACAGTCGCTTCTAGAGTACATACCTAGGTATTTGATACTTAGTACAAAGAGGTTTTTCATGTACCCAAGGTAGGTACTTACGTATTTAGGTTACCTAATATAAATATGAATGTTATTGTTAGAAAGGATTTTTAGCTAAAACTTCAGCGTATTTTATTGTAGGTAAGTAAGTATACTTGACTAGATAAAAAGGTACGCTTTTGCTAAAATAAAAAACGGCTAAGTCGAAGTCGGACTTTCAAAGTCTAAGACAAAGGGAGGTTCCATCAAACAAGATTTGGGTACTTAATTATCCATAATAATCTTATAAAGAGGTAGGTAGGTAAGTTTGTGAAGTAGTGGGGGGTCTACTGAACCGATTTTGAAAATTCTTTTACCCATCAAAAGTCACGTTATTTGTGAGTGTCATAGGCTATATAACATCACGCTAAGATTCACGGGAGCGGAGCGTCCGCATGGTTATTTTCAACCGCGTTAAGTAACGTTTCTCGTTACTGCTCTGCTCTCATGTGTCGTAGCGTGATGTTATACAGCCTACCTATGGGTAAAAGAATTTTCAAAATCGGTTCAGTAGATGCAGAGATTACCTCCTACAACCTTACAAACTTTAGCTCTTTATAATATTAAATATTGATGTTTTTTCTTAGCGACGATTGAACCATGTTCAACCACTATCATTTCTAAATTGTTGTACCCGTTTTCTCTTCAAAATAATGCTAAATATTGGTTCACAAATAACCAGCCTAGTCTATAAGGTTACCGTACAAATTGTCTTGCCGAACAATATTCATTATTACTGAGAAACAACGGGAAAAGGTAAATACCTTTTATGCCAATATTTTCTCAACTAGGTTGGGTACATTTTACCTGCTTGGTTATTCAAGAAAAATGGCAAGTTACCTGAGGTAAAGATATTTTCATTATGCTTACTTCGCTTGTACGGAATTCGGGAAAAATGTGTTTAGGTATTTTTTTTTGTTATTTTTTGGGTTTCGTTTCCTTAGTCTTGAATATCGTGATCGGTAGTATCTTTTATGAGTTTGTCGTATTTTATTTAGACTAGTTTATGCTCGTGAATTCGTTCACGTGAATGTTGAGTTATTGCGGTTTTTAGTGTCGTGATGGCCCAGTGGTAAAGGCGCCCGCCTCTCATGCACGAGGTTGTGGGTTCGCAACCGGGCACGGGCAATTACCAATGTGACTTTTTCTAATTCATAATGTACTTTCTACGTTTATCTTAGACATCACTGACATCGGAAACCATGTCAGAGGCATACATAACACTACGCCTGTATTCCCCGAAGGTTAGGCAGAAGTGTACCAATGTACACCTATTGTTCGCTATTATTTTTAAGTGCCATGTAATACCGCAAGCCTATTACCATTAACCGGGCAAAAATCTTAACTCCGAGCTGCTACTGAGAATTTCATATAAAAACCCAATAACACTTTATCCGACCTGAGAATCGAACCCAGAACACCACCCTCAGCGGCTTGCGACCACAAGACCAACAGGGTTACAAGTTACAACACTAAAAATCTCTATGAAGTAAAACACAAACCGCTTTTGAAGTTGGTAACACTTTGATAGCCTTGCGTCAAAGATGGCGCGTTTTTTGAAGTGGCTTGGAGTGTTTCTGATGTTCGTATGTAAGTTAAGTAGGGCTGCCATTCTCTGAACTCCGGACACCGGACAACAAACTTGTGAAACCCCGGACATTTGAGTGAAATTTAGATTTTTTCTCGGACTCCAGAGAAAAACATTTTTAAAATATAAATATTTATGTTTTTGAAATCATATTTATTTTTTCGTATGTCATTGGATGGTAAACCAGCCTATGGCCCACCTGATGCTAACTGGTCACCGCTGCCTATACACATCTGCAATACCAGAGGCCTTGCAAATGCGTTGCCATCCCAGACTTAGTTGAAATGTGTCATGTGGCTGTAATTACACCGGCACCCATACCCTTCAAACCGGAACACAGCAACGCTGCTTTGCGGTAGAAATAGGTATGGTGGTAGTACTTTCCCGGATGAGCTCCTTCACAAAGAGCTCTACTACTACTAAAATGCTGTTATTGCTTATCTTTCAATAAGTATAAGTACGTAATACGTAAAAAAGTAAAGTAAAGTACGTAATAAGAAATAAGTACATAATATATACGCATACGAAGTAGTGAACACATCCAGTACAAAAAAATATTAAAGTGCTTTTTATATAGCATAATTTCACAAAATAAAACTCCTTGCAAAGTCGTAGTAAAATTGCGTGTGATTGACACACTTAATTTATTTCTTGATTATTCAATTTTATCCGAATCAAGATACATTCTGTGATATGAATAGTAAAAGAATTTCGTGTGCCATAGGCACAATTTGACACATATTTTTGGCATAATCAGTAACTTCACACTATTGATATTTTATTAGATCTGGTGGTGGTCGGGTGAGGAACCGTGATCCCCAGCCCGACCACAATCGTACTCTTATTACTCAAAAAGTACAAGGCACAAATTCCTGCGATAAGTGGCACAATAAAACACAATTAAAATAACCATTTTGTGCCACAGTAAAATCTCCGTTCCATGTCGTGGTCGGGTCAGGAATCACAACACCTCGTCGTGTCGTAATGGCCCAGTGGCAAGTACCAAGTCGACTTTTTCTAATTCACATGTTGTACTTTCTAAGTTTATCTTGGACATCACTGACATCGGTAACCATGTCAGAGGCCCTTGAGGCGGCTTAGAAACTCTGACACTAGGGTGTGTGGGGTCGTTAGACCTTACTGCCCACACGATGAAGAAGTAGAAGCAGCCCTATATGTACCTAACATTAGTACCACGCAAACTAAACTCCGATTCCTATATCTGACCGTTCGTAATTGGTCGATACTGCCGACTGATTTGGGACAGCGCTCATTAAGAGAGAGTGATTCGGGTTCACGTTTATTTTTGGATGGGTTTATTCCGGATTAGTTTTAACCCGCGACTCCTTTCGCGTGGAACTCAAGTATATCCTATAGCACTCGGCAATAGTGTAGCTATATATTAGTGAAAGATTTTTTGTAATTGGATAAGTACTTTCAGAGATAATATCTTACATTAAAAACAATTATTACTACGATGGTTACTGCTCCGCTCTTGTGTGTCTTAGCGCGATGTTATATAGCCTATCTGTTGGTGAGAAAATGGTTAAAATCGGTCCAGTAGTTTCGGAGCTTATTCGTGACAAACAAACAAATCTTTCCTCTTTATAATATAAGCAAAGATAGCCAGATTCATGAAGATCAGAACAGGCTATATAACATCACGCTACGACACACGAGGGTGGAGCAGTAACCAAAGACGTGATGCGGGTGAAACCGCGAAACATAACTAGTCTGTCTGTCACAGACAAGGTCTTTCACCTCCTACTAACAGGTTTAGCAAGACCAATCGTGTTTTCGTGATAAAATTAGACACTTGATAAGTATTTTAGGTAACGATATTACTTCTAAGTCAATGGAATTAAGAATAACGGTGTTTTTGAGTATCGAATGCGGCGGCCATTTTGCATTTGAATTTGAATTTGGATCAGTAACCCCTGTCTGCTAATTTGTCTGTATAGACTGCAGAATTAAATCACGCCTGTATTCCCCGAAGGGTTAGGCAGAGGTGTTACTACACCCACAGTTCGCCGGTATGTTTACGTCCCATGTAATAGGGGGCGAGCGTATTGCCATTAACCGGGCACGAATCCTAACTGAGAATTTCATAGAAAAACCCTATAACACTTTGCTCGACCTGGGAATCGAACCCAAGACCTCTAGCGTAGCAGTCGCGCTTAGGACCACTAGGCTAACAAGGCAGTTAGCAACATTCTAAATAATCTACGTTCTAAGGTATCTCTTCTCATACAGAGAAGGCACGAACATTGATCACCACGCTTGCTTAAGGCGGATTGGCTCTTTCAAACTTATACTAAAAGTCCAGGTTTCCTCACGATGTTTTCCTTCAGTGATGTCCAAGATAAACTTAGACAGTACATATGAATTGAAACTCTCAAGTAACTTGCCCGGTATTGAACTCTCAATTTCATGCAAGACCAGGTTAATACGATAGGTAAAATAAAAGCAAGGAAATAGGTAATAAGCTTAGTGTGTTTCCATCTTGTAAAAAAAAGGTATTTTCATTTATTTGTGTTGCCATAGTAACCCTCCCAATTTAACTTACCGGAAATCCACATTCAATTTGAGAACACTCATGCCGAAACTATACATCCGGTTTATCTATGGCCGCCAATAGTGAACCAAAGACGGATTTCAAAAGGTTATTTGCCGCAGCTTCCTTTAATTCTGAGAGGAAAATAGTTTTGTACTAGGTATGCGCGGCGGTTTGGCTCGCGTTAAGTCTTTTTAACCCCCGACGCAAAAAGAGGGGTCGGTCTGTCTGTCTGTGGCATCATAGCTGCCGAACGGATGAAGCGATTTCAATTTAGTTTTTTTTGTATTAAAGGTGACCTATGTGCGAGTGTTCTTAGACATGTTTGATGAAAATCGGTTAAGCCGTTTAAAAGATGTGGGGGTGAAAGTAGGGAAGAAAAACTGAATGTCTGTAAATATACTCGAGTGGGGTCTCAAACTTAACAAAATTGACATTATAATAAGTAGGTTCCTATAAAAAGTATAAAATAAAAAATTAAATTAAAAATTAAAAAAACCCCCAACACAAAAACCTAAGTTCCCTTTAAAAAGTAAAAAAATAACAAAAAAATACGTCACGTTGGGGGACCGATGTTGCATATTAGGATACGATCGTCCCGAGCGGTCCCCCAACGTGACGTATTTTTTTGTTATTTTTTTACTTTTTAAAGGGAATTTAGGTTTTTGTGTTGGGGGGTTTTTTAAATTTTTAATTTAATTTTTATTATTACTCCGCTCTTGTGGGTCGTAGCGTTATCTTAAATAGCCTATAACCTTCCTTGATAAACGCGCTTTAGAATGCAAAAATATTTTTGCAAATCGGAACAGTAATTGGGTAGATGACACCACTAATCAATTGACGTACCTTTTATGAGCTGTCAAAACGCCATCCCCCATAGATTTTCTATGACAATACTCAACTATGACGTCACTTTTTTGTCATCTCAATTCACTAACTATTTATTGATTTCAAAGCAACTAAAAATCGATTTTTATAGTTATTTAAAAAATCATCGGGTTTTTAGTGCTAAAATTAAATGTTTTTTTGTGAAGTTGTTTCTTGAAATTATTGGTTAGTGGTGTCTTCTACCCAATTCCTGAGATAAGCGGTTTTAAATAAACTAACTCTTTAAGCTTATAATGTACTAGCGAACTACGTCATGTTCCACGTTGTATTATTTCACTCGCGTTAAGTTAGGTACGTCTTTTACTTAGTTACTGCTCCGCTCCCGTGGGTTGTAGCGTGATGTTATATAGTCTATGTTACTAAGGTATAATGTAGCTGTCTATTATTGCTGACATAAGGTAAGGTGGTTGTTTTTGTTTGATCTTGTCCCAAAAAACCCGAACTCGTCTCGGTCCCAATTGAAAAATGAAAAATGAAAAAAGGTTTATTGGAATCTATAGTGTGTTTTTTAATCTCAGAGACTGATTTGACGGCTTCTTACGTCAAACTTGAAAATAGTGTGCATTATGTCTATGAACCGAAAGCACATTATTTTTATATTTGACGTATGAAACTGTCAATTTGGTCTACGAGATTAAAAAAACACACTATACAAGTTCTCATCGTACATTAGTAGTGATTGGAACCTCCTTTTAAGCTTATATTGCCTGTGTTAGTTGCAATTAGTTCGGATAATCTACTGTATATTAATTTTGACGCGGACGAAGTGGCGGGTAAAAGCTAGTAGTTATATAAATAACACCTACAATCCGTCCATCAGACTATTAAGCCAATAAACTACTTAAAACATCTCAGCAACAAATAGTTCTGTGACAGAAAGAGACGGGCACAGTCAGAGCGAGAGATCCGATGTCCTAGGAAGATTTAAAAATAATATAGAAGAAACCAGTTTTGGCGGTTGTTCGGACAAGATGGCTTTCGCCCGTGATTTAAATTTCGAACTCAACCGTTGAGCATTGAGTTGTATTATTATTGTGGCAGAGATACCTGCATCGTGAGTTTTATATACGTCATTTTTAATATGGCCATAGATTTTGAAGATGAATAGAGAAATTCAGGGTATAAAGATGTGTCTTTAGTGTGTTTGCCAGTATGTTTAGGTCCCATGTAATAGGGGGCAAGCCTATTGCTATTAACCGGACACAAATCCTAACTCCGAGCTGCTACTGAGAATTTCATAGAAAAACCCAATAACACTTTTTGCTCGACCTTTGAATCAAACCCAAGACCTCTAGTGTAACAGTCGCGCTCAGGACCACTAGGCCAACGAGACAGTTGCTTTGAATATACAGAATATACAGGTGTTAATAAATAGAAACAATTATGGACCGGCTGGGCTCAGCAGCGCTTTAAGTAATTAGGTTGTAAGGGTTTCGACCCTTAAAACCTAATTACTTAAAATGCAAGGGACCAATAAATTATTCTTATTCTATTAAAAAAAGTCTTTAACCAATTTAAACCAATTTCTATGTGTGGTTTTTTTTGTCTATGTTTGAAAGACAGATGACATATGTCACTTTGACAGCTGTATTGAAAACGTTTAAAAAACGAACTACTAAAATATACTTCAAAAACAAATAGGTTATAATATAACCTATTTGTTTTTGAAAAGTATTCTTGTATATTATACAAGAATACTTTTCAAAACAGAATATTTAAGTAGTAGGTATAAAGTTACGGGTTTTGGGACTTTTCTGTGAACAGATGACATTTGACCTTTGTGACCCTTAAAAGGTTTTTCTTAGGACCTTCAATGTACATTGAAATGTACGAATAATCTACCCACATGATAACAGAATGGAACCTAAATTAATTATTTCTTGGGACTTCTGTCGAGAATGAATACAAACTATTTTTAAGACGACTGCTATGCTAGAGGTCCTAGGTTCGATTCCCAGGTCGAGCAAAAAGTGTTATTGGGTTTTTCTATGAAATTCCCCGTAGCAGCTCGGAGTTTGGATTTGTGCCCGGTTAATGGCAATAGGCTCGCCCCCTATTACATGGGATCTAAATATACTTTGCATTAATTCATCATAACCGGCCATTACCGATGTCACGGGAAAAAGCTAGTAGTTAATAAAAGCGTCCTAAAGGAATCGCTTCACGTCAAAACGTCTCCAAAATTCTCTCTCTCTAAATAAAAAATAGAAAATATTAATCTGTAGGTTCTTTCTTGAACCCTACTCAAATTCGACCTTGTCTACTCAAATTTACCTCTGGCGGACAGAGAATTATCATATCATTTACTTAAGAAGTCTGGGTAAAGAACTTTGACCTTTATTGACCCGTGCTCTTTATAAATAAGATGTTTTTCGCGGAAGGTTGAGATGCTAATAAACCAAAATTTTTGGTCCACTTGTTGACTGATTTACGCGCTTTTTTGCTATTTAGGGTCTGCCCCAACGACAGATAATGTATTATCGGGCCAATTTTTGACATATTTCTTCGTCGGCGAGAAGAGACAACCGAGAATCGGCCCAATTTTCGGTCGTGTGAGGAGACGCTTAATAGCGCTATTTTGCTTGTCAAATGCAAGTGCATTTTACTTTACAAGCAAAATAGCGCATACATAGTGTTGGGTAATGATAATAATCCGGTTAATATCATTTGGCTAATAATCGATTAAAAGCCAGTAAGTAGCCATTAATAGCAATTATGGATGATAACCCTGCTGTTATTGTTATTTTAGTGATTGAAAATTTCCTTTCATGGTTTTCAGGCTTAGGATTTATTTGTAGTAAATAAATGTGCAATTTAAAACTAATCTGGCCCATTTAAAAATTTTTAATCAGCAATTTACATAGATTTTTTACCGACTTCAAAAAAAAGGAGGTTATCAATTCGACCCGTATGTATGTAATATTTCCAGAACTGCCCAGTTTTCGTATATGTTAGTCTATATCAGCGCCTGAACAAGTGTGCCAAATTTCAAGTGTATGTATGTATGTTTTTATGTTTGTTCGCGCATATCTCCGTAACTACAAGTTCGATTTGAGTAATTCTTTTTTTGTTATACTAGATATTGTTCAACTTAGGGAATACTGCAAGTTTTATGGAAATCGGTTCAGTAGTTTTTGAGATAGGGAATTTTAACCGATTTTTTATTATATTATGTTTGTTCGCGGATAACTTCGTCATTTGTGAACCGATTTTGATGATTCTTTTTTTGTTGGAATGGGTATACTTCCCAAATGTTCCCATTTAAATTTCATATAGATCTGATGAAGGACTCCGGAGACAGACAACGGAACTCTTCAAAAAATTACAGTAAATCAACAGCGATTGCTGCTATCGCATAAATATGCATTGTTTACGCAATCACACAACATAACATCACGGCCGAACACTCAAAAGGGTTACACAGATGTAAACAGTAGTATTTGAAAATTTCTCATCCAAGTAAACAAAATTCATATTCTGCTTTCTTATGACTTTTAGTGGTGTCTCGTTAATTTACATAATATGAAACTTTCTTCATGGATTTGGATAACAGGAAGTTGATACTAAAAAGCGAGAAATAAAAAACTTTTTTACAAAAAATAACCGCCTTCAAAAACTAAAAAGACAAAAATAACTTTAGCTTTGGAAGTCGGTGGCAATACAAAACAACAAACAGAACCAAAGCCGCCGACTTCCAAAGCTAAAGTTATTTTTCTCTTTTTAGTTTTTGAAGGCGGTTATTTTTTGTAAAAAAGTTTTTTGATAATTAGATTTTTATGTACCTACTTAGTTTTTTTTATTCTTAATCAGTCTTTAAGGGGGGATATTTTTTATATTTTTTTTCCGAAACATATCAGTCGACGTACTGATCCCGGATTCGGTTGGCGTCACTGTAGTGCAGTTTATGCATCTCTTTCTGGCACGAATAAATATTAGCGCCAGAAAGAGATGAAAAACGGGGGTGCGGGGATGCATGTTACCTACCTTCCGCTCGGGTATTTTCCATTGTTTATAATTTACCTACGACGTATTCGCAGAACAGAGCTAAAAATAACTTACTTATTGTACCTTACATTTTTACGTATCGGTTAAAGTTTATTTGTAGGTATACATACACTTACATATTTAGCTCGCTTTTTTAAACCAAGTAATTAATTAGGTAGATGGTTAAATCACAAAGCGATGTGTCAATAGTAATTTTGGTATTGGCACTCGAAATTAACCATACTGAATTTTCCAAAAAATGTGTTCCTTTTATATACATATTAACACTTTTTCACGTGCAAAAAGTGAAAATAAATAAAAAGAATTACAATACTTTGAATCACACTGCGTACACGCACCCAATTTAAGTTCACACTCACAGATTTTACACTAAACAAAAAAAAAGCATTTATTTTTTTAACAATACATTAATAGCAGGGTTATCATCCATTGCAAGGCTATTTATGGACACTTATGGATTATAATCGATAATAACTCAAAGCATCCGGCTATTTACCCAACACTACGCATAAATCTTTCGGCTGATATGATGAAGTCAGCATATCAAGCCCGCGACACTGTTCCCAAACCACTGCAACTCTTGTAAGCCAGAATCAACAGTGGCGACCACAAGAAAAAGCGCCGAGACAATGAAGCTCGACGAGTCCCGGAGAAACGATTCAACTGTCTTGGATCCCGCAACGAAATTAATCAGAAAAGATTAGCGGAGGAGTAAGAAAAATGTAATTTCCATTGCCCAAGCAAGCAAGTCAGCATATCAGCCGAAATACGTCCACAGCTGGACATAGGCCTCCCCTAAGGACAGTTATAATGACCGGTCCTGCGCTGCCCGCATTTTGCGATTTCTTACGTAAATGCGCTTACAGATAACTTTTTGTAAAGACAAACTAAGACAGTTATTTAGGAAATTATAATGATTTGTTAGCGTCGCATCTATTTCTTTACCGTACCGTACAATCCGAAGCTTAGCTACAAATGGCAAAAAAACTAAAAAAAAAGCGGTCTTAAATCTTTTTTACGTAGTCTTTGCAAAAAGTGTCTTTGGTAAAGCCAATCTTAAAACAAATGACACGAAGGTAAATTCTAGTCTTACTCTAAATAACTTTGGAACTTCATTCAGTAAATCCACACAATTCGCCGCCACAGACAAAACATAAAAATCTTCTAAATGATATAACGCAGACATAAACACTTATAATAACAAAAAAGTCTTTCCCAAGACCACATTAGTAAAGAAAAGAGTATATTTTTCTTCCCTCTTCTTATCTATGGCTACCGGGCGTCCGTAAAAAAAGGTACGTTTGAAAATGGAACAAAAAAAATGGCGGCAAGCGCGGGAAGCGAGTTTTTAATTGGGTCTGTAGGTTTGGAAGACAATTTTAACGTTATTAAATGTTTATTATGTTTTATGTGTTTTAATTAATTTGTAAAGGCGCAGTGTAAGTAATTTAATTAGTGGAATGGTAAATGATCTAATGTATCATATTTACATATGATACATTAGATGTGGATATTTCTATTAGAAAATCTTTCGCTGTAACCTAATTTGTTTTTCGCTCGAGACTGTTTGCGAGGGTTTAGATATATGCGTACCAATTTACTATTCAATTTTAACTAACCTTAGAAAAAGAGTAGGAATGAAGCCTTCTCCTTTTTAGTTCGTTTACATTCATGGATATTTTCATCAATTAAAACATCCTTTTTCATCCTCTTCTCATGCCGACAAAGCACGATCATTCTTCTTCTTTATCGTGTGGGCAGTAAGGTCTAACGACCCCACACACCCTAGTGTCAGAGTTACTAAACCGCCTCAATGGCCTCTGACATGGTTACCGATGTCAATGATGTCCAAGATAAACGTTGAAAGAAGATGTTCAGTCACTGTTAATTCTCATACTGTCTCTGTCATTTAAAGGTCTATTTTTGCGGCAGAAAGAATAAAAATCCAACTCAATATTTCTTCATTGTGGCTATCTTAAAGGGAAACCTATATCCAGCAGTGGACATCGTCCAGCTGATATAATAACAATGGCAATTTTTTATGTGTCTCGCATAATTTTATATCAGTTTTTGGCAAAGCTATTTCCAATAATAGTTTTAGTTAACATGCATACCGCATTACGCGTTGTTGCCACTCAGTGCCAATTGACAAATATCCAAACGTGATTGGAATGGAGGCGTGAAACATCGACCAGTTATGCTTCTACGAGTTTTGATTAAACTTAATCGATTAAGCTATGTCTTTGAGTGGCAAACTAATGTATTTGCAGATCATTTTGAGAGCCAATACACTGTTTGATTAGTGTTTTAGTTTTTGTGTTGGTAAGGGTCATTTTACGGCAAAAATATTTGATATTTACAGTCCCAGTTTCGCGTACCATCACCTAAATTAGCGACGCCAGGTCAAAGCTTCGAAAATAACGGGCATTTTGAGTAAAATTGTCACTTTTTTCCGGTTGCTCTTGAGAAATATATTTTTACAATAAAAATAAATACCTTGTATTCTAATTTATTGCTTATCTTTCATTTAGTCAGGATTCACCATTGGCACAAAAAATGTCACACATTGGACTCTTTAAAACCTCTACCTGACGACCTTCAGTCAAAACAAGGACAAATCTAAGGTTCAAGGTATAGTAAAGAAACGCTGAAAAAAAAGTAGAATGAAGCTATGAATATTATGACCTCGTTCAATAACAAAAATCAATGTTTTTTAATACCATTTACTTATACGAACAATAATAGGCTCACTATAGACTAAATACGACCACGCCAACGTTTTATAAGCATTCATTTAAAGTCAATTTTCGAATTGGAAATATTACTATCGTTTTGCATTTTGGTTAATTCATTCGACAAGCACAATAAACTAAATCAATATTATGTGCGAATTGAGTATTTTGATTATTTTCAAATCGATTGAATTAACGTATACGTTACGCTCGTGGTAGCCCAAATAATACGGCCAATGTCAAATTTCGATCACGGCGGCCAAGCTCAATGGAGACTAACCACGTACGCAGGAGATATTATAGTGTACAAGTGTGTGCGCTAACACAGGGCACTCCCTCTTCCCTCACTCTCATAGCCCGATGGGACGGCAATCCGACACGACCGAGGAGAGATCAGGCGCAGGACCAACGGCTTTACGTCCTTTCCGAGACAAGGGAGTGTCACACCATCTACTTCCAAGCTCCAGGTTGCTGTTGAGAAATTCGTGTTGAGAAAACCCAATAACTCTTCTTGCCCGACCTGAGAATGGAACCCAGGATTAGTGCTTAGGGACTACGAGACCAACGTCGCATTCAAATATACACAATATATCACTGGCAACCCCACACAAAACATATGTAACAACCTCGTTGACGTTTTTACAACTTCATACTATGTTTTTCTTGGCAACACTGGAATAAAACAAAAGTTATTAAATAAATCATGCTGGCAACCGGAATTCTTTCCCCCCGAGAATCGTGCGGGACCCTAAAAAAGTTTGTACATTAAAAGGCCTACTCGAGAGCAACAGGTTAAATTATTGTTATTTTTTTTGTACAAATAAAAATACTTTTTGATGCTGGCAAGAAAAAATGGCGTTCTTATGGTAGCGGGTGGTTCCTTTTTCAAGATTTGAATGAAGAAAATGTTTGCGCGCGAATGTTGCCAGTCTTAATGGCTTTTTGTGTTTTTACAGTATTGTGTGAGAGCCATGACCTTTAAATATTTTAGTAGGTGCTTATTAGAAACTAGATTTTGCTTGTGACTTCGCACGGAAGACACGTGTACCATTAAACATAGCTTAGGGTGAATGTTCCGACCAGCCCGCGAAATGTCAAGATTTCATGAAATTTTACATGAAGCTTGACGTATGGAGTCATTTTACTGATTTGAATGGTTATAATTTTGAAAATAAATACTTCTTACGCCCGCGAATCATACTTTAATCAACATTAAACCTAATACTGACTTGCAAATTGCAAAAAACGTAAGAAAATTTAAATTTCGCGGGCTGGTCGGAGCATTCACCTTAAGGCGTTCAGCATTAAGTTAACTTACAATCAGTAAGAAATTATATAGACTAGCGTTAGCCTGCGACTTTGTTCGCGTGGATAAATAAGTCCTTATCCAAATCCCAAACTACCTCTTTGTCAAATTTCATTACGATCGGTTCAGTGGTTTTGCCGAAATGAGGTCACAGACGGAGTTATTTTCCCATTATAATGTATTGGGTATATTCCTTTTACGACGGTCTCATTGGTCTAGTAGTCGGAATCGCGACTCTTGAGTGTAGGGTCCTGGGCTCGGGGCTGCGGGTTGTTTGAAAGAGATACCGCGCCCCCGGAACGCAAAGGGCATATGAAGGAACATAGATGGGTTTTAGTCAGTAAAAGTCTGACACTCCCTCCCGCCCCGCCTAGGGCGGGGGACGTCAGTTGATGATTTCCCATCGGTAAAAAATAAAAAAGGGTCCTGGTTGTGATTTTCAGTTCGTGCAAAGTCAAAGTCAAAGCATTTCATCACAACCATATCAGCCGAATGACGTCCACTGCTATAAAGATAGCCACAATGACCGGTGCTGCATTTAGGTACCTATTAATAATTTAAAAAAAGTAGAGATAAGCCATGACAGTAAATAGATGACCCCAACTGACAGCGCCCGTTCACGAACATGACGCGTGGATAACTTAATGACTCACGCGCCACCATCAGCAAGACATGACAATGCTCTCAACTACGCTCATTAGGCCAAACATATAATAAATTAGGGCCAAGGATTACTAGGTTCTTCAGGAAATTCTCAGAAGCAGTTTGGACATTGCTCTGTACAACATGTAACTGACAACAACATACATACATAATTATATACCATCCCACCTGTATCGAGCTGCCGGGGCTGCGGGTTGCCTGCCGGGGCTGCGGGTTGTTCGAAAGAGATACCGCGCCCCCGGAACGCAAAGGGCACATGAAGGAACATAGACGGGTTTTAGTCAGTAAAAGTCTGACACTCCCCCCCGCCCCGCCCAGGGCGGGGGAAGTTATTTGATGATTTCCCGTCTATAAAAAAAAAAAATAAAAAAATAAAATAAAAAAAAAAACCCACCTGTATTCCCCGATGGGTTAGGCAGAGATGAAACCTGTGTACACGTACAGTTCGCCGGTATATTTGGGTCCCATGTAATGAGGAGCCTATTGCCATTAACCACACCCACCACCCATTAGAGACTACAGCATGGGGTTATTCAAGAAAGGAGTATTGAGGTTTTTACGGGGTGGGCAACGCAGGCACGAGTGATGCCTCTGGTGTTGCAAGTGTCCTTAGGCAGCGGTGACCGCTTAACATCAGGCGTTAGCTTGTTTGCCAACTAAGTGGTATAAAAAAAACCGGGCACAAAACCTTTAGAACGCGCTTAGAACCACTAGGCTAGAAAATTAAGTTACCAATCATAATACAGTACCTGACTAGTTAGCCTAGTAGAACTAAGCGCGACCGCTACGCTAGAGGTCTTAGGTCTTCAATTAGCAGGTCGAGCAGTGTTATTGGGTTTTTCTATGAATTATTTAAAATTCTCAATAGTAGCTCGGAGTTGGCAATTCAAGAAAGGCTCGCCCCAAATTACATGGGACCTAAACATACCGGCGAACTACTGCGAGTGTGCTTTGGTACACCTCTGCCTATAGCTTTTGGGGAATAAAGGCGTGATAGTATGTTGTGTTGTTTATGCGTAAAGTTAGTTATTCCAATTTTAGATTATAGTATGGGCATAAACGCAGTGTCTTTATAATATTAGTATAAAGTACACAATCTATTTATACCAGACACATTAAAAAAGCCTACCTCAACAAAAATTCACATAATAAATTAAAAACGCCATATTAATACGCATTTCCATTCCCGTCAATAAACGGTGTTGCCATAACAATAAAACTTCCCACGTTCGGTGGTAAAATGAAAAAGTGACGCGGCATGGAAAGTGATTGTCTATGGCAGACTAGTGTCGTTCCGCACTATTGTCTTGTGTGTAACAAGTTTATGTAATTACACCTCTTTTTTCTTACACGTTAGTTTGATTATCTTTACGGTTCGGATTTTGAGGTTAGGCGGTTTTGGTTTCTCGGCTTTGCTTTGCATAATATATGGATGATGACCCTTTCTGAGTGGTTTAGGATAGAATAATTAATTTTCGCTTTTACTTAGTTAAGATTAGGGGTTGTCTTGTTTTGTTGTTGTGAATTAGGGATGTTCTCTTAGTTTAGGGGTGAATTGAATATCAATGTATTTTATTTATAAGACGAGTCCGTTAGGTGATTGTTTGGTTTGAATGTTAGTTGACGTAATCATTTATATATCTGTAAAAATAACAGCTTTTACCAAAATAATAGGCTCGCCCCCTATTACATGGGACCTAAACATACCGGCGAACTGTGGGTGTACATTGGTACACCTCTGCTTAACCATAAGGGGAATACAGGCGTGATGGTTTTTTTTTATTATTAAGGATTACACTATAGTAATAAAGTATTCGATTCTTGTCCAATTTCAAATCTGTAATACCGTTTTGGGTTTATTTTTATAAGAAGGCACGAAATCGCCAATTAATATTATTAATAGCTTGAATTACGTACGGAACAGGTATTTCTAATTTAAAAATTACTCTGGAACCTAATATATTAGTATTCGGGTAGAGATTAATTATTTTCTATGGATTCATGTATCAGTAATCCTATGTAATCTGATATACTAATCTTTAATATTTACTAATATTGAGCATTGATATTAGGTTAAATAATATGATATTAATCGGATTTATTAGGTTAACGCGTCTCAGTGAATCTGTTATGAATATTTCGGGTTCAATAATGATTTGATTGAATGACGAATGACAGAACGAATGAAAACTGAACTGTAATACGACAGTGATACGTGTTACTTCTTAGCCCTGTTGGTCTCGTGGTCGCAAGCGCGACTTGTGAGCGTGGGGTCCCGGGTTCGATTCCCAGGTCGAGCAAAGTGTTACTGGGTTTTTTTTATGAAATTCTCAGTAGCAGTTCGGAAATTTGTGCCCGATGAATGGCAATAGACTCGCACCCTATTACATGGGACCCAAAGATGCGCGCGAACTGTGGGTGTACTGTACACCTCTGCTTAACCCTTCGGGGAAAACAGGCGTGATGGTATAATTAAAATCAAAAGGCAGTCTTTAAAAAAACATCCCCTCCATTATCTTTCAGTAAAAACCACAGAAAAATACAACAAAAGTGTTGAATAATTCCATTGAATACCCATTAACAAGCTTAAACTACGTTTTACACCCGACTTGTCTTGTAAAGCGGAAGGTACGAATATAAACTCGGTAAGAACAAAGTTCCCAAGTAATTAGGAGCGGGACAGACTTCGTCCATTTGAGGGAACTGTAGGGTTGCCAGTGATAAAAAAAAACCGGGGAAAAATTGGTAAGATTACCAGCTTTTGATGAAAAAGCCTGGTGGGTCCTAAGTAATGATAAATTACATCTATACTATTAATTAATATTATATTTAATCTATAATATAAAAATGAATCGCAAAATGTGTTGGTAAGCGCATAACTCGAGAACGGGTGGACCGATTTCGCTAATTCTTTTTTTAAAATATTCCTTGAAGTACGAGGATGGTTCTTACGGGGAGAAATATGGTAAAAAAAAAAATATCCTGAAAAAGTCTAAAAACAACAATTTTCTATACTCCCATACTTACAAAAGATTTGTGATAATACTTATAATGTCGGTAGGGGTAGGGTAGGGGTAGGGGTAGGGGTAGGGTAGGGGTAGGGTAGGGGTAGGGTGGGGAAGGGTAGGGTAGGGTAGGGGTAGGGTAGGTTAGGGTAGGATAGGGGTAGGGTACGGGTAAGGTAGGGGTAGGGTAGGGGTACGATACCACGCGAACGAAGTCGTGGCGGGTCAGCTAGTAATATTATAAATCTGAAGAGTAATTTTTGGTTTGTTTGTTTGAACGTGCTAATCTCGAGAACTGCTGGTCCGATTTGAAGAAATGATTTTGCGTTGTATAACTCGTTAATTGAGGATGGTTATAGTATATATAACATTTCGCTAGGACTCAAGGGAGCGGAACAGTAATCTAAATCGCAAGTTAAAACTAATGTGAATTATAAGTACATATCGTTAAAGAAATACGGTCGAGGTTGTGTGTATGTATTAGATAACTAGTATCTGCCTGCGTCTCCGTCCACGTGGAAGTCATATATCTCTTCAATTAGATTTAACATGTCCTACGGCAATCAGCTTTATTTCACTAAAAGATTTGTTATTACACGGGCCTGTTGGTCTAGTGGTTAGTGGCCCTGACTGCTAAGCCGGAGGTCGTGGGTTCGATTCCCACCCAGGACAAACTTTGTGTGATGAGCATGATTGTTTGTTCTGTGTCTGGGTGTGATTTATCTATAATATGTATGCATTTATAAATTATATAAGTATGTATATCAGTTGTCTGGTTACCATAACACAAGCTCTGCTTAGCTTGGAATCAGATAGCCGTGTGTGAGTTGTCCCAAGATATTTTTATTTTATTTTATTTTACAAACGAACGAAACACTACAGCCTGTCACAGCTCTTCATAATTCACACAATGCTTACTTTCCACCGTCCATTAAAAAACCTACATCACAGTACTATGCATTTACCAAAGGTTATAATGAATTTCAAAAGGCAATTACAATGCCCAGTTTGACTTGATGAAGTTTAAAATCCGCTTGGTTTCAGAAATCTCGTAAAAATCGAATAAAAAGCATTGATATCGTGTAGCTTAACGCCTGTCTGTCTGTCTGTCTGATTGATACACAATGTAATAAAAACAGTCGCTTCGTGTTAGATTGACAGATAAGACTATGTCAGTGGTTCCTAAAGTTTTTTGGTAAAGGGGTACTTCTGCGGGTTGTTCGAAAGAGATACCGCGCCCCCGGAACGCAAAGGGCACAAGAAGGAATATGGATGGGTTTTAATCAGTAAAAGTCTGACACTCCCTTCCGCCCCGGCTAGAGCGGGGGAAGTCACTTGTTAATTAAACATCTAGGAAAAAAAAACGGTGTTCTTGACTAACCCCTTTTATTTAATGGAATATTGAACTCTGCGTCAAATGGTTTTATAAAAGATACTGCAACATGAATAAAGTTTAAGTGTATGATGGATATTATAAAATAATCGCTTTTTCAAAACCATATTTTTTTTTTAATGTTTATTGACTGTATGTGTTTGCTTTGTTAATCTCCTTAACGGCTGGATTTTCACTAGCTGATATTATAAGGAGTAACTAAGGCTACTTTTTTTTTAATAATAGATTTTACTAAATCACAGTAACATAAGTTTCTTTTTAGTTTTTATCTATTTGTTGCCTCTAATTTCCTAAACGGCTGTATCGATTTTGACGGGATATCACTAGCACATAGGATATGTTATAACGAGTAACTTAGACTACCTTTATTTGAAAAAATAAAAAGAATTCCACACAATAAAAGCACCGCTGAATAACAGACATTAACTCACTAATTTCTCAAAATTCAAACCCGCAGATTCCACGGATCCCACTTTAAGAACCACTGTACTAAACCACGAGAAATATAAAAAAAATAGTAAAAGTAGTAACAAGTACTATTATTACAAACTGCTTTGTTAAACAATAACGCAATGGATATTCCATCACCACAAATATTATGAAACGCAACGTTACTCACACAATGAAATAATTGCATAATCTGCTTTATAAAACAATATAGTTTACTAGCTTTTGCCCGTGTCTTCGTCTGCATCAAAGTTGGTATATTATTGCAGACTGCCTCGTTAGCCTAGTGGTCCTAAGCGCGACTGCTACGCTAGAGGTTTTGGGTCTGATTCTCAGCTGGAGCAAAGTATTATTGGGTTTTTCTTTTGAAATATTCAGTAGCAGCTCGGAGTTAGGATTTGTGCCCGGTTAAGACCGCAGGAAGACGCTTCCAACCGGTATTTTTGGAAATCTATGGGGGAGGCCTATGTCCAGCAGTGGACGTCCTGCGGCTGATATGATGATGAATGGCAATAGGCTCGCCCCCTACATGTTACCTAAACATACCGGCGAACTGTGGGTGTACATTGTACACCTCTGCCTAACCCTTCGAGAAATACAGGCGTGATGGTATTTATGCAACCACCAAAGAAGCTCAAAACATTTTTTTTATCCTATTCTGTAATTTTTCAAGTAGCAACCCTAAGGGGACACCCTGCTATGATAAATGACGGTTAGAAACTAGAAAATACGTTTCCCGCCTTTTATTTTTGTACTCTACAGGAAAAGTTTTTAACCAGTGCGTAAATTTTTTTTGGTAGTTCAGTGTCAGTAATAGAACACATTTCTGTGTTTAGTTAAAAAAAATTTTTTTTTAAATTTTCATCCTTATCCCAGTTTGAAATAAGCAAAACATGGACATAATCTATTCGCCAAACTATCAATGAAAACTCGCGGCCGCCGCCCGGGCGCATGGCTGGGGTGAGGGGGTGGGGAATGCGCTAGCGCCGGGCCGCCGCCGCCCGCCCGCCGTCAGTACGTTCCACGCGCAATTGGTGTCCTGACGTCCGAGCGTTCTTACCCCGCGCAACCCCTGCGCCCTGCAATTGCCGCGTACTCGCGTCGTATCAATCACGATGTCAAACTTTACTCACCGCGAATACTACGAAATGGTGCAAGTGTATTTATTAAGCAACGAGAATCTATCTATCTTCATGTTTATGTTGCATACCTATCTTAGTGCTTCATTCAAGTTTATTATTATGCATTTTGATGGTACTAAGCCCATAAAAGTATGAAGAAAAGTTGGAATTACGTTAACAAGTAACTTCATATCGCAGTCCAAACTAAAAAAGGTCAGTAACCGCACCGCGTAGGTACGTCGTCGCAGCGGCGGGCGAGCGAGCACCGACACAGCTGATAGGTACCTACGCACGCACGGACTCAGCTGATACGCGCGCCGCCCGATCGCCCGACGAGTGACAATAAAATATGTTTTTAAGTAAACATGTTTCGTAAGCGATAACTTTTTTTTTTAGTACTAAGACATATCAAAATAAAATATACGTGTTTAATAAAACGTGTTGAAGTTTATTATGGCAAAATTTACGCACTGGTTAAAAAATTTTCCTGTATACTCTGTGGTTTACTAGTGAGGGGGTGTTGGGTCAATGATTTGCATAATCGACTAATTATGAAAACGATTATTGTTTGACAAACACTGTGGTTTGTTTAATCAAAGCTTTGGGATTAATTTTGATGAGTAATTATGTGTAATAGGTTATTAGCGGGTTTATGTAGGGATTATTTAATGTTCCGTTGGGCTTATGGTTGTAAACTGCTGAGCTTGTGTTTTAGGGAGATGTCCCGATGAAATCGGGACGTACCGATTTTTAACTTTAAATTGAATATCTCATGCGGGTCAATCACAGTCTTGCTTTTTGTGGTTCATGTAAAGTTTTGGAGTGCCTTAAAGAATCTTTAAAAGAAGGTGTATGGGAATATATCTAAACTAATATTATAAGACCAACTTAACCCATTTAAAATTCTTTTAACTATGGAGAGCTACTTTATTAGCGAGTAGCATAGGATATATTTTATATAAAAAAAGGATCAAAACTTAAGAAATAATAGATACGGGTACAATTAACTTCTTAGTTGCCTGTTTTTGTTAGTCCCTACTGTAAAAATAAAATATATCCCGATTTTTAAATTCGAAGAGTAGTAAAACCCGATTTGTTCATAAATAAAAACCCAGCAATATGGCTGCCTTCCATAGACAAACTACACGAAAACAAAAACCTTTGTTCCCTCCAACTCTACATTTTTGACATTCCACACAACGCAGGCTTGAAGCAAAAAGTATCTAATTTCATTAACAGTTCGCTACTAATTGTGAAACAAAGAAGAGTTTCCTAGAAGAAAGAAACGTTGTAATAGAAAAAGAAAAAGCAGTAATTAAGATAATTGAGGTAGTGTCAGGAATTTAGGGTGATTGCTTACTCGGCGACTTTATGTGGTGTGGCTGGCAACTTTGTGATGTATTGACGTTTATTTAGCTATGGCTGTCCGTCAAAAAAAAAAACATTTATTTCAGACTGTAGTTGGTCCATATTAGAACCAACATTTTAGTAGCACCGATTATATTATCGGACCGATTCAATACGTGTGCGTTATTATATTAGAATACATATTTCGCATGTTCCATTGTCTCCGACAAAAAAATGGTCACCGATTTTCCTGCATGGGCAAACAGCATAAGGTGAAAGATGTTTGCAGCTTATAGGTCACCATCGGGTTGTGTAGCATAAACAAACATGTCGCGACTGTAGAAAAAAGATTATCAGAAAAAAGACTATTTTGTTGGATCATACCAACCTTCCGGTTACAGAGACATTAAAGGTCAAAATTGCAATTTTTTTCAGTTTTTTTTACTAGTACAAGTTTGGCAACAATTGTTGGTCAATGTTGCTTAGTTTGATGAGCAGTATACGTGGTTTAACGGCTGTGTGATGTCTTTTTATTACACCCCGTATGTGCTTATGTAATGAGAACCTATGCGGCCAATTATAACTTCATCATCTGCTTAACCTTTTCCCAACTATGTTGGGGTCGGCTTCCAGTCTAACTGGATGCAGTTGAATACCAGTGTTTTACTTGGAGCGACTGCCCATCTGACTTCCACAACCCAGTTACTGGGCAACACGATACCTCTTGGTTAGACTGGTTGTCAGACTTCTTGGCGGCCAATTATAACTTAGAGAGCGATTATAATAGATTTTGTGAGTTAATTAAGTGTTTAAGTATGTAGTAATGTATAATATGTTATGTGCCTTTATGTAACTTTGTAATTAATTTCTGTAATTGGTGCGTAACCGATGTAATTAATAATGTAATAATAAATAAATAACGTTATGAATTTTGAATTTCACGGGTAACCTTAGCGTGTACAACTAATAGTGAGTACTTTTATTTATTTTTGCCGAAAAATAGTTGCCTTTTTTGCAATATCGAATCGTTAAGTAATCAAGTTTTAAATTGCATGTATAGTTATTTTAAAAAATGAATGTTGATTTCATTTTGAAGTATATCTTAGACATCTTTGACATCGGTGAAGAAAAACATCGTGAGGAAACCTGGAATTTAATTAATATAAGTCTGAAAGCGCCAATCCGCCTTGAGCAAGCGTGGTGATCAATGTTCGTGCCTTCTCTGTATGAGAAGAGGCCTTTGCCCTGCCGGTCTCCGCCATGCAGTGGGATAATGGCTGGTATTATAGTTGCACGACCATGAATAATACGTAACTTACAAATTGTACGTACTTCCTAAGATGACTCACTGACACCTATATTCAAATCTAGCGAACTAAAGTTACGCTTTTGGTTAGGTACTGCTCCGCTCCCGTGCGTCGCAACGTGATTTTATTTAGCCTATGTTAATCAGGAATAACGTAGCTATGTCTTGGTGAAAAATTTGTTAAAATCGGTCCAGTAGTTTCGGAGCCTATTTGTTACAAACAAACAGAGAAACCTTTCCTCTTTATAATATTATAAGTGTATTAGTATAGATAAAGTTGCTGCAAATATCTTCATGGGGTTTCTTGCTCGTTCCTCTCCATGGAGACCTACGTATTGCAACGAGCAACTAGCTTCAATTCTAAACTGTAACTTCTTGAGATTCAAAAGTGCCTGTAAATGGTCTAATTGAAATAAATGCTTTGACTTTGACATATTTAGAGCAACTTTAGTCGCCTCGTGTGGGGGTATCTTTTTGTAGATTTTTTCCAAGCAGTTTATTTGCCAATTTGAATTCGAGTAGGATCAAAAGTTTCCATTTCTTCCACTTCGCTTCTTACGAACACTGGGTTTTTACTTTTTTTTTTTTTTAAACTGAATAGAATTAATTAGGACTCTGTTAGTTGAAGTGTCTGTGCTACCTTTCGTTTTTCTTTATTTTGAGCATTTTTTTGAAGTTTATTGTTCGCTTGTAAAAGGTTTTTTTTATTAAAAACTATCGAACTATCCGCGACTTTGTCCGCGTGGCATATTTCACCCGCGTTAAGTTACGTCTGTGGTTACTGCTCCGCTCCCGTGGGTCGTAGCGTGATGTTACATAGCCTATGTTACTCAGTGATAATGTAGCTTTGTAATGGCAAAAGAATTTTTGACATCATTAGTTTTTAAGTTTATTCGTTACATACAAAAATACAAATATTTCCTCTTTATTCAATAATCAAATTTATTTGTATAGATTATATGTAGTAATATCTTCTATTATCCCACGGGAACCGTACATATTTCCGGGATAAAAAGTATCCTATGTGTTATTCCACACTACAATCTACCTCAGTGCCAAATTTCATCCAGATCCGTTCAGCCGTTTAAGCGTGAAAGAGTAACAAACATCCGTCCATCCATCTTCTCAAACTTTCGCATTTATTAGTAGGACTAGCAAACTACCGCGTGGCTTATTTTACCCGCGGAAAGTCACGTCTTTGGTTACTGCTCCGCTCCCGTGCGTCGTAGCGTGATGTTATATAGCCTATGTTACTGAGGAATAACGTAGCTATCTATTGGTAAAAAAATTGTTAAAATCGGTGCAGTCGTTTCAGAGCCTATTCGTTACAAACAAACAAACGAATCTTAGCTCTTTGTAATTTTAGTAGGATTAGTAGTATGCTTAGTTAAATTAATAGTTTAATAGTTATTAAAGCTTCACGCTTATATTAAAGCTAATATTTGCAGAGTTAGAGAAGCAATTAGTTTGTAATTACGATCCCAATTAAATAAAAGTCTATTTACTTACTCAGTGGAATCAATTAATTGCTTTTAATTAAGTAGCATTAGGCCTAGACAGAGGTGGCAAGATGATCTGGAATAGGATTACTAACATTTTTTTTTAAGTTATAGAGTCTGACTGATTATTCTGCTGAGTTTGCGACCTCGATGTTGGATTAAGATAAAATTTAAATGTAGTCGTTTAAAATTTTGATCTGTTCGATCATTAAAATCTTACATGATCTGAGTTCAAACCTGTGTAAGCCAGGTTGGTTTCTATCTTTTAAAAATTAAAATATTTTAGTAAGAAAGGATTTAAGTAAATAAAGATTTAAATAAGTAGATGAAGTTAAATAAAGAGTACTAACTTATAAAAAGAAGTACATTTATTTTAATTAAAAAAACGGTAATTTAAAAAACAAAAAAACCCGACTGCTATTCTTTAAAAATCCCTAAAACAACATAAATTGTAGCAGTCGGGACCCATTCTAGAAATGGAGGATTAGTGAATTGAGAGCACATACCTATATTACATTGCAGATGGTCCCGAATGGGTCCCGACTGCTACAATTTATCTTGTTTTAGGGATTTTTAAAGAATAGCAGTCGGGTTTTTTAGTTTTTTAAATTACCGTTTTTTATTTTTTATTTTTTAGTGTTTTAAAAAAGAAATTAATATACCCAGTATCACTCTTACAGTAAATACGAATCTACCAACACCTCTCAAGGTAAAATCCATTGAGCCGTTCAGCCTGCAGAGCGAGCCAAACATTTGAATTTGGCGCCAAAAATCCGCCATTTTGTTTTTTTATTTTTTATATACCCAGTGTCACTCTCACAGTAAATACGAATCTAACGACACCTCTCAAGCTAAAATCCATTAAGCCGTTCAGCCTGCAGAGCGTGCCAAACAATTATACATACAAACTTACATACATACATACATACATACAATACATACATACATACATACATACATACAAACATACCCTCGAAAAACATAACCCTCCTTCTGTCGCAGTCGGGTAAAAAAAAGTCCTTTTCAGCTACGAGTATAACATGAAAGGAAAAAAAAAATAGTTACAGTTAAAGTGATGATTATATGTATATATTATATTTATATCCCGATTAATTTTATTTTTTTAAATAGGTAATGCCTATTTAAAAAAATAAAATCAATCGGGATAAGCCGCAGTCAATTTATTTATGTATTCCCCAAAGGGTTAAGCAGAGGTGTATCAATGTACACCCACAGTTCGCCGGTATGTTTAGGTCCCATGTAATACGGGGCGAGCCTATTGCCATTAACCAGGCACAAATCCTAACTCCGAGCTGCTACTGAGAATTCCATAGAAAAACCCAACAACACGCTGCTCGACCTGTAAATCGAACCCAAGACCTCTAGCATAGCAGTCGCGCATAGGACCACTAGGCTAACGAGGCAGTATAAATTACTCTACAAACATTAATTAAGCTCAGCTGAATGGCGGCAGTACTTGACGATGCGACATGGCGCCGCCTGTTTAAAAAAAAAACACGAGGCAACATGGTCGCGTTTAAAAAATTAAAAATGGAATCTGAATAGAGTTGCCAGAGTTAAAAATAATGAGGAGAGGTGTGAATTGTATTCAGTGTCTGTGGTCTGGTGATAAGATGGGGTTAGTCCTTTATGAGGTTGTTTTTGAGAAAGAAACGTTCTATTCAGTTAGGTTTTGAAGATTTTCTTTTATGGAAATACTAGCTTATGCCTGCGACTTTCGTTCCCGTGAATGTCGGCTTTACACTCTCTTTGAACTTTTAATTATTTTTCTAACATAAAGGTCACATATTATCATCAGCTATAGGTATCATCAGTTATCTGTCAATGAAAGTCCCGTCAAAATCGAGAGAGCCGTTTTTGAGATTAGCCAGAACAAACAGACAGACAGACCAAAAATTGCTTTTTTCTTATAAGTTCCTTGTATACACATCCAAATACATTTTATATTGTAAAAACTATTATTTTGACATTACAAAGTGACAGTTTATTTATATATTTCGATATTTGTATTGTAAATAAAATTACTCATTTGGAATCGAGTTTTCTTCTTATATTTAAGAAAGAGAACATCAACTCCAGCTACCAAAAACCATAATGAAAGTATGGGAAGAAATATTCCGAAATGTATACATAAATAAATATGAAAGTTGTTCCTACATATTAATATTTACAACGAGAATAAAATGATGGATAACCGAAGTAGATACTTCCTAATATCCATTCAGCTGTCAGAACACCTTTGTTCATCATTTACGGCACCCATGGGAACAGGAACTGACCTATTTTCCGCATTACCTATTCTCCACAGCCACCAACCGTACACAACACTCGAAAGCTAATTAATTTCAATACTAAAAACACAATACACACCCACCATTTGTTAAAAACACAACAACACGCAATAAATCGTTGAATATTTATTACTGGCAACACCGCGAGCGGCCATTTTGGACGCATCTGTCAATGACACGCGGGAAACTAAGGGTTCCTTTTTTAAAAATTCCTTCCTGTTCGTTGGCGCGTTACGTAGGCGGCGTCGTCAGCTGTGAGATGTTAGGAGCGAATTTTGAAGAATAATAGAAGTATTTTAATCTTCAGTGATATTGTAGAAGAGTTTTCTGTCTTTTACGTAGTTTTTGAAGTTTGAAATTGGAGCTTATCTTTTCTGTTACATCTGTGGCAGACGTTGTCAAAGTTTGCTAGATAGTGCCACAGAGTATGCGCAATTTATTTTCACAGTGTTGTCATTGCTGAGATGGCAATATAACCTCCTATTAGACACGTCTAATAATTAAACACAGGGGTTGATTTTTGTTTTAACACTACCTAAAGGACAACAGAATCTATACAAATAAATAAAATTGAAATGTCTGTAACAAAAATATCATTTTACCAAACGCAATATTTATAAACGGTACATATACCATTTTTTTTTATAATTATTGTCTGTCCTTCTGTTCGGGCTAATCTCTGCAACAGCCGAACGGGACTTTCACATGCAGCTGATGTAACGAGTAACTTAGTCTACTTTTATTTTAGAAAAACAATTAGGGTTCCCCGCAAAAAAAAACATAAAATTTGGACCACGAGAAGACACCAAAATTATACGAGGCAGTAAAAGACATATTTGATTTTGCTCACTCGAGGTCGTTGAACCTCGTATCATTAATTAATATATTCTTAATCACAGTTTCTGATATTCGTTCCCCATCTGATAAGACGGAGCTTCTCTCCAATTTATTGCAATTTATGATATTAGTCCAACTCGCGTCTTATTTCTGAACGTCTTTCTTAATATCCGTTAATATGGTATAACCGAAATTAAATGTTGTGCGTTAGGGTATGAAGAAGTTATAGACTATTTGATTGGTATCGAATCCAGAATTAGGGGTCTACAGGAGACTAAAGTAGATGACATAGTCCATGGGATAAGCAAGCTGAAAACAGACACACCTTACTTCGAAACCTGGAGGTGCTGCTAAGAAATTCATAAAAGAAAAAATCAAAAAACACTGTTAGTTTCCCTACTATGTTAGGGTCGGCTTCTAGTCTAACTGGATGCAGCTGAATACCAGTTTTTACGTGAAGCGACAGCTTCAGTTCCTGGGCGACACAATACCTCTTGGTTAGACTGGTTGTCAGACTTCTTGGCTTCTGAGTTCTGACTAACCGTAACGACTGTCAAAGATCTATGAATGACAGCTGCGTCTCACGGCTTTACGTGCTTTACAAGACACGGGGGTGTCACACCACCAACTTCCAAACTCCGGGCTGCTACTGAGGAATTCTTAATGGAAAAACCCAATTACCATTTTTGCCCGACCTACAACACTCATCAGTCGCGCTTGCGACCACGAGACCAACGGGACAGTTAAGCCAGCCGATAAGCTCTCTATATCTTCTTAATACCCCAGGGCATCTGATACTATCGATTATCAATTAGTTCGCAGGGGGAAATCTACCCCCATGCCTACTTAATTAACACGAATTCGTAAAATCATGTTAATTTATTAATTAACATTTTAATGAGACTGTTTCGGATGTTGTCAAGCGCTAGTGTTAATTACCTCTTCGTTTTTAAATATTTACTTCAATTTTGAAATTAATTATATTTTATCATCACACCTCTCGTCTTCCAACTATCCAACACCACTACCCTGATGGTGTCTGAACCCCTTGAGGCGGTTTAGAAACTCTGACACTAGGGTGTGTTAGGTCGTTAGACCTTACTGCCCACATGACAAAGAAGAAGAAGCCTATATAGTGGTTTTAAGCGCGACTGCTACGCTAGAGATCTTTGGTTCGATTAACAGGTCGAGCAAAAAGTGTTATTGGGTTTTTCTATGGAATTCTCAGTAGCAGCTCGGAGTTAGGATTTATCCCCGATTAATGGCAATAGGCTCGCATCCCATGGGACTTAAACACCAGCAAACTGTGGGTACATTGGTATACCTCTGCCTAACTCTTTGGGAAATACAGGCGTGATGGTATCCTCTGACTTTGGTTATTTTTACATCTCATGTAATAGTCGCACCCGTTGGTCCCGTGGTTAGAAGCTTGACTCCTGAGCGTGGGGTTCTGGGTTCGATTCCTAAACCAGTCAAAGTATTATTCTGGTTCCATTACTAATTTCTCAGCAGCAGCCCGGAGTTTGAAAGCTGGTAGTGTGACACCCCTGTGTCTCGGAAAGCCGTTGGTCCTCATGAGACATTTTTTCATATTTCAGGTCTCATAATAAATGTTGTTTGTATTCATGAGTAATTCCACCTCCTAAATAATATAATATAATATACTCATTGGATAAAAGTCATCTTGTTATTAATTTACTTTGAGTGTTCGTCACGAATGAATATATTAATTAATTGTCAAAGAACTCGTTTGATGACGAGAAGTGCTTCCTTTTGATATAAATTACTTTTTATCTTTATATACAAGTTCTTAATTGATGATTTGAATTTTTGGTATAAGGACGTAGCTACGGTTTTTCTTGCAAAGGTCAATTTTGTGACCCTTGGATGAAGGTCACTGTAAGTACCGGAAAGTTTTTAATGACTACATACATACAATCACGCCTGTATTCCGCGAAGGGTTAGGCAGAAGTGTACCAATATACACCCTCAGTTTTCCGGTATGTTTAGGTCCCATGTAATAGGGGGCGAGCCTATAGCCATTAACCGGGCACAAATCCAAACTCCGAGCTGCTACTGAGAATTTCATTGTAAAACCCAATAACACTTTGCTCGACCTGGGAATCGAACCCAGGACCTCTAGCCTAGCAGTCGTGCTTAGGACCACTAGGCTAACGAGGCAGTTCTTAATTGATGATTTGAATTTTTGGTATAAGGATGTACTTAGCTACGGTTATTTTTTTTAAAAGTCAATTTTGTGACCCTTTGAGGAAGGTCACTGTAGGTACCGGAAAGTTCTTGCTAGTAGATTGAAGCACTTTTAATTACTACTATATTAACAACCTAAATATACCGGCGAACTGTGGGGTACATTGGTACACCTCTTTTTTTTATACATGGGAAATCATCAAATAACTTCCCTCGCCCTGGGCATGTCGGGAGTGTCAGACTTTTACTGACTAAAACCCATCTATGTTCCTTCATGTGCCCTTTGCGTTCCGGGCGCGGGGTATCTCTTTCGAACAACACGCAGCTTTGGACACCTGTGCCTAACCCTTCGGGGAATACAGGCGTGATGGTATATTTATAAATTAATAATAGTACCAGCATATTTTGCTCACTAACTAAGGCCTCTTTGTCTGTCTGTTTGTTTCGACTAATCTCGTAAACAGCTGGACTGCTATTGAAGGATCCACTGGAGGGATTTAGGATGGTATTATGGTACTTTTAGAAAGTTTCGATAACAAAAAATAAGACGCAGTATACCATAGTTAAGTCCAGGTTTCCTCACGATATGTTCCTTCACCAATGTCAATGATGTCCAAAATAAACTTAGGAAGTCATCGTCATCTGCATATCCTTTTTCCCAACTGCGTCGGGGTCGGCTTCCAGTCTAACCGGATGCAGCTGAATACCAGTATTTTACATGGAGCGACTGCCTATCTGACCTCCACAACCCAGTTACTGGGCAACACGATACCTCTTGGTTAGACTGGTTGTCAGACTTCTTGGCTTTCTTAGAAAGTACATTTGAAATAGAAAAAGTCACATTGGTACTTGCCCATGCCCGGTCGCAAACCCCAGCCTCGTGCATGAGAGGCGGGTGCCTTAACCACTGGGCCATCATGACATCCTTGAAATTACCAGTGTATTAATGAATCGCTTTGTTTTGTTTCAGGTAATTAATTAATTGAACGCGCGGAAAAAGTCATATTGGTGCTTGCCTTTACGGCATTCCCCCCCCCCCCCCCCCAGCTTGGTCTTCCTCCGCTGAAGGTCGATGCCTGCCGGGGCTGCGGGTTGTTCGAAAGAGATACCGCGCCCCCGGAACGCAAAGGGCACATGAAGGAACATAGACGGGTTTTAGTCAGTAAAAGTCTGACACTCCCTCCCGCCCCGCCCAGGGCGGGGGAAGTTATTTGATGATATCCCGTCTATAAAAAAAAAAAAAAAAAAACTACGTCGGGGTCGGCTTCCAGTCTAACCGGATGCAGCTGAATACCAGTGTTGTACATGGAGCGACTGCCTATCTGACCTCCACAACCCAGTAACTGAGCAACACGATACCTCTTGGTAAGACTGGTTGTCAGACTTCTTGGCTTCTGACTATCCGTAACGACTGCCAAAGATCTACGAATGACAGCCGGGACCAACGGCTTTACGTGCTTTCCGAGGCACGGGGGTGTCACACCACCAAACTCCGGGCTACTACGGAGAAATTCTTAATGGAAAAACACAATAACACTTTTTAACAAGCTTGTCAGTTGCTCTTGCGACCACGAGACCAACGGGGCAGTTTTCTCTTTATATTTCTATTCATCATAATTTACTGAATCAGCCCTAAAAAGCTTAATATTTATTAAATAAGTAACTGACATTGTGTAATTAAAAATGAATCTATCTTTACAAATTACTAAAAAAAAGTCAAGTGCGAGACGGACTTGTATACGAAGGGTTCCGTGCTACGCACAATATTAAACAAGAAAAACGTTAAAGTAAGGACATGGTTTAACTAGTTTGACTAGTTTCTATAATATCCTATATAGTTAAGAAACTTTTCCTGTTTTTTCAATTTTATTTTGATTATTTGATGTTATATCGATCATAATCGTACATCATGATCATAATAGACACTATGGGAAAACTTCATTTTTCTACCTATTACGGTTTCTTAGATACAGCCCTGTGACAGACGGACGGACAGGCAACATGGCCACCGTAGAAGGGGCTCATGTGCAACATTTTAAAACTAAATATTATCCGGTTTTTATTGTCTGCTGGGCAAAGGTCTTCTCTGGTCTGTCTTCTGACACCACGGCACGGTAAATTACAGGCACATGACACATTACAACTTTGTCTCTGGGATGGCAACGCATTAGCAAGGTCTCTGGTATTGCAGATGTGTATAGGCAGCGGTGACCACTTAACATCAGGTGGGCCGTCGGCTTGTTTGCCATCCAACAAAAAAAACCCCTGCGTGATCCATTAAATACGGAACCCAAAAAAGGGTCTTCACGTTCCAAAGTATTAAAGATCCATAAATTAAGAAGAGCTACGGTTTCCCGCCAAAAGATAAATTGTTAAACAAAATACTTTCTTTTGAGGTTATTTCTTATTTATAATTAATTATTTGGAGGGTAGAAGTTCGGAGCAAAAACAATATTTTAAACGTTCAGAAATTATGGTCATTGTATAATTTTATTGTAATATTACTTAGATTTGCGTGACTTATACTAATAATATAATCTAGCCTATTATTGTCCCACTGCAGGGCAAAGGCCTCTTCTCATACAGAGAAGGCACGAGCATTGATCACCACGCTTGCAGCTGGCGATTTCAGATTTTTTATATTACACTAGCTTTTGCCCGCGGCTTCGCTCGCGTATCCCTTATTTTATCACCGTGGGGGTTGAATTTATCAAAATCCTATTTAAGCGGACATCTTCATCATAGTATGTAGCTCCAATCTTTAATTTCAGTTCAATCAGTCGAAAATCTAAGAAGATTTATACAAACTTTCAACCCCTATTCTTAGCGGATGCCTATGTCATAACATCTACCTGCATGCCAAATTTCAGCCCGATCCGTCCAGTGGTTTGGGCTGTGCGTTGATAGATCACTATCTCAGTCAGTCAGTCAGTCAGTCACCTTTGAATTATATATATTTAGATTTCAGCCCGATCCGTCCAGTGGTTTGGGCTGTGCGTTGATAGATCACTATGTCAGTCAGTCAGTCAGTCAGTCACCTTTGAGTTATATATTTAGAAGTATAGATTTAACGCGAATGAAATGGATTAGTCAGTTAATACGTATATTATTTATTGGTACAGAACCTTTCATATACCAGTTAGGCTCACACTTGCTGGATCAATTGAGTGTTGTCCCATGTATTCGATTAGGCGTTCAGTTCATAATGCCAGTATTGCATGTCCAACGGTCGTAGTGTTGCCAGTTTATCGTATAATAGCATCTAACCCATTTCTTAGCGGTTACTCCACTAATTCACGATAGATGTTTTGTTTACAAATAAATAAACTTGTCTGTTTGTTTCGTGTGTCAGAATAATAGGTTTTACTTCATAGAAGCTCGATTATCCGAACTAATTGGGACCGAGAATAGTTCGGATAATCGATATGTGGGTTTTTTGGGACAAGATCAAACAAAAACAACACATTCTCACCTAAAAACTGTACAGTCTATTAAAATTTTACATACATATTAAAGCTGAATTAAAAACACCTAAAAAAGTCAAATGTTTTTCTTATAAAATAGTTAATTTGTAATTGACGAACAGCTGCAACGCGTTTTTAGAAACAAATTCTCGCCAATGTTCGGATAAACTAAGTTAGCGTTCGGATAATCGAGGTCCTACTGTAAATGGAATATATGAATGTAGACACGAAAAAAATATGTAAAAAAAAATGTGTTTCAGTCTGTCTTTTTGTACCGGCTAATCTCGGAAACGGGTAGACCTATTTTGACGAGATCTTCACTGGCATATAGTTCATGTAATTGGAAATCACCTACTTTAATTTGCAAGGCCTCTGGTCAGGTATTGCAGATGTGTATAGGCAGCGGTGACTACTTAACATCAGGTGGGCCGTCGGCTTATTTGCCATACAATGATATTTAAAAAAGCTTTCAGAGTCGTTAAGTGTGTTTTTACACCCGGTATAAACATTTAAGCTGCCCCTTTGGCCTCGTGGTCGCATGCGCGACTGATAAGCGTTGGGTCCTTGGTTCGATTCCCAGGTCGAGCAAAAAGTTTTGTTGGGTTTTTCCAATAAGAAGTTGTCAGTAGCAGCACGGAGTTTAGAAGTAGGTGCCGTGACACCCCCGTGTCCCGGAAAGCGCGTAAAGCTGTTAGTCCCGGCTGTGATTCGCAGATCTTTGATAGTCGTTACGGATAGTCAGAACCCGGGAAGTCTGACAACCAGTCTTACCAAGAGGTATCGTGTTGCCCAGTTACTGGGTTGCGGAGGTCAGATAGGCAGTCGCTCCATGTAAAACACTGGTATTCAGCTGCATCTGTTTAGTCTGGAAGTCGACCCCAACATTGTATAGTTTTGTTTTCTGTTACCGATGGGAAATCAACTAATGACTTCCCCCGCCCTGGGCTGGGCGGGAGGTAGTGTCAGACTTTTACTGACTAAAACCCATTCATGTTCCTTCTTGTGCCCCTTGCGTTCCGGGGGCGCGGTATCTCTTGAACAACCCGCAGCCCCGGCAGGCATCGGCCCTTAGTGACCCCTCCAAAACATTGGAAAAAAGCTAAACAGATGATGATATAAAATTTTAAGCTGCAACATAAAAAATATCAACAATACACGCATGTAGGCCGGGTCGTCACTCACGGCTGACCTACGTTAAGCCTATTGTTATACAACAATACTAACAACAGTGTGAATCAAGCCTTTAAATTCATTGGTAGCTCTATTGTAGCCCGGACTTATTATACAATGCTAAAAAAGTTAGCGCAGAATGTCAGTAATATATACTGCAATAGATTTCATTTATTAATTGACTAGTGACCTGCTTGCCCTGGTTTTTTTAAATAATAACAAATCTATGTAAAAATGTAATTCTTTGTAATTCTCCAGGCCGATTCCGGCCACGGCGGCTAACCTTAATGCAGACTAGCCACGTACGCAGGAGATATTATAGTGCACAAGTGTGTGCGCAAACACAGGTGCACTCCCTCTTCCCTAACTCTCATAGCCCGATGGGACGGCAATCCGACACGACCGGAGAGAGATCAGGCGCAGGACCAACGGCTTTACGTGCTTTTCGAGTCACGGGGGTGTCACACCACCAACTTCTAAACTCCGGGCTGCTACTGAGAAATTCCTAATGGAAAAACCCAATAACAATTTTTGCCCGACCTGGGAATCGAACCCGGGACCCCTTGCTCAGCAGTCGCCCTTGCGACCACGAGACCAACGGGGCAGTCACCAAATCTATATTAATATTACAAAGAGGTAAAATTTGTTTGTTTGTAACGAATAGACTCTAAACAACTGGACCGATTTTAACCATTTTTTCATCAATATACAGCTACATTATTCCCGAGTAACATAGGTACAAAATTTCATCAAAATCGGTTCAGCGGTTTTGTCTCGTAAGAGTTACTGATAGGCAGAGTTACTTTAACATGAATAACATTAGTATGGTTTTCATTATATTATTTTGATATAGACCTTTTTTAATGTAAACCGAAATCTGTACTACAACTTATTATAATTAACAAGGTTTTTAAGGAAAATACAAAATTCGTACCCGTCGACTAAAAAAATATTCTTCCTTATTTCGTTAAAATCAAATTAATTCCTTGGCGTTGCTATGGTTACGTAGCAAAACGCTCGGCTTTCACAACTGTTGATATTTCATGCTTGACAAATTCACACAAATTGCCGCCTAACTAGATTTAAATTAATTATTGGTATTGGCAAATGAATTACAATTGTTCAGGGTCATTTTCTTTAGACGTGTCTAAAAGATTTATCTTGGCATAGTTTTAAAATTGGAATTGCAATCAAAGTATGCAGCGTTCTGACATCTGTCAAATTTTTGAAATTGGAATTGCATTAGAAGTAGCCAGCATTTTGTCATCTGTCATATTTTTTAAAATTGGAATTGTCAGAAAGGTACACAGCATTCTGTCATCTGTCATATTTTGAAATTCGAATCCCACAAAAAGTAGTCAGCATTCTAACATCTGTCATATTTTGAAATTGGAATAGCACTAAAAGTAGCCTTGTGTCTGTCATCTGCCATATTGGAATTGCATTAAAAGAAACCATTTTTTTTTAAATTAAGTGTTCTCTTGTATCGTGGGTGCGTTTACAAACATATAAACTCACATACACAAACGGCCAGACCCGGAACAACTATCTGAAATCCATACAAATAAACGCTCCGTGCGGGAATCAAACCCCCGACATGTAACGCAGCAGCCAATCACTCAAAAACTTCGCCAACCGTGTCGTCAAATCTTCCTTTTCCCAGCATCTTTTTTTATTTAATTTGAAATATGAATGATGACATTTTTTGTAATTACCATGACTGTCATTTAACTTTCGTGCAAAGGAAAAGTTTTCCTGTATCTAAAATGGCCACAGAATCGCAATTTTATTAATTACTAGCGAATTGCCCGCGACTTCGCCTGTGTGGCTCATTTCATCCGCGTAGTCACGTCTTTGGTTACTGATCCGTTCCCGTGGGTTGTAGCGTGATGTTATACAGCCTATGTTAAAATTATAATCTATTGGTGAAAAAAGCCGCATTCAAATCGGTTCACTCGTTTAAGAGCTATGGTGCCACAGACAGACAGACACACAGACACGTCAAACTTATAACATCACTCTTTTTCAGTCAGGCGTTAAAAATGGTTGAAATTGGTCAAGCAGTTTCCGAGCCTATTCGGTACAAACTAACAAACAAAAAAAAACTCTTTTTCTCTAAAATTAAACATAAGCAAACAAAAAAACAATTACTAGCCGAATCGTATCGCACCTCATTTTATTTACAAAAATAGATTTCACCATAAAAAAAAAATAGGACTTACGCCACGAGCCTTTGCGTCGGCAGCCATATTGTTTGCGCGGGAACTAACGGTGCTCTCCGTTAGCGTAGGTTAAAGACCTCGCCCGCCAATTTATATTTGCATCTTTCATAACCTCTAAAACAATAAACACAGAGTTCAATTTCGATTGTTGTTAGAACTTTAATTTTGTTAACCTTTTGTTTGCGAAATTCGCTTTGTAAGTTTGTAGGTTATGTTCGGTTGTTAAAAAAATGTGTTCTGAATACGTTTTGTGATATTGTAAGGTTTCTTTTTATGACTGTTTAATTAGGTGGCCATGTTTTTTTCTGTATTACCGCGAATTTGAGTGACTCAGTTATTTAGGGTGTAAATAATCCTCGTTTTGGGGTTTGCCGCAGACCTTGTTGGGTAGAAAGATACTTAAATAAGCCAAAAGTCCTACTTCCTACTCAATATTATAAATACGAAAGTTTGTGAAGATGGATGGATGGATTTTTGTTACTCTTTCACGCTTAAACGAGTGAACGGATCTGGGATGAACTTTGGCACTAGGATAGATTGAAGTAGTGGAAAAACACATAGTCTTTTATCCCAGAAAAATGTACGGTTGATATATAAAATTTGACGCGAACGAAGTCGCGGGCAGAAGCTAGTTCTACATACTATACACACATACTATACATACTATTGCGATATTTTATTTGTTAAGGTACCTGGGAATCTCCAGGTTACGGAGATATTAAAAGCCAAAGTTATTTTTTTACGAAAACAAAGTTTGCGTGCGTTACTATGTATAAACAGTGATTTATCACATCGAAAATAAAAGCCGTTTCCCAGCTTAGAGACTCAGCACTTTAGCCTCAAAACTCAGTTAGGCTCTAGACAGACGGACTGCATTTCAACTGCAATCCAACTGCAAATTTGCAGTTCGCATGCAGTTTGAATGCAGTTGACACGACTGCACACCGACTGCAATCGGACTGCACGGTTGGTTTGCAGTTCTGTTGCAGTCGTGTCAACTGCATTCAAACTGCATCCGAACTGCAAATTTGCAGTTGGATTGCAGTTGAAATGCAGTTCGTCTGTCTAGAGCCTTACTTAGTGTGATAGGCAGTATGCGTAGTTAACAGCTATGTACCTAATATGTTTTTTTATACCCCGTATCAAATTCGCAACTTGTCAAAAAACGTATACAACTTAAATTCACGACATAGTACATTGAAATAAGTTTAAATCGGCGAATTCTTAACCTTTCAACGTAATTGAATAGGTTTCTGATCTTTGAGTGAATCGTCAATCGGGGGACTTAATTGAATCATGGAGTTTTTGCGATTATCGTACGTGACTGCGTAATTCACGATCCATAGCCAATTTTACTGATAAAAAAACTGGCCAAGTGCGACACGGACTCGTGGTCGAAGGATTCTATAGGATAAATATGTATGGTGGAACGAAATCTTTCGTGTGAGCGTCACCCACTTGACAGGTTTTTTTTTTCAAACATCAAATAAAGGGAAAAAAAGCAACAGTTACTTTAGCCCAGTTATTTTAAAACTTACCTACGGCGTTACGCAAATACCGTAAAATTATAGACTATTTGCAGCAACCATTTTCGGTCGTCAAAAACCGACAACGTGGAATTAAAAAATGGAAACTAAAACATAACGTGCCAGTTAACTGCATCGCAGCACATCATCATCATCATATCAGCCGCAGGACGTCCACTGCTGGACATAGGCCTCCCCCATAGATTTACATTAGGACTATTCACAGCACAGACGTACATTAACTGCCTCCATTGGTCTCGTTGTCGCAAGCGCGACTGAGGAGCGTGAGGTCCTGGGTTCGATACCCAGGTCAGGCAAAAATTTTGGGTTTTTCTGTAAAGAGTTTCTCAGTAGCAGCCCGGAGTTTTGAAGTTGGTTTTGTGACACCCCCGTGTCCCGAAAAGCACGTGTCGCCGTTGGTCCCGGCTGTCATTCATCTAGATTTTTGACATGACAGTCGTTACAAATAGCCAGAAGACGAGAAGTTTAAAATTAAAAATTCTTTATTGCCATTTTACATCAGATCTGAATTATTTGAAATCCCTGACTTCTGATCTAGTTTGTAACTGTCAGACAGCCAGTATAGCAGAGGTATCGCGTTGCCCAGTAACTTACGAAAAATACTAACCGTCAGTAATTAACAGACACCATTTGCCATTCTTCTTCTTTATCGTGGGGTCGTAATACCTTACTGCCCACAATTAGAAAAAGTCACATTGGTACTTGCCCGTGCCCGGTTCCGAACCCACAACCTCGTGCATGAGAGGCGGGCGCCTTAACCACTAGGCCATCACGACACTTAAAACAAAAGAAAGAAATGTAACCACCATTGCAATACTTTCATCACTCCCTTTGCTCATCGAGTATTTAAAAAGTTAACCAAACTGCGCGCACGAAATTTAAAAGATAATTAAAATAACAGTAGAGCGACCTTCTAAGTTTTTGTTTATGGCAATGACTTCTCATTGGTGAGCGGCGCGTGATTCATTTGTAAAGACGACCTTGTGGTATTGCCATACTGTAAAATGTAACGGGGGTTGCTATTGTGAATATTTAAAGAGGTTAGGTCATTCGTCTAATGTCTATGGTAATTTTGTGAAGCTGAAAAAGAGTTTTTTTTTTGGTGTGCTGGCTGAATGTGGTAATCTCCGGAACTGCTAGTCCGATTCTGAAAATTATTTTGCTAATAAGTAGTTTCGTTATCCTCAAGTGCTATCTTTTTGTTTTTTTTTAAACATCGTTGGATTACAAATAAGCCTTCGGCCCACCTGATGTGAAGTGGTAAAGACTGCCTATAGACATCTGCAATAACAGATAACTTGCAAATGCGTTGCCATCCCAGAGACAAAGTTGAAATGTTTCATGTGCGTGTAATTACACCGGCACTCATACCCTTCACACCGGAACACAGCAACGCCACTTTGCGGCAAAAATAGGTATGGTGGGAGTACTTCCCCGGACGAGGTCCTTCACGCCTGCCGCCGCCTCAGCGAAGACGGACGGGTGATCAGGGGTGTGTCGGACTACTCGAACTCCTACCGACTAAAACCCAAGGGTGTTCGGTCAGCTACCTTTAGCACATGCTCATGCAGCGCTCATGCAAAGCTCATGGCTAAATAATTACAGCCGCATAGACCGATCATCCGGGTTAAGCCACGCTTGCCGAGGTTGGTCTGTGGATGGGTGACCATTTACCATAGCGAGTTTCCTCCGTGCCTTGGAAAGCACGTAAAGCCGTTGGTCCCGGCTGTCATTTGTCGATCTTTGACAGTCGTTACTGTTAGTCAGGAGCCAGAAAGTCTGACAACCAGTCTTACCAAGAGTATCGTATTACCCATTACTGGGTTGTTGAGGTCTGATAGGCAGTCGCTCTATGTAAAATACTGATATTCAGCTGCATCCGGTTAGACTGGAAGCCGACCCCAACATAGTTGGGAAAAGGCTAAGCAGATGATGATGAATCGCTCTAAACATTTATACACCCATCTAATAGAAGTCCTACCAATATTAATTTGCATAAAATTATTCATAGCCCTTTCACAAAAATAATAGTCTGTAATACAAAGTAAGGATTAAAAAATACATCAGTAGAGATCCATTAAAAAGCTATTAAGATTATAATCCGATACCCGATCGCCGCCGAATTAAGCCGATGATAACCGAAGTGGATTCACTGAAGTTTTATTCATGCGTTGCTTTTTGTGTAAAAGCTATTTTGGATTTAAATGGAGTAACGATGGAATTATGACATGCCCTAATGATATTTTTTTTTGTATATTTTTATATTGGTGAAGGGAAAACGTCGGGAGGAAACTTGGACTTGTGATTAACTAGGTTTTGTTGTCGATAATTTCCATACGGATCCCCAGTTTTTTTAATACCAAAATTACCTATAGCACTCAGGAATAACAAAGCTTTCTATTAGCGAAAGAATTTTCAAAATAGGGCCAGCAGTGTCAGAGATAAGTGCGTTTAAACAAATAAAAAATCTGCTTTTTTTTTATCGTGTGGGCAGTAAGGTTCTAACGACCCCATACACCCTAGTGTCAGAGTTTCTAAACCGCCACAAGCGATTGGTTACCGATGTCAGTGATGTCCAAGATAAACTTAGAAAGTACTATATGAATTAGAAAATGTCACATTGGTACAAGCCCGTGCCCGGTTGCGAGCACACAGCCTCGTGCATGAGAGGCTGGCGCCTTAACCACTGGGCCATCACAACACATGCTCTATAATAATAGTATAGGTAAAACCCTCCTTTGTTAACCCCCGACGCAAAAAGAGGGGTGTTATAAGTTTGACGTGTCTGTCTGTCTGTCTGTCTGTCTGTCTGTCTGTCTGTCTGTCTGTCTGTCTGTCTGTCTGTGGCATCATAGCTGCCGAACGGATGAAGCGATTTCAATTTAGTTTTTTTTGTATTAAAGGTTACCTATGAACGAGTGTTCTTAGACATGTTTGATGAAAATCGGTTGAGCCGTTTAAAAGTTGTGGGGGTAAAAGTAGGGAAGAAAAACCGAATGTCTGTAAATATACTCGAGTGGGGTCTCAAACTTAACAAAATCGACATTATAATAAGCAGGTACCTATAAAAAGTATAAAATAAAAAATTAAATTAAAAATTTAAAAAACCCCCAACACAAAAACCTAAGTTCCCTTTAAAAAGTAAAAAAATAACAAAAAAAATACGTCACGTTGGGGGACCGCTCGGGACGATCGTATCCTAAATGCAACATCGGTCCCCCAACGTGACGTATTTTTTTTGTTATTTTTTTACTTTTTAAAGGGAACTTAGGTTTTTGTGTTGGGGTTTTTTTAAATTTTAAATTTTTTGTTTAAATGCGCTAATCTCAGGAACTTAATTAGTCGTGTTTAACACCCTTATTACGAAGCAGTAAAGTCGGTTTTCATAGTTCAATTATAAATAATGGTTGAACTGTAGAAATTCAATCTTGAATCATGCTTACGAGTATTTTATTGTTACTAATGTACTTTTAAGATGTCGGTCGAGAATTTAAGATACATCTAAGATTATTTAGTACCCTATAATTTATAATCTGTGTAAGAATTAGGGTTAGTTGTCAGTACAAAGATGATCACTTTTAAAGGAGGACAACTGCCTCGGTAACTTAGTGGACCTAAGCGTGACTGCTACGCTAGAGGTCTTGGGTTCAATTCCCAGGTCGAGCAAAGTGTTATTGGGTTTTCCTATGAAATTCTTAATAGCAGCTCGGAGTCGGTTAAGTGCAATAGGCTCGCCCAATATTTCATGGGACCTAAACATACCGGTGAACTGTGGGTGTACATTGGTACACTTCTGCCTAACCCTTCTTTGAATTCAGCCGTGATGGTATGTGATGTGGTATGTGTTTAAACGCAATTCCCTCATATATTTCGTATGGCAATAGTAAACAGTGACCTCACAAATTTTCCAACTCATTGATAAATTATTTATTGATTTTAAACCAACTAAAAATCTAATTACCCGACTACGGCGAAGCAAAAAGGAGGGTTATGAGGTTGACCGGTATGTATGTATGTATGTATGTATGTATGTATGTATGTATGTATGTATGTATGTATGTATGTATGGATGTTCATCTGTTCCCTCATAACTTCTAAACCATCTAACGTAAATTGACAAATGAGGTGTCATTGGAAGCGTCTTAATTGTCCGCTGGTTATAGGCTATGTTATGTTACAATAAATTGTATGTGGCGCCCTCTAGAGCTCATGAAGATGTGAAATAATATTTTTTTTCTTCCAAATATGGTCGTGTTGCATATCAAATTAAAGGGCTTAATTAGCACATTTCAAATATATATAACTTGTATTAGTAAATTCTACACGGCACCCTTAAATTTCTAAATTTGAACCCCAAAATAATTTAAATAAAAAAGCAGTTTCAAAAACTAAAACCCGACTACAAAAAATTCACGTTCTAAAAAGTATGAAACAAGAAAACATTCTCATCTGAAAGCCGTGGTCGTATGCCACCTATTCCGGTAAAACAGTATGTGTATAGTAATAGAACATTCATCTTTAGCACTAAAGTTTACGGCAAAGTGGCATACGACCACGGCTTTCAGATGAGAATGTTTTCTTGTTTCATACTTTTTAGAACGTGAATTTTTTGTAGTCGGGTTTTAGTTTTTGAAACTGCTTTTTTTTTTACTGTTAATTGATGTTGTGGCTTGAAATTAATGATTAATAGTGCTTACTCGTATTATGGCGCTGTCTATATGATATTTAGGGTTCTTTAGTTCTCGAGTTAGTTAAGTTCAGTGTGTGAATCATCAGCTCGAATTCCATGTTCATTACTTTTTTTTAATTACAGTAATGTTTTAATTTTTGATGTAGAAATTGCATTTATTTTTCCTATCATTCCTTTAGTCACAGGGCAGTAACTTTTAAAGCACAAGAGGCAGAAACTGCAATGTGACAATTTTCAATGTGTATTAGGTACTATGACCGTTAAAACAAGTTGAAAACAACAGGGCTACCTACACAAGAAACGTTTTAAGCAGGCAGTGCTAAGTATTATTCATCATATCTGCCGACTGACGTCTACTGCTGGACCTAGGCCTCACCTAAAGAAACCCACAATGACCGATCCAGCGACTTCCCGCGACCTTTAGGCCGCTTCCACATTTAGGCGACTTTAGCAGCGCGATTGTCGCGCGACTGTCGCCCCGTCAGAATTTCATAATAAAAAAACAGAAGAGCTGTCGCCCACAGCATCTATTTTTAAAATGAAGTGCGCCATACTGACCTATACTTTGATCTGTTCTTGTAATGTGAAGGAATGTACTTCTGCCGCGCTACTGTCGCGCTGCTAACGCCCTAATGTGAAAACGGCCTTACCAGGTCGTCGGTCCACCTCGTAAATGCTCGTAATTCTCGTAGAAATCCTACTACTATTATAAAGGCGAAAGTTTGTAAGTATGGATGTATGGATGTATGGATGTTTGTTACTCTTTCACGCTTAAACGGCTGAATGGATCTGGATGAAATTTGGCACAAAGATAGATTATAGTCTGGAATAACACACATAGGCTACTTTTTATCCCGGGAAAATGTACGGTACCCGTAGTATAACACATCAACTGTGACGCGGACGAAGTCGCGGGCAGAAGCTAGTATTGTATAATGATACGGATCCCATCCCACTAGACCAGTTTATACCAGACGCGTGTTAGATTGTACTATTAAATAGGTTTTTTATGGGATATCCTTTGTAAATCAATGTATAGGGAATGCGGGTTCTATTTTATGGTTTGTACACTCATTTTAAAAGGGGGATATAATACTGTGAACTACATAGTTTGTGTGAAGTGTTTGATAGATGTTCGAGCAAGTACTTATGGGTAATTTATTGATAGAGCGGTTGATATGAAGTAGTCGGGTTATATTTCGGTGAATAAGAAATTTATTGGTTAGTGTTTTTTTTAAAATTTTATTATGTGGCACAATTACAGTGGCCAAAGTATTGGCTGTTGCGCTGCTTGTCGCGGCTTCGATTACCGCACAGAACAGATATTTGTTGGACAAAATGTCAGTTTTACCGTAAGTAAAAACCAAGACTAGAGCTTACCCATCTCGAATAAAAAAAAAATAACAACTCGAAGTTCTCAGTAGCAGCCCGGAGTTCGGAAGTTGGTGGTGTCAAAACACGTAAAGCCCTCCCGGCTAGGGTTCCCAGATTGAAAAGTCGAAATTCCGGAGAAAATTCCGGACATTGGATGAAATTTCCGGATTTCCAAAAAAAAAATTTGTCACTATCATATCTTTCTTCCCATACACTGACCTCTATAAATATACGCGTATATCATCAAGTAGTCAGTGCCGCCACAAATCAAATAAAAAGAAAATAACCAAAAGTGGAGGAAAGATGGCACCGCCGTCTCTTGATGATATTTAAAACTAACCTATCTGAAAATTGCTCATTGTGAAGGTAACGCTTCTCCTCTGATGCGCGGTAGGGATGTGAGATTTATGGAATTGTGGTTTTTACTTAAATTGTAGAAATTCCTGACGGCTTAGGATTCCCCCCGCATTCCGGACAAAGCACTAAATTTCCGGACATGTCCGGAAAATTCCTGACATATGGCAACCCTACTCCCGGCTGACATTCGTAGATCTTTGACAGTCGTTACGGATAGTCAGAAGCCAAGAAGTGTGACAACCAATCTAACCAAGAGGTATCGTGTTGCCCAGTAACTGGGTTGTGGAGGTCAGATAGGCAGTCGCTCCATGTAAAACACTGGTATTCAGCTGCATCCGGTAAGACTGGAAGCCGACCCCAACATAGTTGGGAGAAAGGCTAAGCAGATGATGATGATCCTTATCTACAATATTTCATCGAGTTTAATTAGTTCTCGACCGAAATATTACTAGACAACTTTTCCATGAAGCGCACTGCCGGATTCCCGGGACAGTTCCATTAAAGTTCATTTTCTTCGCAAGTCATCCTAAAAGTTTGCGACTTTAAAATGATAAATGAAGTCCATCGATCCATAAACGTACCTACTCGTACTTGGTTGGACGTCCATCATCCACTTAACATCCATTCCGATCTCGTGTCTCTTCCTTAGGGCTGTCATCCGTCTGGAATTTCTTAGATTTGTCCCTAGATTTGTTTGTTTGTTGTGATTTGTTGGTTTGTTTGTTGTGTTTGAACTGCCCCGTTGGTCTCGTGGTCGCAAGTGCGACTGCTGTGCAAGGGGTCCCGGGTTCGATTCCCAGGTCGAGCAAAAAGTGTTATTGGGTTTTTCTATGAAATTCTCAGTAGCAGCTCGGAGTTAGGGTTCGTGCTCGGTTAATGGCAATAGGCTCGACCCCTATTACATGGGACCTAAATATACCGGCGAACTGTGGGTGTACATTGGTACACCTCTGCCTAACACTTCGAGGAATACAGGCGTGACTGTATATTTTTTTTTTGTCCTAACTTAGACAGCGTCTGGGAGTCTGTGTTTTAGAAAATTTTAACGTTGTATTTATTTTTATTGTGAAAGCTAGCTGATAGCATTTAACCCTAATTCTTTTTCTAAGATAAAAGTAGCCTAAGTTACTCCTCATAACATCAGCTGTCTGTCCTGCCATTGTAAGTACCTACCGTCAAAATTGGCCCAGCCGTTTAGGAGATAAGCCGGAAAAAATAGACAGACAAAACATTTAAGAATTGTTGTCTTGGTACAACTGCCGAGTAAACATTCATATATTTATTTAGTAAAAAGCTATTATTGAGACATTACAGACACTTTAATTTTATTTATTTGTACTTACAAGATATTTTCACAGCGTCCGGGGAAATACATCATCATTAAGGTGTTGGCAACCCTACTCTACCTCTATATAGAAATGTCCGCTTTTGAACGGGCAACTAGCTTCAACTTTCAGAAGAGTCTTTGACAGTTTAGAAGTTAACGGATTAATTGAAATAAATGCCTTGAATTCGATAAACTTTGCTCTATATCTTTGGCAACATTTCTTCAAAAGATTTTGATGTCTTGTTTGACTATTACGAAGTCTGCCCCACACCTGACGATGTTGAATTCTAATTTTAAGTGCAAAAAGTGTTATTGGGTTTTTGTATGAAATTCTTAGTAGTAACTACGAGTTAGGATTTGTGCCCGGTTAATGACTATTTATTAAATGGACCTAAACATTCCAAAGAACTGTGGGTATATAATGGGACATTTCTGCCTAAACCTTTCAGGGAATACAGGCGTGATGGTATGTCTGTGTTCTAATTTTACTGTACCATCACGCCTGTATTCCCCGAAGGGTTAGGCAGAGGTGTACCTATGTACACCCACAGTTCGCCGTTATATTTAGGTCCCATGTAATAGGAGGCGAGCCTATTGCCATTAACCGGGCACAAATCCAAACTCCGAGCTGCTACTGCGAATTTCATAGAAAAACCCAATAACACTTTTTGCTCGACCTGGGAATCGAACCCGGGACCCCTTGCACAGCAGTCGCACTTGCGACCACGAGATCAACGGGGCAATTTTACTCTGTTTTTATTTTTTAACCTTGTAATAGAGCTACTCAAAATATAACTTTATTTTCTACATGAAAAGATACACATTTCATTTTTCAGTGTATTTTTGCTTAACTGCTTAATAAATGAAGTAACTAATGTTACCAGCTGATCCTCGTTAAATACTAACTTTCACTGAGTACTTATCTATTGATGATAGTGTTATCAGCTTATCAGGGGCTATCTGTTTATATATGTATGTTATCTCTGACCTACACAACTTGAAACGTCATGTTATATCATTTGATGTCCATTGTTTAAGTTTTAGTTTAAATTATGTAAGTCTTATTGAGTTCAAAATGCCGAGGCGGGTCGTGTATTCGATTCCTAGCTCGGGCAAAGTGTTTTTGGACTCAGTAGTAGCCTGGAATTTGGAAGTTGATGTTGTGATACCCCCGTGTCTGGAAAAGCACGTAAAGTTGTTGGTCTTGCGCATGAACTCTCTCCGGTGGTGTCGGATTGCCGTTCTGTCTATGAGAGTGAGGGAAGAGGGAGTGCACTATAATATCTCCTGTGTTGGTCTCGGCTGTGCTTGTGACGTTTTCTTTCATCGGTATTTAAGATACCTAGTCTGGGAACTAAATTAGCAATAGAAAAATTAGCATTTGTACTTGGCCGCGCCCTGTTAGCCGTCGTGAATGAGAGGCGGGTGCCTGAACCACAGGGCCATCACATAATATGAGTAACTAGCTGTGCCCCGCGGTTTCACCCGCATTACGTTAGGTTTTTGGTTACTGATCCGTTCCCGTGGCTCATAGCGTGATGTTATATAGCCTATAACCTTCCTCGATAAATAGGCTATCTAACACAAAAATATTTTTTCAAATCGGACCAGTAGTTCCTGAGATTAGCGCGAACAAACAAACAAACTCTGCAGCTTTATAATATTAGTATAGATGTAATCATCACCCTGCAACAGTCCACTACTGGACTTATGCCTCTCCAATCGCACGCCACTTAGGTCATGAATAATATATCTAACTGTATTTTTTTTTTGTTGCAGGTAATTCACAAACGTACGAAGATGGTCAATAAAGAAGCATGAATACATTCGTCACATTTGCAAATCAATCTCCACACCGTTGACAGCCATGACACATTTTTAATACACGTAAACATTTATAAATACCACGAATAATTTGCCAACTAGCCAATACTGACCAATAATTTGCCAATTTGTTAACTAGTGTGTCAATCTAATCAACAATTAAAGATGTCTGACCAATACAAGTAGCAGTTGCTCTTTGTGAAGGAGCTCGTCCGGGGAAGTACTACCACCACACCTATTTCTGCCGCAAAATCAGCGTTGCTGTTTCGGTTTGAAGGGTATGGATGCCGGTGTAATTACAGGCACATGACACATTTCAACTTTGTCTCTGGGATGGCAATGTGTTTGTAAGGCTTCTGGTATTGCAGATGTGTATAGACAGCGGTGACCACTTAACATCAGGTGGGCCGCCGCCCGCCGGCTTGTTTGCCATGCAATGATATTTAAAATGTCTATAAAAGATGTTACATAAAGCTTAAAGCTAAAATACAGTAATTATGGACCGACTAGATATACCCGGCAGTTTCACAGCGTTGCATGACGTCTTTCATCACCATCATCATCATCATCTTCCTGCCCTTATCCCATGTTACTTGTGGTCAGCGCAACACGTTTTCTTCTTCCATGTCGTCCTATCAACCGTCATGCTATCACTGACTCCCTTCTCTTTCATATCATTCTTCACACAATCCATCCATCCATCTTTTCTTTGGCCTCTCTCTTCCTAACCATCGATTACGTCTTTAATTAATGTAATTATTTACTACTAGGTATTGTAATGTTTTATAGCCTATACATGGATTAATGTGCTTTAAAATATGTATAGATGTATGAATGTGGATGACGAGTATGTAAGGATCGCGGCAGAAACCACAGAACGGGTTTCTGCCTACCACCATGGGAAAAAGGCTTGAGTTTATGTATAATATATAATGCCAAAACATTTTTTTCCAATCCGACTGCTAGTTCCAGAGATTAGCGAGTTTAAACAAACAAACAAAAAAGCTTCAGCTTATAGGATGGCATGTTGATTCGTCTCTCGACTCGATCATCTTGCAGTATTCGGGTCAGTTGCTGATTAGCGACGGTAGTGTATGGTGACGCATGGTGGTCATAGCCATTAGGTAGGTTACTAAGAAATGCAGTCCAGTCGGTATGCGTTTAGGCGGAAGTGTCGGATTTATTTACCATCACGCCTGTATTCCCCGAAGGGTTAGGCAGAGGTGAAACAATGACACCCACAGTTCGCCGATATGTTTTTAGGTCCCATGTAATAGGGGGCGAGCTTATTGCCATTAACCGGGCACAAAGTCAAACTCCGAGCTCCTAGTGAGAAATTCATAGAAAAACCCAATTACACTTTTTGCTCGACCTGGGAATCGAAGTCAAGACCTCTAGCGTAGCAGTCGCGCTCAGAACCAGTAGGCCTCTACACACACCGTACATCTCTACCTGACCCTTCGGGGAATACAGGCGTGATGGTTTAATGAGATTAGCTGCTGGACAATATTATTAAACATACAACAACATAAATGTTTAAGACCAATTTTCTCAAAAACTGCTAAACCAATTTTGATGACTCTGTCACCGCTGTCAATTTTACACCAATAAAGCAAGAGTATGCGTCCGCCATCTTGATATAGAAAACCAATACAAGAACAACAGTACATTGTTCCTAAAATTACTATCTACATAACTCGGTCAGCGTGTCAGTATTTTCATCGGAATTACAGCAATTCTTAGAACCTGCCGTATGTATGGGAAACTTGAGTGTATTAGTCATTATTGAGAAACCAAAGTCATGTGAAATTCATGTATGGAATGACCCGGGATAAATGACCGCATCATCATGCGAATTGTTGGGTTGAATGGTTCTTTTTTATTTGGCCAGAAAATGTATTTACCTTTACATACATACATACATAAACTCACGCCTTTTTCCCATGGGGGTAGGCAGAAACCACGGACCGCCACCTGCTACGATCCTTACACACTCCTTTCGCCTCGTCCACATTCATACATCTGGTCATACAAGCACGCCGGTTACGAGTACTGCGCATGTGCTTGTGCTGTATTTACCTTTACACCTACAGACTATCACGCCTGTATTCCTCGAAGAATTTCAATTTTGTAAATGTGACTACCATGGAGCCATTTACTTGTTAAGTTACTATGTGTTGGACACTGAGCATGGCAGTTGAGAGCTTTGTCATGCTCACTTTAATGTCTTGCTGACGGTGGCGCGTGGGTTGGATCGTTTGGTTCCCTTCAAGATGGTTGAGCTAAACGGTGCTGATGCACGCGTCATATTCGTGAACGGGTGCTGTCAGTTGGGATTGGTCATCTCTTAACTGCCATGTCTTACATCGTTATTATAATTTTGTTATTTTTTATATTCACCTTCATTGTTTTCACATATAGAAGCAACAAGAATATTGTAACCAAGACTTTGTAAAAACCAAATGGAAGGAAAAGAGTGTCCATGGAGTTTCTTGCTCGTTCTTCTCCATAGAGACCTACGTTTTGGAACGAGCAACTAGCTTCAATTTTAAACTGTAACTTCTTGACAATTCAAAAGTGCCTGTAAATGGTCTAATTGAAATAAATGATTTGATTGATTGATTGATTGATTGATTGAAGGGTTAGGCAGAGGTGTACCAATGTACACTCAAAGTTCGCCGATATGTTTAGGGCCCATGTAATAGGGGGCGAGCCTATTGCCATTAACCGGGCACAAATCCTGACTCCGAGCTGGTACAGAGAATTGCATAGAAAACCCCAATAACACTTTTTGCTCAACCTGGTAACCAAGTCAGAGGCTCTTGAGGCGGTTAAGAAACTCTGACACTAGGGTGTGTGGGGTCGTTAGACCTTACTGCCCACACGATAAAGAAGAAACTCAACCTGGGTATCGAACCCAGTACTCCACCTAACGAGACCAACAGGGCAGTTAAGTTACTACAAACAAACCGGTAAACGGCACGGTCCGTCAGTAGGACATAGTATTGCAATAAGATCTGCCCTTCGCGAGTGAAAGGCAGCCGGCGCACGCGCATCGTTGCTTAGATCGCGGCTAACATCGAAGATTGTCTGATACTGTTTGAGGGACTATTGGGAACAGGTTGGTAGGAACGTTGTTCGAGTTTTAGATGATTTTAATTTTATACTACCTTATGCTGGCGAGTTGGTCTGCTGTTTTCATTTATTTCGCGGAACCCTAGTTATTTTATTAGGATAGAAGTAGCCTTATTTACTCTCAATAACAGCAGCCATCTGCCTGTGAAAGTCCTATCAAAATCTTTCCAGCCGTTTTCGAGATGAGTCGGAACAAACAAACGGACACATACAAAAAAAAAAACAATTAGGTTTTTGGTTCTAAGTACCATGTACACATTCAGTATAAAGCTGTTATTTTGACGTTACAAACAGCCACTTAAAATGTATTTATTGGAGTTGATCCCATAATAAAAAAATTACATATTCTAAGGTATTTTCTCCCTAAAACTTCACCAGACACAGCCGCAAAACACAACTAGTATTCTCTAGCATCCTGTTCATCTAACTCCCGCGCAATTAGGGGCAGTCGCCATCTTGGATCAAGAATGTTGCCACAAAAAATATAACCTCACATTATAGGTCGTTGACCTCGTGTATGGAGGCTAGTTTCAATGGTTTATAGTTGACTGCATCTAGTGTCTTTAAAATGCAGTCGGGGAAGTTAATTATTATAACATAACATACAATCACGCCTGTATTCCCCGAAGGGTTAGGCAGAGGTGTAACCAATGTACACCCATAGTTCACCGGTATGTTTTAAGTCTCATGTGATAGGGGGCGAGGCTATTGCCATTAACCAGGCGCAAATCCTAACACCGAGCTTTTTTTTTATACCGATGGGAAATTATCAAATGACTTCCTCCGCCCTGAGTGGGGCGGGAGGGAGTGTCAGACTTTTACTGACTAAAACCCATCCATGTTCCCTTCTTGTGCCCTTTGCGTTCCGGGGGCGCGGTATCTCTTTCGAACAACCCGCAGCCCCGGCAGGCATCGGCCCTTAGCCCTCCGAATAACTCCGAGCTGCTACTGAGAATGTCATAGAAAAACCCAATAACACCTTGTCCGACCTGGGAATCAAACCCGCGCTAGCGACAACGAAGCCTACGTACGTTCCAGTTTAAGTATACCTAATCGTGTTCCATATAATTGCAGAGAAAGATCGTAAATGTCAACAAACACATTAGGTACATAATAACTGACCTACTTATTGTATATAATATGTTATGTAGCCATTATGTACAAGTTCGATATGCTTTACTTGCACTTATTCAACTGGGTCAAATATACCACTAGTTGCTTTACGCGGTTTGACTTTGCATTTTAATTTGTTTTGTTGATTTTGTTATTTCTGCTTTCAAAGGTTTTATTAAGATTTTTGAGTTAGATGTCATGATGGCTCAGAGGTTTAATCGTAATTAGTAGATAGTAAAATTAATCATTATTAGGTTGTTACAATATATCTTTGAAATGATGTATCGGGGTGTGAAAAGACACATCACAAGTTAACTATGCATATTGTCCATCAAACTAAGTAATATTGAGCAAAAATTATTGCTTAGGATTTTACTTATTTTTGGTGGTGTGAAATATCACTGTTTATTATTAATAAAAGTAACTTTCCCAATCGTAAAGTTGAATTATTATCCTGAAGGAACACATTACCTGGAAAATAAGTATCCTATGTGTGTGACGATTCTCATCAAAATCTGTTCAACAGTTTACGCTTGATTGAGTAACAAACGTCCAAACATTTTCACAAATTTCCACATTTATTATACTAGCATCCGCACACGACTTCATCCGAGTTCAAGTTAGTATATTATCCTACGGGAACCGTACATTTTTTCGGGGTAAAAAAGTATGTGCCGATGTTCCCGAAGTGCTATTCCACACTACTATCTATCTCAAAGTCAAATTTCATCCAGATCCGTTCAGCCGTTTAAGCTTGAAAAAATAACAAACATCTATCCATCCATCCTCACAAACTTTCGCATTTGTAACAGGACTACAGGAAGTAGAAAGAATATATGGAAAAGGATAAAAAATATCTTGGGACAACTCACACACGGCTATCTGATCCCAAGCTAAGCAGAGCTTGTGTTATGGTAACCAGACAACTGATAAGTATGTATATCAGTTGTCTGGTTACCATAACACAAGCTCTATCTAATTTATAAATACATACATATTATAGATAAATCACACCCAGACACAGAACAAATATAGATAAATCACACCCAGACACAGAACAAACAATCATGCTCATCACACAAAGTTTGTCCTGGGTGGGAATCGAACCCACGACCTCCGGCTTAGCAGTCAGGACCGCTAACCACTAGACCAACAGGCCCGGCAGGTCAAAATAGAGGATAAGTAGGATAGGATAAATATAGACCGATAACCCGATTGTCTTACCAACCCATTTCTACTCTGTAACACCTTACAATACAATACCACAGTCCACTAACTCCCCGCTATCACCAAAACACACCTGTTTTATAAAACAACCTTCCCCTAACTCCATTACACCCCCCCTCCCCTCTTTTTTTATCGTGTGGGTAGCAAAGTATAGCGACCCCACACACCCTAGTGTCAGAGTTTCTAAACCGCCTCAAGGGCCTCTGATATGGTTACCGATGAGAGTGATGTCCAGGATAAACTTAGACAGCCTTACTTATAAAAATAACGCTAAATAATACTTAGCTATTTGTCAAACCACTTTCAACGGTGCCTCAGGTGAAAAATTTTATCTATGAACATTAATCAGCGTTGAGATGTCGTTATGTACTAACTCAGTGACAGAAAATTTAAACAGCGGCGACCCGTTGTTTAAGTGTAGTTAAGAAGTAAGATGGCGGGCTTCAATCAGCTGTGACGATGACAGTTTTGGTTTATGGATTCTATTGTAATTTTTTATTATATTCCATTTATTCATTAAATACACATATAAATTACATTTTTAAATATTAGTATAAAAAATATAAAAACATTTAAAAATATAAAAAATAGTAGCCCACCGGTGTCGGGAACAGGGTCCATTATATTTATTATTAATTATGCTCAAATTATTGTTCGTTCGATTTCGTTCTTTAGTCGAATAATTTGGTCATGCTCTATGTTGACCGTCTAAGTGTTGGCAGATTAAAATAGTGTTTCATCGTTCAGTCAGTCAATTAAGAGGTAAAGGCGTTATTTTTATAAGTAAGACCCAGAAAGTACATATGAATTAGAAAAAGTCACATTGGTACTTGCCCCTGTCCGGTTGCGAACCGACAACCTCGTGCATGAGAGGCGGGCGCCTTAACTACTGGGCCATTACATCCCCCCGCCCCTCTGACGTCATACGCTGTTTCCGCGACACATGCCACGTCGTTCTCAGACAAGACACGAAGCTTATTGTGAACACGTGTCGTCTGTGTCTCTACGCTGGAGAAATTGTTTGTACATGTGTCTGTTTGTCAGTTGTGTAAGTTTAATCGACTTTGGAAGTTATGGAAGGGCAATTCTATTTAACTTTTTGCCGCGTTGCTGTGTTCCGGTTTGAAGGGTATGGGTGTCGGTGTAATTACAGGCACATGAGACATTTTAACTTTGTGTCTGTGATGGCAACGTATTTGCAAGGCCCCTGGTATTGCAGATGTGTATACTGTATAGGCAGCGGTGACCACTTAACATCAGGTGGCTTGTTTGCCAACCAAAAGTACTTTTATGAATGATCGTCGTAATGTAAAATTAAACAAAGTTGAAATTAAATCGAGTACATAAACAAGAAATATGTTTTAGTCAGTAAGAGTCTGAAACTCCCTCCCGCTCCGTACAGAGCATAATACCACTAGATGATTTTCCCAATGCTTATAAAAAAATTGGCCCCTACAACAAAGTTTAAAATTAAAGCTGCACCTCATACAAGAAACGTGTATTAGTCTCAATTTTTTGCTCGATCTTAACATACCACAGTGATACAGAACCCTACCAACTCGAGACCGACTTGCCATTAGCCTTTTTATATTTGTTATATCTTGGTCCCATCCGGAACAAATAAATAAATAATAAATAAATATCTTGGGGACAACTTACACGCGGCTATCTGATCCCAAGCTAAGCAGAGCTTGTGTTATGGTAACCAGACAACTGATATACATACTTATATAATTTATAAATACATACATATTATAGATAAATCACACCCAGACACAGAACAAACAATCATGCTCATCACACAAAGTTTGTCCTGGGTGGGAATCGAACACACGACCTCCGGCTTAGCAGTCAGGACCACTAACCACTAGACCAACAGGCCCGTCAATATCCGGAACAGATGGAATATCCTGTCTCTCTTTCTTTCCATTCATGAATACGACCTTACTCGAATACCGCTATAGGGGGTAATGCATAATAAATTACTACAGTACGAATGATATTACACACTCATCCATACAAATTGTTTGGCTGAAGCACCGTTACTAGGGACATTATTACGACTGCCATGGGAAAAGTATCAAGATTACTTAGAGAAAGACTTACCCTGACCTTATTGGTGAGGTTCTTCAGAAAGGTCGGGTGCGCAGTACTCGTAACCGGCGTGCTTGTATGACCAGATGTATAAATGTGAAAGGAGTATGTAAGGATCGTAGCAGGTGGCGTTCTGCCTAGCCTCATGGGGAAATGCGTGAGTTTATGTATGTATGTATTACTTAGAGAGATGGATTGACGTCATCTTTCTCTGCTTAGCCTTTTCCCAACTATATTGGGGTCGAGTTCTGTGCTTAGTGACAGAAAAGTTGAAAGGTAACCGTTTGTCTTAGCATGGGCATGTGAAGAGGAGGGATGAGACGCATGTGACCAAGAGGTATGAATATAAATGTGGATGGATGGAGAGGAAGAGGAAGGCCAAAGAAAAGATGGATGGATTGTGTGAAGAATGATATGAAAGAGAAGGGAGTCAGTGATAGCATGACGGATACTAACTCACATACACAAACAGCCAGACCCGAAACAACTATCTGCAATTTGCTCCGTGTGGTAATCAAACCCACAACACGCATCACAGCATCCAATCGCTCAGCCAACTGTGACCAAGAAACTAATATGAATAAATTCTTAAAAATAATATTTAACCGCGCGGACTGTCCGCGCGGGTTTATGATCCGCTCGCCATCCGCGGCGGATATACGTCACCTGTCTACTTCACATAAAAAAAGCTTTATAAACAAACAAACTTCGCATTTACCTCCTGTTTATAACTAACAAGAAAATAGCACAAAATCCAGGCCAACCTGCGCGATAAGTCTATCTTAAAGCGAGCACAGTACTCATAAAGTTTATCTTTAGACCTAGTTCGAACTTGATTAGTAAGTTTACTAACTTTTCTTAGTTTATAACGAGTTTTATAATACCGTATTGTTTCAACTAACCTATTTCCATGCTTATTTGAATTTATAATTAAGCTCTTTAATTATGAACGGAATGCTTTTTTTTGGGGTTCCACAGTGTCAGCGAAAATCCTTGGAAACATTGTCATCATTCTTAAATGTTACCCTGTTTTGGTAATTTCTCCTGTATCGTGCGAGCTTTACAAATAAAAACTCCGTTTCTATCCGAAATTATTATCTGTGATATCTGATAGTTTTGGTTACTGCTACGAAGCTCCATAACTTTTCTGATGAAGTATTAGATACGGAACCTTAGCTAAATAGATTGAACTCACTCAAGGCCATTTATCTGAAGTCATCACATATGACCGCTGCACTTGATAGATAGGTCTTTTGTAGAAGTTAGTGCTTTAGATAGGACGTGCAGGAGACCTAGAACAATACCTAGATTATACATGTAAGTAAATCTACTTCTTCTTCTTCTTAGCGTATCCATGGCAAATAATAGAATATTAATAAAATAGAATTTCATCATAATCTGCTTAACCTTTTCCCAACTACGTTGGGGTCGGCTTCCAGTCTAACCAGATGCAGCTGAATACCAGTGTTGTACATGGAGCGACTGCCTATCTGACCTCCACAACTCAGTATCTGGGCAACACGATACCCCTTGGTTGACTGGTTGGTTTAATAAAATAGAATTTATAGAATAATAATGGAATTTAAATACTATGTTTGACCCGAAATTCGGCCGCAGCAACACCATCCGCCAACGCAGTCAGAGAAACTAAACTAAACTAACTTATAAATCAGTAAATCTACTGATTTATAAGTTATCAGCTTCTTCCCGCGACTAAGTCCCCGTCAAAGTTGACATATTATCCCACGGGAACCGTACCTTTTTAAATATACCACCACGCCTGTATTCCCCGAAGGGTTAGGCAGAGGTGTACCAATGTACGCCCACTGTTCGCCGGTATATTAAGGTTCCATGTAATAGGGGGCGAGCCTATTGCCATTAACCGGGCACAAATCCAAACTCCGAGCTGCTACTGAGAATCTCATAGAAAACCCAATAACACTTATTGCTCGACCTGGGAATCGAGCCCAGGATCTCTAGCGTAGCAGTCGTGCTTAGGACCACTAGGCTAACGAGGCAGTACGCCCGTACCTTTTTTCGGGATAAAAGTATCCTATGTGTTATTCCACACTACAATCTATCTCAGTGCCAAATTTCATTCAGATCCGTTCAGCCGTTTGAGAGTGAAGAAGAGACAAACATACAAACTTTCGCATTTATAATATTAGGAGGAAGTAGGATGTCCAATCTAAAGTTAAAAAGTAAAAAAAGTCTTATTTATTTTATTTATGCTAACACGGCTCTGATGAGCCAATTACGCTAACACAACAGATTTAACCTATACATACAGGATTTTTTTTTAACCAGTGCGTAAATTTTGCCATAATAAACTTCAACACGTTTTATTAAACACGTATATTTTATTTTGATATGTCTTAGTACTAAAAAAAAAAGTTATCGCTTACGAAACATGTTTACTTAAAAACCATATTTCATTGTCACTCGGCGCTAGCGCATTCCCCACCCCCTCACCCCAGCCATGCGCCCGGGCGGCGGCGGCGGCCAAGAGTTTTCATTGATAGTATGGCGAATAGATTATGTCCTGGATGTTTTGCTTATTTCAAACTCGGATAAGCATGAAATTTTTTTTAATTTTTTTTTTTAACTAAACACGGAAATGTGTTCTATTACTGACACTGAACTACCAAAAAAAAAATTACGCACTGGTTAAAAACTTATCCTGTATAATAAAAGAATATAAAACAATAAAAATAAAGTAAAAACAAATATATCAGATAGTCTTGCTTTCGCAAAAGCTTAGACACAAGGACATGACAATTTTTATTTGGTCTAATTGAACATAGAAACTCTGACACCAGAGGCCTAACCATTGGGCCACTACAATACTAAAATAAATACATACATACTTACCATCACACCTGTATTCCCCGAAGGGTTAGGCAGAGATGTACCGTGTGCCTATGTACCACTGGGGCCGTTTGTGTATGTGAGTTTATGTGTTTGTAAACGCACCCACCATTTTGAAAAAATTCCTGGTGTGGGGCAAAGTTTAGAACAAAAAAAAAAAGAACAAAAAAAATGTACACCCACAGTCCGCCGGTATGTTAGGTCCCATGTAATAGGAGGCGAGCCTATTGCCATTAACCGGACACTAATCTTATCTCCGAGCTGCTACTGAGATTTTCACAGAAAATTTAATACTTTGCTCGACTTGGGAATCGAACCCAAGACCTCTATCGCAGTCGCGCTTAGTACCACTAGGCTAACGAGGCAGTAAAACAAATTAAAAAGCATTAACAATAAAATATTCCTACTATTACCACAATATTATTCATTACTTCAACAGAAATGTTCTATTAATGAAAAACCCAACGTTATATTAATAACAAGAAAAATGGAAAAACACTACCCCACAACCACCCTTCGGCGGCCATTTTATAACGATGACGTCATTGTTGTCACTAAGTTGCTAGGCAGCCATTGATCGGGGTCATTCACCTGCGTATAGCTTGTTTTATAAAAAAAAAATAACATACCATCACGCCTGTCTTCCCCGAAGGGTTAGGCAGAGGTGTACCAATGTACACCCACAGTTCGCCGGTAAATTTAGGTCCCATGTAATAGGCGGCGAGCCTATTGCCATTAACCGGGCACAAATCCAAACTGCCACTGAGAATTTCATAGTAAAACCCAATGACACTTTTTGCTCGACCTGGGAATCGAACCCAGGACCTCTAGCTTAGCAGTCGCGCTTAGGACCACTAGGCTAACGAGGCAGTCAAGGAAAAATTAATAACATACACACCTAACGAGTTTTTCTAGTTCAGTTATCCAATCTTAGATTATTACCGAAGAAACTAGTTTTAGAAAAAGGAATTTTTGTAATTTATAATTGCGGTCTGTCTGTCTGTCTTTCTGTCACGCTTTCACGACTAAATTACTGAACCGATTCTGATGATTACGGGGTAAGTCTATCTTCTATTTGTGTATATCGTGTGGGCAGTAAGGTCTAACGACCCCACACACCCTAGTGTCAGAGTTTCTAAACCGCCTCAAAGACTTCTGACATGGTTACCGATGTCAGTGATGTGCAAGATAAACTTAGAAAGTATAATATATGAATTACAAAAAGTCACATTGGTACTTGCCCGTGTGCGGTTGCGAACCCACAACCTAGTGCATGAGAGGCGGGCGCCTTAACCACTGGGCCATCACGACACTTTTTTAGGTTTCAACTTTTCTTTTAGATTTTTTTGCACAACTTAGTTCCTACTTTAAATATCCCCATCACATTTGGTACTGTAGCATGCACATTATACGTATATTATATGAACACTATGTTTTATTTGCGTTACTACTCGTTTAAACAGTGATTTTTCACACCAAAAGTAAAAGTCGTTTTTCAGCAATATTTTTTCTAAAAGCTCTTTTTTTTTCAATATTGGAAATCATCAAATGACTTTCCCCGCCCTTGTGTCAGACTTGTACTGACTAAAACCCATCCATGTTCCTTCTTGTGCCTTTTGCGTTCCAGGGGCGCGGTATCTCTTTCGAACAACCCGCAACCCCGGCAGGCATCGGCCCTTAATGGCCCCTCTGAACCTGTCAAACTCCTGTCATTATTGTTGGTACTGTTATACTGTACAATTTCGTGTGAAGTTTGTAGTAAGTGTATTTACCTCCTCTGTGACACGTCCGTGGTACAAGTAAAAGTCTGTTGCAATTTGTGTGCGGCCGAGCGTGGCCACAGTGTAACTACGTAGCTATTGAAAACAGCCGGCGAATTGGAAACACACGGCGGGTTAATGTGATCGGGCACGGTGTGCGTGACTTCCTGGTTTGTCTAGTATATATATACCATCACGCCTGTATTCCCCGAAGGGTTAGGCAGACGTGTACCAATGTACACCCACAGTTCGCCGGTATATTTGGGTCCCATGTAATAAAGGGGCGAGCCTATTGCCATTAACCGGGCACAAATCGAAACTCCGAGCTGCTACTGAGATTTTCATAACCCAATAGCACTTTTTGCTCGACCTTGGAATCGAACTCAGGACCTCTAGCGTGGCAGTCGTGCTTAGGACCACTAGGCTATCGAGGCAGTCTAACTGTCCAGTCTGTCTGTCTGTCTGTCTGTCCGTCTGTGTGTGTTTGTCTAGTCTGACTGCAATACAGGATAAGTTTTTAACCAGTGCGTAAATTTTTTTTGGTAGTTCAGTGTCAGTAATAGAACACATTTCCATGTTTAGTTAAAAAAAAAAAATTAAAAAAAATTCATCCTTATCCGAGTTTGAAATAAGCAAAACATCCAGGACATAATCTATTCGCCATACTATCAATGAAAACTCGCGGCCGCCGCCGCCGCCCGGGCGCATGGCTGGGGTGAGGGGGTGGGGAATGCGCTAGCGCCGAGTGACAATGAAATATGGTTTTTAAGTAAACATGTTTCGTAAGCGATAACTTTTTTTTTTAGTACTAAGACATATCAAAATAAAATATACGTGTTTAATAAAACGTGTTGAAGTTTATTATGGCAAAATTTACGCACTGGTTAAAAATTTTTCCTGTATAATGTACTGGTGTTGATAACCGGTTTGATCAAAGTGTTATTGGGTTTTTGATTAGTAATTCCTTAACGGTGGTGTGACACCCCCGTGACGCGGAAAGGATGTGTCGCTGTTTGTCTTGCGCCGGATCTCACAATAAGCGAAATATATTAACTAGCCTTTGACCACTTTTCGTTTGCATACACTTAGGAATTAGGATTAAACTCTGACACTAGGGTGTGTGGGGTCGTTGACCTTACTGCCCACACGATGAAGAAGAAGGAATTAGGATGAAAGGCTGACCGGATGGTACTCTGGGATAGCAAATAGATTAATTTTTATATCAGAAAAATGTACGGTTCCCTTGGATAATATATCAAACTAGCTTTTGCCCGCGACTTCGTCCGTGTGGATTAATAGTTCCCGTTCCCGGGGGATTTCCGGGATAAAAACTATCCTATGTCCTTTCTCGGGTCCCAGACTATATCTGTACCAAATTTCATTGAAATCGGTTCAGTGGTTTAGGCGTGAAGAAGAGACAGACAGACAGACAGAGTTACTTTCGCATTTATAATATTAGTAAGGATTTTACGCGGACAAAATCGCGGGCAGACGTTAGTTTATAACATTAGTTAGATTACCGCTGCTAGCTATCCCTTTTAGAATTACCTACTAGCATGATGTTTTGATAATATAAGTGATCCTATTCTTGTACTTAGGTTACATTATTATGTTTCAGTTCATTGAACAAGCAATCGACTGTAAAAATAGATTCTGTGGAAATCAAATTCTATTGTTTTCACAAATCTATCAGATTTTTATTTTATTTTCTAATTTGCTTTGAAATGAATGTATGATTTTAATAGTATGTCTTTAATATTTTTACTCTACTTACATAAGTACCTAAGATAATAATTAATCTAAACATAAAATTTAGATTAATAAAATTATAAACCACCATCATCCATCACGCCTGTATTCCCCGAAGGGTTAGGCAGAGGTGTACCAATGTACACCCACAGTTCGCCGGTATATTTATGTCCTATGTTATAGGGGGCGAGCCTATTGCCATTAACCGGGCACAAATCCAAACTCCGAGCTGCTACTGAGAATTTCATAGAAAAACCCAATAACACTTTTTGCTCGACCTGGGAATCGAACCCGGGACCCCTTGCACAGCAGTCACACTTGCGACCACGAGACCAACGGGGCAGTTACAATTAATAATAATCAATAATTACAGTTATTATAAACCACATGTACAATTTATATAAAAAAGAGTGGAGCAGGGTTATAGAGGGCATCAAAAACTGCATTACAATCCGTTGCGTAGTTTATAAGATCTTAGCGTACAGAGGGACAGACGGACAGACAAACAGCAGAGTCTTATTATTAGGGTCTTATTTAGCACTTAGGTAGCCTAAAAATTAAGTGTCTCTAACAAACCCATACTCTGTCAACATAAAAGCTGTTTTTTTAGCAGCACAGGGTTAGGATTTGTGCCCGGGTAATGGCAATAGGCTCGCCCCCTATTACACTGGACCTAAACATATTGACGAACTGTGGGTGTACTTTAGTACACTTCTGCCTAACCCTTCGGGGAATACAGGCGTGATGGTATGTATGTATAAGTTTGAATTTCGTCTCAACGCGCCCGCTCCAACCAAACTCTCGTGTGTTTCCATACAAATCGGCACGTACTATTACGAATAGTTTTGTATGGACAAACATTTTCGATTATCACCGTCGCGCGTACTTTGATTATTATTTAGTTTACTATTTGACATTAAAAACGTAAACTATTAAGTACGTTTACGGTTTTTTCGCGAATCTCAATTTTTGCTAATCATTTTGAAAGTTTTTAATGGAAGAAATAAATAGAATACTGCCAATCATTTGTCAATAACCTCGTCAACATATGATTGGCAACTATTGTAAATAATGATAATGCCAAATTTTATTTTATTTCATGCACATTAAATAATACATTACCGTATCCGATTAATGACCGTTAGCCTTGTATTCCTAAGCGCGACACTGCTACGTTAGAGGTCTTGGAATCGATTCCCTGGTCTGGTGGTGTGTTATCGGGTTTTTCTATGAAATTCTCAGTAGCAGCTCGGAGTTAGGATTTGTGCCCGGTTAATGGCAATAGGCTCGCCCCCTATTACATGGGACCTAAAAAAACATACCGGCGAACTGTGAGTGTACATTGGTGCACCTCTGCCTAACCCTTCGGGGAATACAGGCGTGATGGTATGGTGCAGCAATTGTCACATCATTGTATAAGTGAGTAAAGATAAATTAAGTACGATAAGTTAAGATACATAGATAACAAAGTTTTCGCTTACAATTTTTTATTTTCAATGAAACATAATCGTAATGGGAGGAAACAAGAACAATATGCTATCATTATAAAGCATTTCACTCCTAAAACCAACAACTTAAAACAATGTGATACTCTATAAATATATCTCAATTGCTTCCAAACGTATTTACAGTCGTCTGCGCTTGCGCATCGCCGGTTATTTCCGATGCAGTTCACCGCGGTTTGGGACAAAGAGGTTATTTCTGACGCCGACGGACGCTGTGGTGCCCATCTTTAGTATAAAACGAATTAATGATATGTCAGCAAATGAGGATAGACAGGAATTCCGACTTTTTTGAAGGTTTTTTTTTTATTTGGTGATCGTACAAAACTTTCTTTAAGAATTACTAGTAATCTTTTGAGGTTTGACTTGCGTTAAGTTACGTCTTGCGTAACTGCTCTGCTCCCGTGTGTCGTAGTAGGATGTTATAATGTTATACATATATCTTATACTATTCCTCATGGCTTATACACAAAAAGATACACAAAATGATTTTTTCCAATCCGACTAGTAGTTCCTGAGATTAGCGCTTTCAAACAAACAAAATACTCTTTAGGTTTATTAGCATAAATAAGTCTGAAATCGCCTACCCGTCATGATCAAGCATGGTGATCCGATGCCCATGATTTGTTTATTTTTTTAATATCATTGTATGGCAAATCAGTCGATGCGGGCAGCTCGCCTGATGTTAAGTGGTCACCGCTGTCTATAGACATCTGCAATACCTGAGGCCTTGTTAACCCCAGCACCGCTGATTTGCGGCAGAAATAGGTACGGTGGTAGTACTTCCCCGAAGAGGTCTTCACAAAAACTTTTACTGCTACTAAAATTATATTATCAGCCTAATACAATCTGCGGGTTGTTCGAAAGAAATACCGCGCCCCCGGAACGCAAAGGGCACATGAAGGAACATAGAAGGGTTTTAGTCAGTAAAAGTCTGACACTCCCTCCCGCCCCGCCCAGGGCGGGGGAAGTTATTTGATGATTTCCCGTCTATAAAAAAAAAAAAAGCCTAATACAAGTCCACTACTAGTCTTCAACCGCTCCACACACACGTCATTCACTTGTTCCTCATCTCCGAACGTCCTCCGAATACCCTTCATCATATAAAGAATGCCACATTTATTTCGGGCTACCGGATGCTGCGTAGCGTCAGCAGCTAACGTTTGATTGGTTAATTTAATTAACCTTATTTGCTGACGGTCAGTACTGTTGTCATTGATACTAAACTATATGGTTAGGTTTCAATTGAGTTTTTATGGGCGTCGTGATGGCCCAGTGGTTAACCCGCCTCTCATGCACGAGGTTGTGGGTTCGCAACCGGGCACGGGCAAGTACCAATGTGACTTTTTCTAATTCATTGTACTTTGTAAGTTTATCTTGGACATCACTGACATCGGTGTCAGAGGCCCTTGAGGCGGTTTAGAAACTCTGACACTAGGGTGTGTGGGGTCGTTAGACTTTACTGCCCACACGATAAAGAAGATGGGAATTAATTTTATATTAGTAACTCCTTATATATCTTTGGAGTTTACATGACACATTTCAACTTTGTCTCTGTGATGGCAACGCATTAGCAAGGCCTCTGGTATTGCAGATGTCTATAGGTAGCGGTGACCACTTAACATCAGATGGGCCGTTGTCGGAATGTTTGCCATACAGCTTTTTAACATATGATTATATTATTTATACAAAAATATTTCTTTTTATTTTTTTCTGTGTCTTTGTTTGTCTTTTCCGGCTAATCTCCAAAACGCATGAACCGAGTGACGGATCTTTCTTTAGCAGATAACTGATGTTGTAAGTAAGGAGTTACTTAGGCTCATTTTGTTTTACAAAAATAATTAAATCCTTGGAGAAAACCTCACATACATACATAGATTTGGTTTCTAAAAAGGGAGGTTGTTTAATTAGTCTGTATTTTTTAAATTTCCACCTAAACTAACATACTTAATTAATCCGCTCTTCCGATATTCACTCAAAAGAAAACCCAATGTAAAAAAATCTAATTAAAAAATAGATACCTTTACCATGCTACCTAAAAATCCGTAAAAGGGTTCCGTATCACCTGACAATATTTAACTGCCCCGTTGGTCTCGTGGTCGCAAGCGCGACTGCTGAGCAAGGGGTCCTGGGTTTGATTCCCAGGTCAGGCAAAAAGTGTTATTGGGGTTTTCCGTTAGGAATGTCTCAGTAGCAGCCCGGAGATTGGAAGTTGATGGTGTGACACCCCCGTGCCTCGGAAAGCACGTAAAGCTGTTGGTCCTGCGCTTGATCTCTCTCCGGTTGTGTCGGATTGTCGTCCCATCGGACTACGAGTAAGGGAAGAGGGAGAGCACCTGTGTTTGCGCACACACTTGTGCTCTATAATATCTCTTGCGTACTTAGTCTGCATTAAGATTAGCCGCAGTTCCGTAAGTGTATACGTAAAAAAATAACAAATGGAATCCCGTTTAGAATCCTATCGTTACCGAACCCTAAAAACCCGTGTACCGTCAGCAAAACAAACAGTTTGAAGTTCAATCAACGCTCCGGTGTCCAATTTGTTTTGCTATCGCTACAGCAGATGGTCGTGAGAACGGTTGGTGGGAGATACAAATAAACATGCACGTTCAGAGTCAATGCTCTTATGTGAATGGTTTCAGAGGTAGGGGTAAATATAAATGTTGATTAAAATACGTTTTTACATGTTTTTTATTAGCTTTTCGCCCGCCACTTTGTTCGCGTTGCTTTTTCAACCTGTGTTATAAAAAAAAAATATATACCATCACGCCTGTATTCCCCGAAGGGTTAGGCAGAGGTGTACCGATGTACACCCACAGTTCGCCGGTATATTTAAGTCCCATGTAACAGGTGGCGAGCCTATTGCCATTAACCGGGCACAAATCCAAACTCCGAGCTGCTACTGAGAATTTCAGAGAAAAACCCAATTACACTTTTTTGCTCGACCTGGGAATCGAACCCAGGACCTCTAGCGTAGCAGTCGCACTCAGGACCACTAGGCCAACGAGGCAGTTCAACCTGTGTTATGTTACGTTTTTTGTTACTGCTCCGCTCCCGTGAGTCGTAGCGTGATGTTACATAGCATATGTTAGTCAGGAATAATGTAGTTATCTATTGGTGAAAAAATGGTTAAAATCGGACCAGTTTAGGTCCTATAGAGCGAATATAATAGGGAGCGAGCCTTTCTACCCGACTCCGACAGAAGGAGGGTTATGTTTTTCGAGAGTATGTTTGTATGTATGTATGTATGTATGTATGTATGTATAATTGTTTGGCACGCTCTGCAGCCTGAACGGCTAAATGGATTTAACTTGAGAGGTGTCGTTAGATTCGTATTTACTGTGAGAGTGACACTGGGTATATCAAATTAAAAAAAACAAAATGGCGGGTTTTTAGCGCCAAATTCAAATGTTTAGATCGCTCTGCAGCCTGAACGGCTCGATGGATTTTAGCTTGAGAGGTGTCATTAGATTCGTATTTACTGTGAAAGTGAGAATGGGTAAATAAAAAATAAAAAAAGTAAAAAATAAAAAACGGTAATTTAAAAAACTAAAAAACCCGACTGCTTTTCTAAGTATTTATGAAAAAGCCCTAAAACAAGAAAGTCGTTGTATCCGATTGCACTTAAAATTGTAGCAGTCGGGACCCATTCTAGAAATGGAGGCTTAGTATATTGAGAGCACATACCTATATTACATTGCAGATGGTCCAGAATGGGTCCTGACTGCTACAATTTTAAGTGCAATCGGGTACAACGACTTTCTTGTTTTAGGGCTTTTTCATAAATACTTAGAAAAGCAGTCGGGTTTTTTAGTTTTTTAAATTACCGTTTTTTTCTATCACAAACTTTCACATTTATAATGTTAGTATGATAGAAGTATTAGTAGGACAGTCGTTACGGATAGTCAGAAACCAAGAAGTCTGACAACCAGTCTTACCAAGGAGGTATCGTGTTGCCCAGTTACTGGGTTGTGGAGGTCAGATAGGCAGTCGCTCCATGTAAAACACTGGTATTCAGCTGCATTCGGTTAGACTGGAAGCCGACCCCGACATAGTCGCAAAAAGGCTAAGCAGATGATGATGAGTAGGATTAATAGCTTAGGTATCATTGAATAGGTATTTGAAAATTATCTTTAGGTTTCCTTCATCATTTTTTATTCGATATCTAATATTATAAAATTCTCGTGTCACAGTTTTCGTTGCCATACTGCTCCGAAACGCCTTGACCGATTTTGATGAAATTTTTTGTGCATATCGAGTAGGTCTGAGAATCGGCCAACATCTATTGTTCATATTCCTAAAAAAAAAAAAAAAAAAATGGCAAAACAACGTTTGCTGGGTCAGCTAGTATTTTTATAAATCCTTTGACCTAGGCTGGCTCGCTTTCGCAGAATAAGAAGCTAAAAACTAAAAAGCCCGACTGCTATTCTTTAAAAATCCCTAAAACAAGATAAATTGTAGCAGTCGGGACCCATTCTAGAAATGGAGGATTAGTGAATTGAGAGCACATACCTATATTACATTGCAGATGGTCCCAAATGGGTCCCGACTGCTACAATTTATCTTGTTTTAGGGATTTTTAAAGAATAGCAGTCGGGTTTTTTAGTTTTTTAAATTACCGTTTTTTATTTTTTTAGTGTTTTAAAAAAGAAATTAATATACCCAGTATCACTCTTACAGTAAATACGAATCTACCGACACCTCTCAAGCTAAAATCCATCGAGCCGTTCAGCCTGCAGAGCGAGCCAAACATTTGAATTTGGCGCCAAAAATCCGCCATTTTGTTTTTTTTTTTTTATATACCCATGGTCACTCTCACAGTAAATACGAATCTAACGACACCTCTCAAGCTAAAATCCATCGAGCCGTTCAGCCTGCAGAGCGTGCCAAACAATTATACATACAAACATACATACAAACATACCCTCGAAAAACATAACCCTCCTTCTGTCGCAGTCGGGTAAAAAGAATTAACTTTTAATACAGCAAAAAACGTTTTACACCAGTAGCATTCAACTACAGTACCCCCAACTCCTCCCCGCAGCCTCCCATGAATTAATGTATTCGTTTAAAACTTTTCTTCTCAATCTACACCATTATGGGACAGCCACGGAATTCAATTAGCACAATGTAATAGACACTCGCGGCCATCTTGAAACTTTCGCACTGAATTGTTAATCTTTACAACTTACTGAGATGTTAGACGATTTAGAGACATTTTTTAGACTCTATGTTTGGTATTGCGAATAATAAGCTGCAATCACCATGGTAAGCAAATAAGACAAAAATGCATCGCGGCAACAAATAAGGTTCAAAATAGCGAAGTAAGCTTTTTTTTTTTTTTTTTTTTTATAGACGGGAAATCATTAAATAACTTCCCCCGCCCTGGGCGGGGCGGGAGGGAGTGTCAGACTTTTACTGACTAAAACCCGTCTATGTTCCTTCATGTGCCCTTTGCGTTCCGGGGGCGCGGTATCTCTTTCGAACAACCCGCAGCCCCGGCAGGCATCGGCCCTCAGTGGCCCCATCCAATTTGCTGACATCTCTATGAGGCGCGCGTGGAACACGAACGCGCCGTCGACACGGTTAGCGAAGTAAGCTGTATCGAATAACCACCAAAATCAAGATTTTTTTGAAAAAAAAATTATGCACTCATTTGTCATTGTTTACCATGATACTGCATTATTTTCATATAATGTTTATTTATACGTAGATAAGTCTTATTTTACATTATTTTATAAACTAAGCACAAAACGTCTTACTACCCAACAACCTTATTTTTAATCCCCTAAAAAAACACCGCAACGATAATAATAAGAAACCATATTAAACCAACTTTACAAAAATTATAACCTTAAAAAATCTTTCCCGCCCATCCCGCCATATTGAGGCGTCCATCTTTCATAGACAAGCTGGCAGGTAGGGTTGACCTCGCCTTTAAACTAGGGTTGTACGTTTTACTTACTAAGAATTACGGTTTTTACGACGTGTCTTAGGAGATATTTTTAGGGTTCGTAACTTAATGTATGAACTTTTTTTAGTTTATCATGCACATCATTGATATCGGTGAAGGAAAACATCGTGGCCCGTGGGGAAACCTAGTCTTATCTGTAGTCTATCTATACCAATATTATAAAGAGAAAAGATTATTTGTTTGTTTGTACTTAAATATACCGGCGAACTGTGGGTGTACTACATTGGTACACCTCTGCCTAACCCTTCGGGGAATACAGGCGTGATGGTATATTTTTTTTTGTACCGATTGTCAGGGGTGTACCAATGTAGGCAAGCGCGAATGACACATTTCAACTTCTCTCTTTATCATGTGGGCAGTAATGTCTAACGACCCCACACACCCTAGTGTCAGAGTTTCTAAACCGCCTCAAGGGCCTCTGACATGGTTACCGATGTCAGTGATGTCCAAGATGAACTTAGAAAGTACGTATGAATTAGAAAAAGTCACATTGGTACTTGCCCGTGCCCGTGCACATTAACATTACAACTTTATCTCTGGGATGGCAACGCATGTGCAAGGCCTCTGGTATTGCAGATGTGTATAGGCAGCGGTGACCACTTAACATCAGGTGGGCCGTCGGCTTGTTTGCCATCCAATTACATAAATAATAAGTACTGGTCTTAGAAATAACAGATTTAATTATCCTTTCGCATTTATCTAGAAAGCGTTTTACAAAGTTTAGAAGTTTTCTCTAAGTGTAAAAGTTTTTTAACTTTTAATCGACTTTGGAAAGGGCCAAGGTTTCGTTCCGCGGATTTTATTTTCTTGTATTTACGTTTTTGTGACTGCCTCGTTAGCCTAGTAAGCGCGACTGCTACGCTAGAGGTCTTGGGTTTGATTCTCGGGTCGAGCAAAGTGTTATTGGGTTTTTCTATGTAATTCTCAGTAGTGGATCGGAGTTAGGATTTGTGCCCGGTTAATGGCAATAGGCTAGCACATGGGACCTAAAACATTCTGGCGGATTGTGGGTGTATATTGGTACACCTCTGCCTATCCCTTCGAGGAATACCGGCGTGATGGTATGTATGTGTTTACAACAAAATCCTGTACATAAGGAAAAAGCTGTGTATTTGACATTTAATTACTTCCTTAACTGTATCCGTTAAAATAATAACAAAACTAGCTTCTAACCGCGACTTTGTTCGCGATTGTTCTTATGTACCTACAGGACTTATTTGTAAATATATACATGACATACACATACATACCATCACGCCTGTATTCCCCGAAGGGTTAGGCAGAGGTGTACCAATTTACACCTATAGTTCGCCGGTACGTTTAGGTCCCATGTAATAGGGGCGAGCCTATTGCCTAAATATTAACTCCGAGTTGGTACTGCGAAATATACCATCACGCCTGTATTCCCCGAAGGGTTAGGCAGAGGTGTACCAATTTACACCTACAGTTCACCGGTTTGTGTAGGTCCCATGTAATAGGGGGCGAGCCTATTTGCCAGTAACCGGGCACAAATCCTGACTCCGAGTTGGTACTGAGAATTTCATACAAAAACTCAATAACACTTTGCCCGACCTGGGAATCGAACCCAATACCTCTAGCGTGGCAGTCCAGCTTATTACCACTAGACTACCGAAGCAGTACAAACAAACAATTTTACCTTTTAACAATATAATATTTGACGGACCAACCGACCCTTTATAATAGAAAAAGCAATGAAAGCATAAAAATATATGAAAATACAGTCAAAGGCGCGTCCATGGCAGGGATTGCTTTAGACAGCGCCTTTATTACGTAGTAGCAAGAGCGATTTTCGTAGTTTCTTTTAAGTACCAAGTTTGACCGTACGTCCAAAGCGTTTAAGCTTATAATTCTGTGTAAAACCACCCTTTGGCCGCTGGACGCCTTGAGTAACGTTACGTAATATAATCCTACACCTTTTATAGAAAAAGAAAGAAAAAATAAACAGGGCGATTGCGTTTCGGACCCGCTCGGGTTCCGTAGCACAATACAATTGTTATTATCGTCTTTCTGCCCTTATTCCATGTTTACAAGCTCAAGAAGGAACGTGGATGGGTTTTAGTCAGCAAAAGTCTGACACTTCCTCCCGCCCCGCCCAGGGCGCAGAAGAGATTTGATGATTTACCATCTCAAAAAAGACCCATGTTACTTGGGGTCGGCGCAACACGTTTTCTTCTTCCATGCCGTCCTGTCAACCGTCATGCTATCACTGACTCCCTTCTCTTTCATATCATTAGTGCTCACCGCTGCCTATACACATTTGCAATACCAGAGACTTTGCAAATGCGTTGCCATCACAGAGACAAAGTTGAAATGTGTCATGTGCCTGTAACTACACCGGCATCCATACCCTTCAAACCGGAACACAGCAACGCTGCTTTGCGGCAGAAATAGGTATGGTGGTAGTACTTCCCCGGACGAGCTCCTTCATAAAGAGCTCTCCTACTAACCTATTACAGTTTAATAATCAACCTGTGACATAAAGACACACAGACCTTAAACTCGGACCTTTTGAATACGGAACCTTAAAAAAAAAAGAAAAACTCTACATAGTTTTTACCTTTTGTTACAGAGTGAAGGAGACAGCAATACAATCAACACGAGTGAAAGCGAGATAAAAGTTTTGAATCTAAACCGGTTACGGAGTGTCGAACGCATTGCTTAGCATGCTAGTTCGAATTTGGAGTGCTATAAGTGTTCTGTGATTGGTTGAAATTAAGAAAGTGATTCAAGATGGCCGTTGTTCCCGCGCTTTTCGGACTTCTTTTGGCCGCTGTTGTATCAGGTATTTATGATATTTTTATATTATTCGATTTTATTCTGATAGATAATCGATGTTATTCTGTGACGTTATGTAACGAACGATTTGTTTAGTAATTTCTAACATCTATTAAAAAATATCAATAAGTATCTCTATTTTTATTTTAAGAGAAATAAAAAGCGTTGTAAGCTATTTGGCATTTAAGCGTAGGAAAAATTGCAAGTTAAGCTAAAATGCAGTCATTTCTACACTGGTTTTTACCCGCGATTTCGTCTGCGTGATTGCCTGGTTGTTGCGGATTAAAAAATAACCCAAGTGCTTTTTTGGGCTTCAAGCTTAGGTTGTACCAAATTTCATACAAATCGCTACAGTAGTTTAGTAGTTCAATCGTAACAAAAAAAAAAACACTTTAGGATTCATAATAGGTGTACTTAAAGGACTACCTAGAGACGTCTAGGATCCTTTTATGTTATAGTAGATGGCGCCAGTTACCGATGCTTAGGAAAGCTGTATTATTGTTTTTACTCTGTGTGGCTGACATTTAAGTCACTGAAATATTGAAAAAGTAATTAAAATTGTTTACTGAAATAAGGATCGGCAATTTTTTGTTTCACAGAGCAACACATTGTTTAATTTGTCGATAAAATCTGAAAACATAACAAATACCACCGAACCGGCGAACTGTGGGTGTACATTAGTACACCTCTGCCTAACCCTTCGGGGAATACAGGCGTGATGGTAACATAACAAATAGACGTAATGTATAATAGCATATAGCTTTTACCCCCGACTTCCACTGCTTCAAAGTTAATATATTATCCCACTATAACTATCTCTGTAGCAAATTTCATTCAGTTCCGTTAAGCCATTCTACCGTGGTGATTAAGTAAGAAACTTTAGCATCTATAACAGTAGTAAGAAGTAAGATTATTAATAGAATTGTGTTAATAATATCAAGTTATACGCCACAAACAGTTTATACACGAGTTAACTTCAATTTAGACACATACCATCACGCCTTTATACCCCGGAGGGTTAGGCAGAGGTGTAACCAAAGTACACCTACAGTTCGCCGGTGTGTTCGATAGGCATGGAAATGATTGCTATTTTTAATTCATTTTCATTATATGAAATGATGACTTTTAATCATATGATTTCACATGTGAAATTTCACAGGCAATGATTTTTATTTGCAGTGTTATAATGTAGCTCTTTCATATAATGTGCGCCACGAACACGTTGCGACCTGCTATCTAATGAAATCACAATGAATTATGACAAGGAAATCTAAACCTTACACTTTTAAGTTTAAAGTTCATATTTTAAAATGCCCAGTGTTGTCCGTCATCACATCTCTCGTCCTTATCTAACACGCACATGAACAAATCATTCCTTCTTTCTTACTCGCTCGGTCCCTTTGGCAGACAGCAGCGCGCCGCTCACGAACTTCGCTCGAATGAATAAATGAAATCATAATGATTCGTGATTTCATTGACTGTGAAAAATAGCAGTATATATATAAGGCAAATAGCGGGTTTTCATATGAAATTTCACCTGCTATTTATGAAATGTTCCATGCCTAGTGTTCGATTTAGATTCAAATAAACAGAAGACTGCCTCGTTAGCCTAGTGGTCTTAAGCGCGACTGCTACGCTAGAGGTCTTGGTTTCGAATCCCAGGTCAAGCAATTTTATTGGATTTTTCTATGAAATTCATAGTAGCAGCTCGGAGTTAGGATTTGTGCCCGGTTATTTGCAATAGCTTCGCCCCCTATTACATGGGACTTGGATGTGGGACCGGCGAACTGTGTATGTACATTGCTACACCTCTGCCTATCTCTCCAGGGAATACAGGCGTGATGGTAATAAACAGGACTAGTCTGAACAACAATACTCTTCACATAATACCAGTCTCGGGTGTCTCAGTATTCATTACTAACGCGAAATACAATATTGATTGTGAACAGGCAGGAAAAAAGAGATTCAATTTAAATTCTCGTTAAATATGTATTGTTTTACTCAAGGTATAAGACCCAAATACTACAATTATAAGTATACTAGCTTCTGCCCGCGACTTCGTCCGCGTCACAGTTGATGTGTTATCCTACGGGTACCGTACATTTTCCCGGGATAAAAAGTAGCCTATGTGTTATTCCAGACTATAATCTATCTTTGTGCCAAATTTCATCCAGATCCATTCAGCCGTTTAAGCGTGAAAGAGTAACAAACATCCATACATACATCCATACATACAAACTTTCGCCTTTATAATAGTAGTAGGACTAGCGTATTGCCCGCGTCTTAGTCCGTTTGGCTTATTTCACCCGCGTTAAGTTACGTCTTTGGTTACTGCTCCGCTCCCGTGAGTCGTAGCGTGATGTTAAATAAATAAATAAATAAATAAATAAATATCTTGGGACAACTCACACACGGCTATCTGATCCCAAGCTAAGCAGAGCTTGTGTTATGGTAACCAGACAACTGATATACATACTTATATAATTTATAAATACATACATATTATAGATAAATCACATCCAGACACAGAACAAACAATCATGCTCATCACACAAAGTTTGTCCTGGGTGGGAATCGAACCCACGACCTCCGGCTTAGCAGTCAGGGCCACTAACCACTAGACCAACAGGCCCGTCAATGTTATACAGCCTATGTTACTTGGGAATAATGTAGCTATCTATTGGTGAAAAAAAATTAAAATCGGTCCAGTAGTATTGGAGCCTTTTCGTTACAAACTAACAAAACAATCTTACCTCTTTAGCCTTTTCCCGACTGTGTTGGGGTCGGCTTCCAATCTAAGCAGCTGAATACCAGTGTTTTACATGGAGCGACTGCCTATCTGACCTCCACAACCCAATTACTGGGCAACACAATACCTCTTGTTAAGACTGGTTGTCAGACTTCCCGGCTTCTGACTATCCGTAACGACTGTCAAAGATCTACGAATGACAGCCTGGAGCAATGGCGACACGTGCTTTCCGAGGCACGGGGGTGTCACACCACCAACTTCCAAACTCCGGGCTGCTACTGAGAATTTCCTAATGGAATAACCCAAAACACTTTGCTCGACCTGGGAATCGAACCCAGAGACTATCGAGACAGTCTATAAAATATAAGTCTACTAGCTATATGCCACGCTTCCCTCCCGATGGTCTTAGCGTGATGTTCTATACATATAAACCTTCCTCTTCAATCACTCTATCTATTAAAAAAAAACCGCATCAAAATCCGTTGCGTAGTTTTAAAGATTTATGCATACATAGGGATATAGGGACAGAGAAAGCGACTTTGTTTTATACTATGCAGTGACTATGTAGAGAAGAATTCAGTTCATTCCTTCTCCATTATTCCTTTTTAAAAACCTTTGCAAGTGAAGTCACTATCCACAAACATTCTTTTACGTGTTTAGCTTTCAAAATAAAAAAGGACCGGGCAAGGGCGAGTAGGATTCGCACGCGGTAGGTTCCGTACCGCAGACAATATTGTAATATTGACTGCTTTAAAGGGATATTTTATTTTTTATCTAGTGATTTGTTTACTACTATACGCTGTCATTATGAACAACTTTTATTACGGGACCAATCGTGAAATAAGCTTTTCCCTTTAAAAATAGAAGTCCCTTCATTTTTTTTAATATTATACCATATTTTTCTTATTTGATGTTATGTCATCATAGACACACACCATAATGCCGTGACGGCCCAGTAGTTAAGGTGCCCGCCTCTCATGCACGAGGTTGTGGTTCCGCAACCGGGCACGGGCAAGTACCAATGTGACTTTTTCTAATTCATATGTACTTTCTAAGTTTATCTTGGACATCGATAACATCGGTAACCATGTCAGAGGCCCTTGAGGCGGTTTAGAAACTCTGACACTAGGGTGTGTGGGGTCGTTAGACCTTACTGCCCACACGATAAAGAAGAAGAACCACACCATACTATTGAAATACACACTCTGTGTCTTTAATTCTACCTATGTATTACGATTTATGAGTCAGACGGATATACTGACTTAACTAGTAACGAAGATAGTAACAGTTTCGAGTTAGCACCCTTAAGTGATACGGAACCCTAAAAAAAAACGGCTAAACCCAAAGAAAAACTTGCAAAATTACTCTCCAAAAACACTGTACACGTCCGCGAGCATATACCGCTTACAATATTGCGGAGAAATTACAATAGTCTGCGCCAGTTTATGAGCTTGTGCGCCGAATACGAACGAAGGAAATAATAAATATTACCATTCTACTTACGTAATGTTTTGTTCCCTGTTTCGCGAATATTAATGGCTTGTAAAGGCGTTCGTGTAAAAAAATAATGTGACACTAACATTTTTTTTTTTTTGTTTTTTTTTTTTTTTTTTTAAGGACGGGAAATCATCAAATAACTTCTCCCGCCCTGGGCAGAGCGGGAGGGAGTGTCAGACTTTTACTGACTAAAACCCGTCTATGTTCCTTTCATGTGCCCTTTGCGTTCCGGGGGCGCGGTATCTCTTTCGAACAACCCGCAGATGTGACACTAACTTGGGTTCGCGGTTTTTTTTTTGTGAGGTGGTACCCTAATTTATTTTTCTAAAAAACATACGTATTGAGAATCTCCGCCTTTTTTGGAGTCGGTTAAAAATAAAAAATATAAAATAAAAATCGTTATGATGGTTAATTTTGATGGACCCGGTAATTAAAATATTAATACAAAAAAAACGCTTTTAATTTAAGTAAGTAAAATAATTAATATTCACCTATTCTCTCTAGCTACGATCTTTAAACTACTATCTCAACTAGTCAAAATCGCTTCTACGCTAGAGGTCTTGGGTTTGAATCCCAGGTCGAGCAGTGTTATTGGGAATTCTCAGTAGCAGATTGGAGTTAATGCCCGGTTAATAGCAATAGGCTCACCCACTCCCTAGTAAATGGGACCTAATGACCTAAACATACCGGCGAACTGTGTGTACAAGTACATTGGTACACCTCTGCCTAACCCTTCGATGAATACAGGCGTGATGGTAATTAATGTACCTATCACGTCTGGTGTGAGTTTATTATCGTTCAAACTCACTGTTATCCTTAAAACTATAATTTCTGTCATCGACACGTGCAGACGCAAACAATCTCTTCCGCCGTGTACCATCCACTACTTTTTGTACTTTTTTCTCGATTAGGGTTGTCAAAACTGTAAACAACATTTTTTACATTTTTGACGAGTCTTTTACTAGCATATAGCTAAAGTTAAAGAGTAACTAAGTCTTACATTTATTTTAGAAAAAAAGAACAAGAGTTTTTGCCTACCCCCATGGGAAAAAGGCGTGAGTTTATATATTAATGTAATAAGGGTTCCGTGACAACTGACATTCGCGCGAACGAAATCGCAGGTATAAGGTAGTATTGTAAATTAATAATTAATTTATAAATGAATACATAAATACAATGTTAACACACTTATTATAGACGGTGTTAGTTAAAATAAAAATATATCTAAATAAATAACAAACATCCATCCATTCCTCCTCACGCTGCGGGTTGTTCGAAAGAGATACCGCGCCCTCGGAACGCAAAGGGCACAAGGAGGAACATGCATGGGTTTTAATCAGTAAAAGTCTGACACTCTCCGCCCAGGCCGGGAGAAGGCATTTGATGAATTCCCATCGGTAAAAAAAAACACTCCTCACAAACTCTCACATTATAAATGTTAGTAGAATTACTGCCTACCCTTTCGAGGCATATAGGTGTAATGTTAGCACAGTTGACGCAAGTGATGAATAACACATGAAGTAAGATATTGACTGACAGGTACCTAGACTAGGCTATTGTGTAATCCGTTGGACATGGACGTTTGACAGGCAGATTATGACTTGTGCGAGTTCGAAAGGGACCCGTACGTTTGGGGATTTGAGTGGTAGATTGTAGAACTGCCTCGTTGGCCTGGTGGTGGAGTTTGGATTTGTGCCCAGATAATGGCAATAGGCTCGCCCCCTATTACATGGGACCTAAATATACCGGCGAACTGTGGGTATACATTGGTACACCTCTGCCTAACTCTTCGGGGACTACATGCGTGATGATATGTGTATGTATTGAAATAGTGGTGTTTAGTGACATAAATGAGTGTTTTTCATTTATTAGGTATAAATTTACAAAAGGCTATCAGACTAATAAACCAAATATAAAACAATATGTGAATAACGGTTGTTATATTAGCCTCAAAATTAAACATTAAACATTAAGCACTTTAAATTAGTTATCCTTATATACTACTTTATAACTACCAACCAAATTAATAAAAAAGTTGATTGATTTGAATGACATGACAATGATATCAGATACATTCTGACATTGATATTGAGTAAATGTATTTTAGGCTTTGGTTGGCATTGGACTTTGGCATGATTCTAGATCCTGACCGCTTCACGAAATACTTAATTAAATACATCTTGGACTTAATGGTATTAATAAATAGCTAATTACAAGCCTCCTCAAAACTTTCCATATGAATTTAATTCTGCTAAAATGACCTAAATCAAAATTTCTTAAATTTTCTGTAATTTTATATTTAGGTTATTATATTTTTTTTACCTAAACCCATTTACCAAAAACCAATATAAACGCAAAATTTCCTAAAAAAATTGCAACAATTTTATTCCAAAAAAAAAAAACGAAATTTTTTAATCGCTCCGCGCCAGTGACAACCTTGCTTTTTTTTTTTTTTTTCGGTAACCGGCCACAGTCCCACAGACAACTCTGTCGGTCGGAATGTTTACGAAGTCAGATTTAAACTTGTTATGTAAACATTTACAGAGTCAGATACAGGTCGTTTGTTTTTTTTTTTTATTGTTTTTTTTTTTAATTTTCTGCTTTGTTGGCCTAGTGGTGCTAAGCGCGACTGCTACGCTAGATGTCCTGGGTTCGATTCCCAGGTTGAGCAAAAAGTGTTGTTGGGTTTTTTTTTGTGAAATTCTCAGTAGCAGCTCGGAATGCCCGGTTAATGGCAATAGGCTCGCCCCCTATTATATGGGACCTAAAAACATACCTGCGAACTGTGGAGGTACATTGGTACACCTCTGCCTAATCCTTCGGGGAATACAGGCGTGATAATATGTTATGTTTAATTTTAGTCTACCGGCCATTGAGAACTGTGAATGGTGACACAATTAATTACCTATCTATTGTTGCGAGACTCCCAGGAGTCGTATCGCTTTGTGACTTCGTGGAAGTTGTTTAAATGTTTATTTTGCTTTGTCAATCTTGTTTTTGTTTTGTAGATTTGTTTAGATGATAATGTAGGTATGTAACTTAATTAGGTGTTGTTTGCATATACGTTTCTTTCTTGTACCTAATTGTTTTCTATTAGACATTTTGTAATCATGTAATTACATGCCCGCTTCTCATGCGTGAGGTTGTGGGTTCGCAACCGGGCACGGGCATCTACCAATGTGACGTTTTCTATTTGATATGTACTTTATAAGTAAATCTTGGACATCACTGACTTCGGTGAAGGAAAACATCGTGAGGAAAACTGGACTTGTAGGTTAATATAAGACGGGAGTAACTGATCCGCCTTGATCAATGCTCGTGCCTTCTCTGTATGAGAAGATTCCTTTTATATGCCCGCAATTTGTTATACCCACAATGACCGGTCCTTGACTGCCAGCATCCAGCGATTTAATTTCCTTAGATGTATAAAATATTTATCATATCCTACTTCCTACTAATCCTGCTAATATTAATGTGAAAGTTTGTAAAGATGTTTAGATGTTGGTAACTCAATCTAAACCATTAAACAGATTTAGATAATTTGCATATAGATAGACCATTTCGTGGATTAACAGATAAAATACTTTTTATTCCCGCAGTTCCAGTGGAATAATGTCAACTTTGACGCGGACAGACGCTAGTCTTTACTAGTTCCGGAATTATCGATGTTGACCCATTTTAATAACCCGAGCGCCCTGTATATGCCGGCGGTACAGCCATGTGGGAGGCTGACCGTGGCAGTGGGGCAGGTCGCAACGTAAACACCGCCACACAACACACTAAACAGATATTGTGCACACTATACTTACTGTTATGCGTTACCTACTTCCTTTGAAAAATACTAGCGAACTGCTAGCGCCTTCTTCCGCATTAAATTACGTCTTTAGTAACTGCTCCGCTCCCGTGTGTCGTAGCGTGATGTTATATAGCCTATGTTAATAAGGGATAATGTAGCTTTATAAGGGTGTAAGAATTTTTGAAATCGGTTCAGTAGATCCAGAGGTTATGAGGTAGTTTGTGAGGTTGTACAGGGTAACACCCCCTACCTACCTATTAGAATTATGAAAGAGGGAGTGCACCTGTATTTGCGCATACACCTGTGCACTATAATATCTCCTGCGTCCTTGGCTAGTCTACATTAAGATTGGCCGAGAATTGAATCGATCTAAAAAGTTACAATTTTAATTACGAAACATTTTAAAAGTAAAGGGTGTTTAAGATCCCGGGCTGCGGGTTGTTCGAAAGAGATACCGCGCCCCCGGAACGCAAAGGGCACATGAAGGAACATGTGTGGATTTTAGTCAGTAACAGTGTGACACTCCCTCCCGCCTCGCCCGTGGCGGGGGAAGTCATATAATGATATCCCAACCTTAAAAAAAGTGTTAGATATTTTCCGGTGTGGTACAGAAAGAACTCTTCGTTACGGATAGTCAGAAGCCAGGAAGTCTGACAACCAGTCTTACAAAGGGGTGTCGTGTTGCCCAGTTACTGGGTTGTGGAGGTCAGATAGGCAGTCGCTCCAAGAAAAACACTGAAACTTAACTGCATCCCGTTAGACTGGAACTCGACCTACACATAGTTGGTAAAACGCAATTTTTAAGCGAATAAATAAATAAGCAATACGTTTAGTATATTACGTATAGCTTATTGCAATATTCTATTTATTTAAACATAAATAAATAAATAAATAAATAGATAGATAGACTTACACAATATTAATAGGATAAAAAATAATTAGAACACAATAATAAGGCAAATTAATAAAGCGCTTTTCCTCTCTCCTCTTGACAATTCAAAAGTGCCTAGAAATGGTCTAATTGAAATAAATGCTTTGACTTTGACTCTATTTATTGAAAATATGCTGTACCCAACAGGCTCTATTTTTTTTTCTATTATTCGTTAGTTTTATTTACCACCAGTAAGTGTCCATTATATTATTACAATTAACGATTTGAGGTTTGGAAGCTATGCAGTTAGTTAGGTACAGAAAGAAGCCTTTTCATGCAAACCCTACTAGCACTTGTTTTGTAGCTAAGGAATGTCAATTGCTATAAGTCAGTAAGTTATCAGAGGACATTAAGATAATGCACCTGTTATTAAGTCATTGGTCACTACTTCTTCTGTAGTGCGATTCTCTAAAATGCAAACTCGAAAACGAGTCTCACTAAAATGATCGCGCTCACTTCGATAACGAACCAACTTGTCATTGGTTTAGTATTCGTTCGCCGTGGTGACGTCACCGGCGTGATCGTGTTTAACAGAATACTATTTTGTAATCTCACTGCGGATTCAGCTTTCGAATTACGAAGTGAGGCTTAGAGAATCACACTGCTGATCATGGTAATTGATACATGACTCATCTGACCAGGACCTAGTCACCTTCTAAGTGACACAGCGGTGACTCAGACTGATCACGTAGACTAAAGATTATGGTAATATTACGTGCGCCATTTTGTAATTAAAAGTTATAAAAGGTCTAGTTTTACATCCTCGACAAATTTTAGGAGCTTGTCAAAGTTTAGATAGCTCTAAATATAGTACCTAATGGTATAAGTTCATACAATGTTGCATGCAATAAGGCAGAATGTATGGGTTCCAATAATTTTGTAACACCTGATTGTAATATTTACCTACATTCTATGCAAATTAATAGTAATACTTACTATTTCATTCATTTATTTGCATACACAAAACTTAGTTGAATAATAATAATTAAATTAAAAACTATGTACAGTTAAAAATAAAAAAGAAAGGAAGGTCATAGGGCATCAAAAAACTCATCCGCATCGCCGTCAATGGAACATGTGCCCAGAAGGCTGGCAGCATTGCCACGTTGTATGGCAATGCTGATTCTTTGGCCCAAGAAAAGGCCAGCCCTATGGTCACGTGAAGAATCGACCAGTCGCTTGGCTATATAATTACTTACTTACGGATTAAGTCGCGGATTTTTCGATAGTGTATTATAAATTTATGTTTTATAAAAGAGATTAGTATTATGTGTCATCCAAAGAAGCTGGGGACTGTTGATTCAACGGATGAATCACAAAGAGTAGCAGATTACAGTGTATATTGACCGTTATCGATGTAACTGCTCAGCTAATGAATTTTTATTACGCAGCGATACAGTTTAACTGCCTTTGTGTATGACCCATTTAAGGAATCGAAACAAAGAAACGCAGGGCCGCCTTTTATGGGCCCTGGGCACCTAAGGTTCATGGGGCCCCTGTGTGTTTTACGTATTTCGTATTCATTTATTTGCATACCTTAATATGAATAAATCGATGCAAAACAAATATTTTGTCACTGAATGAGGTAAGAATAATACGTGTCAAATACAATGGGGGATGCAAATAATGATTATTGTGAGGCCAGGCCGGGATCCCCCGACGTACGTGGGGCCCAGAGTGCCTAATGGAAATGATCAGTGATTTTGAGCTGTAGTAGATAGACACTTGAATTTAACACTTAGTGTTTTTTATAGATCTGAAACTAGTGTTTAATTTTATCTACCAATATTGTGTCTCGCCACACTTGACAGTTCGATGGCGAGGAATTAAAGGTCAAAATCGTAATCAGGTATATGACCATATCAAATGACTCACGAACATGAATTGTGGATCAGCATCATTAAAAAGAGTTCATTTTTTTTTTCTATCTGTTAGTAGTATCATCACTTTCGTAACTTTTTTTATCTTTAATGTTGGCAGATTCTTATAAAATTATTACTTTATTCAGATGTAAGCTAGAGAAAAAGTTACGAGTCCTTAAACTTACAGAAAAATGTAAAAATTACTTAAACTTTTTTTTGTATACCCAGTGGGCCAGGGCCAAATAAATTTGTGCTGATTAAGTAGCAGATGACCCCACCTATCCACCATTTTCGTACGTTCAACGTTTTGCCAAACAACCTGTATATTGTTATACAAATCTCAACCTACCTCCCTGCCAAATTCCATCACAATCGGCTCAGTAGTTTCGACGTGATGATAGAACAAACATACAAAATAGTTTCGCCTGGCTTTTCAAATCCAGTTCGACTGCAACCGGTTGGAACAAAGGTGCAATTGGATGAGTCAGCGGTATAGATTGTAGCAATGGCATCGAGTCACGGAATTGACTCACTGCTCTGCAATTACGTGGTTTGGACACTAGGTAGCTAGGTATTGCAGTCCCATTGCGATACCGATCGAAAAATGATTCGCACTGCTGTTGTACTGCGAAAATTAAACAGCTTGAAAACTATTGGAATACGACACAAAAAAAAACTCTAGAAAGTAATTATGCGTCCAAGATCCCTACCGCAGCAAACAGAAGAGCTGATAACCTTGAAACGGCTGACCCGATTTTGATAAAACATAAACAGCATTCAAATCGATTCACCCGTTTAAGAACCACGGTGCCACAGACACGAGAAACCTATAACACCCCTCTTTTTGAGTCGGTGGTTCAAATAGCTCTGGTCATACGGTTTTTCTCAAAATTTCCAAATTTTGTTAGCTGACAGAACGTATGCGCAGAACGTATGGCTTTTAAAATTCGATTTAAATTTTGGTGGCTCACTGCCTAAAGACACGAGACATGACATTATTAAATTCCATTCTAGTTATGATAGACATCTTTCCAATGGCGCCGAACGTATTTAAAATTCATCCAAATCTTGTTATTGGTTGTTATTTCTTTAATTGTTTAAGCTTGTTGAAAATGAAGTTTATTTCCACCAAAATGAGCCAACCAACAATCTTTCAATTAATTACAGTACGGTCGACGTATCTTGGCGAGTCTGAAGTTAGCCGTTTGTCTGCGCAATGGATCTTTTAGGAACAAAATTGTCTACTGCGCAGCTAATCGGCTGACTTCAGACTCGCCAAGATACGTTGGCCGTATTGTACGTCAAACTAATTAAATACCTATCCCAAATCTGTTGGTCTGCTGGTGTGGTTCTTCAGAAAGGTGAAAGGAGTATGTAAGGATCGTAGCGGGAGACGTTCTGTGCCTACCCCCATGGGAAAAGGCGCGAGTTTATGTATTTGTGTGTCTGTTACATTACTATTCAACAATAAATAGTTCAATGTAAAACTCAAAGTTGCGCATAGAACAGAATTAATATTTATCAGCGTAAAGCTTTCGAAATCATTACAATTACTTCGAAATTCGGGACAAATCTCTACGTGGGTTGGTTCATTCTGGCATAACTTTCCTAAACCAAATTACGGACGACCTTTTCGCACTTATAAAAGACCTTTCTCTCGTTTTCCTAAAACATGGCACCTTCTGAAAAAGGTTAGAAATTCCTGAATTCCGACCAATATCCCCCATACATCATCACCTTTTATTCATTTTTAGGGTTCCGCATCCAAAAAATACTCCCTAAACCTTATAACTAAGCCTCCTAGGGTTGTGGTTTTTTTTTCGAAAGAGTCACCGCGGTCCTGAAACGCAAAGAGCATTAGGAGGAACACGGATGGGTTTTAGTCAGTAAGAGTCTGACACTCCCTTTCGCTCCGGCCAGTGCGGAAGAAGTTATTTGATGATTTACTATCCTTAAAAATATTTAAAAAAATACTTAGCCTACGCTGTTTGTCCGTCTATCTGTTAGCGGGCTGTATCTCATAAACTGTAATATGTAAGAGTTGAAACTTTCACTGAGTGTGTTACTCTTGCCGCTATAACAACAAATAAAATCCTTATAATAAAAATAAACTGTCGACTGCCTCGTTAGCCTAGTGGCTCTAAAGGCGCTAAAGGCCTTGGTTCCATTCCCAGGTTGAGCAGTGTTATTGGGTTTTTCTATGAAATTCTCAGTAGCAGCTCGGAGTTAGGATTTGTGCCCGGTTGATGGCAATAGGCTCGCTCCCTATTACATGGGACCTAAACATATCGGCGAACTGTAGGTGTACATTGGTACACACTTGCCTAACCCTTCGGGGAATACAAGCGTATTTCCCCGCGTCAAGTTTTTGGTTACTGCTCCGCTCCTATGACTCGTGGCGTGATGTTATATAGCCTAAAGCCTTCCTCGATAAATGGAATATCCAATATAAAAAGATTTTTTCAATTCGAACCAGTAGTTCCTGAGATTAGCGCGTACAAACAAACAAACAAACAAACTCTTCAGCTTTATAATATTAGTATAGTATAGACTAGCTGTTCCCCGCGGTTTCACCCTCGCTGCTCAGCACCTGTTGGTCGTAGCGTGATGTTACATAGCCTATAGCCTTCCTCAAGAAATGGACTATCCAACACTAAAAGAATTTTCCAATTCCAACCAGTAGTCCCTGAGATTAGCGCGTTCAAACAAACAAACTCTTTAGCTTTATAATATTAGATTAGTACACGTTGACACGGAACCCATCGTGTCTGACTCGATCCTAACGGGTATTTTCTTTTATTCGATCCCCGGTAAGTGACGTCATTTCCCATCTGCGAAGGATATGACGTATGAACGTGATACGTTTAGCAAACGTAAAAAATATCTCCATTGAAATATGTGAGATGTTATTTATTTCAATTCTTGGTTACACCTTCCTCTTGGTTCCTTTCGCTTTTTGGGCCGGACGTGTCAAGATAATATGGAGTAACGATTTGATATCAATTTGTTATTAGGAGTCCGTATTCTAAAGTTGTCAAAGCACTAAAATGCATTACAAGATGATAAAATACAAAGTCAGTAAGTATATTTGCTAGTGATTCTAAACACGAATAATACATTGATAGGTTTTTCTACAAGCTTTTATTTAACTTGCTGTGTATGTATGTTGGTTTGGGTGGAATCTTACAACTCAATTTTGAAGCAGATATCTTCAACAGATTGAGATGAAATATTGTATACACGTTTAGTTTGGATGACAATACTTTTTTTTTAACTTTATTAATTTCTCCTGTATGGTGGGTGCGTTCACAAACATGAACTTGCTTACACAAACAGCCAGACCCAAATATCTGTAGGTCATACAAATATTTGTTCAGTGCGAGAATCGAACCCTTGACACTGTGTTTCGTAATTTTATTTGATTATTTATGTCTTTAAGTTCACCTTCTGAAATTTGATGAGGATGCAAAATTGCACCTTGAATGTGGAATAGGTGATGTTTTTTTTTCCATATTTATTTACAAGTAATTTCACGATGAATAACAAATTAAAATTCATGTTCTTTACACGTAATACCCTAAAAAACAAAGTCTTCAGTCTTGACCCAAAAAACCCTTACTCCAACTCCCCGATCAGATCAAGTTTCTTACTAAGTAACACAAGGCGACCGAAGACAACTTGCATTTGTTTATTTTTCCCGTCTTAAAATTAGCGTAGAAACGCCGGGAAGTTTTTTAAAGGCGAAACAAATGGAAATTGTAGACTTATTGCCTGTGAGAGGCAAGGCTACATTTTCTGTTACGTTTAATGTATTCCTGCTTGTTTCCGTTGTAAAAGACGGTACGGTTTTTTGGGATGAAGTTTCTTAACGCGTATTACTAGAAGTTAACTTTACAAAAATATTATGTTAAGAGAATAAGTCCTACACCCCTGTATTTCCCGAAGGCTTAGGCAGAGGCGTACTAATGTACACCCAGAGTCCGCCGGTATGTTTAGGTCTTATTTAATAGGGGCCGAGCCTATCACCATTAATCGGGCACAAATCCTAACTCCGAACTGCTACTAAGAGGTTTAAAGAAAAACCCAATAAAAAATTTTGCTCTACCTGGGAATCGAACACAGGATCTCTAGCGTAGCAGTCGCGCTTAGGACCATTAGACCACCGAGGCAGTTCACAAAAACAAAAAATTGTGTACAATATTTACATAAAACATTCGACAAAAAATAAATAAAAAAAAGACGGGTTGCACTCCGGGAGTGCCGGCAGAAGTGAAAACGCTAAAGACGTACACAAATATGACAATTCGCTGACGCGAATTGTCATATTTGTATACGATAAATTCGAAAGATTTTCGATCAGGTCACGTGTCCTGACGCGAGTTTAACATTTTTTACCCATTCCAAAACAAGTGCACAATGCCGCTTAAGAATTTTCGATCAGGGTCACGTGTCCTGACGCGAGTTTAACATTTTTTACCCAACGCCGCTAAAGAAGTTTTCACTTCAATAAATGAAGATGAGATCTCATCTATCATAAAATCCCGTACCGCACCATCAATGGAGACACGCCACTACGTGCAGTCTCGTCGTCATTACAGAGGGCGCCACTTGTTCATGCACAGCCCACTAAGTAAAGCGCCAGTTTGGAACTAATAGACAGTATAACCTTTGTCTCTGGACAAAGCTAAAAAACAAAAGCACAAAAATTGTGTAACTAGCTTTTGCCCGCGACTTCGTCCGCGTGGATTAACAGTTCCCGTTCCCGGGGGATTTCCGGGATGAAAACTATCCTATGTCCTTTCTCGGGTCCCAGACTATATCTGTACCAAATTTCATTGAAATCGGTTCAGTGGTTTAGGCGTGAAGAAGAGACAGACAGACAGAGTTACTTTCGCATTTCTATTTAATAAGGATGAGAGACGGATGTCTTAACTACTGAGTTATCACGACCTTAATCTTTACTAATATAACATAGCATTACCATACCATCACGCCTGTAAGCCCCGAAGGGTTAGGCAGAGGTGTACCAATGTTCACCCTCCGTTCGCCGGTATGTTTAGGTCCCAGGTAACAGGGGGCGAGCCTATTGCCATTAACCGGGCACAAATCCAAACTCCGAGCAGCTACTGAGTATTTCATAGAAAAACCCAATAATAGTTTTTGCTCGACCTGGGAATCGAACCCGGGACCCCTTGCACAGCATTCGCACTTGCGACCACGAGACCAACGGGGCAGTTACACTCACATCTGCCATATAAGTACCTTTTGTTAGTCGCCTTTCACTCATCCTCTCAAAAATGAAATTATTTGAGGGTAAGAGGTAACCCACTGTATTAGGGATTCTAATCTCATTTCGTTTGGAGTATATACCTATTCAACACGACTGAATGCTTGCCTAAAGTTATGAGGACATATTGGGTAGTTTAACTATGCAAATTGGACTTCTGAAGTGATGTAAGTGAGGCAGAGAATCCACATAGTGTAGTCCGTTAAATAAATTCGCTACCTGCAGTGGCATTCTATACGGTAATTCCACCGTCACTTCGACGCTCACTTCGCACTTCAAAGTGTCAAATAAATCAATGTCATTTGAATTTGATTGAATATTTGATATCATTGAATAGCGACTTGAGATGCGAATTCATGTCTGAATTTTACAGAATCGACGTACTGTACCTGTTTAGGTGGAAATTTATAGTTGACTAGCCTTCTTCGACTTCAGAATTATGCCAAAGTGCTAAATTATTGTGGCGATCTTTAGCCCGCCATCCAGGGTTGCGGAATTTGTCTAAAGCTGCGGTATTTGTTCGAAAGAGTTACTGCGGCTCTAAAGAGGAACACGGATAGGTTTTAGTCAGTAAGAGTCTGACACTCGGAACTCTCGCTTTTTTCGAGCTGCCCAGTAACTATGTTGTGGAGGTCAGATAGGCAGTCGCTCCATGTAAAACACTGGTATTCAGCTGCATCCCGTTAGACTGGAAGCCAACCAACTAGCAACTAACTTCAATTTTAAACTGTAACTTCTTGACAATTTAAAAGTGCCTGTAAATGGTCTAATTGAAATAAATGCTTTGAGTTTGACTTTGAACCCCGACATAGGAAAAGTCCCCCTAGTTGGGAAAAGGCTAGGCAGATGATGATGTCCAGCTGTGGACATCTACACAAATATCTCTTCTGTAACTACTTTTTTTATGATGGGAACTGCCTCGTTAGCCTAGTGGTCCTAAGCGCGACTGCTACGCTAGAAGTCTTTGGTTCGATACCTAGGTCGAGCAAAAAATGTTATTGGTTTCTGTGAAATTCCCAGTAGCAGCTCGGAGTTAGGATTTGTGCCCGGTTAATGGCAATAGGCTCGCCCCCTCTTACATGGGACCTAAACATACCAACCAACTGTGGCCTCTGCTTAACCATTCGGGGAATAAAGGCGTGATGGTATGTTAATTCAAAGTGAACCTTCTGTACAGTCTCGTCTCTGCCACAATTCTAATGTAATCGCAGATAGGAAACTCAATTTGTTAAACTGACAATCACAGTATAACACAATTGTAGCAGTCTAAACAATAGTGGCGTCTGCGGCTTCTATTGAGTTTGTACTGCCAGAATGTGCCAACCCACAATCTCTTAATAATTTGGCCAGACTTCGTATGTTTGGTAGTCAAGTATATATACCATAAGACTAAGACTAACTGCCCCGTTGGTCTTGTGGTCGCAAGCGCGACTGCTGAGCAAGGGGTCCCGGGTTCGATTCCCAGGTCGGGCAAAAAGTGTTATTGGGTGTTTCCATTAGGAATTTCTCAGTAGCAGCCCGGAGTTTCTGCGGGTTGTTCGAAAGAGATACCGCGCCCCCGGAACGCAAAGGGCACATGAAGGAACATAGACGGGTTTTAGTCAGTAAAAGTCTGACACTCCCTCCCGCCCCGCCCAGGGCGGGGGAAGCTATTTGATGATTTCCCGTCTATAAAAAAAAAAAAAAAAAGCCCGGAGTTTGGAAGGTGGTGGTGTGACACCGCCATGTCTCGGAAAGCACGTAAAGCCGTTGGTCCTGCGCCTGAGCTCTCTCCGGTCGTTTCGGATTGCCATTCCATCAGGCTATAAGAGTTAGGGAAGAGGGATTGCACCTGTGTTTGCGCACACACTTGTGCACTCTAATATCTCCTGCGTACGTGGCTAGTCTGCATTAAGATTAGCCACCGTGGCCGGAATCGGTCTGGAGGATTACATTTTAAAGGTTTCCTTACGATGTTTTCCTTCACCGATGTCAGTGATGTCCAAGATAAACTGAAACTACACTGCACACATGCAGTATATAAATTCAATTCACCAGTAAAACTACAGCAGTTCTTATCGTCACGAGTTGGGCGTGACAAACGGATGAAATTGGCACAATTTGCGGTCGCGATAAACTTAGCTGGTAGAATTTTCATCAGCGCTATTGTTGTGTAGTAGTGTTGCGAATTGTATCGATAGTTTTTTTAGAAGATGACCAAAGCTGCAGCCCTGAAACGCCAAGGGCATTAGGAAAAACACGGATGGGTTTTAGTCAGTAAGAGTCTGACACGCCCTTCCGCTCCGCCCAGAGCGGAAGAAGTCTACTATACCATCGCACCTGTATTCCCCGAAAGGTTAGGCAGAGGTGTACTAATGTACACCCACAGTTCGCCGGTAACGGAAAAAGTCATTTGGTGATTTCCCGTCCTTAAAAAAAGAACTAAAAAGGAGATGACCAAAAATATGGTGACAAAACCGTATTTTGAGATGTTCTGGATGTTTGTTAAAGATGACACATTTCAACTTTGTCTCTAGGATGGCAACGTACTTGCAAGGTTGCAGAAGGTTGCAGCGGGTGGGCCGTCGGCATGTTTGTAATCAAATCACTTAAAAAAGAAGAAAATCGTATTGTTTTTTTTTAATATAAGTTTAAGTAAAAAGACACAAACACACATCACACAGGCGTTACTGCCCATCAAAATAAGTAACAATAATAATAAAGATTTTATTTCAGAACATTAAATTCCATACTAAAACTACAAATTACAAAATTTTCAAAATTAAATAGAATTACAAAATAAAATAAAATAATAAAATAAAATAAATTACATTAGAATAAATTATAAATTACATAAATTAAAAAGTAAACTACAGTGTCACATCTAACAAACATTCTCTTTGGGAAATGACTTTAATTTTTGGTGCGAAAAATCACTATTTTCAGACAGTTTAGCGAAGTTAGTTATGTTTGTCGCAATATACAAGACCTTTTTAGGGTTCCGTGCTATAAATTTACTTCGTAAGTAAAATAACTTGTCTGTATTAATATCATAAATCTGAAGAGTTGTTTCTTTTGTTTATTTAAACGCATAAAATCTCTACTCTCTGGAACTACCCGTTGGATTCGTTTTTTTTGGATAACACCATATAAAAAAAAAATACCATCACGCCTGTCTTCCCCGAAGGGTTAGGCTGAGGTGTACCAATGTACACCCACAGTTCGCTGGTATATTTAGGTCCCATGTAATAGGGGGCGAGCCTCTTGCCATTAACCGGGCACAAATCCAAACTCCGAGCTGCTACTGAGAATTTCATAGAAAAACTCAATAACACTTTTTGCTCGACCTGGGAATCGAACCCGGGACCCCTTGCACAGCAGTCGCATTTTTTTTTTTTTTTTTTTTTTATATAGACGGGAAATCATCAAATAACTTCCCCCGCCCTGGGCGGGGCGGGGTGTCAGACTTTTACTGACTAAAACCCGTCTATGTTCCTTCATGTGCCCTTTGCGTTCCGGGGGCGCGGTATCTCTTTCGAACAACCCGCAGCCCGCGACCACGAGACCAACGGGGCAGTTTTGGATAATATTATAGAAAAATGTATAAAGAATAGTATAAGCTATAACTTCACGTTACGTCTCGCAGGAGCGGAACAGTAACCAAAGACGTATCTTAAGTAATCTTAACGCAGGTGAAGAACCACGCAGATGAAGTAGCAATCAGAAGTTAGTAATTTAGCAAAGATGAAGAGTTTTTTGCTTTTTGTTGTTTTAAACGGGCTAATCTGTGAAACTGACACTCTAATTGGCAAAAGATTCTTGTATATAATAGCTAGATTCATAAAGAACAAAAAAATATATATACCATTACTGCCTGTATTCCCTGTAGGTAGAGGCAGAGGTGTACTAATGTACACCCACAGTTCGCTGGTATATTTAGGTCCCATGTAATAGGGGGCGAGCCTATTGCCATTAACCGAACACAAATCCTAACTCCGAGCTGCTACTGAGAATTTTATTGAAAAAGCCCTTAAACACTTTTTTGTAAATCGAACCCAGGACCTACCGAGGCAGTCATAAAGAACAGTATAGGCTAACATCACGCTACAACCCACCAGAGCAGAGCAGTAACCAACAACCGAACTACGTAACGTTGAACGTTGAAAAAAAAAACCGCGCAAACAAAATCGCAGGTGTCAAAAAGACCAAACAAAAAACTAATCTTCGCAATAATCTTCCGCGTTTTAATTTTAAATAATCTCTTCAGTGGGACATGTAATCGATTCTCCTCGTCTAACTATTGTGGCATACAGTTTCGCATAATTCGAATAATTTGGTAATACGCCGTGACCGACTGACAGATGTTTTTGAAGCGAAGTTTATGTAAGATTTGGTGAATTACTGCCTTTTTTTATGATTTTAGAAGACGAATATCCCAAAGTCTGCATGCTTGCAGAGGTTTGATACTTATGATTGACCCTATTGATTGGTGCCATATAAGTACAGGATGCTATTTTTTCGAATTTTTGTCGGTTCGATTCCTGGGTGTGGCAAGCATAATTTCAAAATTATTTAAAAGCAGTTTTGTTTCTTTTTAAAAATAAAGGAATGTTTCCTTTGAGTAAAACTTGCTAACTTAAGTATGTAGAGTACTTTCCCTCTAGGTATTATTATAAAATTCCAACCTGTATATTTGTATGATCTACAGATAGTTGTTCTGGGTCTGGCTGATTATGTATGTGAGTTTATATGCTTACATACGTACCTAAGACACAGGAGAAAATGTGAGTGTGTAAAAAAAAACAAATTATTTATTTCAATGAGACCTTTAAAAGACGGCGCAGCGTTTTTTTGAACATCTATGGGGGAGTTCTGTGTCCAGCAGTGGACGTCCTAGGGCTGATAGGATGATGATGATGATAATAATTAAAAACACTTGAACGTCATAAACAAAAAAAAAAACAAATGAATTCTATTTAGATTTTTTGCCCCTTCTAAAAGCTAGTTTCGTATGAAGAAGAATGGGCATCTAACTCCATACATCCAACCAGTCACATCTACTCTACAGCCACCGCCATCCATCATCCATCCGGTACATTTATATCCCACACTCAGTTCGCAGAAATAGAAAGTCAAGAAAAACACGTTTTTAAATCCAGAGATTCGCCATGTTGCTTTCTTGAATAGCTACACAACCAGTTCCATTAATTAAACCGATCAACATGCATAGTCTGACATCACATGCTTCGCATACGATTATACTGGTCTATCTTCATTCATTACGTGATAATATCACGCCTATATACTCCAAAGGAGAAAGCAGTAGTGTATAGTGTATAATCTTGTATACAAAATATTAATTGCTACTCCGCGTGGCTTATTTCCCCCGCCATAAGTTACGTCTCCGGTTAATGCTCCGCTCCCGTGTGTCGTAGCGTGATGTTATATAGCCTATGTTACTCAGGAATAATGTAGCTATCTATTGGTAAAAAAAATGATAAAATCGGTCCAGTAGTTTCGGAGCATATTCGTTACAAACAAACAAAAAAATCTTACCTCTTTATAATATGTATTAGTATAGATAATAACTGACAAACTGACTGCCTCGTTAGCCAAGTAGTGCTTAGCGCGACTGCTATGCTAGAGGTCTTGGCTTCGTTTCCCAGGTCGAGCAAAAAAGTGTGATTGGGTTTTTCTATGAAATTCTCAGTAGCAGGTCGGAGTTAAAATTTGTGCACGGTTAATGGCAATAGGCTCGTCCCTATTACATAGGACTTTAAAACGTACAGGTGGACTGTGCGTGTACATCGATACACCTCTGCCTAACCCTTCGGGGAATACAGGCGTGATGGTATGTTATGTAAAATTCATTTGATGACGTATTTTGACAGCTTTTTTAATGCAGTCATCAAACTCATAATTTTATCGATAAGATCTTTTCTTTTATCGATAACTCCCCACCCCATGGGCCCTCCCCATCCCTATCCATTCCTCGCGGTACGTTAACTTGATGCCCACAATCTCCAACTCTCGAACTAGTAGTACTATCTCAGTAACTTTCTATAATTGATCATTAAATGCTTTATTAAGTGAATAGCGGACGTCGGAAGTTTTGCACTGTTTTGTAAACAACTATTTTGACTGCTTCGTGGGTCTCGTGGTCGCAAGCGCGACTGCTGAGCAAGGGGTCCCGGGTTCGATTCTCAGGTCGGGCAAAAAGTGCTGTTGAGTTTTTTCATTAGGAATTTCTCAGTGGCAGCCCGGAGTTTGGAAGCTGGTGGTGTGTGTGACACCCCCGTGCCTCGGAAAGCACGTAAAGCCGTTGGTCCTGCGCCTGATCTCTCTCCGGTCGTGTCGGATTGTCGTCCCATCGGACTATGAGAGTTAGGGAAGAGGGAGTGCACCTGTGTTTGCGCACACACTTGTGCACTATAAAATCTCCTGCGTACGTGGCTAGTCTGCATTAAGATTAGCCGCCGTGGCCGGAATCGGTCTGGAGAATTATATTATATTTTGTGCCCGCGACTTCGTCCGCGTCTAATTTGATATATAATCTCATGGGAACCGTAAATTTTTAAGGGATAAAAAGTATCCTATGTGTTATTCCACACTTTAGTCTATCTCAGTGTCAAATGTCCCGGGGCTTCGGGGTGTGAGCAAGAGATACCGTGCCCCCGAAACGCAAGGGGCACAAGAAGGAACATAGACGGGTTTTAGTCAGTGAAAGTCTGACACTCCCTCCCGCCCCGCCCAGCGCTTGGGAAGTCAAGTGATGTTTTCCCGTCTTTAACTAAAAAATGTTTCATGTCATCCAAATCCTTAATAAACATCCATCCATCCATCCATCCATCCATCCATCCCCACAAACTTTCGCATTTATAATTATTACTAGGATAGTAAGACTAGCTTCTGCCCGCGATTTCCGCCGCGTAGCTTTTTTAAACCCATGTTAAGCTCCGCTCCTGTAGATCCTAGCGTGATGGTATATAGCCTATACTATTCCTCACGAATCTAGCTTATCATATTTAAAAAACGGTAATTTAAAAAACTAAAAAACCCGACTGCTATTCTTTAAAAATCCCTAAAACAAGATAAATTGTAGCAGTCGGGACCCATTCTAGAAATGGAGGATTAGTGAATTGAGAGCACATACCTATATTACATTGCAGATGGTCCCGAATGGGTACAAAATAAAGAATAGCAGTCGGGTTTTTTAGTTTTTTAAATTACCGTTTTTTATTTTTTATTTTTTTAGTGTTTTAAAAAAGAAATTAATATACCCAGTATCACTCTTACAGTAAATACGAATCTACCGACACCTCTCAAGCTAAAATCCATTGAGCCGTTCAGCCTGCAGAGCGAGCCAAACATTTGAATTTGGCGCCAAAAATCCGCCATTTTGTTTTTTTTTTTTTTATATACCCAGTGTCACTCTCACAGTAAATACGAATCTAACGACACCTCTCAAGCTAAAATCCATCGAGCCGTTCAGCCTGCAGAACGTGCCAAACAATTATACATACATACATACATACATACATACATACATACATACAAACATACCCTCGAAAACCATAACCCTCCTTCTGTCGCAGTCGGGTAAAAAGATCTTCCCAATCCGACTAAAAAATTCTGAGATTCAGCGCTTTTAAATAAACAAACAAAAAACTCTTCATCTTTATTATATTAGTATGGACAATGTTCACTAAGAGTACACACAACTTACTTAATATCACATTCGCCTCATTGTTGGAGGGTTGGCAGAGATCCAGGGTACCAACAAGTGGCGGAAGAGATAGTCTGAAGTTGATGTTTATATTTTATTATAGGAAGTTCGTAATAGGCGCCCGCCTCTCAAATATAAGCTTTTTAAATCAATGGATGGCAAACAAGCCGACGGCCCATCTGATGTTAAGTGGTCACCGCTACCTATACACATCTGCAATACCAGAGGCCTTGCTAATGCGTTGCCATTAGGGCATGCAAACCGGATACCCGGATAACCGAAAAAACCGGTTAACCGACTGATTTGAAAACCGGGCTTTTTATGATACCAAAACCGGTTTTTTCGGTTTTTTCGGTTTTGCTTTTCAAACAAAATCTTAAATTTATCACTGACAAACGTCGACAGGACGGCAAGACGGCGTTATTTCCAACGGCACTAACGGCCGGCCACGTTAATTTATACCGAAAAATCGAATTTGAGATCTAAAATCAAAATATATATTATATGATGATGAATTATTATGATGAACAGTGAAACTACAACCAAAATTGAGTTGCTCTGTAAAGAGAGGAGTTTTATTTTAGTAAAAAGTACGACTGATTGAACTGAAATTAAAGATTGGAGCTACTATGATGAAGATGTCCGTTTAAATAGGATTTTGATAAACTCAACCCCCATGGGAATAAAATAAGGGATACCCGAGCGAAGCCGCGGGCAAAAGCTAGGGTAAAACAAAGAAATGTCATTGTCAAAGTGACAGTTTAGGGTTAGTCAACATTTCCCTAGTAATTCAAATTATTGAATTAGTTTTTAAATTTAATGGTTTTGGAACTATGATATGAAATATAGCCTAAGGTTAGTCCTAATATTATAGGAAAGGTAAGCGAAAGGAACACTAAAGTTTTTTTTTTGTTTTCACAATTTACGTTTCGCTATTAGAAAAAACTAAATGAAGTGTAAATGTTTATGACCACTGCCATATTGCATGTAGTAAAAATAAGAAAAAAATATTTGCACGATTTTATTGCAAACAGCTATATTTTATTCTTGGATCGTCGTTTACGTTACTTAGTTTAAAACTGTGTGTAATATTATATTTTAATTGTTAAATACAATTTAAGAACTATGTAATAGTACTTTTGGGCAAACTGCACAATTGAAGTTATGATTTAAAATTGGCAGTTATTATTTAGATTTTTGATCTCGAATTCGATTTTTTTTTGTCTCATCTTTTTTGTTTTGTCGCGTTACTCTATGCCACGCTCACGCCATTTTGAATAAACTTTAGCATTTTTATTTCTTTACACACGTATTTCTGATTTCTTTAATAAAAATGGAAAAAAACCGAAATAACCGAAAAAACCGGTTTCACCGGTTTTGTAAAATAAAAACCCGAAAAAACCGTGTCCTTTAAATAACCCGGTTTTTGCATGCCCTAGTTGCCATCGCAGACACAAAGTTGAAATGTGTCATGTGCCTGTAATTACACCGGCACTCATACCTTTCAAACCGGAACACAGCAACGCAGCTCGAAAATGGCGGATTTTCGACCTCCAAGTGATAGAGGTTAAATCATTCTAAATTAGTCATAGTTTCTTCTTCCGAGAGGAATACGAGCAATTTCCAGTCACCCTGTATAGTCCTATCATAAAACCAAAAATTCAGTTCTACAGACAGAAAACAATTGCAAGCTTCCAAAACAAAAGCAGCTCAAACTTCCGCAATACGCAAAAATCCGTCCCAAATGCCTGCGCCTCACAGAAATCACGTAGTTTGCGATACAAGACGGAGACAAGGCATTCCATTTCCGTGAACACTCCCGTGTGTTGTGATTGTTATGAAGAATAATTCCGTGGTAGCGGGGACACGTGCCACCCGCAGACGGGCAGGGCTGCTACTCACCATAATAATAAAAAAATAATCCTCCAGACCGATTCCGGCCACGGCGACTAATCTTAATGCAGACTAGCCACGTACGCAAGAGATATTATAGTGCATAAGTGTGTGCGCAAACACAGATGCCCTCCCTCTTCCCTAACTCTCACAGCCCGATGGGACGGCAATCCGACACGACCGGAGAGAGATCAGGCGCAGGACCAACGGCTTTACGTGCTCCGAGGCACGGGGGTGTCACACCACCAACTTTCAAACTCCGGGCTGGTACTGAGAAATTCCTAACGGCAAAACCCAATAACACTTTTTGCCCGACCTGGGAATCGAACCCGGGACCCCTTGCTTAGCAGTCGCGCTTGCGACCACGAGACCAACGGGGCAGTCACCACCACGCATTCCCCGAAGGGTTAGGAAAAGGTGTAAGTCAAAGTCAAAGCATTTATTTCAATTACACCGTTTACAGGCACTTTTGAATTGTCAAGAAGTTACAGTTAAAGTTGAAGCTAGTTGCTCGTTCCAATACGTAGGTCTCTATGGAGAAGAACGAGCAAGAAACTCCATGGACATTCTCTGTACCAATGTACACCCACAGTTCGCATATTTAGGTCCCATATAATAGGGAGCCTATTGCCATTAACCGGACACAGATCCAAACTCCGAGCTGCTACTGAGAATTCCATAGAAAAACCCAATAACACTGTTTGCTCGACCTGGGAATCGAACCCAAGGCTCTAGCACAGCAATCGCGCTTAGCACCACTAGACACCACGGACTTTTTGATAGAGACCTACGTATGTTTTGGAATCAGCAACTAACCACGTCTACAACACAGTAGCAGCTCGGAGTTTGGATTTGTGCCCGGTTAATGGCAATAGGCTCGCCCCCTATTACATGGGACCTAAATAATATGCGACCTGTGGGTGTACATTGCTACACCTCTGCCTAACCCTTAGGGAATACAGGCGTGATTGTATGTTGTGTTGCATTTCCGTGAGCACTCCCGTGTTACGATTGTTGTGAAGAATAATTCGGTGGTGGGGATGCGTGACGGTGGTGGGGGACTGCTATCTAGAGCGGGACGGTGTGCCGCCGGCAGACGGTCAGGGTTGCTACTGACAGACAACGTCATCCCGAAAAAAAAAAAAAACCTTATTTATAATTTTTGAGGATGGGAAAAATTATCAAATGACTTCTTGAGCACTGGGCGGAGCGGAAGGGAGTGTCAGACTGTTACTGACTAAAACCCGTCGTGTTCCTCCTAATACCCTTTACGTTCCAGGGCAATCCAGGGTCTTTAGTTTATTGAAAACAATTCAAGCGTGCTTTGTGAAAAATTGTTGGAACTTTAAATTTCAAGATCTCCGTAAAAGGTGGTTCCTAGGTTTTCGAAGATATTAAATAGATCTAGAAAAAATTGGAATTTTGATTACTGTCCAACCTCAAATTCTAACGTCTTGATCACTTAAGTAAGCGCAACTCTGGCCCCCAAGATACAGGCGCTGCCTAGTTTTGGGGACCGCCGTACAATTTAAAACACTTTTTTATATAATTTGTTAAATAACTAAATAGCATACCAATAATATAATATTAAGTACTTTTATGTTTATTCTGTGTTGTAACAATGGACCAATAAATTAATTTTATCTAGCTTAACACATCGAATAATATGTCAATCCGTTTTTTAATTTTTAACATAAATATTAAAAATCTTTTTAATCCGCCCCCCGTTCGTGTCCCGTACATATCACGAATCTCACCGAAATCGGTTTAGTAATTCATCTTTTATTTGTGGCAACCCTGACGCAAGCATTCACTGAGTACATGAGAGTAGCGTCGCATATCATGTCGCTAACTTAATATGCGGCATGCAGAGGTGATGACATTTGCGATTGCAACTTCTAAACTAGGGGAAATGGGTTTACTTTACAAATCATGAATGTGTATTAACTTGTAGGGTAAGCAGCGATGTAAAGGAAGTTATATTTTAGCTTAGTAGGTACTGCCAAGATAAGCGTGCCACACACACATCATCACGCCTGTATTCCCCAAAGGGTTAGGCAGAGTGTACCAATGTACGCCCACAGCTCGCCGGTATGTTTTTTTAGGTCCCATGTAATAGGGGGCAAGCCTATTTCCACCAACCGGGCACACATCCTAACTCCGAGCTGCTACTGAAAATTTCAAAGAAAAACCCAATAACACTTTTTCCTCGACTTGGGAATCGAACCCAGAACCTCTAACGTAGCAGTCGTGCTTAGGACCACTAGGCCAACGAGGCAGTTCAATATACATTATTTAACAAAAACAGATTTCTATGTAAATTTTAAGTCCCATAACCAAATGACATCCTAAATTGCTGTATCGAATTAGATGAAACTGTGAACGAACTAATAACAGTAAAGCTATTGTTTGTCGTTGAACCGGGAACACGAGCATGCAGCTAATCGGTCAGTCCATTGTCGATTCGTTACCCCTCAAACAATGTTTAATTTTCAATGTCAATGCAAGGATGTTGAAATGCTTTTTGTCAAGGAAGAAGGTTTTAAATTCAAACTAGGGAGCTTCCTGCCAGTAAAGTCGTTGGTCCCGGCTGTCATTCGCAGATCTTTGGATAGTCAGGAGCCAGGAAATCTGACAACCAGTCTAACCAAGAGGTATCGTGTTGTCCAGTTACTGGGTTGTGGAGGTCAGATAGGCAGTCGCTCCATGTAAAATACTGGTATTCAGCTGCAGCCAGTTAGACTGGAAGCCCACCCCAACATAGTTGGGAAAAGGCTAGGCAGATTTATTTATCTCAACTTAATGTAATAAAAAAGTACAAAGGCGGACTCAATGTCTTAGGTATACTCTACCAGTCAACTAAAATACTATTCATCATCATCATACCAGCCGCAGGACGTCCACTGCTGGACATAGGCCTCCCCCATAGATTTCCAAAAGGACCGGTTGTAAGCGGCCTGCATCCAGCGTCTTCCTGCGGTCTTAATCAGGTCGTCATCTTGTGGGTGGACGTCCTACTACTAACTATACCTATACTATTCAACTATTGCCTCGTTGGCCTAGTGGTCCTGAGTGCGACTGCTTCGCTAGAGGTCCTGGGTTCGATTCCCAGGTCGAGCAAAATGTTATTGGGTTTTTCTATGAAATTCTCAGTAGCAGCTCGGAGTTAGGATTTGTGCCCGGTTAATGGCAATAGGCTCGCCCCCTATTACATTGGACCTAAATGTACCGGCGAACTGTGGGTTTACATCGGTACACCTCTGCCTAACCCTTCGGGAAATACAGGCGTGATGGTATATATTATTCAACTATTCACATATGTATCTTTATGTTGTCATGTCGTATTGCTGTGCTGCAGTATTGTAGGTGTATTACAAACAAAAATCTAAATGATACACAGAACACCTGTATATAATATGCTTGAATCTACTTGATCGTAAACTGTAAATAATAACACTTGTAAAAGTATTCCGATACGGGGCTGGCAGGGGCGCGCTTGGCAAGAGTCCAGGAATATGTTTCCAGAGTACTCGATATTGATACTCAATGTAATATAAATACTAGCAGTACCCCGTTGTTTCACCTGTATTATTATATATATATTTTTTTTTATAGATGGGAAATCATCAAATAACTTCCCCCGCCCTTTTGTCAGACTTTTACTGACTAAAACCCATCTATGTTCCTTCATGTGCCCTTTGCGTTCCGGGGGCGCGGTATCTCTTTCGAACAACCCGCAGCCCCGGCAGGCATCGGCCCTTAGTCGCCCCTTCAAATGTTTGCTGACATCTCTTTGAGGCGCGCGTGGAACACGAACGCGCCGTCGAAACAGTCTGTCGTTAGTTAACGTACGGACGGTGAGATACCCATTGCTCACCGTCCACAGATAGGGTTGCCATATGTCAGGAATTTTCCGGACATGTCCGGAAAATTAGTGCTTTGTCCGGAATGCGGGGGGAATCCTAAGCCGTTAGGAATTTCTAAAATTTTAGTAAAAACACACACAGTTCCATAAATCTCACATCCCTAACGCGCAACAGAGGAGAGGCGTTTCCTTCACAATGAGCAGTTTTCAGATAGGTTAGTTTTAAATATCATCAAGAGATGGCGGTGCCATCTTTCCTCCACTTTTGGTTATTTTCTTTTTATTTGATTTGTGGCGGCACTGACTACTTGATGATATACGCGTATATTATAGAAAATATACGCGTATATTTCAGGTCGGGTTTTGGTCAGTGTATGGGAAGAAAGATATGATAGTGACAGATTTTTTTTTTGAAAATCCGGAAATTTCATCCTATGTCCGGAATTTTCTCCGGAATTTCGACTTTTCAATCTGGGAACCCTATCCACAGACCACCCCCGTATTACTTCTTTTTTTTTTTAATAAAAACGTTGCCCCACACTAGGAATTTCTCCTGTGTCGTGGGTGCGTTTACAAACATATAAACTCACATACACAAACAGCCAGACCCGGAACAACTATATGTAGGTCATACAAATATTGGTTCTGTGCAGGAATCGAACCCGCGACACGCGACGCAGCAGTCGAACGCTCGGCCACTGCGCCAACCGCGTCGTCCGTCCGTGCCGTTGATTAGGTGCTGGTCTGCTTGTTTGTGTTGTAGCGTGATGTTATAAAGCTTTGTCCGAGTGGCTTATTTCACCCCCGTTAAGTTACGTTTTTGGTTACTGCTCCGCTAACGTGTGTCGTAGCGTGTTGTTATATTCGGGCGGGAGGAAACGCCCGGGTGTCACCATTGTGAGGATCGCCCCGAGGACACGGTGGAGCATACTTTGGCGGTGTGCCCTGCTTAGGCTGAGCACCGCCGAGTCCTCGAGGCGGCCATCGGCGGCGGCGCACTCTCGCGTCCGGCACTGGTCCAGGCCATGGTCCGGAGCGAGGGGGAATGGGAAGCAGTCGCCTCCTTCTGCGAAACTGTAATGCTAGAGAAGGAGGCGGCGGGACGGGAGAGGGAAAGGAGGGTCCCCCGTCCCAGCGGCCGCCGCGGTAGACGATCCGGGCGTCGGGAGCCACGTGACGACTCCCGGCCACCGTAGACGCGGGTCTGTGGACGGTGAGCAATGGGTAGCTCACCGTCCGTACGTTCACTAGCGACAGACCGTGTCGACGGCGCGTTCGTGTTCCACGCGCGCCTCAAAGAGATGTCAGCAAAATTGGATGGGGCCACTGAGGCCCGATGCCTGCCGGGGCTGCGGGTTGTTCGAAAGAGATACCGCGCCCCCGGAACGCAAAGGGCACATGAAGGAACATAGACGGGTTTTAGTCAGTAAAAGTCTGACACTCCCTCCCGCCCCGCCCAGGGCGGGGGAAGTTATTTGATGATTGCCCGTATATAAAAAAAAAAAAAAGAAAAAAAAAGCGTGTTGTTATATAGCCTATATTACTCACAAATAACATAGCTTTCTATGGGTAAAAGAATTTTCTAAATCGGTTCTGTAGATCCAGAGATTACCCTCTACAACCTCACAAACTTTACCTCTTTATAATATTACAACCTTTCTCTTTATAATATTAAGTACCCTAGATACCATTAAGTAACATAGATAACCTGCCTTGAATAAAAGCAAAAAAAAAAAATTACAGACACATGAGTCATTTCAACTTTGTCTCTGGGATGGCAACGCATTTGCAAGGCCTCTGGTATTGCAGATGTGTATAGGCAGCGGTGACCACTTAACATCAGGTGGGCCGTCAAAAAATAGTCAATGATAGAATTATTTTATTTTCTTTGGAGTATAGCTATTAGTTGCTTTTACCTGCAAAATACCTGTTATCAATGTGTTAATTGATTTGTTTTTTGTTTCAGGTAATTAATATTTCGTCCGAAACAAATTCGATCGGTACCGTTAAGGTATGCTCAAACTTAATAATATTCTTGAAAACCCGATAATACCAAAACATTAAATCAACTGGACTATTTTGTTAGCACACATACCATCACGCCTGTATTCTCCGAAGGGTCAGGCAGAGGTGTACTAATGTAAACCCACAGTTCGCCGGTATATTTAAGCCCCATGGAATAGGGGGGCAAGCCTATTGCCATTAATCGGGCACAAATCTTAACTCCGAGCTGCTACTGAGAATTTCATAGAAATCGAACCCAAGACTTCTAACGTAGCAGTCGCGCTTAGGACCACTAGGCTAACGACGCATTTTGTTAGGTAGTTCGTGATAAGTCTACTCACTTCAAGGCGAAAGGCCTCTTCTCATACAGAGAAGGCACGAGTATTGATCACCATGCTTGCTCAAGGCGGATTGGCCATTTCAAATTTACATTAATTACAAGGTGGCGTTCTATGGTTTCTGCTTACCCCCATAGGAAAAAGGTGTGAGTTTATGTACGTTTGTATATATTCATTACAATTCCAGGTTTCCTTACGAGGTTTTACGTCACAGTTGTCAGTAAAGTCAGATTCAAAATATTTACTTCAAAAAGGCACTTCTGAGCTTCATTTACAACACTTTAAAAAATTCAAGATCAACTTAGGAAATACATATGAATTGCAAAAGTCACATTGGTATCGAACCTGCAAGCTCATGCATGAGAAGAGGATGTCTTAACTACTGGGCTATATTGACCACCAACTTAAACTTAAATAAACGGATAAAAATTATTCTTTAGACTCTCCTTGATGCGCGGTAAAGGACAAAATTAAGATTCCAAATGCAGACACGACTACAAAATACATTTCCATCTTATCTTCTCTACACGAGCTCCTGCCTACTAGTCTGCTCACCCCTTACCACCATTCAAGGTAACATTATACGGGGATTGCATTTTGTTACTACATTTGTAACTGTAACACACAAGGGTGTGTAGAACGGGCAATGTTTCGAATTTAGTTTGACTGTCAAATGTTAAAAAAATAATAAATGTGTTTTTTTTTTCTTAGTAAAATTACTGGTTTGATGAAAAGACTAATCGCGAGCACGGTCGCTTAGAACAATTATATTCTACTTCGAATTTGAAATACTACAATGCTTAAACATATTATTTTAGGTTTATACGCCAAGCTTAATTAAGATCACCCGTTGATAAGAGTAAACCCATAATACAATTTTTTTTGTAACACTTTCATTTCTTTTTTTTAACTTATGTTAAAAATTATGATAAACGGAGAATGTAGAAATCCCTTCAGAATAAAATTTTTATTTTGTCCGAAATGTATTTTCCAGTTTAAAAATCAATCGAAATTATGTTATATTTAATCCTCCCACCAGCATAAAAGATAAAGGTAAATGCAAACGGTTTTTTAATTTATTTTTTTTATAATTTTCTCGGGCGCTTTCGGGAAAACATTTCAATTTCTCCCAAATGTCCAAGGTTTTTTAAGTTTTAGGTAAAACCTCGCGCAAAAACAAACGACGACGGCATTCTCGCTTGCCAAACTCCTTGCCCGTGTGTATTTTGTAATCCACGTACACATAATGTGCTTTATATACGACACATAACACCGTGTGTGCTGTATTATAGAGATTTATGCTCATTCCTTAAGTACTAGTGAATTACTTGCTCTTCGCTTTTGTCTTTAAACTTGCTATTGCCTGCGACATCGTCCGTCAAGACCGTTTCTTAGCTGATGTCTCCTATTTAATCTGCTTACCTGTAAAATTTTAGGATCTATGTTTTAGGCTAGGGATGCCGAACCTTTATCGGTGAACGTGCCATTTTTTAGAAAAAAATTATAATGTTACTATGTCATGCCATCAAATATTTTTGACTTAGCCATTTAAGGTGGAACCTCCACGGTAGCCCGCGAAGTTCAAATTTGCTTACGTTTTTTGCAATTTGCAAGTTAGTATTAAGTTTAATGTTGATTAAAGTATAATTCGCGGGCGTAAGAATTGTGTATTTTCAGAATTATAACCATTTAAGTCAGCAATAAAAGTCCATACGTCGGTATAATTCCAAAATGTCAAGATTTCATGAAATAGCCATTCTTTGGGTTTACCTGGCCCTATGGAGTTTTATTGCTGACTTAAATGGTTATAATTCTGAAAATACACAATTCTTACGCCCGCGAATTATACTTTAATCAACATATAACTTAATACTAACTTGCAAATTCCAAAAAACGTAAGAAAATTTGAATTTGGCGGGCTACCGTGGAGGTTCCACCTTAATGGAGAACAATACAACTACATTCTATAAACTCTTTGTCTGCAACTCGTTTGTACAATAATCGTAATAATTACTATTTTGTGGTCATTTAAATAAAAGTTAAGTGTGATTTTTGCTGTTGCAAATTGGTTTCGGTCAAATACATAGTTTTGTCATTTATCAGCGTGCCCGAATTGCCATTGGTTCGCCATCCCTGTTCTAGGCAAAGAATAGGACCTTTTGAACCCTTCAAAATTCTTTGCCTTTAAGGCTGTGTGTGAAATAAAATAAGTCTGAATTCTTCAAGAAACCAAGGACTTAAATTCTTTGAACCTACGTTTATTCGGCTGAAATTTTAAGAATATTTGAAGGAATATGTGAACAAGGTACCTCACAAAATACCTCAAATCCTAACTCCGAGCTGCTACTGAGAATTTCATAGAAAATCCCAATAACACTTCACTCGACCTGGGAATTAAATCCAAGACCTCTAGCGTAGCATTCGCGCTCAGGACCACTAGCCTTTTTTTTTTACTGATGGGAAATCGTCAAATAACTTCCCCCGCCCTGGGCGGAGTGTCAGACTTTTACTGACTACCCATATTCCTGCTTGTGCCCTTTGCGCTCCGGGGGCGCGGTATCTCTTTCGAACAACCCGCAGCCCCGGCAGGCAAGACCACTAGGCTAACGAGGCAGTTCTAAGAACTAAGTTATTCATATCTTTACATACCTAAGGGTATGTTGTTGTACTTCACGCGGGGGCGTAGGTTTGAATTCCCGGTGAGTCACCCCGTTACCGCAGTCGGGGTATTTTTATTAAATACCGTCCATTTTGTTGTAGAAAAGCTTTCTTTATTGTCAAATTGCCGAACAAATTGTAGTCGACTCTCATGTTAAAATGTGAATGATACGACTAAGTAACATCATAACGCCAGTATTTTCTAGAGGGGTTAGGTAGAGAGCTGTGCTTACACATTGATTGAAAAGTGTCCTAGGAGTTTCCTGCTAATTATTCTTAGTAAACATACCGTCGAACTGTGAGTGTACATTGACACACCTCTGCCTAACCCTTCGGGAATGCAGACTTGATAGTATTTGTATTCTCCATAGTTACCTAAGTATCTACGTTTTGACACAAGTGACTAGTTTCAACTTGCTAACAGACCGAATCCAAACAAAATCATTTTTCCAACTATCTTTTTTTTTTTTTTAATTACTGATATATTTATTTCATAGATCTTACATTTAATTATAATGAAAAAAAAAACTAAATAATAATTAAATTACAAACTATGTACAGTTAAAAAAAAATAAAAAAGTAAGGTCAAAGGGCGTCAAAAAACTCATCCGCATCGCTGTCAATGGGGCATGTGCCCAGAAGGCTGGCAGCATTGCCACGTTGTATGGCAATGCTGATTCTTTGGCCAAAGAATAGGCCAGCCCTCTGGTCACGTGAAGAATCGACCAGTCGCTTCGTGATGTCGCGATAAACTAGATGAGCGCTCGGTCCCCATGGCCCTAGTGTTTCAACCCCAAACGGCTCAAACATATAACTTTCATGAAGGTTAATATATTTGCGCCGTTTGAGATTTTCCGCACCAGACGCAGCCGCCCCAGCACAACACGTCGTGCAAGGAAGATGGGATGGCGCAAGGGTGTCGACGCATGTTGCATCCCACACCAGAGGTCTACCCAACTTCCAGGGCATTATAGTCATCCCATCTGGTCTCTTCCCATCGTCGCGTGTCAGGCCAATTGGCTCCAAAACAGCTGGCACTCCGGCGGAGACAAGAGCACGACGGATGATGTCATTAATGCTGGCGTGCCGTGCTATGCGGCCAGCGCTCTTTTTGCATGACAGGCCATGGTGTCCGAGGCAGTCGACAGCTTCACCGCACTGACAGCGGTGCGGAGCCCCACAAGGTGCACCCAGGCGCAGGCATGTAGCGAGCCGGAAAGTAGAGTCACTCAACATAGTGCCTATGTTGGGCGACGGTAGTGCCTGAAGCCAGAGACCCGACTCCCACTATCTAACTTCTAAATAATATTATAAATGTGAAAGTTTGTGTCAGGATGGATTGATGGATGGATGTTTGTTACTCTTTCACGCTTAAACAGCTGAAAGGATCTAGATGAAATTTGGCACTGAGATAGATCGTAGTGTGGAATAACACATAGGATACTTTTTATACCGGAAAAATGTACGGTTCCCGTGGTATAATAGTTACTTTATACGCAGGTGAAGCCGCGTGTAGAAGCTAGTTGTAAATAAACCGTTTTCAGTTTTGTTTAGAGCAAAATTATGTTTTTTCATACTACTCCGCTGTTATGTTATTTTCTAATTAATTTAGTTGCGGGATCCAAGACAGTTGAATCGTTTCTCCGGGGCTCGTCGAGCTTCATTGTCTCGGCGCTTTTCTTGTGCTGCTGTAAATTTTAGCTTTTAGGAGTTGCAGTGAAAACCACTTTCAGGCACTTTGAACTGTCGAGGAGTCTGATAGATGAAGCTAGATGCTCGTCCCATTCCGTTGGACCTACTCTTTAACAATTATAAAATGTCTGTAAATTGTTACATACATACCATCACGCTTGTATTCCCCGAAAGATTAGGTAGAGGTGTACCAAATTAAACCCACAGTTCGCCGGCATATTTAGGTCCCATGTAATAGGGGGCGAACCTATTACCATTAACCGAGCACAAATCCAAACTCCGAGCTGCTACTGAGAATTTCATAGCCTTTCGTAGCCTATTGGTCCTAAGCGCGACTGCTACGCTAGAGGTCTTAAGTTAGATTCCCAGGTCGAGCAAAAAGTGTTATTGGGTTTTTCTATGAAATTCTCAGTAGCAGCTCGGGAGATAGGATTTGTGCCAGGTTAATGGCAATAGGCTCGCCCCCTATGGGACCTAAACATACCGGCGAACTGTGGGTGTGCATTGGTACACCTCTGCCTAACTCTTCGGGGAATACAGGCGTGTTGGTGTGTTATGTTATCACTAACATCGGTGAAGGAAAACATCGTGTGGAAACTTGGACTTATAAGCATAACATTTATAAGTCTGAAATCGCCAATCCGCCTTGAGCAGGCGTGGTGATCAATGCTGGATTTTGACGCGGTTTTCATCAAAGAGAGGTACGGTGGTTGAAGTAGTGGGTATAGTATAACTCTGCATTTTTTAAGAAGCTTTTTAAGCTGTAGAAAGTTATTTATTCTACACAATTCTCTGTCTGAGTGCAATGACTGACGGTACATTCACCTTGGGTTGCAGACAATCTTTATGTACTCCGCTAAGTATATAGTGTATGTATACATAGTCTGAGCGATCCAATATAAAGACGAGAATGCTATTTCAGACAAATGGTTTCACTTTCTGTGGAGATAATGGAGCTTGCTTTGTAATTAGTGTGTGTTTCTGAGATAGAATATTATTTTATGATTATATTTTATACTAGCTGAAGATCGTGACTTCGTACACAAACCATCACGCCTGTATTCCCCGAAGGATTAGGCAGAGGTGTATCAACGTCCACCCACAGTTCGCCGGTATGTTTAGGTCCCATGAAATAGGGGGCGAGCCTATTGCCATTAACCGGGCCAAATCCAAACTCAGAGCTGCTACTGATAATTTCATTAAAAAACCCAATAACACTTTGCTCGACCTGGGAATCGAACCCAGGCCCTCTAGCGTAGCAGTCGCACTCAGGACCACTAGGCCAACGAGGCAGTTTCGTGACTGCGTGTGCGTGAATATTGGTTGTTGTGTATAAACCTCAGTATATTTCACACTTAAGCCGACTGGGTCCTGGGTTCGATTCCCAGGTCGAGCAAAAAGTGTTATTGGGTTTTTCTACGAAATTCTCAGTAGCAGCTCGGAGTCTGGATTTGTGCCCGGTTAATGGCAATAGGCTCGCCCCCTATTACATGGGACCTAAATATACCGGCGAACTGTGGGTGTACATTGGTACACCTCTGCCTAACCCTTCGGGGAATCGGAATACAGGCGTGATGATGGTAAGCCGACTGCTTCAAAGCTGCGTTGCTGTGTTCCGGTTTGAAGGGTATGAGTGCCGGCGTAATTACAGGCACATGACACATTACAACTTTGTCTCTGGAATGGCAACGCATTAGCAAGGTCTCTGGTATTGCAGATGTGTATAGGCAGCGGTGACCACTTAACATGGTTGTTGGCTTGTTTGCCAGCCAAGGATGTTTATAAAAAAAAACTATGAACTACACATACCATCACGCCTGTATTCCCCGAAAGATTTGACAGCGGTGTACCAAGGTACACCCACAGTTCGCTGGTATATTTAGGTCCCATGTAAAAGAGGGCGAGCCTATTGCCATTAACCGGGCAAAAATCCTGACTTCGAGCTGCTACTGAGAATTTCATAGAAAAACCCCAAGAAAACAGGTCTACCAGGGAATCAAATCCAAGACCTCTAGCGTAGCAGTCGCGCTTAGGACCACTAGGCTAACGAGGCAGTTTAAGAGTGTATCAAAAAACTAAAATTACGTATAAAAAAAACTTCACGTAAACTTTTTCTAGCATAAATTGATTACTTGATAATTTCCCTGAAGGCGACTGAATTTCTATCGAAAAGATCAACATTAGCGGGAAGTAAGAAGTTTGTTTTATGAAACTTATATTTCCTTAAGAATTTCGATAATGTTTGAAGCGTTTCACTGAGAAAATTCTTTTGAGAAAACTTGATGACACTGCTTTAGCTGGGAGTTGAACCTATGAACTTGCGCTTGACACAGAGGCAGTGAGGATTATTATCATGTACTTTTATACGAATAGAACATCACGCTACAACCAAAAAAAAAAAAAAAAGTCGCGGATAGTTCGCTAGTTATATTATATACATACAATCACGCCTGTATTCCCCGAAGGGTTAGGCAGAGGTGTACCAATATACACCCACAGTTCGCCGGTATGTTTTTAGGTCCCATGTAATAGGGGGCGAGCCTATTGCCATTAACCGGGCACAAATCCAAACTCCGAGCTGCTACTAAGAATTTTATAGAAAAACCCAATAACACTTTTTGCTCGACCCGGGAATCGAACCCAGGACCTCTAGCGTAGCAGTCGCGCTTAAGACCACTAGGCTACCGAGGCAGTCATATTAGTAGTTATATTAGTATACACACAACACAACATGACATGACATGTCTAACTATACTCTACCATCATAGGATTTTTTATCATTGCAATACATGATTATTCAGGATATTAAAGCTGGCTGTGCGCCAAGCATACTAGTGCATTCGGACGGGTATCATATCGTATCGGAATTTTTAATTAAAAGCTCTCATTGTGTCCGGTTGCAGCTGTGGGTGTTCCCGAAACTGACGACATATGACGAATATTTTGTTTCTGTTTGTTTGTATTTTTATTTTCTGGTAATACTGGATCGATTTTGAAAATTCCTTCGGTAATAGAAAGATTTTTCTGAATGCTACAGATTGTATCTCTACATAGTATAAACGCCACGATTTTTAACGCGGTTTTATTCATATTTTTTAAGGAAAGTTTATACGTATGTGACATCACGCTACGACCGACAGAAACGCAGCAGCAACCAATGTCGTAATAATATTGCGGGGAATGTTGTTAATTTTATTATATAAAAATAATGGAATTGTCAAGCAAATTCATGTAGACAGTACTTGGTAAGTTTATAAAAACTCCAATACCTACATGAATTTATGAATATAATAATAATATATGAATCACAAATCAAATCTTAAACCTCTCATCACCAGAAATAACCCGTCTTCTAACACCACGTGGCTCGATCAAAACAAAGAACGCGTTCCATGACATCATTCCGTCAACAACTTCGGCTGGGCGCCGCTAAAAGCGCTCCGTGTACGTCAAACACTTCCCTTGATGACGCAGACCCCTTTTATAGCTACCCCCTATAGTAGTGTACATTTGTTGGGGTTTGGGTTGGATTCCTGGGACGGGTAAAAAGTGTTAAAAAAATATATATAGGTACTGACACGCCTGTATTTCCCGAAAAGTTAGGCAGAGATGTTACAATCGGTATGTTTCGGTTCCATGTTATAGGGGGCGAGCCTATTGCCATTAACCGGGCACAAATCCTAACTCCATGCCGCTTATGTGAATTTCATAGAAAAACCTAATAACACTTTGCTCGTCCCTGGAAATCGAACCCAAAAAATTTGTTCTTCGGACCGATTCCGGCCACGGCGGCAAATCTTAATGCAGACTAGCGAAGTTCGCAAGAGATGTTATAGTGCACAAGTGTGTGCGCAAACACAAGTGCACTCCGTCTTTCCTAACTCTCCGTCAGATGGGATGGCAATCCGACAAGACCGGAGGGAGATCAGGCGCAGAACCAACGGCTTTACCTGCTTTCCGAGAGACGGGGGTGTCATACCACCAACCTCCCAACTCCAGGCTGCTACTAAGAAATTCGTAATGGAAAATCCCAATAACACTCCGACCTGGGAATCGAACCAGGACCCCCTCGCTCAGCAGTTGCACTTGTGATCGCGAGACCAACGGGGCAGTCAAAAACCTAGTAACACTTCGCTCAACCTAGTAATCGAACCCGGGACCACTAGCGTAGCAGTCGCGCTTAAGACCACTAGGCTAACGAGGCAGTCACACTTATTTTCCCAAAATCCATATAATCACAAAAGCAACCCAGTTATTTAAAAAATTACCTAATTTCACTTCATCGTTCTAAATAACATCACGACAAGCCATCAAAGCTGCCATATTAAAATAAAACTAATGACTTTTACGACGCCATTTCAACGGTTTTATACTTATTGGGGCCATTTTATGGTATGGTAGAAAATTGGTAGGTTTTGGTAGAAATTTTCTACCATGAAAATGGTCATGGTAGAAAATTGGTAATAGGTAGGTAGGTGACGTATTGTCTCAGTGATTAAGGCTGCCGCCTCTCATGTAACAGGTTGACATCGGTGAAGGAAAACATGTTTGCGCACACACTTGTGCACTATAATACCTCCAGCGTACGTAGTGTGCATTATGATTTGCCGCTATGGCCGGAATCGGTCTGGAGAGTTATATTAACAGTTTAAATTAAATCTATTCATAATAAATTAACCAAAATTATGTATGAAATACCGTTCGACGATATTAAAAACAATGAATTTGATATTGGTGTCAATTCTGTTATGCACAAGCTAAACTTAATTTAGACTATTTCTATCTTTTTCTTTCCAATAAAACAAGAAAGGGACGGACGTGAATAAGACTTCTCAATTTTAGTTGATCTAAAACCTCTATACAAATATAGTTGACATGTCAGAACGCATTGATTAAAAACACGGAAAAGTTCAAGGCAAAACTAATTTGACATCTCTAACTTAGTTCTAAGGTATTACCGTCCTTTTCTTTCGCTGTATGTTAATAAGAGATGTCAATTCTCTAATTTTAGTTTAGTTTGTGAACAAGGGAATCGGCTCACCATAACCGTACCATTATTTGACCATTATCGTCCAAGACAGGACGTTTCCAAGCTAATATCAATATGAAACATGTTACGGTAAATAAAACGGAGAGCTTTTAGCCATCCCAAGTTTAATATCGTAATGGAAAAGTGTCATTTGATCGCTTTAGAAATGTTTTATATCATTCTTCGCGTCGCTGTATCGGATGGGAGTTTTTACACCCGCCTGATAGGAAACGAGATGTCTGCTTTTGACTTGAGACTTCTTGACTGTAAAGGTGCTCCCTCACCGGGAGCATTCGCGTGTAATGTAACATTACAGATTTGAGCATTACATCAGTGAAGGAGGAGAACCAAGCATTACAATGCGCACCTTGTAATGATACAAAACGGGCATACATCAGTGAAGGAGAAGAACCGAGCATTACAATGCGCACCTTGTAATGATACAATGTGTAATATCGGGTACGTATTTGAATATCGAAGATTAAAATACCTACTGTTAAAATATCGATGTTCATAACATCGAAAATGGAAATATCGAACGACCATAAAACCGAAAATTAAAATAACGAAAGTTTAAAGTATCGAATGGTTAAATATCCTACGTCCAATATATCTAAAATCTAAATATCTACAAAAGTTACATCGAAAGATCCAAATATCGAAATACAGATTATCGAATGTCCTACATATCGAAGTACAAACTATCGAACGTCCTAAATATCGATGGGTACATATAATATTTGAACATCGAAAATTAATATACCTACGTGTAAAAATGGGTTAATTTTCAACATTTAATACATTCATTAATTCACCCTAAAAATACGTAAGTACCTACAAGTTAAAATATCGAAAAAAAATTGATATAAGTAGTATGAGTGGAAAAAGGTTGCTTCTGCAACGTCTCCGGCGCTACCGGAAGTGCAACCCCTTCGCCCTTGCGTAACAAAGAATAGGCACCCATGTTCACCTCCGCAGCTTCGGCTTGCTGGTCGCCTCCGGCGACCAGCCTCAGCCGCTACGGCTCCCACGGGTGCCTATGCTTTGTTACAGCGGGCGGGGGTTGCCCTCCCTTCGCGCCTCCGGATTTTTATATACACTCTAGGGGTAACAGCCAAAAGACTACGTAAATTCGGGGTGCCCCAATTCGGTTTTGGAACAATTACGACCTATTTTATCCATGAAAATCAGTGTCTAGTGTACAAGCATAGGTCAATCGTGAAGGTATTATTTAGGTCTTAAAATTAAAATATTTTCTTGAAAGTCAATATGTTGTGCTACTAAAGTTAGTGACAGAAACGTATCGCTGCAAAACCGACTCCACGTAGTCTTGTCTGCCCTACCCCTAGAGTGTAATTTAGAATCGCGTAGGCGCGGAGGGGCGAGGCAGCCCGCGAGCTGAGGAGCAGGTGGTTTCAACACCCGCCGCCGCAGCTGAGGTTGGCCGGCGAAGCCGGCCAACAAGCCGAAGCTGCGGTGGTGAGCGTTTAGACCATCTGCGACGTTAAGCTCGCGTGGGACTGCCGGAGCCCTGCAGCGCCGGAGCCGTGACAGAAACCATGCTTGCTTGCATACTACTTGCAACAGACTAATGACTACTTAATAGCAACGGGTTTGCAGGGTGTGACAATTTCACATCTACCTACATTTATGAATACACTCATACTGCCTATATATTTTTTTTTCGGTATTTCAACTAGTAGGTATTTTTAACGTAGATATTATGAATTTAGATGTATGAAATGTTGATATTTTGAACTTAGGCATAATGTCATTCGATATTTTGAATCATTCGAAATTTTAATCACTCGGCATTTCAATCTTCGACGTTTTAAGCTTAGGTATAACAATTTTCGACATTTTGATATAATCGATATTTAAATTTTCGATGTTTTGAACATTGGTATTTTAAGCGTAGGTATTTTAATCTTCGATATTCAAATACGTACCCGTAATATCTTGATACAACTTGTAATATCAATGCGCTCCACTTCCCCCAGCCCCGCCCGCCCGCTCAGTAGCCTACGTGACAGTGACCGCTTCGTCTGACATCTTGCTATGAAATGCTCAAAGTCGAATCAATATGTTACATTACACGCAAATGCTTGTTAGTCAGGGAGGTATTATTGTAATGTAATGCTCAAAGTCGAATCTATAATGTTACAATACACGTGAATGCTCCCGGTGAGGGAGCACCTTTAAATAAATAAGCTATGGAAGTAAATAAAGTTGAATCTGTAAAAGTAACAGTGTTTTATCTATAGGTACTAATAATATATATAGGTAAAGTTTGTGAGGTTGTAGAATGTAGAGGGTAATCTCTGGATCCATTTTCTTTATTTTACCGATAGAAAGCCACGTTATTTGCGACTATCAAAGGCTATATAACATCACGCTACGACCCACGGGAGCGAGACATTAAGCAAAGACGTAACTTATGGCGGGTGAAATATGCCACGCGGAGGAAGTCGCGGGCAGAAGCTAGTTTTAAATAAATAATTAAAAAAAATATATACCACCACGCCTGTATTCCCCGAAGGGTTAGGCAGAGGTGTACCAATGTACATCCACAGTTCGTCAGTATATTTAGATCCCATGTAATAGGGGGCGAGCCTATTGCCATTAACCGGGCACAAATCCGAACTCCGAGCTGCTACTGCGAATTTCGTAGAAAAACCCAATAACACTTTTCGCTCGACCTGGGCATCGAACCCGGGACCCGGGAAATATAATAATAATATACCATCACGCCTGTATTCCCCGAAGGGTTAGGCAGAGGTGTACCAATGTACACCCACAGTTCGCCGGTATATTTAGGTCCCATGTAAAATATATCCCGGGAAATATGAATGTTTAAAGTTTACTTTACATTAGATACAGCTGGGCATCTTAACTCTGGGCTGCTGCTGAGCACCTATTTCATAGAAAACCCCAATAACAATTTACTCGACCTAGAATCGAACTCAACACCTCAAGCGTAGCAAAAAAAATATTGCTACTTCTAATAAAATTATGATAACCGCGTATCTCATGGCCCCACAGTTAAACCCACTTTGAAACAATAAGTTGCGGTGCTGGTGACAAACGTCAAAGTTATGCGACGCTTACAGAATGTTAACGACGATTGTAATTATTGGAATATCACGCGAATTATTAGGTGATAGCTTTCAAAGACAGCTCAGTGACATCTTGGCATATTTCTTTGTAATTAGAGCTAAGATATTTAGTTATTTCTGCCGTAAAGCAGCGTTGCTGTGTTCCGGTTTGAAGGGTATGGGTGCCGGTGTAATTACAGGCACATGAGACGTTTCAACTTTGTCTCTGGGATGGCAACGCATTTGCAAGGCCACTGGTATTGCAGATGTGTATAGGCAGCGGTGACTACTTAACATCAGGTGGGCCGTCGACTTGATTGCCATCCAATGATAAAAAACAAAAGTTTAATGTCTTAAGGGGTGGCCGATAATACCCGGGTAAGCCAATAAACATTGTAAAATACACAGGATTGCAATTTTTTTTTGTATTTTTTTTTTTTAATGTCTTTAATAAAAATGTGTTTTGTAAGGGGATTTTACCTAGACTACAAACGTATTAAGTTTTTTAAGTAGGTAGTGTTTTATTAAATATTTGTGCTCTAATCCTATCTATAAAATTTCATCGATTTTAATTACTTATTTTAACCAAAACATTACTATCTAGATCTCTTTTATTTTTATTTTTTTGGGATTTTAAAATCCCATTAAAATATTCCTTTTCGATACACTGTCGCTCCCCGCTCAGCTTATGCCCCCGCCATTTCCAAGGCCTCACACTGACCAACGCTTTGCATAAGAATAGCGCGATGTTTCTAAAAACGTGTACCATTGTCTTTGAGCAAGTACAGTCCAACTAACTATTAGGTGTAAAGGCAAAAGTACTGATTCTTTTCATATTTCCACTACACTGCCAATATATTGATTTCTATTAAGTGCGTATTTTTTTTAAAGCTAAAGGTATACTTAAGAGTAGGTGACGTAAAAAAATGTATTACTTAGCACCTTCAAAAAAAATCCTTGCCCCTTACTAGAAATTTCTCCTGTATCGTAGGTACATTGAAAAACATAAAAAGACCGAGTACAACTATCTGTAGGCCATACAAATGGCCACATGGCCAAATGTCCACGGACAAATGTTATGTTATACTATTTTTTGTTCTTTTCAATTATGTAGTCAATGATTACGACGCACGGTAAAACTCTGATTAGTTTAGGTTCGTTTCATTTTAAATGTATGGTATGCGTATTCTTCTTCTTAGCGTATCGACGGAAAATAAAGCGTATTTATAACCAAACAAAAAAAAAGTTCTGTTCGGAATTAGGAATTGAACTCGAGACACGTAGCGCAGCAGCCAATAGCTAAACCCCAGCGCCAAACAGAAGTGCTTGCATTTGAAAACAGTTGAAACCAAGCCTGTATACCAAATAATTTGTTTACCTGTACATATTTGAATTATGATTGTATTGCGAATGTGTTGATGAATGATGGACATTATAAGTGTCAATGATCTTTTAGTCATTTTATTTACAAACTAGCTTCGTGCGACTTCGTCCGCGCAGATATTTTCACCCGCCATAAGTTACGTCTTAGGTTACTGCTTCGCTCCCATTAGTCGTACCGTGATGTTATATAGTCCGGGAAATCATCAAATAACTTCCCCCGCCCTGGGCGGGGCGGGAGGGAGTGTCAGACTTTTACTGACTAAAACCCGTCTATGTTCCTTCATGTGCCCTTTGCGTTCCGGGGGAGCGGTATCTCTTTCGAACAACCCGCAGCATGTAATATAGTCTAAGACAATCAAAAATAACGTGATATTCTATTGGTTAGTAAATTTTCAAAATCGGTTTAGTAGATCCAGAGATTAACCCCTAAAATCTCACAAACTTTACCGCTTTACAATATTAATATAGAAGTATAGACTACCTCGCGGTGTCGCCCGCGTTCAGTTACGTCTTTGGTTACTGCTCCGCTCCTATTAGTCGTAGCGTGATGTTCTATACGTATAAACCTTCCTCTTGAATCACTCTATCTATTGATGAAAACCACATTAAAATCCATTGCGTAGTTTAAAAGATCTAACCGTACAGACGGCGGGAAGCGACTTAGTTTTATACTATGTCGAGAAATGTCGTGAGGTTAAGGCGCCCGCCTCTCATGTATGAGGTTATGGGTTCAATACCGTGGAAGTACCAAAATGTTTTTTTTATTTTTTATTGTAATTAAATACTTTCTAAGTTCATCTTGGACATCACTGACATCGGTGTAGGGAAACATCGTATTACAAGTCTGAATTCGCCAATCCGCCTTGAGCAAGCGTGGTGATCAATGCTCGTGCCTTCTCTGTATGAGAAGAGGCATTTATCCTGCAGTGGGATAATAATAGGCTGGTATTATGTTGTTTATTACATGTAAAACTTCAGAAGTTTCTTGAACATGTATTGATAATTTTATTGTTTTTGTTTCAGGTACATTACTATCATCATTGCTATCGGATAAACTGGTAAGAGTAGGCTTAGAAAGGCTGCTCTAAGAGGGAAGCCTAAGCAAATACCAGTGTTTTACATGGAGCGACTGCCTATCTGACCTCCACAACACTGGTACTGGGCAACACGATACCTCTTGGTTAGACTGGTTGTCAGACTTCCCGGCTTCTGACTATCTGTAACTACTGTCAAAGATCACTGAATGACAGCCGGGACCAATGGCTTTTAGTGCTTTCCGAGTCACGGGGATGTCACCACACCAATTTCCAAACTCCGGGATGCTACTAATAAATTAATAATGGAAAAACCCAATAACAGTTTTTGTCCGACCTGGGAATCGAACTCAGGACGCTCATCAGTGGCGCTTGAGTTGTGACCACGAGGCCAACGGGGCAGTTAGCTTGGAGTCGATTTCAAACTGTAATTTATAGAGCTATTAATTATAAAGTATCAAGTTTAACATTCATGTTGCAATTGGAAACCTTATTCCTCCCTATAATAATATCGTGATAGCAGACGAAGTTGCGGGCAAAAGCTAGTAATAACATAACATTTTTATCTGTCCAGCCTTTGTCCTGGGTTCGATTCTCAGGTCGAGCAAAAAGTGTTATTGGGTTTTTCTATGAAACTCAGTAGCAGCTCGGAGTTAGGATCTGTGCCCGGTTAATGGCAATAGACTCGCCCCCTATTATATGGGACCTAAACATACCGGCGAACTGTGGGTGTACATTGGTATGTCTGCCTAACCCTTCAGGGATACAGGCGTGATGATGTGTATTTTAACAATAACAAGAAATCTTTCAAGTCAATACTAGCTTAGTAAACTTAGACATAACGCCTGGTGCCCTACTTACTCCCTTGAGTGTAAGTTAGGCTACTTATGCACAGGAGGCGCCAAGTGAAGTCGGGTGCCGCTATGAATATTCTAGAGGAACTAAGCTCCTAAGTTAATTCAGTTGAGGAAGTCTGTATTCATTATTTTTAACCGACTTTGTAGAAAAAAAAAAGAGGTTTTCAATTTGCTTGCGTTTTATGTCTTTGGTTACTGCTTTGCTCTCGTGTTTCGTAGCGTAATGTTATATAGCCTATGTAACTCAGGAATAATGTAGCTATCTATTAGTGAAAGAATGGTTAAAATTGGTCCGGTAGTTTCGGAGCTTATTCGTAACAAGATCACGCTACGACACACGCGAGTGGAGCAGTAACCAAAGACAAAACACGGGTGGAATAAGCAACGCGAACGAGGTCGCGGGCGCTGGTCCTATATAAAAATCCAGCTAACCTTCTGTCAAATTTTAACAAAAATTACGTAAAATAATACATTTTTATCGTACCCACTACAGAACACATACAAGCCTTTTGTTCCTGTAACTGCAACATTATTCCGGCATTGCCCACATAAAGCTGGAGCCCTTTCACACCCGCCGGACAAAATATACCCAAATATACGAAGAAATAAAAAAAAAACAAAAAAAAAATAGTCTTACAATAAAAGGAAGGGTCTCTTTGACCACCTGTCGCGGCATGTGGGTTAAGGGTTACACGGACACGGGAAATTAGACTGTAACTTAAAGGGTGTAAGGTTGAATTTCGTCTGGCGGCGGTTTTGAATTTTAATACCCTACCTGCTTAATCTTTTTGTGAAAAAAAAAAACACAGAATTTTAATATTGCCTCGCTTCTTTGGGTTGTAGTAAAATGTTCTTGGTTTTTATATTGCTTCAATATTGGGAGAATAAAGTTATGGACTAAAAGCTTCGTCAAATTGATTAGAATATAATTTCTGCTTGGGACAAAAAAATGCTATGTTACTAGCTTTTGCCCGCAACTTCGCCTGCCTAAAAAGTAACTTTCCCAATAATAAAGTTGAACTATTATCCTAACAGCCCTTTCACACGGCAGTCCAGTTTTTAACAGGATCCCGTTTTCTGCAGGGTCCCGTTTGATGGCGAATGTGTTTATATGCTAGCGTTCACACGAGCATCCCGCATCCCTGCAAAAAACCGCTCCGGTCGAATTGTGCTGTTCGGTTTTGTCACTAGAAACTGGATCCGAAGTCCAGTAAAAAGCGGGATCCCGTTTAATCACGCATATATTTCAATAGCAGTGTTCACACGGCAGTCTAGTTTTGCGGGACCAGCTTTTTACTGAATCCTGCAAAACTGAACTGCCATGTGAACACAGCGTCTAGCTTAGCAGGATACCGTAAAAAGCCGATTCTGCAAAACTGGACTGCCGTGTGAAAGGGCTTTTTTTTTTTTTTTTTGGGACAAGCCCGCCACACTGTTCCCAAACCACTGCAACTCCTGTAAGCCAGAATCAACAGTGGCGACCACAAGAAAAGCGCCGAGACATTGAAGCTCGACGAGTCCCAGAGAAACGATTTAACTGTCTTGGATCCCGCAACGAAATTAATCAGAAAAGATTAGCGGAGGAGTAAGAAAAATATAATTTCCACTTCCCTCCAAACAAGCAGGAGACAGAACGGAATTAGGCCAATAGGCACAAAGGGATTATTTACAACTGGGAGAAGCCCAGATTGCCAAGCACCACGGATTGCAATTATCATTAACTTTAATGGGTCCTAATGTGAACTGTTACATTTGATTCCAGTAATAGGTATGGCAAAAACGCTTGAACGCACGGAAATTAGTTCTAGTTTCTACAGTGTAGTGTGAAAGGGCTGTAAGGGTACATATTACCGGGATGAAAGTATCCTATCCTATCCTAAGTATCTAACTGCTTCGTTAGCCTAGTGTTCCGAAGCGCGACTGCTACGCTAGAGGTCTTGGTTTGGATTCCCAGGTCAAGCAAACAATGTTATTGGGTTTTTTTCAGGTTGAAATTCTCAGTAACAGCTCGGAGGTAGGATTTGTGCCCGGTTCATGGCAATAGGCTCGACCCTTATTACATGGGACCTAAATATACCGGCGAACTGTACGTGTACATTGATACATCTCTGCCTAACCCTTCGGGGAACACGGGCGTGATGGTATGATATATAATAGATCTATGTAGTTAAGTTACTTTGTGTTGGACATACTAAGCAAGGCGGTTGAGAGCTTTGTCATGCTCTCTTTAATGTCTCGCTGATGGTGGCGCGTGCGTTGGATCGTTCAGTTCCCTTCAATATGGTTGAGCTGAATGGCGGTTATATTATTGTTTTTATAAATGACCTTCATCGTTTTCACATATAGAAGCAACAAGAATATTGTTGTTATCAAAGGAAAAGAGTGTCCATGGAGTTTCTTGCTCGTTCTTCTCCATAGAGACCTATGTTTTGGAACGAGCAACTAGCTTCAACTTTAACTGTAACTTCTTGACACTTCAAAAGTGCCTGTAAACGGTCTAATTGAAATACATGCTTTGACTTTGTAGTCAATCAATCTGCTGACTCGTTTCCGAGAAAACACAGAAAAACAAAAACACAATCCTACTACTATTATAAAGGCGAAAGTTTGTAAGTATGGATGTATGGATGTTTGTTACTCTTTCACGCTTAAACGGCTGAATGGATCTGGATGAAATTTGGCACAAAGATAGATTATAGTCTGGAATAACACATAGGCTACTTTTTATCCCGGGAAAATGTACGGTACCCGTAGGATAACACATCAACTGTGACGCGGACGAAGTCGCGGGCAGAAGCTAGTTCCAAATATTCTCCCAACCAAAAAAATCTGAACAAATTCAGTCACCCTCGTTACAAATAGACAAACGGACAAACCTTTAGTCTTACCCAAAATTACCTGCGAAAAGGGTACCAAAACGGTCAAGCGTGAGCTGGCACCGCCGAACCGTAAAACAGGGCGGGAAATGAGATGGACAGATAACCGACTTTTTTTACCGTATAAAGTAAAAACATTGGTCAACCCTAGAGTGGAGTCATTTGTTTTATTTTCGTGTGGGGTATAATGTACCCATTTATTGTGACTTGGTATTTTGGGGTACAGAAGTACCCCCGGAAATTAAGTGGGTTACTGATGATATGATTTATATCTGATGTACTTAAGTTTTTATGTACATTATGAGCTTTTACCCGCGATTTTGTCCGCATCAAATTTGATACCATCACGCCTGTATTCCCCGAAGGGTTAGGCAGAGGTGTACCGATGTACACCCACAGTTCGCCGGTATATTTAGGTCCCATGTAATAAGGGGCGAGCCTATTGCCATTAACCGGGCACAAATCCAAACTCCGAGCTGCTACTGAGAATTTCATAGAAAAACCCAATAACACTTTTTGCTCGACCTGGGAATCGAACCTAGGACCTCTAGCGTAGCAGTCGCAATCAGGACCACTAGGCCAACGAGGCAGTTAAAAATTAACAGCAGCAGACATAAAAAGCAGCCAAAAGCAGTTAAATTTGATATTGTATATTATCCCACGGGAACGGTATTTTTTTCGGGATAAAAAGTATCCTATGTGTTATTACACAGTACAATCTATGTCTGTGCCAAATTTCATCCAGATCTGTTCAGCCGTTTCAGCGTGAAAGAGTAACAAACATCCATCCATCCACACAAACTTTTGTGTTTATAATATTAGTAGGAAGTAGGACTAGTTACTGCCCTACTGCCCCGTTGGTCTCATGGTTGCAAGTGCGACTGCTGTGCAAGGGGTCCCGGGTTCGATACCCAGGTCGAGCAAAAAGTGTTATTGGGTTTTTTCTATGAAATTCTCAGTAGCAGCTCGGAGTTTGGATTTGTGCCCGGTTAATGGCAATAGGCTCGCCCCCTATTACATGGGACCTAAATATACCGGCGAACTGTGGGTGTACATTGGTACACCTCTGCCTAACCTTCCGGGAAATACAGGCGTGATGGTATATTTATATAGGACTAGTTACATAAATCGCTGTGCCACGCGCGTTCAGTTACATCTTTGGTTACTGGTCTACTCCTGTTAGTCATAGCGTGATGTTCTATACGTATAAACCTTCCTCTCGAATCACTCTATCTATTGATAAAAACGCATTAAAATCCGTTGCGTAATACTAGAGGCTTTGCAGATGCGTTGCCATCCCAGAGACAAAGTTGAAATGTGTCATGTGCCTGTAATTACACCGGCACTCATACCCTTCAAACCGGAACACAGCAACGTTGCTTTACGGCAGAAATAGGTATGGTGGTAGTACTTCCCCGGACGAGCTCCTTCACAAAGAGCTCTACTACTACTTATTCAAAAAAGTATCTACATTTAGCACAACGCTTAAACATCACTTCTACCAAGCCCCCTTTGCCTGCAGCGTGATGTTCCAGTTCCCTTCCCACCGTACGGTAACCGGACCGTGTCGGACGGAAGTGGCGTCCGTTATAATCACTACGTACTTCCGGTTACAGCAGAAGTGGTCACATAATGGTATTATAATAACTATAGTTGTATTGTTTGTGAAATTGGGGAAATAATCGCGACTTACTGTCTATAGTAGAGCTCTTTGTGAAGGAGCTCGTCCGGGGAAGTACTACCACCATACCTATTTCTGCCGCAAAGCAGCGTTGCTGTGTTCTGGTTCGAAGGGTATTGGTGCCGGTGTAATTACAGGCACATGAGACGTTTCAACTTTGTCTTTGGGATGGTAACGCATTTGCAAGGTTTCTGGTATTGCAGATGTCTACAGGCAGTGGTGACCACTTAACATCAGGTGGGCCGTCGGTAACCGCTTGGGGTTTTGAAGTCAGTGGTGTGACACTCCCGTGCTTCGAACAGCACGGAGAACCATTCATCTTGCGCCTGATCTCTTCCCTCATCGCACTATGAGAGTGAGGGAAGAGGAAGTGCACCTGTTTGCGCACTTACTCGTGCACTTTAATAATATATCACCTGCGTACTTAAGTAGTCTGCATTCAGATTGGCCACCGTCACCAAAATCCAGATTAGATCAAAATTTTACCTACATTCTATAGGTCGGGTGTGCAGTACTCGTAACCGGCGTGCTTGTATGACCAGATGTATGAATGTAGACGAGGCGAAAGGAGTATGTAAGGATCGTAGCAGGAAGCGTTCTGTGATTTCTGCCTACCCCTATAGGAAAAGGGCGTGAGTTTATGTATGTATTGTAACATTTTATTCGCTAACTATAAGCGTGGTTGGTTACCAACTAACCCTAGTAATTACTTAAGAAATACCTCCATATGATATATTGAGCTTGATTGCAAAGAGACAAGTTACCATACGAGCAAGTTGACAATACAACAATATGTGGGAATCTATTACGTAACATGTCACCAACATTGATGTCACCACTTTTTAGCCTATTGTGACTTTTTTCACGTTTAGAGGAAGAGTGAAAGGCGACTAACCAAAGGAATTTATATGGCAGATGTGAGTGGCAACGCCGGGAGGAGACGCCTTAGAAAGACCTACCCTGACCTTATTGGTGAGGTTCTTCAGAATGGTCATGCTCAGTACTAGTAGACATTTATACAGTACAATAAAATTTGCTGGATTTGAGGTGCTGGGTTCGATTCCCAGGTCAAACAAAACGTTATTCGGTTTTTCCATTATGTTTTTATCAATAACAGCCCGGAGTTAGGTAGCTTTTGTGACACTCCAGAAATAATCTACTTGGCAACCCTGCTCAATAGCTATAGCTGATCAAGCAGTAAGTAATTGTGGCAACACTGGCTTTATTTGTCGAAGTAACGAATGTTTGTCTGTTTGTCAGTTCATTAACAAATCTAATTGTGTCTTGTATCCGATATCGTTTGACAATACGATGTCGTCACCTCATTCCTGACTGTGACGTCATTGTGACTCATATCTTATTTAACAATGTCTAGCTTCGTTGGTCTTGGGTTCGATTCCTAGATCGAGCAGAGTAATAATCCTACTAATATTATAAATGCGAAAGTTTATGAGGATGGATAGATGATAGAGAGATGGATGTTTGTTACTCTTTCACGCTTGAACAGCTGAACGGATCTGGATGACATTTTGGCACTGAGATAGATTGTATTGTGGAATAACACATAGGACACTTTTTATCCGGAAAAATGTACGGTTACCGTGGAATATTATATTAAATTTGACGCGAACAAAGTCGCGTTCAGAAGCTAGTATTATACTAATAAAATCCTTCTCACACTTAAAGATAGGATGTGATTACTGAATTTTTAATGAAACGCACAAAGTGTAAAGAATATTGCAGTGTTAAAATACAGATTCAAAAACTTTCCCAGAATTCACATTACACTTCAAACAGTAATCCCAAAGCTAAAGGACGCCATTACTTTTTGTACTCAAATAATTCGCTCAATACAGTTGGTAATTACGAATTCCCGCGCGAATCCATTCAGAATAACGCAAAATAAGCTTTAAAACCGAAATATCGTTGATTTTAACATGAAATTCCCGAGGTCCGAGCACTCCGAGCTCTATGGTTGCACAAAGCCAGTCCCAAAGGCATAATGGGTTTAATCCTTTGCCCCGCTAATGAGTCTCTGGCCGCCATCTTGCGCCGCTGACAGCTGTCACGGTTCCCGCGTTTTGTCGCGTCATTTCACGTTTATGGGGGGAATATTTTTTTGAATTGGTCGCGTTCTGAATTTTTATCGGGAATAATTAATTTTGGATGCGAGCGGTTGCCACACCTGTCAAATGTGTTTGGTGTTATTGTTGAAATGGTGTCGTGGTTTGTAGCTTAAACGTGATGTAAATATGTATTTCGCATATATAAAATTGATAAATCCATACCTATCGATACCAATATTTTAAAGGGGAAAGATTGTTTGTTTGTTGGAACCGCTTAAGCTTCGGAACTACTTGACCGATTTTCTTATTTTTTCTACAATAGATAGCTACATTATTCCTGAGCAACATAGGCTATATAATATCACGCTACGACCTACAGTAGCGGGGCAGTGACGAAAGACGTAAAATAACGCAGTTGAAATACTCCACGCGGTCAGAAGCTCATAAATAACTTTGCTAAGTGCATACGTATTCGTTCTTGTGACTATAGTTCTTTGCACCGCTATCCCTTTCACTTGAACTCGCGTTTAACTATCAATCAAGCTAAATACAGCTATTTATAAAGCATGTAGAAAGTCTATACTTACGTTGTCATTTATACTGTTTTTCTCATGACGTGCAAGTTGACAGCCCACCTAGAAAGGTTGATAGTCTTTGCTATCAAGCCTAGAATGAGTCTTCTTCTTTATCGCTACTCTAGAGGTCTTAGGTTCGATTCCCCAGGTAGGGCGAAAAGTGTTTTTCTATAAAATTCTCAGTAGCAGCTCGGAGTTAGGATTTGTGCCCGGTTAATGGCAATAGGCTCGCCCCCTATTACATGGGACCTAAACAAACCGGCGAACTATGGGTGTCCTTTGGTACACCTCTGGGAAACCCTCCGAGGTATACAGGCGTGATGGTAGGTATGTACCAATCTAAACCTCTCTGTCTCTCTCAATTTGGGGGTTTATATCAAATTGCCACATTATTTTTTGGTTCTCAATACAAGCGGGATGGTATGTTGTAACTTCTACTGTTTTTCTCATGACATGCAAGTTTACGGCCCATCTGATGGTTAGGTCGATAGACTGTGCTATCAAGTCTACGACGAGCAAACGAACTGCTTTTAGTGCTTTCATACATGTGTTTCACGACTCAGTTTTTTGATCTCCAAATAGGATAAAAATTCTGGCCAAGTGAAAGTCGGACTGCAACTTAATGGAACTCTCTACCTGCGTCTGTATTTCCGAACGCATTCAACCCTAATCTCTTCAAAGTGAGAGTGAACAGGCTTCTTCTGGGTAAGCTCATTCCATGGTCGACTATGTCTCTGTCACCTCTGACCTAGACTATAGTCAAAAGCTTACCTATCTAGAATTCAAAGATAGGCTGTACTACCGTACAATATTCCTTTTTATTTTGCATACCATAATGTGTTTAAAAGATGTTACATTAAGACTTAAAGCTAAAGTCAATTATGGACCCTGTTAGGGCACAGCAACATAGAATTAATATTGAGCTAAAAGCACTGAAAAATCACATTACTTTCAAGGAAATCCCCTTAATAACTGCCTCGTTGGTCTAGTGGTCCTAAGCGTGACTGCTACGCTAGAAGTCCTGGGTTCGATTCCCAGGTCGAGCAAATAGTGTTATTGGGTTTTTCTATGAAATTCTCAGTAGCAGCGCGGAGTTTGGATTTGTGCCCGGTTAATGGCAATAGGCTCGCCCCCTATTACATGGGACCTAAATATACTGGTGAACCGTGGGCGTACATTGGTACACCTCTGCTTAACCCTTCAGGGAATACAGGCGTGATGGTATATAAAAAAGTATGTCAATTGATGGCGGTGTCAACTACCTTATTCTATAAACTGCCTATATTTATGATACCGGGACATTTCCCTAGTTTTAATTAAATTAAATTAAACTACACCTACACAGACTGATTACCGCAATAAAACTTGTCGTTAACCTGTTAACTGGACAGTTAACTTTAAACTGTTACTAATGAGGTACATTTTTAACTCACCCCTTATTACAGGGGATAGTTAATGTATTTCGTTTAAAAAAGCAATGTCGGGGGAAAAGCGACGAATTCACGACGAAAAAGGGGAACAAATTAATGGGCGGCCATGATTTGTCTTCGTTCGATTTTTAAATGGTGTGTTGCCATTACAAAGACTGTTAAAATGTCTTTTGGGCGTAGTGTTGCCAAGTCAAAACATTAATATTAATACTAGCTTTTGCCCGCGACTTCGTCCGCGTGGATTAACAGTTCCCGTTCCCGGGGGATTTCCGGGATGAAAACTATCCTATGTCCTTTCTCGGGTCCCAGACTATATCTGTACCAAATTTCATTGAAATCGGTTCAGTGGTTTAGGCGTGAAGAAGAGACAGACAGACAGAGTTACTTTCGCATTTATAATATTAGTATAGTAAAGTTGAAGAGTTTGTTAAAACACGCTAAACATCTAGGAATACTAGACGGATTGGAAAACATATTTTTGTATATGATAGCCAGATGCATGAGGAATAAATAGTAGGTATCTATAGTAATATTATAAAGAGGTAAAGTTTCTGAGGTTGTAGGAGTAATGTCTGAATCTACAGAACCGATTTGGAAAATACTTTTACTCCATAGAAAGCCACGTTATTTGTGAGTGTCATAGGCTGTATAACATCACGCTACGACACACGGGAGGGTGCAGTAAAGCGGATGAAACTGCGGTGTACACTTACAGGTCTTAATTTGTTTTAACATAATTAATTCCAACTAGGAGTAAATTAACTTATTGTTTATAAATACTACGTTTAATTGCCCCGTTGGTCTCGTGGTCGCAAGTGCGACTGCTGTGCAAGGGGTCCCGGGTTCGATTACCAGGTCGAGCAAAGTGTTATTGGGTTTTTCTATGAAATTCGCAGTAGCAGCTCGGAGTTTGGATTTGTGCCCGGTTAATGGCAATAGGCTCGCCCCCTATTACATGAGACCTAAATATACCGGCGAACTATGGGTGTACATTGGTAAACCTCTGCCTAACCCTTCGGGGAATACAGGCGTGATGGTTTATGGTACGTTTAACACTAGATCGAATTGGGTAGTAGATTCACCAATCAATTGACATAATTTTATGCGTTGTGAAAACGCGATTCCCTCAAAGATTTCGTATGGCAATAGCACGCTGTGACTGTGACGTCACGTATATACCAACTCAATTAATTAACTAATTATTTTTATCAAGCAACGAAAATTTTAATTTTACAGTTAATTTAATGTTAATTAGGTTTTCAGTGCTAGAATATAGTGGTTTTTTTAGAGAAGTTGTGCCTTGGTATAATATTTTGTAAATAGTGTATGCCTATTGCACTATTAAGATTATGATCCTGTATACATTTGTAAATATATTCTCAAGACCGAATCCGGTCACGGCGGCTAATTTAAATGCACAAGCGTGTGCGCAAACACAACTGCACTCCCTCTTCCCTAACTCTCATAGTCCGATGGGACGGCAATCCGACACAACCGGGGAGAGATCAGGCGCAGGACCTTTACGTGCTTTCCGAGACACGGGGATGTCACACCACCAGCTTCCAAACTCTGGTTTGTTACTGAAAAATTCGTAATGGAAAAACCCAATAACACTTTTTCCCCGACCTGAGAATCGAACCCGGGACCCCTTGCTCAGCAGTCGCGCTTGCAACCACGAGACCAACGGGGCAGTCACAGGTATAACAGTCCAACTTCCAAACTCTGGGCTGTTACTGCAAAATTCCTAATGTAAACACTTTTTGCCCGACCTAGGAGTCAATCCCAGGACCCCACGATACCAACGAGACAGTTAACACCAAAATATTGTCTCAACTAGACATATCAAACCCCTCTCACTAAATTAAACCTAAATATTTAAAGTCTAGACGAAAGATTACTTAGATATAGTCGGATGTATTACAAGCACTCAAAATTTGGGTTGCGTGGCGGCCATCTTGCGTGCTGCACGCGATATAAAATAATCATATTGCTATGGCTGCGGTCGTGAAATGGAACGACTAACGGTTTCTATGGGCAAGTATAAACTTGGTTCGTTATTTGAATGTGTACTTAGATCTTTTTGGGTTAAAACGTGTAATTTTCGTTCCGTTTTTTGGCTCGTTTTTGCTAAAATTATATTATTTGGTAAATTGCCGTTGCATTTTACTATATTACAAATTTTTGTTTGTTTGATCGCGTTAATCTTCGAAACTACTGATCCGCTTCTCAAAATTCTTTCGCTAATACATAGGTACGTTCTTCCTTAGTGCTTTATAGTCTAAATTGTATGTCAAAAAAATGAGGGATCAGTTAGAAAATTCATGCGGACGAATCCGCAGGAAAAAGCTAGTTGTTAATAACTATTACACTAATATTGGTTAAGTGGATATATCATAGACAAGGCCAAAGTTATAAGCCTACGTCTCCTACTTATAAACTGCGTACATACATACAATCACGCCCCCCGTATATGTATTCCCCGAAGGGTTAGGCAGAGGTGTACCACTATACACCCACAGTTCACCGATATGTTTTAGGTTAGGTTGTTTTAGGCGAGCCTTGTTTTTTTTTTCTCTTTATTAATTTTTACAAGCCTTTTAGGCGAGCCAATTGCCATTAACCGGTCACAAATCCTGACTCCGAGTTGCTACTTACAATTTCATAGAAAAATTCAATAACACTTCTGCTCGAGCTGGAAATCGAACCCAAGACCTCTAGCGCAGCAGTCGCGCTTAGGACCACTAGACAAGACAAGATTTAAGAAGTAAGGATAGGATTTTTGGAGGGCAAATAGTTGTGCTTCTGACGTCACGAATTCCTTATAGATCAAAGTCTGCGTGTGCGCACGACATTGCGTGTATCAATTTATTATAATAAAAGCTGTTAGTCTTAGCTTAGCGTCTCCATGTCAATGGGGGACATTAATTGGCGTAATCAATCAACTGGACTGCCCCGTTGGTCTCGCGCGACTGATGATGGTCCTGGGTTCCATTCCCAGGTTGGGCAAAAAGTCAAAAGTCAAAGCATTTATTTCAATTAGACCATTTACAGGCACTTTTGGATTGTCAGGAAGGTACAGTCAAAAGTTGAAGCTAGTAGCAAAAAGAGGTTGCAAAAAGTGTTAATGGGTTTTTTCACTAGGAATGTCTCAGTAACAGCCCAGAGTTTGGAAGCTGGTGGTGTGACACCCCCGTAGCTCAAAAAGCATGTAAAGCCGTTGGTCCTGCGCCTGATTTTTCCCCGGCTGTGTCGGATTGCCGTCCCATCGGACTATGAGAGTTAGTTATTAGAGGGAGTGCACCTCATGTGTTTGTGAACACACTTGTGCACTATAACATCTTCTGCATTGTTGCTGTGTTCCGGTTTAAAGGGTATGGGTGCCGGTGTAGTTACAGGCACATGACACATTTCAACTTCGTCTCTGGGATGGCAACGCATTAGCAAGGCCTCTGGTATTGAGATTGTCGGGTGCGCAGTACTCGTAACCGGCGTGCTTGTATGACCAGATGTATGAACGTGGACGAGGTGAAAGAAGTATTAAAGCTCGTAGCAGGTGTCGTTCTGTGGTTTCTGCCTACCCCCATGGGAAAAAGGCGTGAGTTATATGTGTGTATGTATGTGTAAAATCTAGTTACACATGCGTTGCGTGTGTCTATCACTTGATTAGTGTATTGAGTACACTTGCGGTCGTGAGAAGAGACCGCCCCGTGACCTGGCTAGTGAGGGGAGCGTGTTTTATCGAATATCGATATTTTTAACGATTTTTTTTTAATTTGATATTAGGTTTTGAATTGAAGTTGGTGCTATGCCTGTTGTTACCGCGATTGTGTCGGATTGCCGTCTCAACAGACTATGATAGTGAGGGAAGAGGGAGTGAACCTATGTTTGCGCACACACTTGTGCAGCATAATATGCCCTGCGTACTTGACTAGTCTCCATTAAGATTGGCTGTCCTGACTAAAATTCAATCGAGAGGATATTATACTTATTTTAGATAAATAGGGAAACTTATTATTATCAATACAATAATGTAAATGCTCTATTCTACAAAATAATATACTAGCTTCTGCCTGCGACTTCGACCAAGTGGATATTTTCACCCTTATAAAGTAACGTCTTTGGTTACTGCTCGGCTCCCGTGTATCGTAGCGTTATGTTAATTAATAAAACACTCACAAATAACGTGGCTTTCTACGGGTAAAAGAATTTTCAAAATCGGTTCAGTAGATCCAGAGATTACCCCCTACGACCTCACAAACTTTACATCTTAATAATATTAGTTTAGATTTATCGCCATTGGTTACCTTAATAAATAAAACAAACGTAATATTACATTATTTCTCAATTTAACGACTTTGTATGATCATATTATCGATAACAACTCCCAACACTAGTGACCGGTTTAAACCGATATGCACAGTTCCCTGCTTTCACTACAACTCGATAAATATTAGGTACAACACTATTACTTGTACCATAGTGGGTATATGTGAGGAAGGCTACACGACACATACAAATTATTATGACAAATGTATGGGAACGAAAAAATAATCTGGCAAATTGATGTAGTTACGCAAAAAGTATTCAACCTACAAAAAACCCAAAATTGAGTGACATACTAAAGATAAAGAGGTTTACATTGGTACATATATACATACATCACGCCTGTATCCCCCGAAGGGTTAGGCAGAAGTGTATCAATGTACACCCACAGTTCGCCGGTATGTTTAGGTCCCATGTAATAGGGGGCGAGTCTATTGCCTTTAGCTTACACAAATCCTAACTCCGAGCTGCTATTGAGAATTTCATGGCAAAGCCCAAATAATATTTTTCTCGATCTGGGAATTTGATCCCAAGACCTCTAGCGTAGCAGTCGCGCTTAGAACCACTAGGCTAACAAGGCAGTTAGAAGGTACGAAATATATTCGGAAACAATCGCAGCGAAATGTTAGTAAGTATGTAATACCAGCTTCTGCCCGCGACTTCGTTCGCGTCAAATTTGGAATAATAAGGTACATTTTTCCGGTATAAAAAGTATCCTATGTGTTATTCCACACTACAATCTATCTCAGTGCCAAATTTCGTCCAGATCCGTTCAGCCGTTTGAGCGTGCAGAAGAGACAAACACACAAACTTTCGCATTTATAATATTAGGATTATTTACTCGTAAAAAAGTTCGCGTGTTTCTGTTTATTAAAAGCTTGTTTACAAGTTAAGGTGTGACAGACAAGCCGAACCCTTAAAATACCCTTTTGTAGCCCGCTGAGACCCCCGGCGGGGGAACCCGGGGGTATTGTAATAATGTATTAAGAAGTTCCTTAAAAGGTTCACTGCTAGTAAAATTGTAGTGACATAGATTTAGTTTTATTTTAATTACTATATAATTACCTCGAGCTGCCCCGTTGGTTCTAAGTTCGATTCCCAGGTCGGGCAACAAGTGTTAGGTATTGGGTTTTTCCTTTAGGAATTTCTCAGTAACAGCCCGGTGTTTGGATGTTTCTCATAAAGCACGTAACGCGGCCTCCGTATCAATATTAATTATTTTGGGGGCGAAAATTAGATTAAAAACTAATTTTAATAAAAAAAATATTCAAAAAATAATAATTTTGTGAAAGAATTTTACAATAATTAAAATAAACCATCCATCACGCCTGTATTCCCCGAAAGGTTAGGCAGAGGTGTACCAATGTACAGCACACCCACAGTTCGCCGGTATATTATAAATATATAATTATATTATTAAATATTAATTAAATTAAAAGTAATTTTAAGATAGTGTATATTGGATATCAGAGTTTTTGATAAAGAAATCTCAAATTTAAATGAAATAATTAATTAGTAAAGTTACTATAGCATAAATATTTTAAATAATTAATTGGTAGCCGTTGGTAAAGTAATATGCACATTACGGGAGTCAAAAGGCAGTTAAGAGGATTGGGCAAGACTTGAACACAATTTAGTAGTAGTAGTAGAGCTCTTTGTGAAGCAGCTCGTCCGGGGAAGTACTACCACCATACCTATTTCTGCCACAAAGCAGCGTTGCTGTGTTCCGGTTTGAAGGGTAGGTGTGGCGGTGTAATTACAGGCACATGACACATTTCAACTTTGTCTCTGGGATGGCAACGCATTAGCAAGGCCTCTGGTATTGCAGATGTGTATAGGCAGCGGTGACCACTTAACATCAGGTGGGCCGTCGACTTCTATACCATTCAACAATGGTTAAATATATACCTATATTTTCTTTTCGAACTAAAACAATACAATTTTAGTCTCATTGTATTTAGTACACCTTAATCTAGGTCTGTATGTTTTTCTTTAGTAATTCAGTTTATTTTAAATATAAGAACGCTCGAGAAAGTTTTTAAACAGATATTTAGATGCTAATAACTTATATCGTACGCAATATATCTTTATTATATGGACCTAGATTTTCATTAAATCTACAACATTTGCAAAAAAAACTACTGCCATGTCATAAAAGTGAACTTAAATGCAAATAAAAAAAAATAAGTTTCCCCTTTTCAATAGATGATGGCGAACTTTACAACCTGTTCCTTGCGTACATTTTCTTGTCATTATTGCGTTTTTTTTAAACTAGGAAACATCTGATTACTGTGATATTGATGGTATTATGGTTATAACAAAATAGGCCTAGCCGTTTCGGAGATTAGTCGAAACAAACAGACAAGTAAACGGACAGATCAACCGACAGATAGATGGACTGACAAAAATGTTATAACTAGTTTTTTTAATAAAAGTACCGTATAACAATTAAAATGCAAATAATACATACATACATACATAAACTCACGCCTTTTTTCCATGGGGTAATGCAATAAAATCTGGTAATGGTAATGCAAATAATAAAAAGCTGTTATTTAGACACAAGCTTTTGCCTGCGGCTTCGCTCGCGTTAAGAAGTATTATCTTTCATCCCCTATTTTATCCCCTTGGGGGTAGAATTGATCAAAATCCTTTCTTAGCGGATGCCTACGTCATAACATCTACCTGCATGCCAAATTTCAGCCCGATCCGTCCAGTGGTTTGGGCTGTGCGTTGATAGATCTCTATGTCAGTCAGTCAGTCAATCACCTTTGAGTTATATATATTTAGAAGATAGATTACCAATCAACACTTAAATTTTATTTATATTTATTTTATTTTATTAAAACGATTACTTTTACTCATGTATTGACAAAAACAGAAATAATTACTCTTTCACAAATCTGCGTGGGGGCGAAATGGATGTATTTGCGACGAACCCAATTAGTGGTCACCGCGACAGGGGGCGAATACTGACACACACGTACATACATACATACATACATACATACATACATCCATCCATCCAATGTCCAGATAGAATTCAGAAGGTCCTTAAATATCTATTTGTAGTTCAACAAACTTTTTGATTGCCCCTTGGTCTCGTGGTCGTGAGCGCGACTGTTAAGCCTGAGGTCATGGGTTCGATTCCCAGGTCAAGAAAAGTGTTATTAGATTTGTCTATCAAATTTTCGGAAGCAGCTCGGAGTTAGGATTTGTGCCCGGTTAATGGCGATAGGCTCGCTGTTACACGGGACCTAAACATACCGGCGAACTGTGGGTGTACAATGGTACACCTCTGCCTAACCCTTCGGGGAATACAGGCATGATGGATGATGGATGGATGTTATTCTTACTCCTCCGCTAATCTTTTCTGATTAATTTCGTTGCGGTATCTAAGACAGTTGGATCGTTTCCCCGGGACTCGTCGAGCTTCATTGTCTCGGCGCTTTTCTTGTGGTCGCCACTGTTAATTCTGGCTTACAGGAGTTGCAGTGGTTTAGGAACTGTGTGGTCGGTTTATCCCATAAAAAATCTTATTTGTCTGCCCGTTGGTCTTGTGGTCGTTAATGCGTCCACTAAGGGCACTTTACCCTACCTGGGAATCGAACCCAATTCGAATCCCAGGTAGGGTAAAGTGATATTGAGTTCTTCCATTAGGAATTTCTCAGTAGCAGCCTGGAGTTCGGAAGTTGGTGGTGTGACATCCCCGTGCCTCGGAAAGCACGTGAAGCCGTTGGTCCTGCGTCTGATCTCTCCCCGGTCGTGTCGGATTGCCGTCTCATCGGGCTACGAGTGAAGGATTTTGTTTGTTTGCAATGAATCTTCTGTAACTACTCGTTTAGTGTATATTTATATGTGTTGATGTATATCTGCGGTATCATGGGGAGAGATACCCTGTATCTTTGAAGCTGTAATCCCTACGGGTGTGGGCAGAGATGCAACCGTTAATTACGTTATCAACGTCCAAGTTCTGACTCGCCACAAGCTCACTCGAAGTGAGTCATGATTGGAATAATTATTTTTATACCTTTACTAGAAAACTGCCCGCGACTTCGTAAACGTGGCTTATTACACCCGCCATAAGTTACGTCTTTGGTTATTGCTCAGCTCCCGTGTGGCGTAGCGTGATGTTATATAGCCTATGTTACTCGGGAATGAAGCAGCTATCTTTTGTAAAAAAAATGTTTAAAATCAGTCCAGTACCTTCGGTGCCTATTCGTAACAAACAGACAAAAAAATCTTACCTATTTATAATTTTCATTTATTGTTCTCAATACAAATATAAATTTTTCCTATTTTTCGCCTGTATTCCCCGAAGGGTTAGGCAGAGAGGTGTTTCAATGGACACCCACAGTCCGCCGCATAGGCGTATATAGGGGGGGGGGGGCCGGGTGTGCCGGGCCCACCCCAGAATGGTCTTGTGCCCACCCCAGGCTGTAGGTCTCACCTTCCGCCTGACCGCATTGCATCGCATCGGCCATGGCATCTTAGGTGCCAGGCCCCCCCTGAAAACTATCTCTAGATACGCTAATGGTCCGCCGGTATTTTTTGGTCCCATGTAATAAGGGGCGAGCCTATTGCGATCAACCGGGCACCAATCCTAACTCCGAGCGGTTACTGAGAATTTCATAGAAATCCCCATACCTATGCTTGACCTGGGAATCAAACCCAAGACCTCCATCGTAGCAGTTGCGCGCAAAATCCAGTAGTCCTTGTCATGTAAAACAACAATTTACTATTTACTGAGAGGTTCTCAGGGATGAAAACAAAATAACAAATAATCACGGGATTACAAAACCCTAAGGTATTTATTTTCGGTAACAACAGTAACACACAATAATTATTTCACAACACGGGCACGAGGAGATGGCGCGGCGGCTTACCGCGCACAACATCCACAAATATCTAGACCCGGAACAACTACGTGTAGGCAAAAAAAAAATTTGTCGCGACATGAGCGTTCCCTAATAGAAAGAAATTAATTTGCCAAACGCACGCAAGACGTGTTTTGTTAGCAAAAATAGGTGACAGTGTTAATTATATTAATTAAAACGTTGCCTATTAATTAGCGAGTGTAGTTCAAGAGTCGTTAACCTACTTTGCGGAAGGTGTGTTCAGTTTTCAGTTACACGGAATTTTTGCTACACCCTGTATATAGTGTTGTTTCTAATTGACACACCCTTTACCTAGTGACCGACTTTCGAAAAGGAAGGTTTGGCAAGTTAAACGCACCCAAAAGTAGGACGATGGTTAAAAAAGGGGCTTTTTTAAACATACATACCATCACGCCTGTATTCGCCGAAGGGTTAGGCAGAGGTGTCCCAATGTAGACCCACAGTTCGCCGGCATATTTAGGTCCCATGTAATAGGGGGCGAGCCTATTGCCATTAACCGAGCGCAAATCCAAACTCCGAGCTGCTACTGAGAATTTCATAGAAAGACCCAATAACATTTTTTGCTCGACCTGGGAATCGAACCCAAGACCTCTAGCGTAGCAGTCGCACTTGCGATTACGAGACCAACGGGGCAGTAGATAATAATATATTTTACTATCAAAAGAATTGGGGTCCAAAAGAAAATGCCACAAACTTCTGTAAACTATACAAAATAATGTCATATCCATTTGCAAAAGTCTCTTGGAACTATGAAAGGGGTTTTAGTGGTTTTTCCACTTAATGCATTCGGTGTACTATTTCACACTTTGTCTGGCGCTCCCCCAGTGCCGGCATTAGGCCACGCCTATGACCTGAATGCGCTAGACTTAATATGACAACTGGTTTTTACCTTCACAGCGAAAACTAAAAAAGAAAATGTAGTGACAAAGGTTGAAAAGATGCTTTGTTAGATGGTTCGGTCAAGTTGAGAGGATGAGTGAAAGTCGACTGACAAAAGGGATTTATATGGCAGATGTGAGTGGCAACGCCGGGAGGGGACGCCCTAGAAAGACCTACCCTGACCTTATTGGTGAGGTTCTTCAGAAAGATCGGGTGCGCAGTACTCGTAACCGGCGTGCTTGAATGACCAGATGTATGATCGTGGCGAAAGGAGTATGTAAGGATCGTAGCAGGTGGCGTTCTGTAGTTTCTGCCTACCTCCATGGGAAAAAGGCGTGAGTTTATGTAATGTATTTAAATCAAAATATTCTGGCTATAACATTTTTATATTGACAAATGATGTGTTAGCTAATTTTAGCAGAACTAGTGATGTCAAGTTAATGTGGCCATCACTACAGTAATAGGCGGGTCACACGGGCACTCCTGCTGACCCCAATATGTCCAAATTAAACACGACACATATTTTATAACATTAGAGAAACATTCCTACCTTTTAGGGTAACGCGTGCTCGTATATAAACTTTTAATGAAAGTTTAATCTGAATTGTGTATAACCTGGGAGTTAAAAATACTTCATTGTTAGCCATCATACCATCACCATCAGACCTGTATTCCCCGAAGGGTTAGGCAGAGGTGTATCAATGTACACCCACAGTTCGCCGGTATTTTAGGTCCCATGTAATAGGGAGCGAGCCTATTGCCGTTAACCAGGCACAAATCCAAACTCCGTATTGTATGTACCTACCATTGGTCGATGTACACGGTCTGAGCGCGGAGTCCTGGATTCGTCGATTCGATTCCCAGGTTGGTCACTATTGAGCAGTGTTTTAAGATTCGGTAAGGTTTGTGTGGGTGTATATTGGTACACCTCTGCCTAACCCTTCGCATACAGGCGTGGTAGTATGGTACATAAAGTTACTTTCTATTGTGTATTTAAAGCTGCGCCGGCGCAGCGGCCCCTTTCAACAAGATTATAGATAACCTAAGATTTATTGTCAGTAAGAGTCTGTTGGAATCGTTTAACTGTTCAGTTATGAAGTAGAAAGTTAATTTGTTAAAGTTGAACCATTTATTTCAATTAAACCATTGAAGGCACTTTTGAACGTCAAATAGAAGAAAAATGTTAAGTTTTTTTTTTTTAATCCTTGGTAAACAAGCTAACGGCCCGCCTGATGTTAAGTGGTCACCGCTGCCTATACACATCTGCAACACCAGAGACCTTGCTAATACGTTGCCATCCCAGAGACAAAGTTAAAATGAGTCATGTGCCTGTAATTACACCGGCACCTACACCCTTCAAACCGGAACACAGCAACGCTGCTTTGCGGCAGAAATAGGTATGGTGGTAGTACTTCCCCGGACGAGCTCCGTCACAAAGAGCTCTACTACTACTAGGTAGTTTTATATGGAGAAGAGTGAGCAAGAATCTCTATAATTATTCTTTAATACATACATACATGTACATAAACTCACGCCTTTTTCCCATGGGGGTAGGCAGACACCACAGAACGCCACCTGCTACGATCCTTGCATACTCCTTTCGCCTCGTTCACGTTCATACATCTAGTCATACAAGCATTCTTTCATCAACCTTTTTAAAATTAAATTCTAAATAATCCAGTACAATCACACACAAAACTGTCCAACACAGAACAAAAGTACACTCACAACCAGACACCTTTCGAAACCTTTTATTTCAAACAAACAAAAGTACTATCGCGAGCAAAAGTGCTCCGGAGTTCGAACAAAACGCTCTTGTACTCTTATGCAACTCCGCGGCACTCGTTAAATTTCCTAACGAGTGTGTTGTACACGGGAACGCTTTTATACAGGACTGTACATATGAACGAGTTTCACAAAGTTTTCTGTTTTATCACGTTTGTATTTGATCCGCGTATTTTTGTAGTTCTTTTGTTTTTGGTGTTGAGTGTACCGACTGGCAAAGGGCCTGGTACAAGCGCGTTGAGTTTAACTTAGGATGGCTATAAGTCAATGGTGGCTTTCGGAAATTCGGAACTATAGCTACCTACTGGCTGCCTCGTTGGCCTAGTGGTCCTAAGCGCGACTGCTACGCTAGAGGTCTTAGGTTCGATTGTCAGGTCGAGCAAACAGTGCTATTAGGTTTTTCTATGAAATTCTCAGTAGCAGCCCGTAGTTTAGAAGTTGGTGGTGTGTCACCCCCGTGCCTCGGAAGGCACTTATAGCCGTTGGTCCTGCGCCTGATCTCTCAGCGGTCGTGTCGGATTTCCGTCCCATCGGGCTATGAGAGTTAGGGAAGAGGTAGTGCACCTGTGTTTGCGCACACACTTGTGCACTATAATATCCAGTAAGTATAGAGATTAGCCGCGGTGGCCGGAATCAATCGAGAGAATCACATAACTCGAGTCGTACGAGCTTCCTTTCTAAACTTCAGCTACTTTACCGCCATTGAAATTTGGCTCAAACAGACAGTAGTGTTTACAATTGCTAGATAAAAACGTATGTGTGTGATATATATTGAAGACTAGCTTCTGCCTGACATTTCGGCCGCGTGGTTTTTTATCCGCGTTTAGGTGCGTCTTCGGTTCTCTCCCGGTCTGCTCGGCTCCTGTGGATCGCACCGTGATGGTATATAATCTAAACTGTTCCTCATGAATTTGGCTATCATACACAAAGGTTTTTTCAATCCGAACGTATTGAAAAAATCTCCTATATTGGCATAAATTTAGTTTGAAAGCTTTACATAAACGGGTAATAGATAATAATTGTACTTACACTTACTTAAACCAAATTACTATAGAATAGTCGTGAACAGTACAACTAAAAACCCAGTGTGACAAAAAAATTCTTAACCAAAACCACAACTACAATTTCCACTGGAAACATATTTATTTTTCTTAATGAAGTTCCGCGGAACCACCCGGGGAATATTCTTGTTAAAACAGTGCAGTATAAAAATAATAAAATGTTTAATTAAGAGCAGCCATATTCACTTGTGTGCACTGAAACTACCTCGAGAGTACGAAATGCTCACTAATACATAATTATAAACCCGAACTACCGTTAGCCTAGTGGTCCTAAGCACGACTGCTACGCTAGAGGTCCTGGGTTCGATTCCCAGGTCGAGGAAAAACTGTTATTTGGTTTTTCTTTAAAATTCTTAGTAGCAGCTCGGAGTTAGTATTTGTGGCCGGTTAATGGCAATAGGCTCGCCCCCTATTACATGGGACCTAAATGTACCAGCGAAATGTGAGTGTACATTGGTACACCTCTGCCTAACCCTTCGGTGATACAGGCGTGATGGTATATGGTGTGGGCGTGGTGATGACCTAGAGGTTATGGCGCCTGTCTCTCATGCATGAGGTTGTGAGTTCGATGCAGGGCTACTACCAATATGGCCGTCAGTATGAGTGACTGCCCCGTTGGTCTTGTGGTGGCAAGCGCGACTGTTAAGCGTGGGGTCCTGGGTTCGATTTCCAGGTCAGGCAAAATAGTGTTGTTGGGTTATTACATTACGAATTTTTTAGTAGCGGTCCGGAGTTTGGAAGTTGTTAGTGTGACACCCCTGTGCCTCGGAAAGCACGTAAAGCTGTTGGTCCCGGTTGTTATCCGTAGATCTTTGACAGTCGTTACGGATAGTCAGAAGCCGGGAAGTCTGACAACCAGTCTTACCACGAGGTATCGTGTTGCCCCGTAACTGGGTTGTGGAGGTCAGATAGGCAGTCGCTCCATGTAAAACACTGGTATTCAGCTGCATGCAGTTAGACTGGGAGCCGACCCCAACATAGTTGGGAAAAGGCTAGGCAGTCTTTATAGCCGCTATATGACCGAAAGTCGGTCAGAAGGATTACAATGCATCAAATAGAAAGTCTTCCTGATGTTAATCTGTACATTCTGACAGATATCTTTATTGTCTCGGAGCCAGCGTGTCTAACTGTACTTTATCTTGTTTATCGAAAAACTGGTTCTTGCATACCAGTACTTAGGACTAGCACAAACGTGCTGGCGTACAAGTATCTACGTATTAGCTATGAACTGTCTCGTTAGCCTAGAGGTCCTGAGCGCGGCTGCTACGCTAGACGTCTTGAGTTCGACAAAAAGTATTATTGGGTTTTTCCATGAAATTCTCAGTAGCAGCTCGGTGTTATAATTTGTGCCCGGTTATTGGCAATAGGCTCGCCCCCTATTACATGGGACCTAAATATACCGGCGAACTGTGGGTGTACCTACATTGGTACATCTCCGAGTAACCCTTCGGGAAATACAGGCGTGATGGTAGGTATGTTTGTATATAAAATATACAGGACGTTTGGCAGAACGTGCAGAATCTGCTACTTACTCAGCCCTAATTTATTTCACATTTTCACACTGATACTTGCCCGTGCCCGGTTGCAAACCCACAACCTCGTCAGAGAGGCGGGCGCCTTAACCACTAGGCCACCACGACATCCTTGAAACCTTATTACCAGTGTATTAATTAATCGCTTTGTTTTGTTTCAGGTAATTTATTAATTTAACGTGCGAAACAATTGGTCCAGTACCATCCAATGCTATGACGAATAAGTATAATGGCTGATGTAAGGTAATATTAGGTTATTTATATTGCTTTGAGTTCTTTTTTTTTAATCACAATTTTTTTTGCATTCTTTCATACATTCATTCAGTTCAGTTCAGTTCATTTATTCAAAAAACAATTTACATTGTATGTGAATTTTAAATTTTAAAAATAAAAATATATACATATATACCATCACGCCTGTATTCCCCGAAGGGTTAGGCAGAGGTGTACCAAGGCACACCCACAGTTCGCCGGTATATTTAGGTCCCATGTAATAGGGGGCGAGCCTATTGCCATTAACCGGGAACAAATCCAAACTCCGAGCTGCTACTGAGAATTTCATAGAAAAACCCAATAACACTTTTTGCTCGACCTGGGAATCGAACCCGGGACCCCTTGCACAGCAGTCGCACTTGCGACCACGAGACCAACGGGGTAGTTAATTTTTATTTGTATTATTTCTTGTCATAGTGATCATAGCAATAGACTTTGTAAACATTTCAACTCTACCTATTACGGTTCATGAGATAAAGCCCGCTGAAAGATAGGCCAACAAACATACAGCAAAAAGGCTTAGCAAAAGGGTCCCATTCGCACCATTTTTTAATATTTTTTTTTATAGACGGTAAATCATCAAATAACTTCCCCCGCCCCCTAGTGTCAGACTTTTACTGACTAAAACCCGTATATGTTCCTTCATGTGCCCTTTGCGTTCCGGGGGCGCGGTGTCTCTTTCAAACAACCCGCAGCCCCGCCGGCAGGCCCCATGCGCACCATAATCCATGTGAAACACAACTAAGACGCGTAGGCGTAGCTCCTAAACTACATAGTTCAAGAGCTAGTCAGCTTAAGAGATGAAGCGTAAATTAAGCCTATTAACATTGTCGTCTCATTCTGTAATTGATACCTAAAATTGGCCTCAATTGGGGCCAAGACTCCGGGAGTATTCACACGGACTTTTTATATTGTCCCCAATTGATCCGGTGGGTCGTCGTGAAAACATGTGATTAGGATAGCTTAGTAAATTGTAAGATGAGCTAGTAGGAGCAATTTTTAGCAATTATTGCGTGGTGGTAGTGAATCAAGCTACTAATTAAGGTGTACTAGCTTTTGCCTGCGACTTCGACCGCGTGTAATTATGGGAATTGTACATTTTTCCGGGAACTGCCCCGTTGATCTCGTGGTCGCAAGTGTGACTGCTGTGCAAGGGGTCCCGGGTTCGATTCCCAGGTCGGGCAAAAAGTGTTATTGGGTTTTTCTATGAAATTCTCAGTAGCAGCTCGGAGTTTGGAAGTTGGTGGTGTGACACCCCCGTGCCTCGGAAAGCACGTAAAGCCGTTGGTCCCGGCTGTCATTCGTAGATCTTTGACAGTCGTTACGGATAGTCAGAAGCCAAGAAATCTGACAACCGATCTAACCAAGAGGTATCGTGTTGCCCAGTTACTGGGTTGTGGAGGTCAGATAGGCAGTCGCTCCATGTAAAACACTGGTATTCAGCTGGATCCGGTTAGACTGGAAGCCGACCCCAACACAGTTGGGAAAAGGCTAAGCAGATGATGAGTACATTTTTCCGGGATAAAAAGTATCCTATGTATTATTCCACACTACAATCTATCTCTGTGGCAAATTTCATCCAGATCCGTTCAGCCGTTTAAGCGTGAAAGAGTTACAAACATCCATCCATCATCACAAACTTTCGCATTAATAATATTACTGGCTACTGCCCGCGTCACCGTGCGCGTCCGTTTTATTTAAAATTCAATCACAATTCAAAAGACACGTGGCGCCATCTATTATCATAAGAACGTTATTGTTGTTTTCCTCGGGAACAGTACTTTTTTTCGGGATGAAAGGTACCCTATGTCCGTTTCTGTACACCTGACAATGTATATGCAAAATTTCAGGATGATCGGTTCAGTGGTTTAGGCGTGGAAAGGTAACAAACAAACTTACTTTCGCAATTATAATATTAGTTAAGATGGAAAGCTTTTAAGGTGAATGCTCCGACCAGCCCGCGAAATTTAAATTTTCTTACGTTTTTTGCAATTTGCAAGTCAGTATTAGGTTATAATATGTTGATTAAAGTATGATTCGCGGGCGTAAGAAGTTTTCATGAAATCTTGACATTTTACATGAAGCTTGACTTATGGAGTAATTTTACTGATTTTAATGGTTATAATTTTGAAAATACATACTTCTTACGCCCGCGAATCATACTTTAATCAACATATAACTTAATACTGACTTGCAAATTGCAAAAAACGTAAGAAAATTTAAATTTCGCGGGCTGGTCGGAGCATTCACCTTAAATAATATACACTATATATACTTTGACTTGTAATCTGTAAGTGTCTGTAATAATTATCTGTATGTAATTTCAAACACAATGTAAATTGTTTAATGAAATAAATAAATGAAAAATGAATGAAATAAATAATGTTGACATCGCAATAAATTGCTCGATAGTGGCACACAATTGCCCAGAATTTATTAATTTCCTTTTACTTCCTTTTACTCAAAAGAGAAACATAAAATTCAGTGAAAGTTACAAACAACATCATTAAAATAATTACACTAAAAATGTAACATTAATTTTCGAGGTTGCCAGTGACAAACATACTGATAACTTCATTTACTTGAACTACTTTCTACTTGAGTACTAAAAACATTAATTAATTATCATTAAATTGCTTAACTGTCTCCTTGGCTCAGTTAAGGAATACGCCTGGTAAACAATATAAACTTAGAAAGTATGTAAAAACATACCATAACACCTGTATTTCTCGAAGGGTTTGGCAGTGGTATACCAATGTACACTCACAGTTCGCCGGTATGTTTAGGTCCTATGTAATTGGGGCGAGCCTATTGTCATTAACCGGGCACAAATCTAAACTCAGAGTTGCTACTAAGAATTTAATAGAAAAACCCAATAACACTTTACTCGATCTGGCAATCGAACCCAAGACCTCTAGTGTGGCAGTCGCGCTTGGCACCAGTAGGCTGACGTGGCAGTAAAGTAGAAGTAGAACTTAAAGTTAATGTATGTACAAATGAATTGAAAAGAGCACATTTCTATAAATGTGGATGGATGGATGGATGGAGAAGAAGAGGAAGGCCAAAGATAAGATGGATAGATTGTGTGAAGAATGATATGAAAGAGAAGGGAGTCAGTGATAGCATGACGGTTGACAGGCCGGCATGGAAGAAGAAAACGTGTTGCGCCGACCCCAAGTAACATGGGATAAGGGCAGGAAGATGATGATGATTGAAACTTCCCCACATACCTCATGTTTGAAGAGACCACTGGGCCATCACGATACTTTTATATAGGATTATAAAATAACTGACTTGAAAGTAAGCCCACTCCTCCCAATGATGACGTTATAAAAATATGGCGCTAAGGCTCCGCACACGGGCAACACACTATAGCCACAAAAAGTCGACACTCGCATCTTGTGCAATAAAGTCAAAGCATTAATTTAAATTAAACCATTTACAGGCACTTTTGAATTGTCTAGGAGTAGGTCAGTTAGACAGATAGTAGAAGCTGGCGCTCGTTCCAAAACGTAGGTCTCTATAGAGAAGAACGAGTAAGAAATTTTCAAGGACACTCTTTTCAATGAAGTTTTTCCAAAATAGTTGAAGTTATTGCTTCCATATGTGAGAACAATTTACAAACTTAATACGTTTTTACATTGAAGCTATCTAGGGAGCCTGCCACCATATCATCATATCAGCCACAGGACGTCCACTGCTAGATATAGGCCTTCCCCATAGAATGCCATAGATTTACAAAAAGATCGGTTGAAACCAGCCTGCATCCAGCACCTTCTTAATCAGGTCGTCCGTCCACTATGTGTGGCTAAAATCGGACGGATTTTATCATCATCAGCCACTACCAGCAACAGACAGCAACGTTTTGTTGCCCGTGTACAAAAATAAATGAACCGAAATTGATAAAACCGTCAATAAAGTACAGCTCAAACGTTGTCTGTCAAACAAAACCGGTTTGTTTATCATCTTGTACTCATTGTCAATGGTTACGCTCTACTTGTCTCTGACTCACATCCGGTGGCTGTAATGTTGGTATTTATGAGTTTAGTATCTTAAAGACGTATTGTCATGAGGAGGTCGGCAGACTGATGATATACTACATACTATCACGCCTGATTTGCATCCTGGTCAAATTCAAGGAGTTAACTATTCTCGTGATTCTTAACACGAATCAATAATCAATAAAATATATTTTTTGACATGATTTTCCAATTCGAACTAACCATTTCGCCGGAGGGTTTAGGCGCTATGCACGCATTGATATAGCCGCGCGACAACTCTGCCTACCGCATACGCAACTGGGCGATGCTGATTTTTGCAAAAGGAGTATTCTGGAATACTGTTTTTTGATAGTTGCAACTAAAAAACAAGCATTTATTAAATATTGGCCAGGTATCGTAATTATATTTGATTACTTCTTTTTTTCTATGACAAGCTCCTAAAATTTGACGAGGATGCAAATCAACACCTTGTATTATATGAAGAAAGAAAATCAGCTATTACATATGTTGATTGTGTTGTAATATATACTTCAAATCGAAATGCAGACAGTACATTAGCAATTTTACATTTCCAGTGAATTGCATATTTCTACCCCTTCCTCCCCAGTTCGCCCCCTGGTGGTGAATACATAATAATTCATTCAGCCCCCAGTTGATGGTAATGCGACGTACACCCCCCCAGAATATGTATGGGCAATTTCTTTTATAGTGACAACATATGGGATTGCAATTGGAGCGTGTACGCTGAAAACGTAGCTTTTTGTTCAGTCCTAATTGTTTGTGGGATTTCCCACTGCTGGGCATGCCGGTACATTTCTACATACCATCACGCCAGTATTCCCTGAAGGGTGAGGCAGAGGTGTACCAATGTACACCCACAGTTTGCCGGTATGTTTAAGTCCCATGTAATAGGGGGCGACCTTATTGCTATTAACCGGGCACAAATACTAACTCCGAGCTGCTACTGAGAATTTCTTAGTAAAACTCAATAACACTTTGCTCGACCTGGGAATCGAATCCAAGACATCTAGCGTAGTGAGGCTGTTAAAAAAAACAAGGAAAAAGCTTGCTTTTGTACACGTTCATTGAGAGCAAATATTTTGTCATATGAGTCGTTTACCAAACTAACTCTATCAATTAAAAGATTAGTGTCATGGTTGTTCCTTGTTGTCAAGGTTGACAGCGATCAGACTACTATTGTACCCTTTTTTTAAGGATGTGAAATCATCGAATGACTTACTCAACTTTGGGCGAAGGGGAAGAGAGTGTCAGACACTTACTGACTAAAACCCATCCATGTTTCTCTGCAAAGCCAACAGAAAAAACAACGACCAAAAAAAAAAACTGACGATTTTTTTTGTTCGGCGGCCCCGTCCGACTTACCGGCCCGTGTGTTTCTACTTAACTGCAATACCGCATGCATAGTGCATTAGTCACTTGAAGGATTCCGATATAAACCAGGACTGTTCACAGGCAGACGATATGACGTCATCAGGGCGTAACTGCGATATTAAAAGCTATTAAAAACGCATTAGGTCATCGCAAACAAAGCTACATTATACATATATACCATCACGCCTGTATTTCCCGAAGGGTTAGGCAGACGTGTACCAATGTACACCCACAGTTTGCCGATATGTTTAAGTCCCATGTAATAGGGGGCGAGCCTATTGCCATTGACCCGGCACAAATCCAAACTCCGAGCTGCTACTGAGAATTTCATAGAAAAATTCAATAACACTTTTTGCTTGACCTGGGAATCGAACCCAAGACCTCAAGCGTAGCAGTCGTGCTTAGGACCACAAGGCTAACAAAGCGACATTATAGTCGAGCAATTTTTATTTATTTGGTGTGTTTTTTTTTAGCTGCGTTAAGTTACCTTTTTGATTACTGCTCCGCTCCCGTGAGACAAAGCGTGATGTTGTATAGCGTTTATTCTTCCTTATGAATGTAGCTATAATATACTCAGTTTTTTTAATTCGATTGCTAGTTTTAGAAATTAGGGCAATTAAGCAAACAAACAACAAAAACTTTTAGAAGCATTATACTTTACTAATCTAAATATATATAACTCAAAGGTGACTGACTGACTGACAGACATAGTGATCTATCAACGCACAGCCCAAACCACTGGACGGATCGGGCGAAAATTTGGCATGCATAAAGATGTTATGACGTAGGCATCCGCTAATAAAGGATTTTGATCAATTCTACCCCCAAGGGGATAAAATACCTGCCGGGGCTGCGGGTTGTTCGAAAGAGATACCGCGCCCCCGGAACGCAAAGGGCACATGAAGGAACATAGACGGGTTTTAGTCAGTAAAAGTCTAACACTCCCTCCCGCCCCGCCCAGGGCGGGGGAAGTTATTTGATGATTTCCCGTCAATAAAAAAAAAAAAAAAAAAGGGGATAAAATAGAGGATGAAAGATAATACTTCTTAACGCGAGCGAAGCCGCGGGCAAAAGCTAGTATTATAAAGCTAAAGAGATTTATTGGTTGTTTGTTTAAACGCGCAAATCTCTTGAACTGCCAGTCGGATTCGAAAAAATCTTTTTGTATATGATAGCCAGATTCATGAGGAATAGTCCAGACTAAAACCATCGCGCTACAACACACAGGAGCGGAGCAGCAACCAAAAACGTAACTGAAGTCGAGTCCCAAATAAACCAAAAAATTGCCTCCAACATATTGTATTACGATCCAAGCAAATTTCAACCCAACTTTCTTTGTACCAAAGTTCATTTTCCATTGATCAATAGAATCTTATAGCCTACAATTCTGCTGTTATCGTGACGAGAATGATAATAGGATAACGTCGACGTCATTCAACGTCACGTCATAAAGCCGGTTAAGTTAAACTCATCAGCTTAACCGGTAGAGTTAATCCCTTCAAATAGTCCGTCTGACACGGGTATGAAAACCGGTTCAAGCCGGTATTCGGTTAATTAAATGTAACTTGATTGGGGTTATAAGACTTAGTAGTTGAAGAGATTAAGTTGGGATAGTTATCTGTAATATACCAATATTACAAACTAGCTGTTCCCCGCGGTTTCACCCTCGCTGCTCAGCACCTGTTGGTCGTAGCGTGATGTTACATAGCCTTTAGCCTTCCTCAAGAAATGGACTATCCAACACTAAAAGAATTTTCCAATTCCAACCAGTAGTCCCTGAGATTAGCGCGTTCAAACAAACAAACTCTTTAGCTTTATAATATTAGTATAGATGTGAAAGTAAGTCTGTCTGTTTTTTTGGGGTTCGGTATCGCAAAAGGAAAAACGGAACCCTTATAGGATTACTTTGTTGTCCGTCCATCTGTCTGTCTGTCTGTCACGACCCTTTATCTCGGGAACGCGTAGAGGTATCGAGTTGAAACCAATATACTCAGGTCTAGGTGGTGGTGGGTTGGTCTGGTGTAGGTTCGCAGATCTTTGACAGTCGTGACGGATAGTCAGAAGCCAAGAAGTCTGACAACCAGTCTAACCAAGAAGTATCGTGTTACCCAGTTTCTGGGTTGTGGAGGTCAGATAGGCAGTCACTCCATGTAAAACACTGGTATTCAGCTGCATCCGGTTAGACTGGAAGCCGACCCCAACATACTTGGGAAAAGGGTAAGCAGATGATGATGATACTTAGGTCTACAGTCCCTTGAAGCTGTAAAAAAATCCAAATTCTAAGTTAACTCAAAAAAAGATACCTACGGCCGTTTATGCCGCAAAAAACGTATACCTATTTTAATAGTCTCAAGGGAATCAAGATTGATAGTATACTTCTCATTGACATAGAACTATGAAATTTTGCAAGAATTTTTAAATATCATTGTATGGCAAACAAGCCGACGGCCCACCTGATGTTAAGTGGTCACCGCTGCCTATACACATCTGCAAATACCAGAGACCTTGCAAACACGTTGCCATCCCAGAGACAAAGTTGAACTGTCTCATGTGCTTGTAATTACACCGGCACCCATACCCTTCAAACTGGAACACAGCAACGCTGCTTTGCGGCAGAAATAGGTATGGTGGTAGTACTTCCCCGGACGAGCTCCTTCACAAAGAGCTCTACTACTACGTTTGGAATACAGGCTTCACACGTACATATGAGTCATTCAGTGATAAGAATATTATGTAACCTACTTTGCAGACAGAAGGTTATGTTGCAACTGCGTTTGTTCGTGTCCAAACTGCTGTAAAAGCGCATTTTATTGTCTTTGCATCGAGTTAAGGGAACTTGAACCTTATGGAGTTATATTTGAGGTTAAAATGAAGTGTCTTTTGAACGTGAGATCATTTCTTTGTTATTATTTTAGTTGATTGTTATTGTTATTTGAATGACAATCGGAATATGCTTGCAGAGGTCGAATGAGTTTGGTTTTGTTAGAATGATACCTAAAAAACAATCAAATCAAAATCAATCAAGCAATATCTAAAAAACTATCTGCTTTGCCTTTTGCCATTTGTGTCGGCTTCCAGTCTAACCGGATGCAGCTGAATACCAGTGTTTTACATGGAGCGACTGCCTATCTGACCTCCACAACACAGTTACTAGGCAACACGATACCTCTTGATAAGACTGTTGTCAGACTTCTTGGCTTCTGACTATCCGTACAGACTGCCAAAGATCTACGAATGTCAGCCGGGACCAACAGCTTTACGTGCTTTCCGAGAAATGGGGAATACACACCACCAACTTCCTGATTCCGGGCTGCTGCTGAGAAAGTCGCGGGTAAAGTGCTAGTCGAGCATATAAGCACGATAGAGTATAACAAACATCCTTCCATCCATCCATCCATCCTCACAAACTTTCGCATTTATAATACTAGCTTTTGCCCGCGACTTCGTCCGCGTGGATTAATAGTTCCCGTTCCCGGGGGATTTCCGGGATGAAAACTATCCTATGTCCTTTTTTGGGTCCCAGACTATATCTGTACCAAATTTCATTGAAATCGGTTCAGTGGTTTAGGCGTGGAGAAGAGACTGACAGACAGACAGAGTTACTTTCGCATTTATAATATTAGTAGGAGGATCCCAGGATTTATCACTAGTCTACACTAACACAATCAAATCCAGTTCAGTTCAATCAAATTCTCCGACACAGTATGTACCCACAGATTACTTGAACCGTACAACTTGTAGTCGGGACGCGGTCGGAACTCAAAACTGTACTTAATTTCCGGAACCGGTCGGGGACGCTCGGCAAAGTTCGTGTGCACTTGGTTATGTAACAATACTATATGCATCTTAACTTCTTAGAAAACTTACTTATCTAACTAATATTAAGAAGTTGAAGTGTTTGTTTGTTTGGTTGAACGCGCTAATCTCAGGAACTACTAAAACGCCTATTTATCTGCCTCCTTAGCCTAGTGGAGCTAAGCGCGACTGTAACGCTAGAGTTCTTGGGTTCGTTTCCCAGGTCGAGCAAAATTGTTGTTGGGTTTTTCTATGTAATTCTCAGTAGCAGCTCGGAGTTTGGATTTGTGCCCGGTTAATGGCAATAGGCTCGCCCCCAACATGGGACCTAAACATACCGGCGAACTGTGGGTGTACATTGGGACACCTCTGTCAAACCCTTCGGGGAATACGGGCGTGATTTTATACCTTTTCTTTATACTGAAACGATTTGAAAAAAGTCTTTTGTGTGATATGGCCTGTTTATCAAGGAAGGTTATAGGCCACATGACATCACGCTACGACCTACGGGGGCGTAGCAGTAACCAAAGACTTAACGCGAGTGAAATAAGCAACGCGGGCGAAGTTACGAGCAGTAGCTAGCAGTATAAATGCAAGTTAACTTCAGAATGCTAAACTTTTGCTGTATAATTTAGCTTTATACCGTTTTATTATAAAACGTGTCTAACTTTAGTCCTAGCTTGAACTTTTGAGACAGTTATTGCATTTTGAACTTTATAATGAGGAAAATATAGTTCTTAATGTAAAAACTAGTTTTGGAATCAAATTTACGTGAATAAGAACTTTACATACCGAACGGTCAATCTCAATGCAGACTAGTCAAGTACGCAGGAGATATTATATTGCACAAGTGTGTGCGCAAACACAGGTGCACTCCCTCTTCCTTAACTCTCATAGTCCGATGGGACGGCAATCCGACACGACCGGAGAGAGATCAGGCGCAGGACCAACGGCTTTACGTGACTTCCAGAGCTGAAGACTGAGAAATTCCTAATAAAAATCCCTACTTATAACACCTTCGGACCTGAAAATCGAACCCAAGACCCTGAGGACTAATTCTATCAACTTTTAGCAACGATCACAATCTAATCTGTTAAAAATGACTCAAATTTTTGACGCTCTGTGTTGAAATTGCGACTACAATTTGATCGTTTTCAATTCCAAGAATTGGTCTTTAATTCCACAGTCTTGCTTATGACCAAGAGGCAGTAGTCAGTAGTTACAGTCAAGCATAAAACACAGCTGTACAGTCACAGGCACGACTTGCAATAGTTCTCCAAAGTTTAATATCCGAGATTCTCGAGCGCTAAGTTTACATTTAGTTGTACTGGAAGTTTTGAAACTATGCTTGTACTGTCGACGTGTCGTATTAAAGTACATTTATGATGGCTTTAGAAGGTGACATAATATCACGCTTGTACTCTTTAGAGGGTAAGGCAGAGGTGTGGAAAAGCCACGATTCGCGATGGTTAAATTCAGTAATCACACACTCAAAATAATTGTTTTCTACCTCCGTAAACCGTTGCGTAATGTAAATAAATAAATATCTTGGGACAACTCACACACGGCTATCTGATCCCAAGCTAAGCAGAGCTTGTGTTATGGTAACCAGACAACTGATATACATACTTATATAATTTATAAATACATACATATTATAGATAAATCACACCCAGACACAGAACAAACAATCATGCTCATCACACAAAGTTTGTCCTGGGTGGGAATCGAACCCACGACCTCCGGCTTAGCAGTCAGGGCCGCTAACCACTAGACCAACAGGCCCGTCAAATAGCTTAAATATAATAATAGCGTAAATAGCTTATAATATTCCTCATGAATCTGCCTATCATAAATACAATAATCATTTTTCCAATCCGAGTGGCAGTTCCAGATATTACAAGGATACTCTTTAGCGTTGTTATATTGGAATAGATAGTTTAGAACATTATAAAATGGCTTTGAGTATAGACTACTACTACTACACCATCACGCCTGTATTCCCCGAAGGGTTAGGCAGAGGGTACCAATGTACATCCACAGTTCGCCGGTATATTAAGGTCTTATGTACTAGGGGGCGAGCCTATTGCCATTAACCGGGCACAAATCCAAACTCCGAGCTACTACTGAGAATTTCATAGAAAAACCCAATAACACTTTTTGCTCGACCTGGGAATCGAACCCGGGACCCCTTGCACAGCAGTCGCACTTGCGACCACGAGAACAACGGGGCAGTTTGAGTATAGACATTGCCCCTTAACGTATAAATCTAGATTTCAAGCGTCTACCCTGACCTTATTGGTGAGGTTCTTCAGAAAGGTCGGGTGCGCAGTACTCGTACAAGCGTGCTTGTATGACCAGATGTATGAACATGGACGAGGCGGTTGTAGTATGTAAAGATCGTAGCAGGTCGCGTTCTGTGGTTTCTGCCTACCCCCATGGGAAAAAGGCGTGAGTTTACGTATGTAGGATACTAGGATTTAAACTTTATGCATAAAAGAGTACAAAGGCGAACTTAATACTAATGGTGGGTCCACACGACACGGACTTCTATAGAATTTTGTCTGTACAACAAATCAGTACAGACAAATGTCGGTGTATCAGAAAAGTCGGAAGTCTGCGTACATGTCTGTACGATTGTCGGAGCAAAACTCATGATTAATTACTTAATTTATTCATTAAAATCGAAGTCTGAACTGATGAAAAGTCTGCACAGACATTTGGTAAAGACCTCTGAGTAAAAATTTTTACTCAGACTTTATAGTCTGTGCAGATATCTGTACAGACAAAAGTCTGTATCGTGTGGACCCACCATTAGGCATTCTCTACCAGTCAACCAAAGGTGAATCGCTCCTTAGGAGTTTAAATCTAGATTTCAAGCCTCAATAAAACCTTCCTCGTTATATAAAAATCCGTGTGTTACTTACGTGTCTGGCTACCTCACGTAGTGACAGCAGTTACTCGTACCACATAGCTCAGACATTGGAAGCCGCGGACATTCCGTTAGGTACTAGTGTCCATCGTCACACGGCACGGGAAACAAACCACATACCATCACGCCTGTGTCCCGCGAAGGGTTAGGCAGAGGTGTGCTACTATACACGGTCACTTTTACATCGTTCTGGAGTTGAAACACAGGAACTCCAGTCGAGTAATAGGAATTATTGGCGTTGTTATTTTTTTTTAAGACGACTCTAAGGACTTCATCATCACAATTTTTTAGAATTTCGAGTTAAATGTTAGTAGGTAGCTCTTTTATCTGATCGTGTCGCGGGTTCGTCGAATAAGTATTTTGATTGCCTACAGAAAGTTGTTCCGGGTCTGGCTGTTTGTGTATGTGAGTTTGTATGTTTGTGAACGCACAAAAAATACAGGAGAAACACCAAGTGTGGGGCAAAGATTATAAAAAAAGGATGTAGTTACGCAAAAAAATCCAAACTACAATAACCAAAAAATCGAGTTATATTTACATCCATCGTTAACATTCATCAACATTCATTCATTTTCCATTCGTTAATGATTATCTCGTCTTTTCCTTGTGCTGATATAAACATCATAATAATACCTTTGTTTATCTTTGGGTTATTTTTACTGAACTAAAATATCGACTTTTAAGTTAAGTTAAAAAGTGGTTATCTGCCATTGTCCTCGGCTGTACATAGTAAAATCCTACTAATATTATAAATGTGAAAGTTTGTTAGGATGTTTGTTACTCTTTCACGCTTAAACGGGTGAACGGATCTGGATGAAATTTGGCTCTGAGATAGATTGTAGTGTGGAATAACACATAGAATACTTTCTATCCCGGAAAAAATTACAGTTCCCGTGGGGTAATATATCGCATTTTACGCGAACGAAGTCGCGGGAATAAGCTTGTAGGTGCGTAAATTAGCGCCCTCTAAGCCCTAGATCAACAGCCGTCACACAATGGACACGCACCGTATCGTCGCATAATATTTATGCATTCAAGATCGCGACCATGATGGCCGGTTCTCAGAAAATATGAATCGAAACGACAGACCACTCCTTCTGTAGTTCTGCGTACAATTTTTATTAAGCTGTTCTTATAAATCCAATAAAAATGACGTGATGGCTCAGTGCCTGAAGTGTTCCTACACCTGCACTTTTCCATAAACCTGCCACCTACTGGACCCAAAATTTTATGATTATCTAAAATAGTCATGGTAGCAAGTACCAATATGAATTTTATACCCACATACATATATACATAATTACATACATAAACTCACGCCTTTTTACCCATAGGGGTAAGAAGAAACCACAGAACGTCACCAGCTACGATCTTATGAATTTTATATGTATTTATGTTTCTAATTTAGTTTTGGACATCGGTGTAGGAAAACAGTGTGAGAAAAGCTATTGTTTGTACAAATTTTTATTTTACAAATAAATTAAATTGATGTGACTGTTTGAGATGTCAAAACAACAGGTTTTTACTACTCGTACAATATTTTTTTTAGTTTTTTGATAATTTCCGACAAAACGACCTATTTTGACTGGATCGCTGGCATTTACCTGAGCCCTGATGTTATAAGCAGTAACTTAACTTACTTCTATTTTAGATAAAGAATTAGGATTCCGCGTAAAAAAAATAAAGCCCACACACAGATTACCAGATATTTGCGAATTCGCAAACAAAAGCTGGTAGTACACATACACATATACCAAACCGGAAATGAAGGATGCACAGACCATAAACAAATGCATAGAGGAGCTTATGGAGCGAAGATCAACGACTTCCGGTTCCTGTAGTTACGGAAGATATTAGACGGAGGGTTGGGGTTCGATTCTCTTTTGTTATGCTAAAGAAGTAATGGGTATAAGGGTGCAAGTTCCAAGATACCAATCGATTGTCCCATTCAAAGGCCTCTTCTCATACAGAGAAGGCACGAGTATTGATCACCACGCTTGCTCAAGGCGGATTGGCGATTTCGGTTGGAATTGGATCATTCGACAAAAAACATATCGGCGAACTTTGGGTGTACATTGGTACATCTCTGCCTAACCCTTCGGGGAATACAGGCGTGATAGTATGTATGTGTGTGTTGGATCATTCGGTTCCCTTCAATATGGTTGAGCTAAATGGTGCTGATGCACGCGTCATGTTCGGGAACGGGCGCTGTCAGTTGGGATTGGTCATCTTTAACTGCCATGGCTTACATCCTTATTATTACTACCTTCATAATGTTCACATATAGAAGCTACAAGAATTTTGTAATAAGATTTTGTAAAACCAAATTGAAAGAAAAGAGTGTCCATGGAGTTTCTTGCTTTTTTGGAACGACCAACTAGCTTCAACTTTAAACTGTAAATTCTTGACAATTCAAAAGTGCTTGTAAATGTTCTAATTGAAATAAATGCTGAGACTTTGTCATTTTTTTTGTATATTTTTTGCTTTTTAACTGCCTCGTTGGGTTCGAATCCCACGTCAAGCAGTGTTATTGGTTCTATCAAATTCTCAGTAGTAGCTCAGAGTTAGGACTTGTGCCCGGTTGATGGTAATACGAGGGCGAATCAAAAAGTAATGAGAATGAAGATAAAACGCGGTAATTAAAGTTAAAATAATAATTTATTCTTCTAGATAGTATCCTTACAAATCAATACATTTATTCCATCTTTTTTCTAAACCCAGGATTCCCTTTGAAAAAAATATTTTTCTTGACCCTCCCAAAACGCCTCAAAAGTAACCATCACTTCGCTATCGTCTTCAAATTTCTTACCTCGGAGGTGTTCCTTGAGCCGAGGAAAGAGGTAGAAGTCACTAGGAGCCAGATCTAGCGAATAGGGAGGGTGTTCGAGCAGTTCCAATCCCGTTTCTTGAATGGCAGCCATCGCAACTGCGGCTTTGTGAACCGCTGCTTTTGCTCGTCGGTTAACATCCTGGGTACCCAACGCGCGAAGACCTTTTTCATATGCAACTCGTTCGCAAGGATTTTTTGAATGCTGCTATATGAGATCCCTGTGACCTCAGCTACATGCCTGATGGTCACTCTTCGATCTGGCAACACAACATCTTCGACTTTTTTCACGTTGTCTTCAGTGAGGGACGTGGATGGGCGTCCTTCGCGATGTTCATCTTCAGTGGATGCTCTGCCCAGTTTAAATTCCTTGGTCCAGCTTGCAACTGTAGAATATGGAGGAGCAGAGTCCCCCAATGTTCCCACTAAGTCACTGTGTATGTCTATTGTAGATTTTTTTTTCAAACAGAGGTACTTGATGACTGCTCTAATTTCGTTTTTCTCCAAATTGGTGTTATCTCTTCGACAGTTCGTATTCAAATGAATATAACTCCCGGAAATCGTGATATATGTATATGATTTTTTTAGGCTGAAGTAGTGAGTACATAAACAAGCAAAAAATACTTTTTTTGCGTTTTTATGCGGACCTGAAGTAACCGATTCTCATTACTTTTTGATCTCCCCTCGTAGGCTCGCTCCCTATTACGGACGTAAACATACCGGCGAACTGTGGGTGTATATTGGTACACCTCTGTCTAACCCTTCGGGGAATACAGGCGTGATGGTATGGTGGTACAAACAGATACTTTAACTTTTTATATTTTTATATTTTATATTTTCCTTCACCAATGTCAGTGTTATCCAAGATACATCAAAAAGCAGTTCTATACTGAGTAAATTCCCCAGCTTTCCAGAATAAGTACACCAAGTACACTGTCTCGTATGGCAACAGTTACAAATTACAGCAGAGCTCGGAGATATTGGCGAGAGCTTACTGATGTAAATTAGAACTCATTGACTTGTGAAGATGTTTTACACCGTAGTGTAACAGTGTGCGACTTGCTAAGTTATTTTTGTTTAGGTAAAATCTTTGTTTGGATTTGTAAGGAAAAAAATATACACAAAATTATAAATAACTAGCATTCGACCGCTTTTTCGGCCGCGTCAGTGTTAATATCAGGTTTATTCGAAAGACACGGGGCCATCTATTATTACTAAAAAGTTATAGTTGTTTTCCTCGGTAACAGAGCTTTTTTTCGGGGTGATAAGTACCCCATGTCCGTTTCTGTACACCTGACAAAATATAAGTGCAAAATTTCAGGATGATCGGTTCAGTGGTTTAGGCGTGAAAAGGTAACAAACAAACTTACTTTCGTATTTATAATATTAAGTTAGGATAGGATAGTAATAGTATACATTATATACGGAGGATTTTTTTCATTTTTTTTTATAGACGGGAAATCATCAAATAACTTCCCCCGCCCTGGGCGGGGCGGGAGGGAGTGTCAGACTTTTACTGACTAAAACCCGTCTATGTTCCTTCATGTGCCCTTTGCGTTCCGGGGGCGCGGTATCTCTTTCGAACAACCCGCAGCCCCGGCAGGCATCGGCCCTCAGTGGCCCCATCCAAGTTTGCTGACATCTCTTTGAGGCGCGCGTGGAACACGAAAGCGCCGTCGACACGGTCTGTCGTTATTCAGTGAACGTACGGACGGTGAGCTACCCATTGCTCACCGTCCACAGACCTGCTCACCGTCCACAGACCCGCTCACCGTCCACAGACCCGATATACGGAGGATAGATTTAGGAAATGAGTCTATAATCATGTCCCTAGCGCCAACATATTTCGTCAAAATCAAACTCAAATATTTTATTTCAATTAGACCAATAAAAGAAACTTTTGAACATCGTTTAGAAACAAAAAAGAATTGATTCTAGTTGCCCTTTCCAAAAGGTAGTTTCAACATACAATGAGAATCTATAACAAAATACATGAAATTATAAATTATTCGTCAGTTTTCAAACGCGCGACCGCTCGCCATCAAACCGAAAAACAATCGCGCTTGTGTTACACGCCCTTACACCCACGGTGTGACAGGCGCCCCTGAGGAATAATGAACAGACTCATTTTTCCAGCACTGAGCGTCGCCTGCCGTCTATATTGTTCGCTTCTTGGTATTTGAATAAGATGTGCCCCCGGCGATAATTGTATATTTTAAAGGTTGAAATGTCACCAGGAGAATTCGCCGTAGCTACTGTCTTACATCTAATCTAAATATATATAATTCAAAGGTGACTGACTGACTGACTGAGATAGTGATCTATCAACGCACAGCCCAAACCACTGGACGGATCGGGCTGAAATTTGGCATGTAGGTAGATGTTATGACATAGGCATCCGCTAAGAAAGGATTTTCATCAATTCTACCCCCAAGGGGATAAAATAGGGGATGAAAGTTTGTATGAAACTTTGTCAATTTTAAACCGATCGAGCTGAAACTTTGCATGCATAAAGCTACTATGACGTCGGCATCCCCTAAGAAAGGATTTTGATAAATTCCACCCCTAAGGGTATAAAATAGGGGATGAAAGTTTGTATAAATCTTCTTAGATTTACGACTGATTGAACTGAAATTAAAGATTGGAACTACTATGATGAAGACGTCGCTTAAATAGGATTTCGATAAATTGAACCCCCATGGGGTTAAAATAAGGGATGATGGATTGAACCTATCAGTACCTAATGGAACGAAATACCTAATTAATAATAATACTTCTTAACGCGAGCGAAGCCGCGGGCAAAAGCTAGTACATACATAAACTCAAGGCTTTTGGCCCTTGGGGGTAGGCAGAAAAGCACGGAAAACCACCAGCTACGATCCTTTCGCCTCTTCCACGTTCATACATCTGGTCATAGAAGGACGCCGGTTACGAGTATTGCGCACCCGACCTAGCTAACTATAGCTACAGTCTGCAGAGTATGAGAGATGCCTCGTTAGCCTAGTGGTCTTAAGCGCGACTGCTGTGCTAAGCGTGGCCTTGGGTTTGGATTCCCAGGTCGAGCAAAAGTGTTATTGGGTTATTCTATGAAATTCTCAGTAGCAGCTGGGAGTTAGGTCTTGGGTCCGATTCACAAGTCGAGCAGCTCGGAGTTAGAATAGGTGCTCGGTTAGTGGCAATAGTCTCGCCTCCTATTAGGTACATGGGACTTGAACATGATTGGTGATGGTGAATTTTTGGTGTGCATTGGTACACCTCTGCCTAACATTTTTGGGGAGTATGTGCGTGACGGTATGTAAGTTAAATCCAGGACACTTTTTAACATCCATTATTTTTACCACGGCACCAGCTATTTTCGAAATCTCATGCCGAAACTAAATTGACATACGAACAGAATTCTAATTCCAAAAGATAATCCAAGCTTACAATTTTTAACAATAAATACGGGATTAGGGATCCGCAAGCGTGACTGTTCTGTTTCATAAAAGATTTCAATGCTAGGGTTCCGTAATCTCGTTACAATGTAGACCTCATATTAAGGGTTGGGGTAATGCTGTTAAAGAATTCAAAAAGTTGCCAAAATGTAATGTTACAAATTTTTAGGCAAATTGAATTTTGAACGTAGTTTAAAATAATATACCTTTTTGTTCTATCGTATTGGTTGGGCAAAAGTTTATATTGTTACCAGAAGGGTTAGGCAGAGGTGTACACATGTACATCATGTCCAATTTTATGACTTTCATTTCGCTTTTCTAAAACTTTTCCTAATACATCGCCTGCGCCGCACACTCCGAAAGCTATTTCACTGAACTTAATCCTACTTACTATTATAAAGGCGAAAGTTTGTAAGTATGGATGTATGGATGTTTGTTACTCTTTCACGCTTAAACGGCTGAATGGATCTGGATGAAATTTGGCACAAAGATAGATTATAGTCTGGAATAACACATAGGCTACTTTTTATCCCGGGAAAATGCACGGTACCCGTAGGATAACACATCAACTGTGACGCGGACGAAGTCGCGGGCAGAAGCTAGTCTAGTAATATAAGTATATCACTAAACGTGGACCGTTTTATAACTATATTCCTAGTGAGATAGTAATGAATCGCTTTCGTATAACTATGTTACGGTATATAATTATATCCCTAGGGATATAACTATATTACGGCTTCATCTATCTTACTGCGACACATCCACAGTCCGTCGGAATGTTTTAGGTCCCATGTAATAGTGTTGAGCCTATTACCATCAACCGGGCACAAATCCTAACTCCGAGTTGCTACTGAGAATTTCATAGAAAAACTCAATAACACTTTAGCTCTACTTGGGAAGCGAACTCAAGACCTCTAGCGTAGCAGTCGCGTTTAGGACCACTAGGCTATCGAGGCAGTCTAAGCTGGTTGGGGTAATACTGCTAAAGAGTTTAAAGAGCTGGCAAAATTTTATATTACAAAGCTTTGGGCAAATTGAATTTTAAACATAGCTTCAAACAATATACCTTTTTCCTCCAGAGTTTAACCGTATTGGTTAGGTGAAAAGTTAATATTCTAAACACACACACTTGACGGGCCTGTTGGTCTAGTGGTTGGTGGCCATGACTGCTGAGCCGGAGGTCGTGGGTTCGATTCCCACCCAGGACAAACTTTGTGTGATGAGCATGATTGTTTGTTCTGTGTCTGGGTGTGATTTATCTATAATATGTATGCATTTATAAATTATATAAGTATGTATATATCAGTTGTCTGGTTACCATAACACAAGCTCTGCTTAGCTTGGGATCAGATAGCCGTGTGTGAGTTGTCCCAAGATATTTATTTAAACAGGATTTTGTAAAAACTTAATTGAAAAGAGTGTCCATGGAGTTTCTTGCTCGTTCTTCTCCATAGAGACCTACGTTTTGGAACCAGCAACTAGCTTCAACTTTGTATCTAACTGACCCTTGACTACTGAAAAGTACTAGTACGTGTTTTTATATGTGCGTGTGGTGTGGGTGATCTTTTTTTAAAGTTCATCCAATGAGTTTAAAAAAAAGGTATGTGTTTGTAACAAAATGTAGAAACGTAGTGGTAAAATAAAAAAAAATGTAGAACCTGAACTAACAAAGTTATAGCGAAAAACAAGATCACTCAATCTGCCACTTTGAAGAAAATGCCCTATCACGTATCTCAGTATATACCAGTATTGTGGTTTTAATTTATATCTCAAATATTTGTATAAAAAGTGTAAAAGCTATGAACAATATTATTCGTTTCATTGGAATGTCCGGTTGCAAAGTTTGAATGCTTTATTTGGATCACTCAATCAACACACGTGCCCGTGTGAGTGATCTTTGAATGGCGGCCTTACACTAAATAACTACGTAATATTTCTTTTGGATATTATACCTAAGCTCGAAAGAAAATTGTACAGCATAAATCATACCTAAATACCTATTAATTCAAGAGCTAACGCAAATTGAAAATTGGTAAAACTGCCGATCTGAGTGATCCAGTTTTTGGCCTGTAAGTTCAAAATCAAAACTCGTAGACAAACGGAGCTTACACACGAAAACGTATTATTTTTGTTACAAATATTTGACATGTCTTCGGCTTTTCCAAGTACTGTACTTTAAAAGATATCGCAATTTTTAGATTTCTCAAGGAAAAAATTTGTAGGGTGTCCATACATTTGCTGCAATTATGGCGACCTGTCATATACTAGTACCTGGAGAGACGCCTATAGCATGACCTACATGTACGACGGAAAGTACTTGTACCATTATAGTCTGGGAGCCGACGCACGCTTCGGTTATCACCATTGTGGATTGTATCAACAGCACATTTTTTCAAAATGTTCCCAGAGCTAGTGCCCAGAGGGGCACTCGCCTAGCTACGACAGTACAGCAATGGAAAACCAATTGAGACTTCAAAAAGTAAAGAATTAATTAAAGAAGAAAGATTAAGATTTACCAATTAAAAAAAGCACTCAAAAATATTAAAAAGCTGCACTGGTCAACGAGTTCCAACAGACTCAATATTTTCTGACCAGCCATCTTTCTGCGAAAATTGGCGAAGAGAAGCTGAAGTGACCAAACCTAACTCACGAGAAATCAATATTAAATTCATATATCTGTTTCTATTTCAATAATTAAGAAATACTTTTTGAAGTCTCAATTGGTTTTCACACGGGAGCCGAGCAGTAACCAAAAACGTAACTTAACGCGTGTGAAAAAATTGAAGACGAAGTCACGGGCAAAAGCTAGTAGTATGTATAGTTTTTGGAAGCCATCCATCACCATCACGCCTGTATTCCCCGAAGGGTTAGGCAGAGGTGTACTAATGTACACCCACAGTTCGCCGGTATATTTAGGTCCCATGTAATAGGGGGCGAGCCTATTGCCATTAACCGGGCACAAATCCAAACTCCGAGCTGCTACTGAGAATTCCATAGAAAAACCCAATAACACTTTTTGCTCGACCTGGGAATCGAACCAGGGACCCCTTGCACAGCAGTCGCATTTGCGACCACGAGGCCAACGGGGCAGTTACCACGACACCAACGGCCAACCAAATATAAAATAAAGTATAATGTAATAAAAACATGTGCGTGTGGTGTGGGTGATCTTTTTTTAAAGTTCATCCAATGAGTTTAAAAAAAAGGTATGTGTTTGTAACAAAATGTAGAAACGTAGTGGTAAAATAAAAAAAAATGTAGAACCTGAACTAACAAAGTTATAGCGAAAAACAAGATCACTCAATCTGCCACTTTGAAGAAAATGCCCTATCACGTATCTCAGTATATACCAGTATTGTGGTTTTAATTTATATCTCAAATATTTGTATAAAAAGTGTAAAAGCTATGAACAATATTATTCGTTTCATTGGAATGTCCGGTTGCAAAGTTTGAATGCTTTATTTGGATCACTCAATCAACACACGTGCCCGTGTGAGTGATCTTTGAATGGCGGCCTTACACTAAATAACTACGTAATATTTCTTTTGGATATTATACCTAAGCTCGAAAGAAAATTGTACAGCATAAATCATACCTAAATACCTATTAATTCAAGAGCTAACGCAAATTGAAAATTGGTAAAACTGCCGATCTGAGTGATCCAGTTTTTGGCCTGTAAGTTCAAAATCAAAACTCGTAGACAAACGGAGCTTACACACGAAAACGTATTATTTTTGTTACAAATATTTGACATGTCTTCGGCTTTTCCAAGTACTGTACTTTAAAAGATATCGCAATTTTTAGATTTCTCAAGGAAAAAATTTGTAGGGTGTCCATACATTTGCTGCAATTATGGCGACCTGTCATATACTAGTACCTGGAGAGACGCCTATAGCATGACCTACATGTACGACGGAAAGTACTTGTACCATTATAGTCTGGGAGCCGACGCACGCTTCGGTTATCACCATTGTGGATTGTATCAACAGCACATTTTTTCAAAATGTTCCCAGAGCTAGTGCCCAGAGGGGCACTCGCCTAGCTACGACAGTACAGCAATGGAAAACCAATTGAGACTTCAAAAAGTAAAGAATTAATTAAAGAAGAAAGATTAAGATTTACCAATTAAAAAAAGCACTCAAAAATATTAAAAAGCTGCACTGGTCAACGAGTTCCAACAGACTCAATATTTTCTGACCAGCCATCTTTCTGCGAAAATTGGCGAAGAGAAGCTGAAGTGACCAAACCTAACTCACGAGAAATCAATATTAAATTCATATATCTGTTTCTATTTCAATAATTAAGAAATACTTTTTGAAGTCTCAATTGGTTTTCCATTGCTGTACTGTCGTAGCTAGGCGAGTGCCCCTCTGGGCACTCGCACTGGGAACATTAAAAAAAAAAAATATATAAAAAAATATAAAATATACCATCACGCCTGTATTCCCCGAAGGGTTAGGCAGAGGTGTGCCAATGTACACCCACAGTTCGCCGGTATATTTAGGTCCCATGTAATAGGGGGCGAGCCTATTGCCATTAACCGGGCACAAATCCAAACTCCGAGCCGCTACTGAGAATTTCATAGAAAAACCCAATAACACTTTTTGCTCGACCCGGGAATCGAACCCGGGACCCCTTGCACAGCAGTCGCACTTGCGACCACGAGACCAACGGAGCAGTTTTAAAAAAATGTGCTGTTGATACAATTTATTTATTTATTTATTTATGACAGGTCGCCATAATTGCAGCAAATGTATGGACACCCTACAAATTTTTTCCTTGAGAAATCTAAAAATTGCGATATCTTTTAAAGTACAGTACTTGGAAAAGCCGAAGACATGTCAAATATTTGTAACAAAAATAATACGTTTTCGTGTGTAAGCTCCGTTTGTCTACGAGTTTTGATTTTGAACTTACAGGCCAAAAACTGGATCACTCAGATCGGCAGTTTTACCAATTTTCAATTTGCGTTAGCTCTTGAATTAATAGGTATTTAGGTATGATTTATGCTGTACAATTTTCTTTCGAGCTTAGGTATAATATCCAAAAGAAATATTACGTAGTTATTTAGTGTAAGGCCGCCATTCAAAGATCACTCACACGGGCACGTGTGTTGATTGAGTGATCCAAATAAAGCATTCAAACTTTGCAACCGGACATTCCAATGAAACGAATAATATTGTTCATAGCTTTTACACTTTTTATACAAATATTTGAGATATAAATTAAAACCACAATACTGGTATATACTGAGATACGTGATAGGGCATTTTCTTCAAAGTGGCAGATTGAGTGATCTTGTTTTTCGCTATAACTTTGTTAGTTCAGGTTCTACATTTTTTTTTATTTTACCACTACGTTTCTACATTTTGTTACAAACACATACCTTTTTTTTAAACTCATTGGATGAACTTTAAAAAAAGATCACCCACACCACACGCACATGTTTTTATTACATTATACTTTATTTTATATTTGGTTGGCCGTTGGTGTCGTGGTAACTGCCCCGTTGGCCTCGTGGTCGCAAATGCGACTGCTGTGCAAGGGGTCCCTGGTTCGATTCCCAGGTCGAGCAAAAAGTGTTATTGGGTTTTTCTATGGAATTCTCAGTAGCAGCTCGGAGTTTGGATTTGTGCCCGGTTAATGGCAATAGGCTCGCCCCCTATTACATGGGACCTAAATATACCGGCGAACTGTGGGTGTACATTAGTACACCTCTGCCTAACCCTTCGGGGAATACAGGCGTGATGGTGATGGATGGCTTCCAAAAACTATACATACTACTAGCTTTTGCCCGTGACTTCGTCTTCAATTTTTTCACACGCGTTAAGTTACGTTTTTGGTTACTGCTCGGCTCCCGTGTGTCTTAGCATGATGATGTAAAGCCTATAGTAATCTGGCTATCATATGCAAAATGATTTTGTTGGAAATTTGCTTGGAAAGTTATTAAACATGTCATGTCAAGCGGCTAAAGTAGGTTCTACTCTCGACTTCGGTTACGTCTTTAGTTATTGCTCCGCTCCCGTGTGTCGTAGCGTGATGTTATATAGCCTGTCATATTCCTCATGAATCCGGCTATCATATACAAAAAGAATTTTTGCAATCCGACCGGTAGTTCCAGAGATTATCGCGTTAAAACAAACAAACAAAAAAAAAACCTCTTAAATTTTATAATATTAAGTATAGATTTTATTTTACATACCAAGTCTCTTTGCAAGCCCTTTATTACAAACATGTAAAGAGTACAGCCCTTGTATGTTCACGGCTCACTGCTAGGGGCGAGGGGTAGGTAGCAATAGGAGTATGCATGTGTAAAATTAGCGGTACGTAGGACTTATTGGAGTGGCAATGATTGGTTTTAATGGGATATTTGAATGGAATGCATTTGCATGGTGATTTCGGTAGCTATGTGTCTTTTTGTCGCTCGCTAGTGATATATGTGTGCCCCGCGGTGTCACCCGCGTTTATTAACGTCTTTCATTACTGCCTGTAGCCATGTAACAAACGATAAACGCAAACGCTGGGTAGGCTTTAATAGATCTTCAACTTTATGTGCTTGGTTTTAAGTTGAAGATCGAATGAAGATTGCATAGCGTTTTCGTTCGTTCCAGTCGCTAACGCTTAGAAATCTTTAATAGATTTTTAACTTAAGGCTCTGGGGTTTGAAGTTTAAAATCTATTGGTACCTACCGAGCGTTTACGATTATCGTTTGCGACTTGGCTAGAGGGGCTGCTCTCCCATTGGTAGCGTGATGTTATATATTTACGTATTAACCTTCCTCTTGAATTACTCGACCTATTGATGAAACCGCATTAAAATCTGTTGCGTAGTTTAAAAGATCTAAGCGTACAGACGGCGGGAAGCGACTTAGTTGTATAGTAGGTAGAGATTGAGCTGCCCCGCTAGCCTAGTGGTCCTAAGCGCGACTGCTACGCTAGAGGTCTTGGGTTAGTTTCCCAGGACGAGCGAAGTGTTATGAGGTTTTTATATGAAATTCTCAGTAGCAGCTCGGTGTTAGGATTTGTGCCCGGTTAATGGCAATAGGCTCGCCCCCTATTACATGGGACCTAAACATACCAGCGAACTGTGGCACCTGGCATTGGTACACCTCTGCCTAACCCTTTGGGGAATACGAGCATGATGGTATTGTTTGTGTCATGTCGTGATGGCCCGCCTCTTATGCACGAGGTTGTGGGTTCGCAACCGGCCACGGGCAAGTACCAATGTGACTTTTTCTAATTCACATGTACTTTCTAAGTTTATCTTGGACATCACTGACATCGGTAACCATGTCAGAGGCCCTTGAGGCGGTTTAGAAACTCTGACACTAGGGTGTGTGGGGTCGTTAGACCTTACTGCCCTTACTGAAAAGAAGAAGATGAACCTCAACGTGCCTAATTAACAGAAACCCAGTACAAGGCAGCTCCTAGTAAAGATATGGTTAAAGTTAAGATAATCATTAAACTTAGTTTTAAAGTTACTTGTTAAACTTGCCACTTTAAAGTTTAACACGGCCCGGCACTAACTATCACTGTAAGAGCAAGTTTTAACAACTTTCCCTATGATAATGGTTAAAACTTTGAAGATTTCCTAATAGTTATACGGGATTTTTTGTAACTGTTTTTTTTTTTGTTTGTTTGAAGATTTGGAATTTTGTCTTGTGTTGTGGGTGTGTTAAGATACATAGGTGTATGTAGAAACATACTAGCTTTTGCACGCGACTTCATCCGCATTTTTTAACGTCGTAGACTGAATAAGTACCTAACCTCACTTCTTTATTTTTCAAACATAAAACAAACTTTTTTTTTTTTTTTTTATTAAGCCCGTACTGCCCCACTGCTGGGCAAAGGCCTTAAACTTAAACAACGATAATAAAATTACAAACTATGTAGGTACAGTTAATAAAAAAAAGAAAGGTGCGGATGAGTTTTTTGATGCCCTATGCATCAAAAAACTCAACCTGATCGCTGTCAATGGGACAAGTGCCCAAAAGGCTGGCAGCCATACCATCACGCCTGTATTCCTCGAAGGGTTAGGCAGAGATGTACCTATATACACCCAAAAGTTCGCCGGTTTGATTTAGTTTGACTGTGGGTTGGCAGTTCGTCAGTACTAAGCCTAATGTTTTATTACATCCTCGGCTACTTACATCCAGCTGCCAACATCCACCCAGCAGACATACAATGAATAGATACCATGACCCCAAATCTCTTCAACATACATACATACATACTACAATCACCAATGGGGCGATATAATCTCTTTACAAAAATATAACCGTGACAAATCTTTTTATTGACACGGATTAACGAAAAAAATTGTAACGAGATATAAAAAAGAAACTGTTGAGCGCGAGTCGGAGTTGTGTTGTGAGAGTTCCGTACGAAAGGAAATGTTTAGGTAATTTATTATGGAAATTGTAGTTTTTTTTTTGGGAGCCCATGACTAAGTTTAAAATAAAAATATCGATGTACATACATACGCCTGTATTCCCCAAAAAAATATTCTAATACACCCACAGTTCGCCGGTATATTTAAGTCCCATGTAATGGGGGGCGCGCTTATTGCCATTAACCGGGCACAAATCCAAACTCCGAGCTACTGAGAATTTCATAGAAAAACCCAATAACACAGTGTAATAACTCAGTGTAGTAAGTTTATAATGTTAAAAGGATTTTTTTAGTCTTTTTAGTCTATGATTTCTTGTATTTAACAACGCTTAGTTTGCTTGAAAGGAATTCTTACGCAATAAAAATAATTTGCTATTGATCAGCAAGTTCAAATTACGGAACCCTAAAAATCCCTAAAACCACATCTGTCCTTGTAAGTGGTTATTGTGACAAATTCAACAACCAACCGCCGGGGGGCGACAATAGTCTAGGGATGTAGTATAATATTTAAAAATATCGATATTTTATATGTATAATCTAAGTACTTACTAGCATTACTGCGGATTGAGTTTGAAACTATACTGCGCTCCAACACAGGGTTAGCTGACGTGGCTCAAAAGGTTGCCCAATTTAAATGGCACTCGACAGGACAGGACATCTCTGCCGCATGCCGGACAAAATGTGGGCCCGATTAGCACAGAGCAGGTGCCCTAAGACAGTAATCCAATCATCATCTTCTTATGCTACGGTCACACGCGCGCCGTGCAGCCCGGCGGGCTGCCTGGCGGGCTGCGCGGTATGCAGCCCGTCCCGGGCCGGCGGACATTCAAGCTGTTCACACGTACGCCGTCCTGTCAGTCAGTGCCAGAATGGCGAGCAGCGAGGATCTCGGTGTTGTTGCTGCCATATCCTTTGGCTTAACTTATTTTTATTGGAAAAAGAAACAAAATGATGAACGACGAAGAAAAAGAAAAATACTGCAAAGAAGGTGGTGGATCCACTCGTCGCGAAAGCGCGGAAGAGATTGACTGCCCGCGCGCGTGTAAACAGTCACCGGTCGCCCGCACATTCATCCTTTGAACTTTGCCAAAAAACCGACAAGTGCCCAATTCGCGGCATTCACGTTCACAGGCGCGTTCACGGGCTCGGGCGTACCGTTTACACGCTCGTGAATGTGAATGTGCACGTTGAATGTAGAGTTGAACGCGCGCGTGTGAACCTACCATTAGCCTTTTCCCAACTATGTTGGGGTCGGCTTCCAGTCTAACCGGCTGCAGCTGAATACCAGTGTTTTACATGGAGCGACTGCCTATCTGACCTCCACAACCCAGTTCCTGGGCAACACGATACCTCTTGGTTAGACTGGTTGTCAGCCTATCTGGCTTCTGTAACGACTGTCAAAGATCTACGAATGACAGCCAGGACCAATCTTAAAGTATAATCCGTTCAAATAACAGGTTTTTTTTAGTATCTATAATTAGCGATGGGCGTTTAAACGATAAGCTAATAATAAAGTAGTGTATTTAATTTAAGCACATATGCACATTTATTAATTTAAGCAATTATTATTATTGGCTTATTCTTAAAATTATAACTTTTCATGTTTCGATCTTTACATAGACAGTAGAGCCATCTAGTTATAGTATTGTGACTTTGTGAGGGATACTCTTAATGAGTTTACTATACCGGATAGATGGCGCATAATGCAACTTTAATCGATAGGCGGACAATTACTATACGAAAACAGATTCTAAACTAATGACGTTAAGGTATAAAATGCTTGTCTTTCGTTAAGTCGCGATTTGTGACTGTATAAACCTGCCGAATTGAATGACCTTACATTGTATTAAAATTGGTTTAAATACTCAACATTTCATTTCTAAGGGTTATATCCACATATCTGCTTATTTCATTATTGGCTTTTTTAAATTTAGTATCGTTTTATCCGCGTCGGTGAAGTTTTTTTTTTTTTCTGTAGGTACTTAGTTACGTAAAAACATTGTTGAAACTTTTGTTGCAAAGAGAAATATGTCCTAAGCCAGTAATAAGCCTGCAAAATAACCTTTTTTTGTGGGTAGGTGTAAAAAAGTACAGACGTGTTTGAAATACTTAATTTATATTTAAATTAGAAATCCACAGTTTTTTCCCAATTTTTTCTTATTTTATTACTTTATAAACCCTACACAACGGGTACTCACGTTTGTGGAACGTTTATGTAACTTAAGCCATAAGTTTTACACCACCTGCCAGCACATCACTTCACAACACTGATTCACACTGCACTGTAACTGGACTAGTGGAACTGAGGCTACAATGTCACAGCTGAACGAGATCGTGTCTGCCCAGAAGACCCTGGAGGAAAACTTCATCCGGAAGATGAACGAGCTGGAAGCGCAGATTCAGTGTGCTGGACCCGCCAAGGATACCGTAGCGAGGGTAGCTGAAGAGTTTCGCACCTTCAGGGAGCTCATCTTCAGCATGCTGAGTCTGCTTAGAAGGCAGATCAGTGAGTGCGCAGGGCAGATTGACGGGTTGGAGACCAGGTATCGGAGAAAGGCATTGATCTTCCAAGGCATAGCAGAGGTTGATGGGGAGATGAGCAGCGCTGTGATCCTGGAGGTGCTAAATAAAAAGCTCGCACTTAAAAATGTCTCCGAGTCCTCCATAAAAGTCTGCCACAGACTTGGGGTAGCCAACAAGAACCACCATAGGCCCATCCTGGTGAAGTTCTCAAACTACGATGACAGGGCTGCAGTTTGGAGAGCAAAGACTGGGCTGAAGGGTTCTTCAATCTCTGTCAAGGAGTTCTTGACTAAGACCCGGCAATCCATCTTTGCAAAGGCGCGGCTTCATTTCTCCATGCGATCGTGTTGGACTCAGGATGGTGTGATCGTTATCAAAGCGCCCGATGGAAGCAAGCACAAGATCACATCACTTGAAGAACTGAGCCCCCTGCTGGAGAAGTATCCCAAGGTTCAAGCTTCTGGAGATGGCCTGAAAAACAAAACGCATTAATTATGGTAATGTTTCACTACTCATAACTTACAGCATACCGTTCTAGTCGAGCAGTAGGACTTAATTACTTACCTTTTTATTTGTCATCCTTCACTGTTCCGTACTTTGGGTTTGTAGCCATTGATGTGAAGTTTTGTTTATTATTCGTCAGTTATCAGTTTCGGATTTTACTTGTTTCGCATACAGTGGTTAGTTTACCCTCAACAAGTTTTTTTTTTTTTTTTACTTCATAATTTAATTAATTCATTTTGTTGTCAGTTGTTATTGCCCATGTCTAATTGTCATAATTGTCAAATCTGACTGACACCATATTAATGACATGACGTTTTGGTAACGTTTTTTCGTTCGGAAACTTGTTATTGTAAAGTGCAGGGTGCGTTCCGAAACCATTTTAAGGTTCATCTTTATTCTTGACTTTCTTTAAATTGTTTATGCGATCGTTTTTATTTTTTTTGTGTGTTCATTCTTATTTCCTGTTATTTTATATTATGATGATGTTAGCTGGCGGGTGGTGCAGAGATGCAAACGCTGTACTAGTTTTTGTGTTCTTTTATATTTTTTTTTAGCGTTTTATTTTATCTAAGTATTTATTTTATTTGATTTATATTCTATTTTTGTTATGTCAACTTTTTTCGATAACGAGTCTTTTTTCTCTGCCAACGAATCTGCTGCTACTTCCGATGATAGTTTTTGCTCCATTACAGACACCCTAGGCGAAATTTTGCGTCAAAGTTTCAACCAAAACCTTGACCGGCTGTTTAACGTTTGTCACATAAATGCCCAGAGTGTTCCTAGTCACTACAATGAATTGTATGTGACTTTTGCGAACACGAACGTTCATGCCATCCTGATTTCTGAGACCTGGCTAAAACCTGAACTCCTTTCTACCACCTACTCTCTCCCGGGGTTCGTTCTTCTTCGGAATGATCGAATCGGTAAGAGAGGGGGTGGTGTAGCAATTTATCTTCGTGCTGATTTTCCATTTAAAACTCTCGCTACCTCTTCCTCTAATAGTTCAGCCGAGTTTCTTTTTCTTGAGGTTTGTGTTAAAGGCGCTACAACTGTTATTGGAGTTGTGTATTGTCCCCCTTCTCTTGATTACTTCACCGAATTCGAATCGGTCTTAGAATCTTTGGGTTCGGAGTATGCACATCACATTATCATGGGGGATTTCAACACCAACCTCCTTGCCCACAACTCCTCCCGATCCTGTAAACTCCTACACCTGGTCGAGTCAGCTAGTTTGCATGTGTTGCCTCTTCAGCCTACTCATCACAACACTGTCGGTGATGACACTTGGCTCGACCTAATCCTCATCTCTAATCCTTCCCTAGTCTCCTCTCATGGTCAACACGTCGCTCCTGGTTTTTCCCATCATGACCTTATTTTCCTGTCTTATGTCCTCAAACCTCCTAAACCCAAGCCTACGTTCCAGTACAGGCGTGCCTTTGCGCGGATGAATGTTGGAAAACTAGCAGAAGACGCTTCTATTATCAACTGGACACCCCTGGAGGAAGCCTCTTCAGTTGATGAAAAAGTCAGCATTTTTAATTCATCAGTAGCCAAGCTGTATGACGCTCATGCTCCCATCAGGAGAATCAAGCTGAAGCGCCCGCCTGCGCCATGGATGAATCGTGGTGTTCGGATGGCAATGCGGCGAAGAGACCGCGCGTTCCGGAGGTACAAAAAGGATCGGTCCGAGGATAACTGGACCCTCTTCAAAATTGCTCGCAATCGTTGCAACCAGATGATACGCAACGCTAAACGCCGTCACATTCTCGATAATATCACTTCCTCTTCTCCTGCCGATATTTGGAAGTTTCTTGGAACCCTAGGTATCGGCAGATCGCGACATTCAGACCTTCCTACTACATTTGGTTTAGACGATCTCAACCGCCATTTCTCCACTGTTCCCACACTTGATAGTCTAACCAAATGTCAAACCATTGACTACCTTGATGGCCTGACGCGACCCAATATTACCCCCTTTGCTTTCTTCCCAGTCGACCCGGGTGAGATCAAAAAGATAATCCTTTCCATTAAGTCGAAAGCCGTGGGCTGTGATAGCATTAGCCGTCATATGGTCGTGACGGCTCTTGACCAGCTCCTTCCTGCAATCTCCCATATTGTTAATTTCTCCCTATACTCCGGTGATTTCCCTTCACAATGGCGGAAAGCCCATGTGCGACCACTGCCCAAAATTCCTAATCCCACCCTTCCCAGTCACTTTCGTCCAATTACAATCCTTCCCTTTTTGTCCAAAGTACTCGAGGCCTGTGTGCATAAGCAATTCTCCCATTTCATTCATCACAACTCCCTCATTAGTCCTTTCCAATCCGGTTTCAGGCCCGGCCACAGTACTGTTTCAGCTCTCCTTAAAGTGACTGACGATATAAGGCGAGGAATGGAAGACAGCAAAGTTTCTATTCTAGTGCTGATAGATTTTTCCAATGCTTTCAATACCGTCAGTCATGAAGTCCTTTTAGCCATCCTCTCCTATCTAATGGTCTCTCCCAAGGTTTTGGATTGGTTCTCTTCCTATCTTCGGGGGCGTCAGCAGTCAGTTCTAGGGGGAAACTCCTCTTCCAGCTGGTGTGACCTTGATGCTGGCGTCCCTCAAGGCGGTATTTTATCTCCTCTTTTATTCTCTATTTTTATAGATCGTATCACCACTGAGCTTCAGTGTGCGTATCATCTCTATGCAGATGACTTGCAGCTTTACAGTCAGGCGGGTGTCGACAACATACCCGATGCGATTGAGGAGCTAAACCGGAATCTAGCGGCGGTGAAAGATTGGTCGGATCGTTTCGGGGTAGCGGTTAACCCAACCAAGTGCCAGGCCATCATCATTGGGAGCTCCCATAGCCTGCGTAGGCTTAATGGTTTAGCGCTGCCGCCGGTTACCTTTGATGGCACAGTCATTCCGTTTAGCTCCGACGTCAAGGATCTGGGTTTGTATGTTGACACCTGCCTGGACTGGCGCAAGCAGGTCGCGAGTGTGAGCAAAAAAGTTACTGGGACGTTGCGGTCGCTGTATAGGCTCAAAAATATTCTCCCATCGCATATAAAGGCAATGCTGGTTCAATCCCTTATCTTCCCTATACTTGATTATGGTGATGTGTGTTACTACGACCTGAATGCAGATCTCCTCAATAAACTTGACCGACTTCTTAATAACTGCATTCGATTCGTATTTAACCTCCGTAGGTATGATCATGTGTCCGCACATCGGTCGCTCTTAAAATGGTTACCCATCAGACAGCGCAGGGCTTTAAGGGCTCTAACAACCTTATTTTCTCTGTTAGACAAACCTAGTTCTCCTTCCTATCTGTCTTCTCACTTTCAATACTTGTGCTCCGCGCACAGTAAGAATCTTCGTTCCACCAATAATCGTCTTCTACGATGTCCTTCTCACCGCTCTGGTTTCCTTAAATCTTCTTTTCTTGTCCAGGCGGTTTTCCTATGGAATGCGCTCCCTCAGAATATCAGGATGGCCACCAGTCGGTTCACGTTCAAGGTAAAAGCTCGCGAACACGTACATAAGAAGTCGGCAGATTCGTCTTATATCTAATTTGTTATATTTCGCCACCTATGTATTCTTATCTCTCCCTACTTTGTATATTTTGTTTATATGTATGTATTTATGTATTTATTATATAATATATATTTTAATTCTTGGAAATTTTCTGTTTCTTGCACCTACTTTGTTCCGTCTCTGCATCACCCTAAGGTAGACTGGTAGAAAATGCCTAAGGCATTAAGTCCGCCTTTGTACGGTGTATTTTATACATTTTGTGCATAAAGTTTTAATAAATAAATAAATAAATAAAATACGAAGAAAAGTTCATTGAAATTGTTTAAATTAAGCAAACAACACACTTTTTCCATTTTTAATGTGAGACATTAAAATTATCAGCAAGTAAGCCAATAAGCAGATAAGCTAATAATAAAAGTGACTTTTGAAAAAAAATTAACGTTTAATTCCATTTAAAGTTTTAAGCTGTTATGCACACCGCTATCTATAATATTCGAATATCGATACTTTTCCCATCCTTATCAGAAACAAAGAAGACAATAACGTGGCTTTGATATTTGAGATTATCAATAGGGGCGGTTTACTGGTTTTAAAATGAGTATTTATTACTTGTAATGTCGCGATGGCCCAGTGGTTGAAACGCCCGCCTCGAGGGTGTGGGTTCGCAGCCTCGCACGGACAAGTACCTCCACAACACAGTTACTGAGCAACACGATACCTCTTGGTCAGACTGGTGGCCAGAATTCCCGGCTTCTGACTATCCATAACGACTGTCAAAGACCTAAGTATGACAATCGGGACCAACGGCTTTACGTGCTTTCCGAAGCACGGGGGTGTCACACCACTAACTTCCAAACTCCGGGCTATTACTGAGAAATTCCTAATGAAATAACGCAATAACATTTTTTGGAATCGAACCCAGGACCCCACGCTGACCAGCCGTGCTTGCAACCAAGAGACCAAAGGGGCAGTCCACTCCAGTCTATTCCAGTACAAAATAATAACGCAACAAATAATAAAACACCCTTTATACACTTTCCCTAAAACTTTCGAAACACGCTCTACATCAAATAGTTCACCGCTCTAAACTAGGGTGACCACATCACACAACAAAAGAGACACACAGTCTCCGATAAAAGTATTCGCCCCAAGTCTATTTGAATAGTAGGGTGACCACACTTTGAACTGTGACGAGTAATTGGACACGGACGCGCTAATCCGTGCACAAATATCCATTATTTGTGTGTTGGGGGACTGTAAGGATTATGAGTAGAGTGGCCACACGTGTGGTGTGTAGTCGGGATATTGAGCGTGATTTATTGTTCGTTTTTTTTTTGCATTTTTGAGGAAGACGTATTGTTTTTTGATGAAGGTGGTTTTTAGTTTAATTTTGCGTGATGCTGTTTTTTGGTTATGTAATGGTGCTTCTTATGTATATAATATTTCCTGGCAGTATATTGCTATGTTTTAAGTGCATTCTGGGTATACTGAAAAATAAACTGAAATACTCGGCAATATTTTCAGTGTGCTTTTGTGTGATGCAGTGGTCATCTATAGGTACTAATATAGTAAAACTAAAAAGATTTTTTGCTTGTTTGTTTATTTAAACGGACTAATTTCTGGAACTAACAGTCGAATTAGAAAAATATTTTTGTATATGTATGGTAGCCAGATTCATGACGAATAGTATTAGTTATATAACATCATGCTACGACACATGGTAGCGAAGCTGTAACTAAAAACGTAACGCGGGTTCAAAAAACGAGGGTAAAAAAAAAAAAACTAAGCGTACGAAGTCGCAATTACTTACTAGCTATTTTATGCAAAAAAAACTAAGTAAATTAAATACATTTTTGACAGATCGAGACATCGATGTCTCGATTAGATTGAGATTGCAATTAAAACTCGATAATTAATTGCATCTTCACCAAAACGCACCAATATACAATTATTACTAATCCAAATGACTTCATTTGCCTAACAGACCGAAACCAATTCCAATGTCAGTCAATGTCATTCACAAATCATGTTGAATGTGTTGCAATTATAAACGGACCATTATAATCAATATACCATACACATGGCTAACTATGGGGTGACGTAACCACCGAATGTGGCCACAATAGGGTGCATACGTATGTGTGTTCTCCGGCCACGGCGGCTAATCTTAATGCAGACTAGCCAAGTACGCAGGAGATATTATAGTGCACAAGTGTATGCGCCATAATATCAGGCCGCTTCCAACCAGTCTTTTTGGAAATCTATGGGGGAGGCCTATGTCCAGCAGTGAACGTCCTGCGGCTGATATGATGATGATGAAGTGTACTATCTCTCATAGTCCGATGGGACGGCAATCCGACACGATCGGAGAGAGATCAGGCGCAGGACCAACGGCTTTAAGTGCTTTCCGAGGCACGGGGGTGTCACACCACTAACTTCCAAACTCCGGGCTGATACTGAGAATTGCCTAATGGAAACACCCAGAGTAACACTCTTTGCCCGACCTGGGAATCTAATCCAAGACCCCACGCTTAACAGTAGCGCTTGCGACCACGAGATTGGGCAGTTATAATTAATATACTATAGACAGGACTAACTATGGGGTGACGTCACAATCAAATATGGTCACATTGGGGTGCATACGTAATCATGTTTTATCTGGACTACTGTGGTCCGTTGAGGATTATAGGAATGATATTATAATCTCGCAGAATCTGCGACTACTGAACTTGGGGTCCTGGGATCGATCCCTAAGTTGAGAAAAGTGTTTTAGGGTTTTTTCCTGAATTTTGGAATCTTTTGTCTGGTTGACTAAGCTAAATACCCACTTTTAGTGTCCCACTGCAGGGCAAAGGTAGAAACCTTTCACATAGAGAAGGCATGAGCATTGATCAGCACGCTTGCTCAAGGCGCATTGGCGATTACAGAATTTTATTAATTGTAAGTCCAGGTTTCTTCATAATGTTTTTCTTTCACAGTTGTCAGTTATGTCCAAGAAAACTTAGAAAGTACATGTGTATTAAAAAAAGAAGTCACATTGATTCTAGCCCGAACCCTTAACCATTAACAATATGAACATGAACTTACATACCATCAATAAGTCTGAAATCGCCAATCCGCCTTGAAGATCAATGCTCGTGCCTCCTCTGTATGAGAAGAGGCCTTTGACCTGCAGTGGCTGAGATTCAAAGCCGGCTTAAGAAACAAATCTTGTTACATCAACCGCGGGTGCTAACTAGCCTTGCCCTTGAGGCGATAGGGAGCTAAGGGTTGATCACACCCTCAAGGGTGCATATATTTGTACTCCCTTTAATCTGACACCTCACACGACTGTAATTAACGAATAATCTCTTGATGCTGATTGTGATATGACGTTGTTTTAATTATGCATTCAATAAATCATGCTTTGATTTTTAATGATTCTACTTTTACTATAATAGGTTCACGACAATTGGTTTAACGGCACTCTTTACGGATACCATGGTTACCAAGAGGTATGGTGTTGCCCAGTAACTGGGTTGTGGAGGTCAGATAGGCAGTCGCTCCATGTAAAGCACTGGTATTCAGCTGCGTCCGGTTAGACTGGAAGCTGACCCCAACATAGTTGGGAAAAGGCTAGATAGATGATGGTGATTTGAGTATACCTACGTAAAATATTCCAAGTGACATTTCAACTTAAAAATATACAATTCTTGCCGAGGGCACATCTTATTCTATTATTTGGATATACAAATGTCAAGCGGTTTTGTACCCCATGCCGTGCAACTGTCAACTGTTACCTTGACCTCTCTCACATCATCAGTCCTGTAAATTATCATAATATCTTATTACATCACACAAAAAGGAACACACAAAAAATTAAATAATAAAACCCGGTTTTCAATAACAAGTTCTCCATTATCACAAAGCATGGTCACTGTAGTAGGGTGACGTTTACAATACAACCGCACTTGGCAAATTAGGGTGAATATATTATTACACATTTTATCTCGGACAGATCTCGTTCGAGTAATAATGTATCGTCATTACAAAGGGATGGTGGTCCCCTGTGAATAATAATATTGATGATGATAATGATATTGGGAGACGAATTTTTGTGACGAGTTTTTTGCGCGTAGTGATCAATGCTCGTGTCTTCTCAGAATGAGAAGAGTACTTTGCCCTGCTCTTTGGTATTTCTATTATTACTTTTAATCGTTTTTGGTTTAGTAGATTTTGATAAAATTAAAGTTAGTTAAAGTGAGCTTGGGAACGAATGCTTGCAATTGAACCAGTTATTTAAGAGATTACCTCTTTATAATATTTTAGTAGCTTCTGCCGAATTCGTCCGCGTATTTTTTTTTAACAGCCTCTAAAATATTATTTCCGATACAACGGGAAGTTCCGTTTAAACAAACAAACGAACAAAAAAGAAAAGTTATCAGTTTTATTATATTAGTATAGAGACCTCATTCATTGAGAAAGGCTAGATAACATCACGCTACAACCAACGTGATGCGGACAGGAACCAAAGAGGCAACTTAACAAATGAACCGAAAAGTATTGCAAGAATTAGTATGACTGTCAAATATTCAAAGTCAAAGCATTTATTTCAATTAGACCATTTACAGGCACTTTTGAATTGTCAAGAAGTTACAGTTTAAAATTGAAGCTAGTTGCTCGTTCTAAAACGTAGGTCTCTATGGAGAAGAACGAGCAAGAAAATTCAAGATATCATCTAGACGGTTTTGGGAGACACTTCCTACTTTATAAAAAATTTGTATGAGTAATAAATAAATAAATAAATAAATAATAATAATAATAACCAAAAATTCCCAAAAAAAAAAGTTAAAAACAATCATATTTCCTAAACCAGAATCGAACTCCACAACACAAATAGCAACCACCCCACTCCACCTAAATTGTCAAAGGGGACGAGTAATCAAAAACCCGCAATGTAACACAAAGGGTGTTCCAAAAGTGATTTTATTAAGTGCACCCTATACAGGGTGGGGTCGATTAGCAATTAGTACGTTCAGAGTACAGAGGGGATGTTTTTAATAATATTTATTGCTTTTTTGTGGTTCTATTGTCTTTTATATTGAGATCGGATTTTATTGGACGGTGAATTGTAATATTTTTTTGGTAATTTTGGTTTGAATTTGTAACTGTTATTTATATCCTACGTGTGACACCCCCGTGCCTCGGAAAGCACGTAAAGCCGTTGGTCCCGGCTGTCATTCGAGATCTTTGACAGTCGTTATTGATAGTCAGAAGCCGGGAAGTCTGACAACCAGTCTAACCAAGGGGTATCGTGTTGCCCAGTTACTGTGTTGTGGAGGTCTGATAGGCAGTCGCTCCATGTAAAACACTGGTATTCAGCTACATGCGGTTAGACTGGAAGCCGACCCCGACATAGTTGGGAAAAGCCTAGGCAGATGATGATCCATTTGTATATACTGGATGGATATACTTCACTCTCGTGTGTCGTAGCGTGATGTTATTTAGTCTATGACACTCACAAATAACGTGGCTTTCTATGGGTAAAAGAATTTTCAAAATCGGTGATCCAGAGATACCCCCTACAAACTCACAAACTTCATAAATGAGTATTGATTACCTCTTTAGAAAATAAGTATAGATAAATACGAAAGTAACTGTCATATTGATTAACATTATAGTAAACTACTTGCTATTATAAAATGGAAGAGTCAGTAAGATTCTGACAATCCCCCGCCCCCGCCATTTAGGTTGGGAACCCCTGCCATTTACCCAGGAGAAGTCGTGGGTAGCTAGTATTGAACAAAGTGATTTATTTTAATTTTATTTTACTTTGTCAGTTCTTTATAGGGGTAGAACTGGCTTGTGATTCCAAACGATTTCTAAACGTATACATACTATAAATCTAAACTAATATTTTGAAGAAAAAAAGTTGTTTATAAGAGATAATCTCTGATCCTTTTTTTTTTTATAGACGGGAAATCATCAAATAACTTCCCCCGCCCTGGGCGGGGCGGGAGGGAGTGTCAGACTTTTACTGACTAAAACCCGTCTATGTTCCTTCATGTGCCCTTTGCGTTCCGGGGGCGCGGTATCTCTTTCGAACAACCCGCAGCCCCGGCAGGCATCGGCCCTCAGTGGCCCCATCCAATTTTGCTGACATCTCTTTGAGGCGCGCGTGGAACACGAACGCGCCGTCGACACGGTCTGTCGTTGTTTAGTGAACGTACGGACGGTGAGCTACCCATTGCTCACCGTCCACAGACCCGCGTCTACGGTGGCCGCGAGTCGTCTCGCGGCTCCCGACGCCCGGAGCGTCTACCACGGCGGCCGCTGGGACGGGGGACCCTCCTTTCCCTCTCCCGTCCCAATCTCTGATCCTTATTACAAACATTATTTCAGCGATAAAAAGCTACATTACTACTTAGTATCATAGGCTTTGTTTAGTACACTTAACTTCCAGACAAAATCGTGTGTAGAAGCTAGTTTAACACAAAAAAGGGTTTTTAATCAGCTTAATACATTGGGGTGTAATGGGGTCTAATGCTGCCTATCTCCGGGGGTCCAAGAGTCCCGCCCGGTTAATTTGCCATTCCTGTCTGTCTTCGAAAGGAACTAATGCTCCAGATCTTCAGTCATTTATTTTCTCTGGTCTTCATTGATGTAATGGAATTTTATGCCTATTAATCTCGAACCGGCTGCCCCGTTGGTCTCGTAGTCGCAAGTGCGACTGCTGTGCAGGGGGTGCCGGGTTCGATTCCCAGGTCGAGCAAAAAGTGTTATTGGGTTTTTCTATGAAATTCGCAGTAGCAGCTCGGAGTTTGGATTTGTGCCCGGTTAATGGCAATAGGCTCGCCCCCTATTACATGGGACCTAAATATACCGGCGAACTGTGGGTGTACATTGGTACACCTCTGCCTAAATCTTCGGGGAATACAGGCGTGATGGTATAACCTTGAACCTATAGTAAGTTCTGTTAGACAGATATTTGATGACGAGCTTCTGTCTGCGATTTCGTCCCGCTTTTTTCCCTTTCGCCTCGTCCACGTTCATACATCTGGTCATACAAGCACGCCGGTTACGAGTACTGCGCACCCGACCTTTCTGAAGAACCTCACCAATAAGGTCAGGGTAGGTCTATCTAGGGCGTCCCCTCCCGGCATTGACAGTCACATCTGCCATATAAATCCCTTTTGTTAGTCGCCTTTCACTCATCCTCTCAACATGACCGAACTATCTAAGCACACTCTTTTCAACTTTTGTCACTACATCCTCTTTTAATCTGCAACATTCCCGATATTTAATAATTTGATTACCATCTTAAAAGCTCAAAAAACAACAGACCAACGCTAAATTAATTTATAAAAACATCTACGGAACCCTATAAGCAAAATTCAGACGTATTTACGTACAAAAGGAGAATAACAAAATAAAATTTTACGCAAATTTCGTTTGCGCGATTCAGAGTCTCAAACAAATTGTTTTATATTTAAATGTTTCGCAATACTTGTAGATAGCGCCATCTATTGAGGAGTGGAAGAGGCAATTCCGTTTGAAACTGTAATTTGATGAAGTCTTTGAGAATGTACAATAGGGTTGGCAAATATACCAAGTTCTTTTTTCTACTTAGGTATCTGCTTGTCTAGCCTTTTCCGAAGTATGTTGGGGGTCGGCTTCTAGTCTAACCGGATGCAGCTGAATACCAGTGTTTCACATGGAGCGACTGCCTATCTGACCTCCACAACACAGTTACTGGGCAACACGATACCCCTTGGTTAGACTGGTTGTCAGACTTCCCGGCTTCTGACTATCCGTAACGACTGTCAAAGATTAATGACAGCCGGGACCAACGGCTTTACGTGCTTTCCGAGGCACTGGGGTGTCACACCACTAACTTCCAAACTCTGGACTGCTACTGAGAAATTCCTAAAGGGTGAACCCAACCGAAGGCGCGACCTGTGAACCGAATCCAGGACCGCTCATCCAATAGTCGTGCTTGTCACCACGAGACCAACGGGGCAGTTACCATAACCCCCATACAAGGCGTACAGCATATAGCTTCGCATATTTTCTATATATGTGTTTTCTTTGCTCTTTTAAAAGCTTTTACGATGTGAAAAGTATCAACGGAAGCACTCTTCTAACAATATAAGTATTTCCACCACATACTGCTAAACATTTAAGAGCTAATACACACGTAAGTGCAATTCAATAAACAGCTAGGGCTGTACCAAAAATTCAACCGCATTTTCCGAAGAATGTCGCAAGCGATACATATGGGCTGTACCAACAAAAAGTGAACCGCATTTTTCGAAGATTTTGCAAAACACAGATTTTATTTGAATTTGGAACGTTTAACAAAATGTAACCGCATTCTTTTAATGATTCATACCACATAACATACCATCAAGCCTGTATTCCCCGAAGGGTTAGGCACGTACACCCACAGTTCGCCGGTATGTTTAGGTCCCATGTAATAGAGGGCGAGCCTATTGCCATTAACCGAGCACAAATCCTAACTCCGAGCTGCTACTGAGAATTTCATAAAAAAACCCGATCACACTTTGCTCGACCTGGTAATCAAACCCAAGACCTCTAGCGTAGCAGTGGCGCTTAGGACCACTAGGCTACCGAGGCCGTAAACTATAAACACAGCTTAACTACCAAACAAAGCCTTTCAGACATTAATTGTACTTCCCAAATTAAATAACACGATAAACAAGAAAACTGAATTATCATTTAAACTCCAAATCTCCCTTTCCCAAAGTTAAAATAACCTAAACATTTAAATTAATCACAGGATATTACAAAACTCACTTTAAATGAATTAAAATTTCACTTCGCCGTACGTGCCAACCCTGGGCGTCCGACAATGTTGCCACGTAATAAAAACAAATTGTACGATTTGTGAATGATATATTTATGAATATTATTGGTAACCCTAGGGATTAGGGTTGGTAAATTCGATTGCCCCGAGTCTGGGGCAATTATTTAGCTTTTTATGATGTTAGGGGTTAGTGAAATTGCTAAGTGGTATTGCCATAAAGATAATGTTATTGATTTTGTATTTGTTTTAGTGTAATGGCTTTTATTCTACTCCTATAGGTAATACCATAGATGACTTAGGTAAAGATTGGAATAATAAAAATATAATAGACTAGCTTTTGCCCGCGGCTTCGCTCGCGTTAAGAAATATTTTCTTTCATCCCCTATTTTATCCCCTTGGGGGTAGAATTGATCAAAATCCTTTCTTAGCGGATGCCTACGTCATAACATCTACCTGCATGCCAAATTTCAGCCCGATCCGTCCAGTGGTTTGGGCTGTGCGTTGATAGATCACTATGTCAGTCAGTCAGTCAGTCAGTCACCTTTTTAACCAGTTATATATATTTAGATAGGTATTTTTTGTATTTAGTAAATGATTGGATGGCAAACAAGCCGACAGCCCACCTGATGATAAGTGGTCACCGCTACCTATACACATCTGCAATACCAGAGGCCTTGAGACAAAGTTGAAACGTCTCATGTGTCTGTAATTACACCAGCACCCATACCCTTCAAACCGGAACACAGCAACGCTGCTTTGCGGCAGAAATAGGTATGGTGGTAGTACTTCCAACAGAGCTCTTTTTTATTCGAGATGATTAATCTCTTATCTCTAGTCTAGGTCAGAGGTGACAGAGACAAAGTCGACGATGGAGTGAGCTTACCCAGAAGAAGCCTGTTTACTCTAACTTTGAAGAGATTAGGGTTACTAAATAAACGAATTAAAACTGTTGTTGAAATACGCAGTGTGAAATACTTGCTTGCACAGGATACATCAAGGCTGTCGACATCGCTGGACAAAGTCATAGGTGAAAGCAGAAAGTTGGCAACGTCGCAAACAGCTGTCAAATATTTCCCTGTTTTGATTAATTTGTCAATATTACTGTATGAAAATAAGAAATATGGCTAGAATATTGATTATGAAATGCAATAATTAATATCGTAACACCGAATGTTTAGTTCTAGATGTAAAAAAAGTATTTGGAAACTTTACAAATGCCTTTTTTGCACCTAAAACGGTTGCAACATCAAATTCAGTGTTTTAATTGCAATTCATTATTAATATTCTAGTGCATTAGTTAGCCATATTTCTTATTTTCATACAGTAATATTGACAAAGGAAATGTTTGACAGCTGTTTGCGACGTTGCCAACTTTCTGTATACGCGCTCTTAATAAAATGCTTACCTCCAAACCGTCTCTTATTCAACCAGTCAGTCTGTCTGTATATCCCGACGATTCTCACGAACACTTTAAGGCTAGAGACGGTACACGCAAATGCTTTCCAACTAAGCTTTTAAACCGAACGGGTGCAGAATAGCACTTACATTGAAAGCCTCTGCTTATCCTAAAACATCACGCTAGTATCCCTGAAAGGGGTTTGCAGAGATGATATAAAAGATTATGCATTTTTTTTCGACTTTTTGGTGAAAATATTTACATTGATAAATAATTTCACGCCTTTATTACTCGAAGGATTAGGCAGAGGTGTACGAATGTACACTCACAGTGCGCCGGTATGTTAGATCCCATGGTACAACTCAAAATCCCTAATCAAATAACTCAATAACAGAAAAAACCCAATAACACTTTGCCCGACCTGGGAATCGAACCCACGCTAGCACACCACTAGATCTACAAAGCAAATTATAATCAACTTAATACATATAACATGACAATATGGCTTATAACGAGCGGGTCCGCGTGATTCGATAGTATGTGCTCAATCGAGTTTATGAGATACAAGCCAATATGAGGGGAGCACGGAGAGACACGGAGTCGCCTTGTATAAAAAGTTTTTGCTAGTGGTATTTTTGCCGTTTTTGTAAGTCTAATCAAGAATCTGCTGTCATATCATTTGACATTTTACATTGTCAATTTGACACTTAATTTTATTTATACTATTTGATGTTTTTAAAATGACAAGCAATGTCGTCAACTTTATCCAGACATTTTGCATAAAACTTCTTGCTTGTAATCCCCAAAGGTTAAGAAAGAGCTGTATGTATAGTATGCTAAAATTTCAAAAGTCTAAAAAAAATCACCAGTATGTTATTATCCCACTGCTCGGCAAATAAATAATAATAATCTTTATTTGCTTGAAATATGGTATTTTACAGATCTTAAAATAATAAATAGTTCTTCATATTCCGCCTACTATGTTCAAGGCCAAGGCCACTCATTGCTCATACAGCGAAAGACGCGAGTTTTGATCACCGCTCTTGCTCAAGTCGGATTTATGTACTGGTTTCCTCATGAGTTTTTCCTTTACTGATGTCAGTGACGGCTCACTGACATACTTTCAAGATAAAAAAAGTACATAAAAAATTTGGGGACATATACTAACTCAGAGCTGCTACTGAAAATGTCATAGAAAAACCTAATAACACTTAGCTCGACCTATTAATGGAACCCAGAACCCTAGCGCAGCAGTCGGGCTTAGCACCACTAAATTAACGAGGCAGTTATGTAAAAAAAGAATAGAAAAAGCCCCATATATTAGGGGGCGAGTCAATCCTTGCTTTGTCCCCATAAAACCAGGACGACAATGATCATACATCGTCAAATAATGAATTAGATTGTCCAAAACTTCTGTTATAGCACTTCGGGGACCCATAAAAGTACTTCATACATTTTTTTCCACTGTTGTTTAAAATGGCCCCTTGAGAGAAATCGAATAGGTATGAATTGTGCCATGAAAACTGTATGACGTTAAGCTGGGCTTGCTGCGGTCAGTTTTTGGATGGGTGACCGTTTTTTTTACAATTATAACCTACTCGGTGTCTACTCTATGTAGGGGTCGGCTTCCAGTCTAACTTATTGCAGCTGAATACCAGTGTTGTACATGGAGCGACTGCCTATCTGACCTCCACAACCCAGTTACTGGACAACACGATACCTCTTGGTAAGACTGATTCATCTTTCGGCGTTCTGACTATCCGTAACGACTGTCAATGATCTACAAATGACAGCCGGAATAGACTATTAAAAACCGGCCAAGTGCGAGTCGGACTCGAGCACGAAGGGTTCCGTACCATTTTCTATAGAGACGGCAAAACAAAAATACGGTTGTTGTATGAGAGCCCCCCCTAAATATTTATTTTATTCTGGTTTTTGGTATAAGTTGTTATAGCGGCAACAGAAATACATCATCTGTGAAAATTTAAACTGTCTATCACGACATAAAGACAAACAGACGGACAGCGAATATATACCATCACGCCTGTATTCCCCGAAGGGTTAGGCAGAGGTGCACCAATTTAGGTACACCCACAGCAACAGCGAATTCTCAGTAATAGGGTCCCGTTTTACCCTTTTGGGTACAGAACCCTAAAAATGTTTAATTAACCCTTTAGCTGCCATGTCAGGCACATGTGCCTGACGCTAGTGGAGGTTTGACCTTTAACATTTTTGACCCTGCAGTGAATGTGTTAAAAAAATATATATAGATTTTTCGCCTCCACCGCACCTCTGTCCTTATTTTTGTCATCCCAATTGGCTATAACGAAGTCATATTAACGCTCTTCAATCATACTGTCGGCTGAAGCCTCGCACATCATCACACGTGATTGTCATATTAAATCTAGATGCTATCACTCATTCAACATATCAGTACTCGTAACTGCCGAGCGAGGGGTCCTGGGTTCGATTCCCATGTCGGGCTAAAAGTGTTATTGGGTTTTTCCTTTAGGAATGTCTCAGTACCAGCCCGGAGTTCGGAAGTTGGTGGTGTGACAACCCCGTGCCTCGGAAAACACGTAAAGCCGTTGGTCTGGCGCCTCTCTCCGGTCGTGTCGGATTGCCGTCCCATCGGGCTATGAGAGTTAGGGAAGAGGGAGGGCACCTGTGTTTGCGCACACTCTTGTGCATTATAATACCTCCTGCGTGCTTAGCTAATTTGCATTAACCAACGGCTTAGCCGCCATGGCCGGAATCGGTCTGGAGAATGCATGACCAGATGTATGAACGTGGACGAGGCGAAAGGAGTATGTAAGGATCGTAGCAGGTCGCGTTCTGTGATTTCTGCTTCATCATCGTCATATCAGCCGCAGCACGTCCACTGGTGGACATAGGCCTCCCCCATAGATTTCCAAAAGGACCGGTTGGAAGCGGCCTACATCTAGCGACTTTCTGACTCCATAGGAAAAAGTATTGAGTTTATGTGTATGCATGTATATAAGCCTTCTTTTGAATTAAAAAAGGAATTAAGGTACTGTAATGCTAGAGAAAGAGGCGGGACGGGAGAGGGAACGGAGGGTCCCCCGTCCCAGCGGCCGCCGCGGTAGACGCACCGGGCGTCGGGAGCCGCGAGACGACTCCCGGCCACCGTAGACGCGGGTCTGTGGACGGTGAGCAGTGGGTAGCTCACCGTCCGTACGTTAACTAAATAACGACAGACCGTGTCGACGGCGCGTTCGTGTTCCACGCGCGCCTCAAACTGATGTCAGCAAACTTGGAAGGGGCCACTGAGGGCCGATGCCTGCCTGGGCTGCGGGTTGTTCGAAAGATATACCGCGCCCCCGGAAAGCAAACGACACATGAAGGAACATAGACGGGTTTTAGTCAGTAAAAGTCTGACACTCCCTCCCGCCCGAAGTTATTTGATGATTTCCCGTCTTAAAAAAAAAGGGTACTGCGCAAAGGTCTGCAAACCCTCAACTAACATTCACACGGAGGATACAGTATATCCTACTAATATTATAAATGCGAAAGTTTGTGAGGATGGATGGATGTTTGATACTCTTTCACGCTTAAACAGCTGAACGGATCTGGATGAAATTTTGGCATTGAGATAAATTGTACTGTGGAATAACACATAGGATACTTTTTATCCCGGAAAAATGTACGGTTACCGTGGGATAATGTATCAAATTGGACGTGAACGAAGTCGCGGGCAGAGTCTCACAAAACCGCAGAAAATATCCTATAGGCGTATCTTTAAAATAAAATTCAATAGTGTACAGTAAACATACATAAAATATCGAAAAAGTATTTTCTACAAAACTACTTTTATTACTTTTGCTGGGGGCCCAGCAAACTGTTCCGAGCACTGGTTCTCAAACTTTAACACTGTGCTCTCTACTTGTGAATTAAATTTTAAACTTCTGTGTTTGCACTTTTGAAGAAATTTTTTTATTGTTAAGAAAGAACTATGTCTTGTGCTTTTATATATTAAATAGGAGTTTTTTGCAAGTGACGTTATCTGCTTGATTTTTTTATGGATATGTATTTTTTTGACAGGTCGTAAAAAGTATGTAAATTAATTGATCACTTGATGACTTGGGTTTTTTTCGGGTCAGCGCTGACTTGTCTCGATTTCGGCGGCAGTCACTGACTCTGTCTAAATCTGCATTGACACATTTCAACTTTGTCTTTGGTATGGCATTGCATGCAGAAAGAATATTACTAATTCTAGTAACAATTCACAATTCAACTCGCATTTCAAACTAAAATGAGAAACAAGATACGTTTAATTTAAAATATAAATAATCATTAAAGCTTCGCTTCCCCCAATAAGGGGCAAACGGGACTAAATTATGCCCCATTAACTGAAAATGAGGATCATAAGATAGCACTAATAGAGAATTACGTCATCAAAATACTGTAGATGGTACCTAGTGAGAATTTACTTCCACACCAGTGTTGGGAGTGTCCACTGTTGGGCGTGGGCTTCTAAGGTGGGTGTAGAGTGGTACAGAAATACATTTGAGCAATTAAGAGCGTTTACGCCTTACAGCATTTCATACAAACTTTCAAGTCCGTATTTTTCGAAATAAATGAACCGATTTTAATGAAACTTCCTAGCCATAAGCAGGAAACAGAGAATTCATTTGTTTGATCATTGAGTTAAAAATTGCTTGCAAGATAAATTCCTCACTGAATTATATTTTTTTTGCATACAATTCGCAACTGTATTTGTGATATTTTTGCTTTTTTTTACTGGTCCGATTTCATATTTTATCGCTAATAGGAAACTATAATAATTCCTGAATGCTATAAGCTTTATTTTACCCTCAAAAACTTTAAGAGATACGTGAGAAAATTCATTCGGACGAAGCTGCAGGAAATCACTAGTTTTCATCATCATCATTATCATATCAGCCGCAGGACGTTCACTGCTTTACATAGTCGCCTCCCGTAGATTTCCAAAAGGACCGGTTAGAAATGGCCTTCAGTTATAAGTACTTTTAAAAATCTAAGAACAAACAAAATAAATAATAAACTCTGTAAGTTAAAAATACTTCTAATAGCCACATTAAAAAGATTATTAAAATGATTACTTTAAAAAGCAACATTAAATGAAAAATTTAATCTTCAAAACAGCCACAACTTTGAGAGCCGCTGCCCCAACTACAATATCCTTTCAGCCGCGGGCCACATCGTGACTATGTCCTGAAAACTTCCCGCTTGTATGTTAGGCCATGTTGGGCGATGATGGGCCATGTTGGGCCATGGCCTCGGGGCGTTCTGTCTTTAAACCGCCATTGTTGGTCGGCCATGTTGGCCTGGCCCTTTAGCTGCTAGGATTTTAATATATACTAGGTTATGCCCTTTGACTGCCCCGTTGGTTTCGTAGTCGCAAGTGCGACTGTTGAGCGTGGGGTCCCGGGTTCGATTCCCAGGTCGGGCAAAGTGTTATTGGGTTTTCCATTCGGAATTTCTGAGTAACAGTCCGGAGTTTGGAAGTTGCCTCGGGAAGCACGTAAAGCTTATTGATCCCGGCTGTCATTCGTAGATCTTTAACAGCCGTTACGGATAGTCAGAGAAGACTGAAAGACAACCAGTCTAACCAAGAGGTATCGTGTTGCCCAGTAACTGGGTTGTGGAAATCAGATAGACAGTCGCTCCATGTAAGACACTGGTATTCAGCTGCATCCAGTTAGACTAAGCCGAGCCCAATAAACGGTAGTTGGGAAAAAGGCTAAGCAGATACATATACATTTGTATTACATCCCAGTTTTGCAAAGTCAAAGTCAAATCATTTATTCCAATAAGAAAAATAAAAATATTGAATCTAGTTGCCCATTCCAAAAGGTAGTTTCGTATGAAGAAGGACGGGCAAGAAACTCCATTTAAAAACCTTATTCCCACACAATAGTTGTCTTGTATGGTAGCCATACAACCTCATAATAACACGCCACTAGTACCTGTATAGTTAGCAGGAAACTTAGCTTATCCGGACGAAGTATCTAGATTCTAGATAGTTCGCGATGCGATATCGCAATAGTTCGCGTAGTCGAAGCGATGAGTTTCCAACATGCTTGCTCCTTGCTAGACTGTAGTTAGTCTTATGAGTGAGAAGTTTCAAGAAACTTGCGCTCCTGTGTTTTATGTAGTAGTAAATATTACTACAGTAGGAGCTCGATTATCCGAACTAATTGGGACTATAGATGGGCAATCCACCCGGTGTTTTGGTTGTTTTGGGATAAACACCCGATTTCCACCCAAATTTCGGGTGTTTTGTTTATTTTTGTACATAAATGACATTTAGTTATAATTGTTATTCTTTTAGTGAATTATACGTAATTAGGTGAAATAAAATATAAGAAACATAAGTTTGAGACTTGATATCTTCTAAATATCTGGAAATATATACTTTCTCTGCGCGGCATTAATGTGTATTACCTATCTATCTTCTATATATATCTATATACATGTATATAAAAATGAATTGCTGTTCGTTAGTCTCGCTAAAACTCGAGAACGGCTGAACGGATTTGTTTTATCTTAGTCTTGAAATGTTCGTGGAGGTCTAGGGAAGGTTTAAAAGGCGAGAAAAAAAAAGTTTAAAGAAAGTCGTGTTAGTTACACTATTTATAACTTAAGAACGGCTGAACCGATGTCGATGAAAATTGGTGGGGAGGTAGCTTAGAATCAGGAGACGGATATAGGATACTTTTTATCCCATTGCATTGGTAGGTAGGTAGGTAGGGTAGGGTAGGTATGTAGGTAGGGTGGAAATCGGGTGTTTATCCCAAAACACCCAAAACACCGGGTGGATTGCCCATCTATAATTGGGACTGAGTCTATCGGATAATCGAAATGTGGGTATTTCAGGATAAGACCGAACAAAAACAACGCCTTTTCACCTTACAACTGTACAGTCTATTAAAATGTGACATACATATTAACGTTGAAATATAAAACTGCTAAAAAAAGTCAAATGATTTTCTTATAAAATAGATGCAACACGTTTTCAGCAACAAATTCTCGCCTACGTTCGGATAATTGCGGGTTCGGATAAAGTAAGTCAGCGGTCGGATAATTGAGGGTTCGGATAATCGAGGTTCGGATAATCGAGGTTCTACTGTAGTAAATATTAAAGGGCTAATGAAAACCTCAAAATTTCTTGATTTTGGTGGTTTTTCGATACAACTGACATCGCTATTTTGAACCTTATTTGTTCCCGCGATGCGTTTTTGGCTTGAGAGTGAGGGAAGAGGGAGTGCACCTGTGTTTTTTAACCGAGCACAAATCGTAACTCCGAGCTGCTACTGAGAATCATAGAAAAACCCAATAACAGTTTTTGCTCGACCTGGGAATCGAACCCAGGACCTCTAGCGTAGTAGTCGTGCTTAGGACCACTAGGCCAACGAGGCAGTCTTATTTATTTGTCGGTTTATCTGCCATGCTTAATTTCTTTTGCGTGGAACCTAATTTTTTCTCTAACATTTAAGTTACTAAGTAAACAATCATATGCATTTCATAAAGTTATGTGTACACGCGCCCTTCTGGTTTTTTATCCGCATTAAATAACGGCTTTGGTTACTGTTCCTCTCCCGTGAGTCGTAGCGTGATGCTAATCATTTCCCACTAGTGTAATGCCCACGACTTCGTCCGCGTGGCTTATTTTACCCGCGTTTTTGGTTACTGCTCCGCTCTCGTTGGTCGTAGCGTGATATTATATAACCTACTAGCTTTTGCCCGCGACTTCCTCCGCGTGGATTAGTAGTTCCCATTCCCGGGGGACTTCCGGGATGAAAACTATCCTATGTCCTTTCTCGGGTCCCAGACTATATCTGTACCAAATTTCATTGAAATCGGTTTAGTGTTTTAGGCGTGAAGAAGAGACAGACAGACAGAGTTACTTTCGCATTTATAATATTAGTACGGATGAATCTGGCTATCATATGTATAGGCGATATTGCGTTTAAACAAACAAAAAGTTCTTCAGCTTTATCATGAGTATAGATAGATGGAAAACTCTATGACAATTTATCTCTTCATTTTTAAAATGTTGAGAGCCTCCGCCTCTTGTACAATATCCCCTTCGCCGCGAGCTATGCGGATGCAACTTGCATTCCGGACGATGCTCTGTTAGTTTGCGATATATACTGAACTTTCATTTAATATAGCTAGATAGTGAAACTTCTTAATACAAGACAATTTATACAACTGTTGTTTTATCGTTTCATCTAATAATTATACCAGAACTAGCTTTTGCCCGCGACTTCGTCCGCGTGGATTAATAGTTCCCGTTCCCGGGGGATTTCCGGGATGAAAACTATCCTATGTTCTTTCTCGGGTCCCAGACTATATCAGTATCAAATTTCATTGAAATCGGTTCAGTGGTTTAGGCGTGAAGAAGAGACAGACAGACAGACAGAGTTACTTTCGCATTTATAATATTAGTAAGGAATAAGGATATTGTGCCACTGCAAGGCAAAGACGCTGGATGCAGGCCGCTTCCATTCTGTTCTTTTGTAAATCTATGGGGGAGGTCTATGTCCAGCAGTGGACGTCCTGCGGCTGATATGATGATAATTTATTTATTTATCCGTACTAATATTATAAATGCGAAAGTAACTCTGTCTGTCTGTCTGTCTCTTCTTCACGCCTAAACCACTGAACCGATTTCAATGAAATTTGGTACAGATATAGTCTGGGACCCGAGAAAGGACATAGGATAGTTTTCATCCCGGAAATCCCCCGGGAACGGGAACCATTAATCCACGCGGACGAAGTCGCGGGCAAAAGCTAGTTATCAATAATTGTGATAAAGATGAAGAAGGCAAAGGCCGCTTCTCATACAGAGTAGCATTGATAATTGATTTCAGACTTGAATTAATAAGACTTCGTCGGCGTGAATGTCGTGTCAAGATTATCACGGCGTCTTTCTTTCATTAACGCAGAACCCTAATTATTTTTCTAAAATAAAAGTAACCTATGTTCTTCTTTGCAACATCAGCTATCTACCAGTAAAAGTCCCGTCAAAATCGGTCCAGCCATTTCGGAGCTTACCCCGTACAAACAGACCTAAATTTCAAAATATTGGTTTTCAAAACTAATGTTATATTTTCTTTTGTTTCCAGGTCAAGTCGTGGACATCACTCCTCGTGATGCTGTGAGACGCATCGGTGACCAGCTCAGTGTACTCTGCAAGGTGCCCTACCCCATTGACTCCTGCAGGTAAGCACAGCATCATCATATCAGCCGCAGGACGTCCACTGCTGGACGTAGGCCTCCCCCATAGATTTACAAAAAGACCGATAGGAAGCGGCCTGTATCCAGCGTCTTCCTGCAGTCTTAATCAGGCCAGCTTGTCAGTTAGTTGTTAACTGACTGACAAGGTAGCTTGAATAGCTAGCCTGAATAGTTAAGGTATCGTGTTGCCCTGTAACTGGGTTGTGGAGGTCAGATAGGCAGTCACTCCATGCAAACTCAATGTTCGTTTGTGTGGAATCACCTCGAGTATGCGTCTCAAAGGAACCCTTGCTATAACAAATACATAGATCGCATTGAAAATATTCAAATATTTTTTTTATATATATTATGAAATTCTCAGTAGCAGCTTGGAATTTGGATTTGTGCCCGATTAATGGCAATAGGCTCGCCCCCTATTACATGGGACCTAAATATACCGGCCAACTGTGGGTGTACATTGGTACACCTCTGCCTAACCCTTGGGGGAATACAGGCGTGATGGTATTTTTTTTTTTAAATATTCAAAAAAGGTTCATTCGTTTTTTGTTTCAGCCTGCGTATTCAATATTGTTCTAACAACTATTTAGATCTCTGCAAGTAATTGGGTAGATGACACCACTAATCAATTGACGTACTTTTTATGAGCTGTCAAAACGCCATTCCCCCATAGATTTTCTGACAATACTCAACCATGACGTCACTTTTTTGTCATCTCAATTCACTAACTATTTATTGATTTTAAAGCAACCATAAATCGATTTTTATAGTTATTTAAAAAATCATCGGGTTTTTAGTGCTAAAATTAAATGTTTTTTTGTGAAGTTGTTTCTTGAAATTATTGGTTAGTGGTGTCATCCACCCAATTTCACCTTCAACCACTTGTAAATCGTCGTAGGGTGGCGAAATAGCTATAATATATGTAATTTGTTTGTCTGTATGTTTCAGGATGACAGTAGGCACTACCTCCTACAGACTAATACCGGACAACCAGCAAGGAGAGGTGGTCTACGCAGGCCAGGGTTTGAAGGTATACCTCTTAATCTTTCTTAAATAATCCACCATTTTGATTCTGGGTAAAGTCTCACAACCAGTCTCACCAAGAGGTATCGTGTTGCCCAGTTACTGGGTTGTGGAGGTCAGATAGGCAGTCGCTCCATGTAAAACACTGGTATTCAGCTGCATCCAGTTAGACTGGAAGCCGACGCTAAGTACATAGTTGGGAAGAGGTTAAGCAGATGAAGATCATTGTGATTCTGTACCAAAGGGTCAAGGGAGCTGGTCTTGTGGCCACCAGCATTACTGCTGAGCGTGAGGATTCTGGGTTCGATCCCTAGATCCGGCAAAGTGTTATTTGGATTTTTCCTTCAAGAATTTCTCATTACTGGGTTGTGGAGTTCTGATAGGTAGTCGCTCCATGTAAAATACTGATATTCAGCTGCATCCGGTTCGACTGAAAGCCGACCCCAACATAGTTGGGAAAAGGCTAGGCAGATGATGATGATGATGATGAATTTCTCAGTAACAGCCAGGAGTTGGAAGTTGGTTGTGTGACTCCCTCGTGCCTCGGAAAGCATGTAAAGCTGTTGGTCCTGCGCCTGATCTCTCCCCGGTCGTGTCGGATTGCCGTCTATTAGACTATGAGAGTGAGGGAAGAAGGAGTGCACCTGTGTTTGCGCACACACTTGTACACTATAATATCGCCTGTGTACTTGGCTTGGTCTCCATTAAGATTGTGTATTATTATTGTGACATATGGGGTGTATTATTACTTCTGTAAAGTAAACATTATTTATTTTTCGAACACAAAACTTAGTTAAATAACTTGTGACATTGTTGATTGGCTCATTTTGGCTAAATTTCTTTCAAAAATGTTATTCTTATCAACAGTGTTAGTATGTCAAGTGTATGTGTAAGTAATAAAATCGATAATTTTGGTAATTGTCATGCGGGCAAGGACACGTTTGGAATAATTGGAACAAACTTGCGTCATTAGGTGCTCCCCATACGGGCAACACAGTACCGCCACAGAAAGTCGCCACGTGTTGCTGGAAGTGGCTATTTAGTAACGAAAGCGCGACATAGCCTTTTTGATGCTCAATATAAGATGGAAGACACTGTTGACGCAGTGGCTTAGCTTAGGCTGCTGCAGTGCGTGCAGCGGGTTCGATTCCCGCATTGATTGAATATTTCTATGACGTTCTGGGTCTGGCTGTTAGTGCATTAGAGTTTTAATGGCTGTAAACACACCCACGATGCAGAAAAAATCTTAGTGTAGGGCAACGTTTTAAAAATCAAATAATTGAAGAGTTTGTTTATACATGCTAATCTCAAGAACTACTGCCCCTCTATCCAAGTCGCAAACGATAATCGTAAACGCTTGGTAGGTACCAATAGATTTTAAACTTTATAACCCAGAGCCTTAAGTTAAAAATCTATTAAAGATTTCTAAGCGTTAGCGACTGGAACGAACGAAAACGCTATGCAATCTTCATTAGATCTTCAACTTAAAACCAAGCACATAAAGTTGAAGATCTATTAAAGCCTACTCAGCGTTTGCGTTTATCGTTTGTTACATGGCTACAGGTGCTGATCCGATTCTGGAAATTCTTTCAATAACTGGAAACTACGTTAATTCTGAGCACTTTAGAAGTTTTAAAAAATAAATAGGGATTCGTAACTGCCTCGTTGGCCTAGTGGTCCTAAGCACGACTGCTACGCTAAAGGTCCTGGGTTCAATTCCCAGGTCGAGCAAAAAAGTGTTATTGGGTTTTTCTATGAAATTTTCAATAACAGCTCAGAGTTTGGATTTGTGCTCGGTTAGTGGTAATAGACTCGCCCCCTATTACATGGGACCTAAATATACCGGCGAACTGTGGGTGTACATTGGTACACCTCTGCCTAACCCTTCGGGGAATACAAGCGTGATGGTGATGGTGGATCCGTAAGAAAAATCACGTGGACAATGTCGCAGGTAAAAGCTAGTGTTTTATGAATATTCTTCTTGTTCCCTAGGCTGGAGAATGTGGTGCGTTGATAAAGAACATCAGAGAAGAATGGAACGGGAACATCACCTGTGTGCTCCCGCCTCCGTCCGGCAGCATCGAGCTGGTGGGCACCATGAGACTACAAGTGGCACGTAAGTACTTCATAACTATAGCCTATTATTGTCCCAATGCAGAGCAATGTCCTCTTCTTATACAGAGAAGGCACGAGTATTTATCGTGCTTGCTCAAAGCGGATTGGCGATTTTAGACTTATGTTCATTATACGAGTAGCCGTAAGTCGTTGGTCCCGGTTGTCATTTGTAGATCTTTGACAGTCGTTACTGTTAGTCAGAAGCCAGAAAGTCTGACAACCAGTCTTACCAAGAGTATCGTATTACCCATTACTGGGTTGTGGAGGTCTGATAGGCAGTCGCTCCATGTAAAATACTGATATTCGGCTGCATCCGGTTCGACTGGAAGCCGACCCCAACATAGTTGGGAAAAGGCTAAGGAGATGATGATGATGATGATTCATTATACGAGTAAATCCAAGTTTCCTCACGATGTTTTCCTTCACAAATGCTAGTGATGTCTAAAATAAACTTTGAAAGAATATTCTTTAGTGTTAGCTTAAAGGTAATGCTGCGGGTTGTTCGAAAGAGATACCGCGCCCCCGGAACGCAAAGGGCACATGAAGGAACATAGACGGGTTTTAGTCAGTAAAAGTCTGACACCCCCTCCCGCCCCGCCCAGGGCGGGGGAAGTTTTTTGAAGATTTCACTTAGTAAAAAAAAAAAAAAAGCCTAGAGGTAATGAACGCTGTTGCACGAATTTCTGTTTTCTTGTAGTGAAAATTAAAAACAATTTGTATATAAAAAATCCACATACATAAGCAATATATTCCTGTACTAGTATTTTTTTACTGAATAATAATAAAAAATGCGTAATTATGAATCCAATATAATATTGAGGTAGAAAACAATATTTTTTTAAAGTTAGGTAAAGGGGCCCCGCAACTTGTGTCGCCTAGGGGCGACAATGTTAATCCGCCCCTGTTGTATGATGTTTTGGGCGTCCATGCGGCCGAATTCGCGAGCAGGACCTAGCAACCAATATTAACCTTTACACAACCATTCGCAGGTGCCCCTGGAGAACCGATCCTGGAATCCCCACCGCAGCCAACCTTCAGGGACGGAGATAAGTTCATCGCCCGGTGCATCGTGCCAAACGGCAGACCGGCGGCCAAAATCACCTGGTTCTTAGGTAAGTACTCCATGGAGTTTCTTGCTCGTTCTTCTCCATAGAGACCTACGTTTTGGAACGAGCAACTAGCTTCAACTTTAAAATGTAACTTCTTGACAATTCAAAAGTTTCTGTAAAGGGAGGGTCTAATTGAAATAAATGCTTTGACTTTGACTCCTGGCTCATCAGTCCTTGGGCACTGCTGGATAAAAGCCACAGTAACCTCCCCCCCCTCTGCCGGGGCTACGGGTTGTTCGAAAGAGATACCGCGTCCCCAAAACGCAAAGGGCACAAGAAGGAACATGGATGGGTTTTAGTCAGTAAAAATCTGACATTGAGGGCGAGGGAAGTCAATTGTTTATTACCAATCAGAAGAAAAATCCTCCATCCCTATTTAGGGTTGCCGCTCATCCGGGTTTTTTCAGTCCCAAAAGACTACGAGAGTTAGGGAAGAGGGAGTGCACACACTTGAGCACTACAACATCTCCTGCGTACATGGCAAGTCTCCACCAAGATTAGGAGCCATGACTTCCTCATTAATCCTTCTTCTCAATTCCAGGAAGCGAAGAACTGCTCCACGGTACATACCAGCCTGTTGTGACGGTGGAACCAGGTTCAGACCTGGAGACCATCAGTCAGAATGTCAGCCGCACCCTGACAGATGAGGATGACACCAAGATCCTGGTCTGCCGGGCTGAACACGAGGCCCTGGTCAAACCTATGGAGGTTCGGAGGCAGTTGATTGTGCAGTGTAAGTGATGCTGTTGATTCTGGATGATTGTCCAGATTTCTGATTGGTGGTGGTGCTTATAGATTATTGTTTTTATTTTTATTTTTGTATTGTGCGTCTCTATCGCAAGAATAAATGGGTTTTCTTTCTTTCTTTCTTTCTTTTTTTCTTTCTTTCTTTCTATCCTATCGATTATTTATTTCTTCACCTATGTATTTTTATCTTTCTCTATCATGTATATTTTGTTTGTGTATATGTATTTATTATTATTTCTAAAATTGTGAGGTGGTGACTGCCTCGTTGTTCTCGTGGTCACAACGTGCGACTGATGAGCATGGGGTCCCGGGTTCGATTCCCAGGTCGGGCAAAAAGTCTTATTGGGTTTTTCCATTAGGAATTTCTCAGTAGCAGCCCGGAGTTTGGAAGTTGGTGGTGTGACACCCCCGTGCCTCGGAAAGCACGTAAAGCCGTTGGTCCCGGCTGTCATTCGTAGATCTTTGACAGTCGTTACGGATAGTCAGAAGCCAAGAAATCTGACAACCAGTCTAACCAAGAGGTATTGTGTTGCCCAGTTACTGGGTTGTGGTTGTTTGGTTGTGGGTTGTGGGTTGTGTGTGGTCAGATAGGCAGTCGCTCCATGTAAAACACTGGTATTCAGCTGCATCCGGTTAGACTGGAAGCCGACCCCAACACAGTTGAGAAAAGGCTAAGCAGATGATGATGATTATTTCTAAACTTGAAAAAAATCTGTTCCTTTTTCTTGCACCTACTATGTCTTGTCTAGGTACTCAATACTAAATATTTTATATTTATTGCTGCCACAAGTACACTTAGATGGTAGGTTTTACAAAGATATTGATCATTGTGGACCCTGTCGGGCACTGCAAATGGTAGACTGGTAGAAAATGCCCAAAGCTTTTTAAGTCCATAAGTTTTAATAAATAAATACTATATTTTATAAAGGGTAAGGCTTACGCTGCCCTCCTACGTCAGACAATCGGCGTCCGATTTTTTTGTCGGTGAGAATGGAACATATGAATTATAATATAATACAGGGTGATTGGAAGATGGGTGCAAAGCTTTAAGGCGAAGATAGTACAGACAATTTAGAACCATATTAGCCATGGTTGTCTTAGACGAAGTCTTACCATTTTTTTTTAACCTAATATTATTGTTTTTTTTCGAACATTCCCAAAATTTTAACTTAACTGCTTATTTGTGGCCATATTGAATGGTAAATGAATGAATTCATTTTTGTTTTATTTTATTAAAGTAATGTGTAAGCAATCTAGCAAAACATGCTTTAGGCTTCTGTGTCGTTAGACATTTTTTTTAAAGACATTTAAAGTTCATAATTATTAAAAAAAAACGTAAATATTTTTTGTAAACCCTTATTCACAAAAAAGGGGGGGTGGTTTTTTGTTCAAACCTTTTTGAAAACATGCTTAATAATTGCTCTTTCTTTTGAGGTATCATTTATGCGAATATCTTACAAATAATTGAAATTTTAGGACCTACAAACCATTTTAAGGGTTTTTTTTTAGTTTTAGGCAGACTAATTAAAACAACATTTTTCCTTAAAAAACTACTTTATCTGTTCGAAATGATTGATGAATGATGAACTTACTTTTTCTAAGATTTTTTTGCCATAAATAAGCAATTAAATTAAAATTTTGGGAATTTTCGATAACAAACATAAAAATTAGGTTATAAAAAATGGTAAGACTTCGTCTAAGACAGCCATGGCTAATATGGTTCTAAATTGTCTGTACTATCTTCGCCTTAAAGCTTTGCACCCATCTTCCAATCACCCTGTATATCGAGACACATGTCCTGCAAAAAGTCAGTCCAACGAAAATAAATAATAAATAAATAAATAATAAATAAATAAATATCTTGGGACAACTCACACACGGATCTGATCCCAAGCTAAGCAGAGCTTGTGTTATGGTATCCAAACAACTGATATACATACTTATATAATTTATAAATACATACATATTATAGATAAATCACACCCAGACACAGAACTAACAATCATGCTCATCACACAAAGTTAGTCCTGGGTGGGAATCGAACCCACGACCTCAGGCTTAGCAGTCAGGGCCACTAACCACTAGACCAACAGGCCCGTCAAAATATTAAAAAAAAAAATATAAAAATAAATAAATATAAATATAAAATATTTATTGATCGGTGCGATAATCGATCCTACAAAAGATCGTGTTCGGACCTAAACACGAAAAATCTCGAAATATACTTAACTGAAATATGGCAGCCTAAAAACTGATTCGACTAATAATGCTAGCGGCCGTTTTAGGGGGCCCATTTATCGAGTGTGCTAGTCACCCCCTGCCATTTTATCTGTGTCATAAAAACCTAGATTGGCAGGGGCCATAGTCCTTCCATAGTGTCAGGAATCCAGTCCATTTTAGCCACCCAAACCCATAGCCCTATTCTTAGTTTCCATATTCTGTAATAGTCCTGCACCAGCCGGGGATTGTCCTTGGGTGTATTTGCATAGTGCAAACAGGGATAATTGTTGGCTGGTGTTCCATTTCATTGTAAAGTCATGTAAGGGGCCTCTGCGAGTTGGCTTCGGCTCCTCGTACGCCTTCCAAAGGTCCGGGACCCTAGGGTCCCTAGATACGTTACCTAATAATAACCGGTGGCTTGGACTTTGTTCCCGACGCCGGTGGGCTACTATTTTTTATATTTTTAAAAGTTTTTATACAAATATTTAAAAATGTATATATAATGAATAAATGAGAATAATAATAAAATTTATTTCAGAATTGCTTCCATAATTTGTTAGTAACAATGTTAGCCTATGTTAGTAATAGTATAATAACAATAAACAAAACAATGAAAATATTTCAGGCACTTGCTTTTGCGTGTAGGCCTATACAATGCGCTATTAGTACGGAGTCCCATCGGCCTGCGCACGCGGCCAGGATGGCGTTTGGTTTGAATCTGAATTTGGCTTTGACTTTGACTTTGACTCTGACTCTGGCTCTGACTTTGACTCTGACTTTGATTCTGGCTTTGACTTCCACGCGGATGAAGTTGTAGACAAAAGCTCAATATGAGTAGAAATAAAATTCTAAGTAATATTACATTATGACAATGTACAAGATGAACTTAGAAATTACGTAATTATGAATTGAAAAGATCACATAAGTACTTGTCCTGTATCGAATCCATATATGAGCGGCGAGCGTTTTAACCATGGGGCCATTACGCTAGCAGTCTTGGGTTCGATTCCCAGGTCGAGCAAAGTGTTATTGAGTTTTTCTATGAAATTCCCAATAACAAGCTCGGAGTTAGGATTTGTGCCTGTTTGATGGCAATAGGCTCCAATAACATGGGACCTAAAAATCATACCGGTGAACTGTGGGTGTACTTTGGTACACCTCTGCCTAATCCTTCGGGGAAAGCAGCAGGTATGTATTTTTTTTTAATTATAATTTACTAGCGACCCGCCCCGGCTTCGCACGGGTTTTTATTTTTATACCACTGTAGGTGGCTAACAAGCTAACGGCCCGCCAAATGTTAAGCGGTCACCGCTGCCTATGGACACTTGCAACACCAGAGGCATCACTCGTGCGTTGCCGACCCCGTAAAAACCTCAAAACTCCTTTCTTGAAGAACCCCATACTGTAGTCTCTTGGGAAAACCTTAGCAGGGAGCGCATTCCACAACCTAAGCGTACGAGGGAGGAAGTTCCTCTGAAACCGTACCGTACAGGACGAAAATTAGCCATTATTTATCGTAAAAAGTAAATGACAAAAAAAATATATTGTGGGATATCCATAAGAGATAGACATATACCATCGCGGAGTTTTCTGTAGACCTTTTCAATGTGTACAATACTTAGCATTATTTTGATAAACCTCGTAGGGTTAAGCCTGCGTTTGCAATGTAAGCGGAAAAAATGATTTTTTTTATGACATCACATTAGAAACCTCAAAAATAACAGTATTTCTCTACTATTTAATGGATGTTATTATACACATATAAAGGCCTATTCAAACCTGAGCGATATTCGGTGCCGCTGTGGGTAGAGGTACATACCGCGCTGGTTTCGCTCAGGTATTTAGTATCAAGTACCGCGGCTAGAGCGACCTGAGCGATATTCGCTGCCGCTGTGGGTAGAGGTACATACCGCGCGGGTTACGAACTTTAGCGAATACCGCTTAGGTCTGAACAGTAATATTACCGCATACCCACTGGGTTTTCTCTGCCGCAGACGGTAGCGAATACCGCTTAGGTCTGAATAGGCCTTAAGCCTTCCTCTTTAACCACTCTATCTATTAAAAAAAACCGCATCAAAATCCGTTGCGTAGTTTTAAAGATTAACGCGTACAAAGGGAGTAGGGACAGAGAAAGCGACTTTGTTTTATAAAATACTATATAATGATGACTATACCAGCTCGTATTTCCCTTACAGACCCACCAAAACGCCAGGAATCCGGTACTATCACCATCTTCGGCCTGAAGCTGGGAGCTGAAGGTCGTCTGAACGTGACCGTCCGGGCTAACCCCAAGCCTCGGGTGGAGTGGACCCTGGCTGACCAGATCCTGGTGGCGCCGAGACAGAGTGACAACGGAGAGTTCACAGCTCTTGAGCCTCTTCTACTGGTGAGATGATTCTTCTGGCAGGGTTGCGGATTTGTGTTTTTAAGCATCGTTTGATGGCAAGCAAGCTGACGGGCCACCTGATGTTAAGTGGTCACCGCTGTCTATACACATCTGCAATGACAGAGGCCTCGCAATAGCGTTGGACTGATAAGCACTAGGTCCTGGGTTTTAATCCTTGGTCGGTCAAAAACTGTTATTAGGATTTTTCATTAGGGATTTCGACGATTGTGACACCCCCTTGCCTCGGAAAGAACGTAAAACCGTTGTTCCCGGCTGGCATTTGTAGATCTTTGACAGCCGTTACGGATAGTCAGAAGCCAGGAAGTCTGACAGCCCACCGTTCTCCAGCATGTTTAGGATCCATGTAATAAGGGACGAGCCTATTGCCATTAAAACAGTAATCCTTACTCCGAGCTACCACTGAGAATTTCATAGAAAACCTCAACAACACTTTGCTCGACCTGGAAATCCAACCCAAGACCTCCAGCGCAGCAGTCGCACTTAACACCACTAAGCTACCGAGGCTGTTCAGATGCTAATCATGTATTCCATCCTCAGGGTAACGGCTACTACAACATCACTCTGATCCTCGCCCGCATCTCCAAAGAGGATGTGGACAGGACCTACTACCTTCGAGTGGAGAACGAGCTCGGCAGGGAAGAGTTCGCAGTCAGAATCAGCACCATGGACGAACCAGCGGGTATGTTTCTAATATAAATTTAAACCCCAATTCTAGCCTAATTCTAAGTATAATCGGCACAATGATCACTGAGTCTACATCCCACATCTCGATAACCTCGCGAGCTAGGTCAAGATACTTAATTTATTTATCTTTCTCAGTTTTCACGAAGTTCTTGATTAGAGGGCCAGGTCCACTACTGTTCATTCTTACTGGATTGTCCCGTTGTTCAATTTGTACGGTTCACGACGGGGTCAATAAAACCGTTAAAACCACTATTAAACCATAATCCTTATTTCATTCCCTAGGCTTCAAGACACAAAATGACAACAAGTCGAAATTAGAACTTGCCGAAAAGTAAACTTGTGCAAACGTGTTTAATAATCATATTTTAATACCGTCATTCTTTCCCGTATCACGTATTAATCCGTACAGATTATATATTCTATCTCGTTAGCCTAGTGATCCTAAGCACAACTGCTACGCTAGAGGTCCAGGGTTTGATTCCCAGGACGAGCAAAAAGTGTAATTGGGATTTTCTATGAAATTCTCAATACCAGCTCGGAGTTTGGATTTGTGCCCGGTTAATGGCAATAGGCTCACCCCCTATTACATGGGACCTAAATATACCGGCGAACTGTGGGTGTACATTGGTACAATTCTGCCTAACCCTTCGGGGAATACAGGCGTGATGGTACATATATATTTTTTTTATATATATTCCGAAAAGAATGAACGTTAGTGGATAGCCAGCTATTATTATTAAGCATCATAAGATAAGCGAATCTTGATTATTGATACATTTTCTGTTCCCAACAGCACGAAAAGCAAAGTCGTCGTATTTGATAGATATATATGGTAAGATTTTCATTCAGGAATGATTTCGGTAATCTGTAAATGAACGATATTGAATGAACGCTTCGAGAATGAACGGCGTTTATTTTTAAAGATTTTTATTTGAATGTGGTAATCATTGTGTGTATTTTTTGGATTTGATTTTTTTATGTCTCTTTGGTTTTTTTCGGTCTTGAAACTATTTTTTCTGTTTTTTAGAAGCATGGTTATATCTTTAAATAGTTACATATTTTCGTCGCGTGTTTATTGGTGTCGAAATATTTAAATATGAGGCATGATTTAAAAGTCGATACATACGAATTTTTACTTATTAGTAAGCATGAATATTTTTCGTATTTTTCTTTGCGGTTTTACGCAGATAAATATTGTACTGCCATCTTAGTTAAAAAAAAAATATGGATGCAGTACACAATTGTAAAAGCAACTGTATAGTTTATAATTTGTTAACTGCATGAATTATTTTAGAAATCTGTAAGTAATATAGGTAATTAGTGACTTGCAAGTAAATTAAATTTTATATATCTATGTTTTATTATAAAGAGGTACAATTTATTGTGTGTGTGTAAGAGGTGATCTCTGATAGTAGGTACTGGTTCAGAAGCCAAATTCAAATTATTTGCTGCGGGTTGTTCGAAAGAGATACCGCGCCCCCGGAACGCAAAGGGCACATGAAGGAACATAGACGGGTTTTAGTCAGTAAAAGTCTGACACTAGGGCGGGGGAAGTTATTTGATGACTTCCCGTCTATAAAAAAAAGGCCCTTTGCTAAAAATGTAGGAGGAAATGGAAAAGGAAATTCAAATTATTTATTTCAACTAGAACTTGAATTTCAAGAAAGTAAAGAAAAATATTGAATCTTGTTGCCCCCTTCAAAGGTAGTTTCGTATGGAGAAGAATAGGCAAGAAACTCCATATTTAAGTCTTAAAAAAAAATACAATAAGTTTTTTTTATTCGAGATGGGCTTGCTCTTGACTCTAGCCTAGGTCAGAGGTGACAGAGACAAAGTCGACGATGGAGTGAGCTTACAGAAGAAGCCTGTTCACTCTCACTTTGAAGAGATTAGGGTCGAATATGTTCGGAAACTTTCTGTGTTTTTTTAACCCTTTTTTCGTCTTATGAGCGTGTATATAAAAAGCGGCAACGTCGCAAATAAATAGCTGTCAAATATTTCGCTGTTTAGATTAATTTGTCAATATTACTGTATGAAAATAAGAAATATGGCTAACTAATGAACTAGAATATTGATTATGAAATGCAATAATTAATATCGTAACACCGAATATTTCGTTTTAGATGTAAAAAAGTATTTGGAAACTTTACAAATGCCTTTTTTGCACCTAAAAAGGTTACAACATCAAATTCAGTGTTTTAATTGCAATTCATTATTAATATTCTAGTTCATTAGTTAGCCATATTTCTTATTTTCATAGAGTAATATTGACAAATTAATCAAAACAGGGAAATATTTGACAGCTGTTTGCGACGTTGCCAACTTTCTGTATACGCGCTCTTAATTCTATTTGTCACTAACTATTTTATTGAGAACATCTCACCAATTTTGTTTTGTTTGATGTAAATAATTTAATAAGGTTTTCTTTTAATTTTGTTTCATCGTTTTCAGTCCTTTTCATCCATTAATCTTTTTTGGGGCACAATTTATTTTACCTGGGATTATTTGATTATCATTATTAAAGTCATCATTATCTAATTTTAATGTTTTGATAATTTTAATTTGATTTAACTCTGTCATAACGAACCAATTCTCTTCTTTAACGCCATTAAATTTATGTAATGCATTACGCATATTCAATTAATTAGGCCTAACTAATAAAAATTTGAACTGAATTCAAAATTCTGAATTCTGAATTTTGAATTGTGAACGTGGATTGTCTCGTTTTGGCAGAAATAAACTATTTCTTTTATGTATATCAAAATATGGTATTTATTTTTGTATAAAGGGATTTTTTCCAATGTAATATAGGATTTTTTTCAATGTAATATTATGCATTCTTGAACACTTCTTGAGCGATATTCGGTAAGGCCAAATCTTGTTGGTCGCATCATCGACATGCAAATGTGGTCGCGTCACCGACATGCTTATGTGAGGTGAACTTTTCGCTTCACTCGGCAGTCCCATGACTGCCTGTTTTATGTACGTAAAGTACGCTAATATGGACGCGTCACCAACATGCCAATATTGTCGCGTCACCAACATGCCAATGTGGTCGCGTGACCGACAAGCTTATGTGAGGTGAATTTTTCGCTTCTATCGGCAGTCCTTTAACTGCCTATTTTTTATGTAGTATTAATGTAACATTTTATTTCCCCTAGGCGTGGAGCTAGACACCGGAGCGATCGTAGGCATCGTGGTAGGCGTGCTAATCCTACTAGTGGCCATTTTCCTAGTGGTATTCGCCTTCGCCACTGACCGGTGGTGCTTCGCTGGTAAGTCGCATTACTTCTTCTACATTTTATGTTGAATTGTTGATATTTTGGAGCGAAATTATCTTTTTTTTTTTGGATAAACTCATCTGCATGAATCGCATGTTGAAATTATTGCGTTTAACATGCATTTTTATACCTTTTTTTATGTAATTTCATCTTTTGTCTAAAATGTTGTCTCAGTTTTTTTCTTGACATTATTTTTGTTATCATTCTTTTGTTGGCTCCATTAATGTTGACGATTCTTTATGGTAGTGACGTCATTTCCCTTTTATTATGCCATTAGTCCAAGAGCCTTTAAACATTATTTTACGTCATCATTATTAATTTTCTTGAAAACGTGGAATATCAATAAAATTGTCTTTAAGTGCCAAATGTAGTTTTTTAAGTGAAGACTTGTAGACGCGTTGAGCGTTTTTTGATAGGGGCAAAATTTATGGTTACGCGTCACTGACATGCTAACGGGCCCGCGTCACCGACATGGTAAAGTTGCCGTCACCGACATGCCCAAGTGACCACGTCACCGACATGCAAATATGACGTTAAGTTTTCACTTCTGTCGTCTTCATGACTCTCAATTATTTATTATTTTAATTTTATTGATATATCTGCATTATTGTGATTTCGACCGTGCTTTTTACAATCGCTTTTGTTACCAAACATTTAGGCATGCGTATTAATTCCTTTTTCCTTTATAAGTAAAATATTATTAATAAGTAAATATTTCTAACAGGCTCGCGGGCTGTTGGTCGATAGGTAACGTTGAAAAAAGATTAGAAAAAGTAGAAAAAATAGTAAAAAAAATACACAAATCACACTAACTGTTTGAAACTCGCACTTGTTGAACTACATCGTAAAAGGTTTAGCTTTTTAAAGACATCTCTATTTTTTTTTTTTTTTTTAGTAAAACCGTTTGGCTGTTGTAGTATTTTAGATCGAAAAAATTTAAAAAGTGCAACTTTTTGGCAGTGTTTTCGCTTTGAAATAATTATCTAGTAATTTTAAGTGTTTTAAATTAAGTGGCTAAGCATTAAAGCAATATTTTGAGCGATCAAGAACATCAAAAAAAAAAATAGGAAAAAAATAATTATGCATGTTTTTTTTTTATTAAATAACTGTTTTGTCGCATGTGAATGTCAATAACTCTATATTTTTTATTAAAAGGCATGTTTTAAGAATGGTTTTATATGCATGTGACTGTCTAAAATTGGACGGAGTTACTTAAAAAGGATCTAATGGTGGGTCCACACGATACAGACTTTTGTATGTGCAGATATCTGCACAGACTATAAAGTCTGAGTAAAAATTTTTACTCAGAGGTCTTTACCACATGTCTTTGCAGACTTTTCATCAGTTCAGACTTCGATTTTCGTAAATCTGTAGTTGTCTTGCCATTTTAATAAATTAAGTAATCCAATAATCACGAGTTTTGCTCCGACAATCGTACAGACATGTACGCAGACTTCCGACTTTTCTGGTACACCGACATTTGTCTGTACTGATTTGTTGTACAGACAAAATTCAATAGAAGTCTGTGTTAAGTCTGTATCGTGTGGACCCACCATAACCCATATACACCCTAAAATTGGCTTGAATTATTATGTGTACTAAAGACATCCAAAAGGGGTTGTTGTCCTGTTGGTTTCGTGGCCGCAAGCATGACTGCTGATCATGAGGTCCTGGGTTCGATTCCCAACTCGGGCAAAAAGTGTTATTGAGTTTTTTTCATTAGGAATTTCTCAATAACAGCCCGGAGTTTGGCTTGTGATACCCCGGTGGATCAATTTTCGGGTTTTGTGGGTTAGATCATTTTTGCGTAACTACTTCCGATTGATTATTCTTTTAAAATGTAGGTACCCTATAAGGATCCCGTTATTAGTGATTTACAAAAATTGGTGGAGGTTTAAAAAAATAGTTTTTTTTTTTCACATGTTGTAGTTAGTATATATGGGCCTTTTAAGCTTATTTCAGACTATTCTCATAATTTCCAGAATCTTTTTAAGTGTTTTTTTAATGACTAACGTGTTTTATCTGGTTTGTCTGTCTGGGATTCATCAAATTCTTTCATTTCATCTTGATTTAATACATTGTGTTATTAATAACTGGGATAATTAATAAAGAAAAAAAGTTGTCTATAAAAAAATCCGGGAAGTCTGACAACCAGTCTTACTAAGAGGTATCGTGTTGCCCAGTTACTGGGTTGTGGAGGTCAGATAGGCAGTCGCTCCATGTAAAACACTGGTATTCAGCTGCATCCGGTTAGACTGGAAGCCGACCCCGACATAGTCGGGAAAAGGCTAAGCAGATGATGAATTTTGCGATAAAAAGGCTAAGGATTTGCGTGACATTTTATGCCATGACATTTTTTCAACACAAACAAAACATTACTTAAATTAAATTGAATTCAGTTACAATGGAGTGAAAACATTATAATAATCATTACTGTTTTAATTTGCACACTCAATGTCTTAACTTGACAGTTTTATAACACAATACAATATAAGATAAAGTAATAACACAGAAAATACAAAAAAAAAGAATTTTCCAGATCAGTTAATATAAAGGCAGCGTTCTGAGGTAACAAACATAAGAATTAATAATCTTCTCCTTTTCTTGAAGTCGGTTAAAAATTATTACGGCCATTTTTATTGGTTAAAGTCAAATCATCTATGTATTTTAATTAGACACTACTAGAGATTACTAGATTAAAAGGTATTTTTGTACGTCAATTACAAGATAAACAGTTATGAATTTAGCTGCCTTTTTATTGATTAAATAATTTAATTGGTAAAGACATACCTTACTCTGTCAGGTAGTCACACTTGATAAACGAAAAACTGCCTTAAACACAACTGAATAAAGGTGCTTTTAAACTGTAACAGTACTCATAAACCATGACCAATCATTAACACTATAAGCAGAAGGCCCAACCACTCACACACACTTTTCAAAAACGCTCACAAGCACAACACAGCTTTCTAACAAAAACGAAATTGTAAAAAACCAGCCAAGTTCTTGATCGCTTAATGTATTGTACGGCAGGACGGTCCCACCGCACCGACATTCCGGACGGGGCGGACTCTGAGGCTCCCCTCCCCCCTCACGAGGACATCAAGGGCTCGGAGAACCCCTCCCATGACCACGGCGACTATATCAGCAATGGGGACACGAAGCATCCGGAAAAAAAACCGGACACGGCGGTCTAAGCGTAAGTCGGAAGCTGTCGCTTGTAGGACGGTGAAACTCGGCCCGATTTTTTTTGAGTTTTTTTTTTTAGCGAATCTTGCCCAGTAACATCTTGTTTGTTAAGCGAATTATTTCTAAAATAGGCTGTCTGCACACGTCCGACAATCGGCGACCGATTTTTTTGTCGGAGAGAATGGAACATAATATGAATTTTAATATACCAACGCACATGGCTGCCAAAAAGTCGGTTGTTGAAACTTTGGATCTATTTGAATGGTTCGATAGTCGATCCTACAAAAAATCGGACGTGGGCAGAAGCCGTAATTATTTCATAGATATTAAACGTGTACAGAGACACAAATAATGACTTAACATCCTTTTCAAAAATACTACTTATTTTCTTGACTTTGTCTCTGGGATGGCAACGCATTTGCAAGGTCTCTGGTATAAGCAGAGGTGACTACTTAACATCAGGTGGGCCGTCGGCCTAGTTGCCATCCAACGAGACAAAAAAAAAAACAAAAAAAAAATTGTACTCGTTAAAAATCTATGAAATTACTTCAAAAATGATTGAACTTTTCTCACTTCATTTCAAAACTAAAATCAAGGCATATTTTTAGTTCTAATTAGTTAAAAACGAAAGTAGCCGAGTTTCACCGAATAAATTTTAAAACCTCAAACATTCGACCTAAAAAGAGTGACAGGTAATTAATTTTGGACTTTAAACGTTTGATAATTAAGTGTCGTTTAGTGCCAGACGTGTTTAACATTGTTACTTATTAATAAATAATAATTGTATTTAATAAAAAAAATGTACGCAATTTTTAAAAGTAAAATTCTAAAAGTATAAGAGAAATTTTTGAAAAGAGATTATTAGGGATGATGACAGCGTATTCAGAAATTATTCGTTACTTTTTTTCCACAAGATAATTATGGATTATTTTTATTCTGAAGTAAAGTCAGATTTTAAATAAAGTTAGAGTGAACAGGCTTCTTCTGGGTAAGCTCACTCCATCGTAGACTTTGTCTCTGTCACCTCTGACCTAGACTAGAGTCAAGAGCTTACCCATCTTGAATAACAAAAATGGAAATAGCTGTACCCTGTGTCTTTGGTTGCTGCTCCGCTCCCGTGTGTCTTAGCGTGATGTTATAAAGCCTATAATACTATTCCAAATTAATTTGGCTATCACATTATAATAGTTTTAGTAAAGGTAGAAGAGAATTTTTAAGAAAGATTTGTCAAAACATGTAACATTTCTAAGCAGCACAGAAATGTTAAAAAAATCTTGCCATATAAAAAAATTACCACGGATTTGCGAATAACTTCTAAATACGCTCAAAGCTAAAATCTAGAATAAATGTTTGTAATTTGACAAAAGATTTCCATTACATGTGTATAACTGTCTTTTCTTTGTCCAACACGATTTAAAATTGGAATTGAGAAAAAAAAACTAAATTTAACTGATCGTAAACTTTTTTTATGTCCAACTGGATTTAAAATTGGAATTGAGGAAAAAATAACTATTTTTTTATTTGCAACTATTTTTTTCTTCTATAAAATAGTTGATTGTCACTAAAAATAACACTAAAAATGGCTGTTTAATTACAAAGGTTAATTGGTTTTATTTTTCTCGATTGCAATCATGACTGTAATAAAAAGTTTTCATGTAGTGACATGTACGCCTAAGAATCTCATAAAAAAATAGGTTTTTTGACATAAACTTGTTTAACAACGAAATCCCAACGCGTAACTTTAAGGCATTTTTGAATAAAAATAGAAAAATATTTGGAGCACATTTGTTTATGTAAAATTTCTCGAAAACATTTTATATGAGACTTATTGCAACTTAAATAGCTTATGGTCTAACTTAATACTAAGTTTGCGAAATAATGTGTATTGAATATAGGTTTTATTCACATTTCAAATGATTTCATATAGTTTTAAGAAAGGTAGGAAGACCAATTGTCAGCCTCACATGACTCTTTCTAACAAAAAATTTAGTTAGACATCTTTTTGAGAAGTTTAAATGGAAAAAGAAATTGAAATACAACTGTTTCAGATTTTAAACTGATCTTAGAAAGATGTTTAAATTATACTTAATATTTTTTTTATGGCTGACATTTGGTGCCTCTACCTTATATTTAAGTTTACAATGTGTTCGTACCACCATATTAATATTTTTGTATATATTATGTAGTAAAAAAATAATTTCTTAAAAAATAGTTTTTATCCATTTTTGACTAAGCTTTATTTAATTGGTACATTAAAAATTTTATATCAAAAATAATATTATCACTTTAACAATACAAAAAAAAAAAAACATGTTTAATCAATTAATAAAAAATAGTTTAAAAATTTTAGTAAAAAAAAATTGTACAATCGATACAATATTGATATTTTTTCTTCTTTTTTTTATAAGTTAGTTTTATAAGTCACCAAGATTGTGATTTTTAAGTATTTGTAATTAAATATAATTAAGAATTTATTTTTGTACCAATTTAGTTTTTAGCGTATTTTAGTTAGCGCCCCATTACAGAAATAAGATCGACTAAAAAACTAAAGACACTGCCATTTGCACTTTTTGCCAAACATTGCGTCTTTTGAATCTTACGAGCTCAAATTATTTTTAAGCTTATACCTTTTTTGATGTCAGCCGAACGTTTTTACTAAAAAAAAAACAATTGACATGACAAAAAAAAAAAAACCAGTTATTCTTTTTCACTAAAATCTCGGCACTATTTTTTTTTAAACAACTATTTTTTTTGTCATGTCTTTTGAATAAATTTTATAAAATAATAGTTTAGTCTCATCACTATCAATGTCTAAGAATAAAGGTTATGACGAAATATTATTGAATATAAACTATTTATTAAATAAGAATTTGATGTTTCATTTATTATCTGCATATAAATAATAGTAGTAGCAGAGCTCTTTGTGAAGGAGCTCGTCCGGGGAAGTACTACCACCATACCTATTTCTGCCGCAAAGCAGCGTTGCTGTGTTTGAAGGGTATGGATGCCGGTGTAATTACAGGCACATGACACATTTTAACTTTGTCTCTGGGATGGCAACGCATTTGCAAGGTCTCTCTCTGGTATTGCAGATGTGTATAGGCAGCGGTGACCACTTAACATCAGGTGGGCCGTCGGCTTGTTTGCCATCTAATGACAAAAAAGTAAAAACAGACAAACAAAAAGAAGTTTAAAAAACTAAACCCGACTACAAAAAAATCACGTTCTAAAAAGTATGAAACAGGAAAACATTCTCATCTGAAAGCCGTGGTCTTGGGTTCGATTCCCAGGTCGAGCATAAAATGTTATTGGGTTTTTCTATAAAATTCTCAGTAGCAGCTAGGAGTTTGGATTCGTGCCCGGTTAATGGCAATATGCTCGCCCCCTATTACATGGTACCTAAATATTCTGGCGAAGTGTGGGTGTACATTGGTATAAACTGCTTAAACCTTCGGGGAATACAGGCGTGATGGTTGAAAATAATAGTGCCAATAGTTTCTGTTACTATGTTAGAGCGTATGGTTTTCTAGAACGATGTAAAAGTTACCGTGTATATTTTGGAAACTAAATTATTAACGCAAAGTAAGTACGGTCAACAAAAGAGATAAGTAAACGGACCGTCTAATATAGTTGAAGTTTTCTTTCAAACCGGGTGGTCGTTTTTAAATGAAATTTAATTTAATTAATAAACTGTTTATCCAAACTAATATTATAAATGCGAAAGTAACTCTGTCTGTCTGTCTTTCTGTCTGTCTGTCTGTCTTTTCTTCACGGCTAAACTACTGAACCGATTTGTGTGAAATTTGGTACACACATTGTTTGGAACTTGAGAAAGGACATAGGATAGTTTTTATTACAAGAAATAAAAATAAAAAATAAAATTTATTCCGGACATACAGCGCCATCTATTGGTCAAAAGTCGGCATCAATTCAATGCTATAAATGTCAAGCTGTTCCTATACTCCGTAGATAGATGGCGTTGATCGCGCAATGGTGTCATTACACGTGTAATTTTTGAAGAGTTCCCTAGAATATCTTCCACATTTCATTTTTTAAGAGATCCCGCGAGATCGTGAACTATGTGGATAAAACCAAAAATCTGCCGGAAGTCACTATTCCACGCGAACGAAGTCGCGGGCAAAAGCTAGTTTCGTATAAATAAAATAAAATTCATTAAAAAACTTCTATCGGTTTTTGAAAAACTTTGTATTTAATAGGCGACTCTGGTTACTTATCTCTTTTGCTGACTGTACATGGGTTAAATATTCTATGGCGGCCGTAAGGAGAAGGGCAAAGGATTACAATTTGGAAAACGCTAAAGGGTCATCTAATTAACTTATAAAGGCAAGGGTCAAAGGAATTACACACGCATGCCGATTTCTAACTGGACTACAAACGATTAGGATCGAGTGGCCAATTAATTAATTATAAATGCCTACTTGTATACAACACGTCATGTGTATAAATATATACAAAATTATTTTCTTTTGTCGAAAGGTTTTTTTTTATTATTTATTTTTACAGAACCTTTTTTTGTTTAACGTTATCCTTAGATGAGGTCATCTAAATATATTTAACTCAAAGGTGACTGACTGACTGACATAGTGATCTATCAAAGCACAGCCCAAACCACTGGACGGATCGGGCTGAAATTTGGCATGCAGGTAGATGTTATGACGTAGGCATCCGCTAAGAAAGGATTTTGATCAATTCTACCCCCAAGGGGATAAAATAGGGGTTGAAAGTTTGTATAAATCTTCTTAGATGTTCTTCTTAGATTTTAACGCGAGCGCAGCCGCGGGCAAAAGCTAGTTGTACTTATAATTGTGAGGCCAACTCTGAAACATATAATTCGACAAAATGGATAAATCAACAGATTTTTCCGCAGTTAGAAGGTTGTAAAATTGATATTTTGTACGAAATGTACTTAGTATTTACAAACACATTAAATGAATAAGTATTCATTTTTAATTTTAAAACAAGGCAGCTAAAAAAATAGAATCTTACGCAAGACAGGCAGAAATGATTTATTTACTTAACAAAAAATAATTTTTAGTGAAGGACATTTTTTACTAATCATATCTATAATGTACTATCGACAAAAGTTCTGCATGACCACCTTTAAGGCGATAATAGTATAGCACGGCTCTTGACTCGATCGCCGTAAGCATGCGTTTTGACCAATAGGAAGCGTATTTTAGTTGTGTTCGTCGTAACACAATGATGTGTAGAAGTGGACACTCGCACTAGTGTGCAGGGGCGCACGTGTCCCTTTGTTTGTGAGATGTTTTTTCAATGGTCACAAAATTAGAATTGTCGTTTCGGTTTCGAATTAGGATACGGCGCCCGTGAGCTTTTTAAACAATATTGTTGACAAAAAGTAACTTCGTAGACTTATAATATGCCTATTCTATAAATAATATACCTATTCTGTTTGGCTTACAAAATGTGTTATTGGTAGGTATTACTTCATTCAATTAGTATCAATCTTTCATAAAAATGTAATATATTATATGTAAACCTAACTTTTTAAATACTTACAGTAGAACCTCGATTATCCGAACTAATTGGGACCAAGACTAGTTCGGATAATCGAAATGTGGGTTTTTTGGGATAAGATCAAACAAAAACAACACCTTTCACCTAAAACTGTACAGTCTATTAAAATGTGACATACGTTGAAAATTAAAACACCTAAAAAAAAGTCAAATGCTTTTCTAATAAAATAATATATTTTTAATTGGCGAACACCTGTAACGCGTTTTCAGCAACAAATTCTCGCCTATGTTCGGATAATTGAGGGTTCGGATAAAGTAAGTCAGCGTTCGGATAATTGAGTGTTCGGATAAACGAGGTTCGGATAATTGAGGGTTCGGTTAATCGAGGTTCGGATAACCGAGGTTCCGATAATCGAGGTTCGGATAATCGAGGTTTGGATAATTGAGGTTCTACTGTATCTATTTTAGGTATTAGCATTTCTTCTGTATTTTACAAATATTTAACTATATCATTGTGGCAAATTGCAATATTGTATGAAACTCTGTACACGCAAATTTGAGCTTTATTTTGAACGACTTAAGAGCGATAACCCAATTTGAAAATGCAGTGATGACTTGAAGTGAAGAGCTATTGTTTAGGAGTTGAAAGAGTTGTTATGGGGTCATAAAAGGTCCGAACAATGTCTTTAAACGCGCCGATATAAGACAGACGAAAACAAAAACACCTACTAGGTATTAAAATCACAATATTTTGATTATGTTAACTTAATTTCTTATTTTATTATTAGCTCCTACCCGCGACTTCGTCCTTGTCAAATTTGATATTATTGTCCCATGAAAACAGTACATTTTTCCTGGATAAAAATATCTTATGTTATGTTATTGTTTGTTGTGTTCTTGTGTTATGTTATTCCATACTACAATCTATCTCAGTGCCAAATTTCAATTACATGCGTTCAGCCGTTTAAGCGTGAAAGAGTAAACAAACACCACAATCCATCCTCAAAAAACTTTCGTATTTATAAATAACTAGCTGTGCCCCGCGGTTTCACCCGCGTTACGTTAGGTTTTTGGTTACTGATCCGTTCCCGTGGCTCATAGCGCGATGTTATGAAGCCTTTAATCATTTATTCATTTTTTTTTATAATTGGGAGTTCATCAAATAACTTCCCCCGCCCTGGGCGGGACGGGAAGGTGTGTCAGACTTTTACTGACTAAAACCCTATGTTCCTTCATGTGCCCGTTGCGTTCCGGGGGCGCGGTATCTCTTTTGAACAACCCGCAGAATCTGTTATTCTGAGGTATAAGCTACGGAATGTCTCGCAGAGTCATTATTTTGCTGCGAAGTTATTTTAAAACTGTGATATCTCCTAAGATATTCATTGAAATTAAATGATGTAAAGGGCAATTTTGTTCAAAATTAAACACTTGTGCTAAATAACGCATTTATGTTGATAAGGATTAATACAATGTTCATAAAAACACCTTCGCAAATAATGCATTATTTTAAAATAAATTTTCTGGCCATAAAAATGCTTATAGTGAGTCAACCTTAAAAGTTAGGCATGTACTGCCGCGGACTTTTTTTTAGTATATTTTAAGTGGAACAATTCTCTCATACATTATTTTTACGAAACTTTATCCGTTTACGCAGCGGACGCAACGAAAGCCCTCAAAAGGATTTTTTCCCCCCCGTTTTTGCCACATTTTTACAGATTGCCCCGCTCCAATTGGTTGTAGCGTGACGTTTTATAGCCTATAACCTTCTTCGATAAATTGGCTATCCAACACAAAAAGAATTTTTCAAATCGGACCGGTAGTTCCTGAGATTAGCGCGAACAAACAAACAAACAAACTCTTCAGCTTTATAATATTAGTATAGATATTTAGGGACTAGAGAACTGCCCGCGACTTCGTCCGGGTGGCTTATTTCACCCGCTTTTAGTTATGTCTTTGGTAACTGCTCTGCTCCCGTGGGTCACAGCATGATGTTACAATATAGCCTATATTACTCCCGAATAATGTAGGTATCTATTGGTAAAAAAAATGATTCAAATCGGTCAAGTAGTTTTGGAGCCTATTCGTTACAAATAAACAAAAAATCTTACCTCTTTATAATATTATATAGACTAGCTGTGCCCCGCAGTTTGACCCGCGTTGCGTTTGGCTTTTGGTAAGGCTCTAGACAGACGGACTGCAAATTTGCAGTTTGAATGCAGTTGTAATGCAGTCCCTCTGTCATTATAGTGTCTAGTGTGTTATTGCAGTCGTACTAACTGCATTGAAACTGCAGCAGTCCATCTGTCTAGAGCCTTACTGGTCCGTTCCCGTGGCTCATATGTAGCCTATAATCTGTTATTCTGAGGTATAAGCTACGCAATGTCTCGCAGAGTCATTATTTTGTTGCGAAGTTATTTTAAAACTGTATATCTCCTAAGATATTCATTGAAATTAAATAATGTAAAGCGCAATTTTGTTCAAAATTAAACGCTTGTGATGAATAACGTATTTATGTTGATAAGGATTAATATTATGGTAATAAAAACACCTTCGCAAATAATGCATTACTTGATAACAATTTTTCGGTCCATAAAAATGGCTATAGTGAGTCGACCTTAAAAGTTAGGCATTTACTACCACAGACTTTTTTTTAGTATATTTTAAGAGAAACAATTCTTTCACACATTATTTTTGCGTAGCTTTAACCGTTTACGCAGCGCACGCAACGAAAGCCCTCAAAAGGAATATTTCTCCCCGTTTTTGCCACATTTTTCATTAATTCTTCGCTCCAATTGGCCGTAGCGCTATGTTACATAGGCTATATTTAGCCTTTCTAGATAAATGGGTTATCCAACACCAAAAAAAAAAACAAATCGGACCGGTAGTTCCTAAGATTAGCGCGTTCAAACAAACAAACAATCTCTTCAGCTTTATAATATTAGTATAAATTATTAGTAAATAAATGATAGGATAGGATAGTGAGATTGCAAAATTGAAATTATATATGTTATGTATTTTATTAATATTTATCATTAACTAGCGATCCACCCCGACTTCGCAAGCGATAAGTCAGTCGGCAGGCAACCAGTCCGATAGAAATAAACAGGTCATAAATAAAATTGCGATGAGAACAGGAAGCGTGAACAATACAAACTGGCACTTAGCTAACGTTTGTTGATATTTTTTGTCACACGCACTTACTGCACTCACACAAATGCGTATTGTCTCTAATTGGGTGGAGCAAGGAAGGGGCGTGGTTTGTCACTAGCTGCGCTTCCGCACGAAATTTTTCTTAAGTGAGCATGCTTAAGTTTTGCCGATAGTACACGAGTGCACATGTATGTCTTAGTACGTGGCGCTTCCAGGTGTGCTCGGTCTGTGTAACATAAATAAAATTATTTCTACTTAAATTCTTGTTAACACTGCTGGATGATTGCGTGGGTTCGATTCCCAGATCGGGCAAAAAGTGTTAGGTATTGGGTTTTTCCATTAGGAATTTCTCAGTAGCAGCCCGGAGTTTAGAACTTGGTGGTGTGACACCCCCGTGCCTCCGAAAGCATGTAAAGACGTTGGGTGAGCGCCTGATCTCTCTCCGGTCGTTTCGGATTGCCGTCCCATCGGACTATGAGAGTTAGGGAAGAGGGAGTGCACCTGTGTTTGCGCACACACTTGTACACTATAATGGTGCTGATTCTCTTGATCACAAACTTAACTAAATTTAAGTGAAATGCATCTTCCTCTTTCAATTTCTTAAACAAAAGGACAGAAGATACATATTCGTTTAGTCCTGTCAAATTATACAGCACCTGAAGAAAATTGGCGTGTTTCTAGTCGCCACGTTTTTAATTGCGTCTAAATTATCTATGGAGTGTCTAAATTTGACAGAACTTAACTAAAATTTTATCTTCTGTCCTTTTCTAAATGAAATGGAAAGAGAAAGATGAACATAACTTAAATTTAGTTAAGTTTGTGAACAAGAGAATCAGCACCATTATCTCAGGTCTGCATTAAGAGCGCGTGTGTATACAGAAAGTTGGCAACGTCGCAAACAGCTGTCAAATATTTCGCTGTTTTGATTAATTTGTCAATATTACTGTATGAAAATAAGAAACATGGCTAACTAATGCACTAAAATTTTGATTATGAAATGCAATAATTAATATCGTAACACCGAATATTTAGTTTTAGATGTATAAAAAAAGTATTTGGAAACTTTACAAATGCCTTTTTTGCATCTAAAACGGTTACAACATCAAATTCAGTGTTTTAATTGCAATTCATGATTAATATTCTAGTTCATTAGTTAGCCATATTTCTTATTTTCATAGAGTAATATTGACAAATTACTTAATCAAAACAGGGAAATATTTGACAGCTGTTTGCGACGTTCCCAACTTTCTGTATACGCGCTCTTAAGATTAGCCGCCGTGGCCGGAATCGGTCTGGAGAGTTACAGTTTTTTACATTTGTTTTACAGGCAGAAGACGAGACAACCCGAAGAGTTCAGGAGAATCGTAAGTGTCCTTTCTGTTTAATAGGAATTTCTGTAGATATATTAGGTTTGAAATTTTGTAATTTATTTAATTGTGTCAAATTTTATCTGAAACATTGAAATGACTAGAAATAGTTTAAGAGATGTCCAGAGCTATCAAAACTTTAAAATTTCTGACAAAATACCAGCGGACTTTTCATAAAAGTTCAATTTTTTTTTTACCTTTTTTATTTCTTAAAAATATGCCCTTTTGTCAAAAAGCCGGTTATGTCTGCTTCAATCCGGACACTACTTTACATGTACCTACTTACCAATTTGTTTTATTTGTGTAAAAAAAATGCGAATTTAAATAAGTAATCTGCTTCATCTAGTCACCTCAATGTTTTTTATATTTGTGTAAATAAAATAAATATTTTTTTATTTATATAATCTTTGGTTCTGAATATATTTTTGGTTTTTCTTTTATATTTTAAATTCTAGTAATTTTAACTATAATGTGCTAACTTGAGGTTTACTTTTTTATTAAAATGATAAATACAATAATTCTGAATTATTACAAGCAAAAAACTCAAAATGGCAGACCCATTTGCATTTATACTTGTAATAATTCTGAAACTTTTTTCAATAACAAAAATTTTTAGGTTTCATAACCTAAAAATATTGTTTTGATTGACGTTTTTCCTAAAAAGTTGCCATATACAATAATATTTTTTCCCGCAAGGACGCCGGCCGGGGATGTGCTTTTAGAGTCTGGCAACTCGCTTCCTAGAACGTACGTCTAACTATGTAACTAGCTTTGCTTGCCTCACAATTGGGTAGATGACACCACTAATCAATTGACGTACTTTTTATGAGCTGTCAAAACGCGATTCCCCCATACATTTTGTATGGCAATAGCACACTGTGACGTCACTACGTGGCCTACTCAATTGACTAAGTATTTATTGATTTTAAAGTAAGTAAAAATCTAATTTTACAATAAATAGAAAAATAATCGGTTTTCATGGGTAAAATAAAGTGCCTTTTTAGAGAAGTTGTGACTTGAAATTATTGGTTAGTGGTGGACACTACCCAATACTAAACTATGACGTCACTTTTTTTGCATCTCAATTCACTAACTATTTATTGATTTCAAAACGACTGAAAATCGAATTTTATAGTTATTAAAATTAAAAGTGTTTTTTAGAGAAGTTGTGATTTGAAATTATTGGTTAATAGTGTCAACTACCCAATTTCAGCTATAAGTACTAAGATGGCGTAAGTCTGTAGACTGGGATCTCGGTGTACAATGCTTGGCTTTATTTACTTAACTATACTATAAGCATTTTGTGTAACAAAAATAAATAACGTTAAGACTAACTAATAACGCATACATAGGGTTGCCAACTTGTTTTAAGGAAAATAACGGATATTCATCTCGGAATAAATAAAAAAAAAATTATTTCCAAACAAAATAAAGTATTGGAATATTTATTTCTATAAATGCTTCAAGTTACTAGCAGTAGTTAGTAACTGCCTCGTTGGCCTAGTGGTCCTGAGCGCGACTGCTACGATACAGGTCCTGAGTTCGATTCCCAGGTCGAGCAAAGAGTGTTATTGGGTTTTTCTATGAAATTCTCAGTAGCAGCTCGGAGTTTGGATTTGTGCCCGGTTAATGGCAATAGGCTCGTCCCCTATTACATGGGACCTAAATATACCGGCGAACTGTAGGTGTACATTGGTACACCTCTGCCTAACCCTTCGGGGAATACAGGCGTGATGGTATGTATATTTTAGTTTGAAGTTGGCAACCCTACGCATGGAATCATACGGGGTAGAACGGGATATCACCTAAAAAAAAACTATTTATTTAATTATTGATTCGTGTTGAGTATCACTAGCATAGTAACTAACTTGATTAATATAAATATACATCTTTAACACATATGGAATGCAAATAAACACTTGAATCTGATGAGCTTGCAAAACTGCATCAAATACAGAAAAAGTTTTTAATATTATGTGCGATTTTTTTCTGGTATTTAGGCAAAGTCAAAGCATTTATTTCAATTATTTCAATTCAATTCAAGAAGTATGTATTTTCAGAATCATACCCATTAAAATCAGTAAAATAACTCCATAAGTCGGTATAATTCCAAAATGTCAAGATTTCATGAAATAGTCATTCTTTGGGTTTACCTGGTCCTATGGAGTTTTATTGCTGACTTTAATGGTTATAATTTTGAAAATACATACTTCTTACGCCCGCGAATCATACTTTAATTAACATTAAACCTAATACTGACTTGTAAATTGCAAAAAACGTAAGAAAATTTAAATTTCGCGGGCTGGTCGGAGCATTCACCTTAAGTGTTGCCAGGCAACAATTAAACACATATATTTCGTTAGTAGCGACACAGAAAGCGCGGTGGGAGGCCGGGAGCGGTCGCGCCTGGCGGGGCTGAGCGCGCGTGTAAGAGCTGTGCTGCCCAGAGCCAAGGATAAGGTGCAGGCTACCGAGAGCCAGGTTGCTGATACTGAGGATAAGGTTAGTAGGCCATACATACATGCATACAAAAACTCTCGCCTTTTCCCCATGGGCGTAGGCAGAAACAACAGCAGTGCAATTCTCTAAGCCTCACTTCATAATTCAAAAGCTGAATCCGCAGTGAGATTACGAAATGGTATTCTGTTAAACACGATCACGCCGGTGACGTCACCACGGCGAGCGAATACTAAACCAAGGTCAAGTAGGTTCGTTATCGAAGTGAGAGCGGTTACTTAAGTGAGAATCGCACTACAGAACGCCACCTGCTACGATCCTTTCATGCTCCTTTCGCCTCGTCCACGTTCATACATCTGGTCATACAAGCACGCCGGTTACGAGCACTGCACACCCGACCTTTCTGAAGAACCTCACCAATAAGGTCAGGGTAGGTCTTTCTAGGGCGTTGCCACTCACATCTGCCACATAAATCCCTTTTGTTAGTCGCCTTTGACTCATCCTCTCAATATGACTGAACCATCTAAGTTAGTAAGGTCTCAGAGTAAAAACCGGCTAAAAGCAGGGCCATATCTGCAAACGGATAGACTTCTAGCGCAACAGGTTAGAAACGAAAGAATACCGGTTTTTGGTGATTTATTTTCTTTTTTAATAACGTACGTTGCTCCACTCCCTCGTTACTGCCTCGTTAGCCTAGTGGTCCTGAGCACGACTGCTACGCTAGAGGTCCTGGGTTCGATTCCCAGGTCGAGCAAAAAGTGTTATTGGGTTATTCTATGAAATTCTCAGTAGCAGATCGGAGTTTGGATTTGTGCCCGGGTAATGGCAATAGGCTCGCCCCCTATTACATGGGACCTAAATATACCGGCGAACTGTGGGTGTACATTGGTTCACCTCTGCCTAACCCTTCGGGGAATACTAGCGTGATGGTATATATATTCTCTTTTTTAATAACGTTGCCCCACTCCATTAATTTGTCCTGTTCCGTGTGCGGTTTAACATACACAAACATTCAGACCTGGAACAACTATCTATAGGCTATACAAACATTTGTACCGTGCGGGAATCGAACCCGCCACACGCAGCACAGCAGCCAATCCCTTCCGCCGCGATAGATGCTCCGGGCGTCGAGAGCCACGAGACGACTCCCGGCCACCGTAGACGCGGGTCTGTGGACGGTGAGCAATGGGTAGCTCACCGTCCGTACGTTTACTAACAACAGACCGTGTCGACGGCGCGTTCGTGTTCCACGCGCGCCTCAAAGAGATGTCAGCAAACTTGGAAGGTGCCACTGAGGGCCTCCTCCTGCCGGGGTGCGGGGTGGTAGCAAGAGATACCGCGCCCCCGGAACGCAAAGGGCACATGAAGGAACATAGACGGGTTTTAGTCAGTAAAAGTCTGACACTCCCTCCCGCCCCGCCCAGGGCGCGGGAAGTTATATGATGATTTCCTGTCTTAAAAAAAAAGCCAATCCCTTAGTCACTGATTTATTTGTCAGGTCATTTTTTCTTAAAAAATAACCGATGGTAAATCATTTTATTTCTCATTACAGCCTCTTTCAGAAGACAAGAAGGGCGTGGTATACGCTGAACTGGCGCTCGGGGAACAGACCTCAACGGAGAAGCCACTCCCCCCCTCCACAGAGTATGCAGAAATAGTCTACACAGACCAACCAAAAGAGACTAAGGAAACCAACTAGATTACCACAACCTAACACTTCTATTAAAAATCGTTAACGCAGAAAAAGCAGCATTATCTTCAAAGTGATAGAGTTCAAAATTGTCTGCAAGATATATAATTTTTATATTACATGAAATTACGTGATTTTGAACTCTATTTGTATCGGTTTTAAGTTGATAATCGATTGATGAATGAAATCTGTTTGAGAATATTGCTGTTTTGTTAGCGTTGATTTTTAAGCTTCGTCCAAATTTTGACATTTCAATGAATTATGATCGTACACCTATATAACTCATTGAAATGTCATTTCGGACGCAGCTTTACCAACCAATTATGAACTTTAAAACATCCGTACTAAGGTATATTTTTAAAGAATGACATTCTGGTTTAGTTAACCAGAAGAATTATATGAAACCTAAGTTGTTTAGTTTAGTTCATAAAAGATTTCTGATTTTTAACCGACTTCATTAAATATATGTATTTTACTGTACCAGTAGCCTTGTAACTGCCTCGTTAGCCTAGTGGTCCTAAGCGCGACTGCTACGCTAGAGGTCTTGGGTTCGATTCCCAGGTCAAGCAAAAAGTGTTATTGGGTTTTTCTGTGAAATTCTCAGTAGCAGCTCGGAGTCAGTTTTATACTGCCAGTGGGTATTTTTATTTTCTATAATGCAAAGCAGCTATTTAATTTATTAAGATATTCCAGTTAATAAGTAATTAATGAAATTACTACAATTCCCACAATAACATCACAAAACTTAAAATATTTATAATAATTTAGTATTGGAATTATCCACCGAAACAAATTATATTTTGTTTTTCTTTTATATTTATTATTACTTTTGAAAAATGTTACTTTTGTATTAGAATTTTAAGTTTATTTTTAAGTGTAAGCAGAGCAAGTTGACTATTTAGAACTTAGATTGACTTATTAACTGACAGAATCAAATCAAATCAAATCATTTATTTCAATTAGACCATTTACAGGTACTTTTGAATTGTCAAGAAGTTACAGTTTAAAATTGAAGCTAGTTGCTCGTTCCAAAACGTAGGTCTCTATGGAGAAGAACGAGCAAGAAACTCCATGGACACTCTTTTCCTTCCATTTGGTTTTTACAAAGTCTTGGTTACAATATTCTTGTTGCTTCTATATGTGAAAACAATGAAGGTGAATATAAAAAATAACAAAAATTATAATAACGATGTAAGACATGGCAGTTAAGAGATGACCAATCCCAACTGACAGCACCCGTTCACGAATATGACGCGTGCATCAGCACCGTTTAGCTCAACCATCTTGAAGGGAACCAAACGATCCAACCCACGCGCCACCGTCAGCAAGACATTAAAGTGAGCATGACAAGACAAAACAAAATACAAATAATATAAATTGAGTTACCGGACAGAAGAATAAAGATCCCTACCGCAGCTAACAAAAGAGCTGATAACCTTGAAACGGCTGAACCGATTTTAATAAACCATATCTAAGAACCATCGCTAGGAAACCTGCTTTCAAATAAAAAAAAAACGCATTCAAATCGGTTCACCCGTTTAAGAGCTACGGTGCCACAGACAGGCACACAGACACGTCACACCTTATAACACCCCTCTTTTTGAGTCGGGGGTTAAAAATAATATTCTCCAGATCGATTTCGGAGACTAGCCAAGTACGCAGGAGATATTATAGTGCACAAGTGTGTGCGCAAACACCGGTGCACTCCCTCTTCCCTCACTCTCATAGTCCGGTGGAAAAACGAATATTACTTTACTTGTTAAGTTGAAAACTCTGCCTAACCCTTCGGTATGTACAGATGTGGTGGTATATATTGAATTTTATCTTAGTTTATTGTGTGGAAAGATGCCTGCTAAGAACGGATTTGACTTTGAGTTCCAAAGTCGCGGCCAAAAGCTATGCAAAATTAGTTAAGTGATGTGTCTTTTTACCCTCCATAAAAGTCAACTTGCCTGTGTTGAGTAATCTCGAAAACTATTTAATTAAACATTATAATTAAGATGTAAACGTGTGTGCTTCAAATGATATTATTATGATTGTTAATTTATAAATTGGCAACTTTAAAAGTTTACCCGGTTCCTAAAACCTACCAATGGTAGTTTTGGTGTGGTCACACTGACACATCTGTCAAAAAAACCGACAAGTTTTATGAACCGGGTAGGTTTTAAAACAATATTTTATAAGTAGAATTTGACGGCAATTTATTAAGTAATTTAAAAGCTTGTGTATACTGCCTTTTTGCAGATTATTTACGTACAAAATATATTATTAGTATTACTTATTAGTTTACTTACATAAGGTAATATTTTTGTCAGTGTGTTTGTCCAGTAAATTGTATATTACTTACAATATAACACGATCACTGCCAGAAAGCTGCACAAAAAAAAACTAAATATTGTTATAAACACTTTATAGACTTCATTGTTAATGTATTTTATATAAAAACAAAGTTTTCAAACTTTCTAAAACTAATTTTTACGACGCACACTGCCATCTAGTAGCACCAAATAGAACCATCAGTTCAAATTCGTTACTAGATGGCGCTGTTTTTAACTTTGAATGGTAGCTTTTTCTATGTACGTAATGGTAGAATTTTCGCATCATACATGGTATTATAATTTTCTTTTTTCCATTAGGAAAATACCTTTATAATATTAAGTATTATTTATAATTTTAATTGCCAAGTGGCTAAAGCTAGACGTGTTTAATATGTAAGAAATAAAGGTTTTAAAACTATCACGGTGTTAGAAAAATAAGGAATTTCAGTTATCACTAATTTAGGGTACAAATAGAATATTATTTTTACGAAGACCAGAGTCAAATATATTATTATTACAGAGTTACGTAAAGTGGAAATGTTAAGATAAAAAAGAACTGTTTTTCTTATACAACTACTTAACCAAAATAACTAAAAATTTGAAAATTAATGATAAGTGTCACGTCATCATTTAACATAATACTTTTTATTATCAAATCACTAATCGTATCATTAATTATTATTTTTATCTTTTAATATTTGCAACATTGAACTATGTATGATCCCTTCTGTACCCATCATTCCACATTATATAATTAAATTAACGAATTGTTTGTTCACCTTTTCAATGACAAACATACATAAGTAGACCCTTTTTTACCATAGGGCTTGGCGGAAACCATAGAACGCCACCTGCTACGATCCTTACTCCATTCTCCTTTCGCCTGATCCACGTTCATACATCTGATCATACAAGCACGCCGTTTACAAGTAGGTACCTCACCTTTTTAATAAGCAGCTAAAAATCCAGTCACTATTTAACATTTCCACTTTACTCAAAACTAAACCTATTTACAATCCGTCCAGATTTATATTAATTTTAATAAAATTATATTATTTTTGTAATTGTTTTTTACTGTGCTATAAATAGGTGCTTAGTTAACAGAAAAAATTTTATAGCAACTATATGTCGTTTAAGATTGTGTATTTGATATTGACATTTTTAGTTTTGACATTTTGATTGCGCATGTTATTTTGTGCCCAGTTTGTGGTAATTGGTTCACCTGGTATTGTTCTGTAACTGTCGTTGGTGCACCACTCTTTAGGAACAACAACAGGTATGTTAATAAATACATAGATGAGCTTTTAAGAATTATGAACAGAGAAACGGAGAAACTTGTTTGCTAAGTGCAAAAATGTCGACAAGTTTCTTTTCAATGCAAAATATTCTTTTGCTATGCCTAAACCATTTCAATTAACTACAAATATCTAAGGTTAGCACTCTAAAATAGTGAGCTCTAATATATACGCAGCCAAAATGTCAGAAAATACTTCTTTTGTAAAATAATATTATAAAGATTACTATAGGATTATCTTACAGCTCTACATAAATGGTGTTCACTTTTGCAGCTACACACAAATGGATATTATATAGGATGCTCACTTTTAAGGCTTCACAATTGAATGTTAAATTAAGGACAATTTGTATTTATTGAAAGCTTTCTCGTGTACTTATTCCTTTATCTTGTATTTTAAATAAAATGTGTCATTTTATTGCTGTTTTATTTGAAGATTATAAGTATCCTACCCTTTAGACTTTAAAATCCAAATGATAATAACAATTTAATAATGGAATCTTTATCAGGCTGAACAAGTAGTGAAGTTGACTACCTGGTTACGTTAGACGTCGTGGGTTCGATTCCCAGGTCGAGCAGTGTTATTGGGTTTTTCTATGAAATTCTCAGTAGCAGCTCGGAATTAGGATTTGTGCCCGGTTAATGGCAATAAGCTCGCCCCCTATTACATGGGACTTTAACAGCAGCGAACTGTGGGTGTACACCTCTGCCTAGCCCTTCGGGGAATACAGTCGTGATCATAATTATGTATGATGTTGAAGGCGCGCGCAGTAAACGTTATGCGGTCATAACGTTTACTTTACTTTTCTGCGACGTGTTTGCCACGAAAATGCTACCTGAGCTAGCTAACAATGTAAAGGCATGCCCCTTGGAGTTTAGATTTCAACATACGAATCCCCAGGCTGTTATTAAAACTTTTAAAGATCTTAAAATGAAATCAACAGAAGATCTTTGGGGAATGTCAGTAAAAGTCTGTACATCTATAATAGAAACTATTGCGCCTTATTTAGCTTTCATTTTTAATATAAGCGTGGATCAGGGAGTCTTTCCGGATCTCATGAAACACAGTAAAGTAGTTCCATTATTCAAATCCCCATGATAATATATGTTATGATGTTCCTGCCATGATATCTCTTCACCACCTTTGGTTGACTGGTAGAGAATGCCTAAGGCATTAAGTCCGCCTTTGTACTTTTGTTGCATAAAGTTTAAATAAATAAATAATAAATAAATAAATCCGGTGAAAGTAAGGAACTTAACAACTATAGACCTGTTTCAATACTACCAGTTCTCAGTAAGGTTTTTGAAAAGCTATTACTCAATCAAATGTTACGTCACTTTAATAAAAATTCCATCTTTCATGACCAACAGTACGGTTTCACCAAAGGGCGTTGTACAACTGACGCCGGTGTCTCCTTAATCAAAAACATTTTTAATGCCTGGGAGGAAGCACAAGATGCCATTGGAATCTTTTGCGACCTCTCCAAAGCGTTCGATTGTGTGGACCATGAGACACTATTATTGAAACTGGAGCACTATGGGATTAGAAACACATCTCTTGATTTAATAAGATCATACCTGGAAAACAGACAGGTTAAAGTTCAAGTGAACGGCGTGAACTCATTGGGGTCTGAAATGACAATGGGCGTTCCTCAAGGTTCGATTTTGGGTCCATTTCTCTTTTTAGCTTATATAAATGATTTGCCACAATTACTGCAAAAGCAACCTAATATGGTGTTATTTGCAGATGATACGTCATTAATTTTTAAGATAGACAGACGTTCTCGAAGTCTTGACGACGTTAATAACTCAATTCTTCAGGTTCAAAATTGGTTCACCGTAAACAATTTGGTACTAAATGAAAAGAAAACCAAATGTATTAGATTTTCTTTACCAAATGTTAAAAATAGCGCATGTGACATCATACTGAATGGCGAAAAACTGGCCTTTGTTAATAAAACGGTTTTCTTAGGAATCACGCTAGATGAAAAATTACAATGGGGACCACATATAACATCTCTTGCAGGGCGGCTAAGCTCAGCAGCTTTTGCTGTTAGAAAGATTAGACAGTTAACAGATGTCGATACTGCGCGTCTGGTCTATTTTAGCTACTTTCACAGCATTATGTCGTATGGCATTCTACTGTGGGGTCGGGCTGCTGACATTGAATCCATTTTTATTTTACAAAAGAGAGCTGTCAGAGCCATTTATAATCTCCGTCGCTGCGAATCTCTTAGGGAACTATTTAAAAAGATTAATATTATGACAGTGCCTTGTCAATACATTTACGAAAATATTATGTATGTAAGAAAAAATTTACATCTTTTTTATAAAATAAGTGATAGACATAATTTTAATACTAGAAATAAGGACAAATTAGCGCAACCATTTTTTAGATTGTCCAAAGTGCACTCATCTTTCATGGGGTACTGTGTTAAATGTTACAATAAAATACCTAGTGATATATTAAAATTAAATGAAAGAAAATTTAAAAATCGTATTAAAAGCACACTTTGTAAACAAGCATACTACAAGTTAGAGGATTATATTCAAGATAATTATGCTTGGAAACATGCTGGTCTTGCTCCTTAGGACAATTTCAAGTCTTGACAAAATCAACTGGTTGCTTATTTAATCATGAAACTAATTTGTTTTGACCAATAATTGTTTTCTCCTCGACATTAATTCTACATTTGAGTTTGACTCACACACTGATTCGTTGTCTTTGAAATGTTAGAAGTAATCATCTACGATCACAATATTGGCGTTAGATAATATAATTAATTTAGCTTTCTTTTCTAATTTGTAGCACTGAGTACGTATTGTGTGTGACTTTTTATTTTTGCTAGATCGTTTTGACATTTATATTTTTTTATGGAATGAATGTAATGAACTATACAACTTATTGTAATACATTATTTTTTAAAAGAGTATGTATGGAGTTTCTTGCCCGTTCTTCTCCATACGAAACTACCTTTTGGAATGGGCAACTAGATTCAATATTAATGTTTTTTTTTTATGTAATGACGTTCAAAAGTGCCTTTTAATGGCCTAATTGAAATAAATGATTTGACTTTGACTTTGACTTTGCTACCCGGAGACAGCTTTGGCGTCCTTAGTTATGCTTACAAGACTGTCACAGGTCACAATTTGATTAAGAAACAACCGTAGGGCGTCCGCCTACGTCACTTTTTGTAGGGCCTTTTATATTGTTCCGTTCACAACTTATACCGTTACCGTACCGTTACGTATGTACGACCGGATTCGGGTTTCATTTATGTTTCATTCTCACTGACATGGAAATCGGAGACAGAACGCAGCTTTCCCATTCGTTTAGTTTTTGGTAGAAAACATTTATCCTAACTTGGTAGAATTTTCCAACTTGCACCTGTCCACACTTTTCTTATCGATTTTTTGACATTTGTATACCTGTCTGTCGGCCGTCAGATTCCAGACGGATTTCAAAACTGATTAAATAGTAAATAACATAATATTTTTGTGCTTAAAAACCTTTTAGATCAATAGCCTTTAGAAATAATCAATAATTATGATAACGTAATAATAAATATGGTGTCCACATACAAAACTGATCATGTGAATTGAAATATTACTAAACATTTCGTATGTTTTATGTTTTTCTTTTGTTGTTACCGAATACATCTTCTAGAATGACGAAGAAGAAGGGAAAGAAGAATGTGTCGCAAGGTAATTAATACTCTTTTTATGTAATATCGTTCCTGTGAAGTTTTAGCGCTGATCGCCTTTGTTATTTTATTTTTTGTGGGTGTTTTTGTCACAGCTACTTTTTATTTTGATTTCAGCTTCTATTAAGGCCTTTATTATAGGTTTAGGTAGTTCTAGAATTCCTGATTTTATTTGCAGTATTGTACTTGGCTTTCTTTGCTTTTTTTGTTTATTTTTTTTCCTGTTTTAAAACGGCCTCCTCTCTCCTAACCCTATGTTGCTGTGCCCTACAGGGTCCATAATGATCTCAATTATTCATATATTTACCACCTAAGAATACATATAGTCAAAGTCAAAGCATTTATTTCAATTAGACCATTTACAGGCACTTTTGAATGTCAAGAAGTTACAGTTAAAGTTGAAGCTAGTTGCTCGTTTCAAAGCGTAGATCTCTATGGAGAAGAACGAGCAAGAAACTCCATGGACACTCTTTTTCTTCAATTTGGTTTTACAAAATCTTGGTTACAATATTCATACATATGGAAAAGCAAAAAAGATATTGAGTATTGAGTATTCATATTTATTCAACTCAAAGTCTATAATTATAAGAAGCTTATCAATAATAACAAATCCAAATGAGGTCTACCTTCTGAGTCCGACAACAGATTAGTTCAATGGTTCTTTATGAATCACAAATCACATCTGGCTAGAATAATGGCTTTTGTGCAGTGGCGTGCACAGAGGTTTTAGACAGAGTAGGCAAAAAAGGTACCTACCAAAAACACCTACTACATGTTGGTTTTGGTTTGTCGCCTTGTTGATTAAATAATGATGAATATGATTTTCCACCTCAAATATTTACAGATTGGTTGATATTAATCATCTACGTATACGTATGTTATAGGGTAGGTAATGTCTATTTGTCTGTATGAACCGCACGCCACTGCTTTTGTGGTACATGTATAATTGTATACTTTACTATCAAGGACAAAGTACGGAATATATTACCCTGATGACTGATACCATCACACCTGTATTCCTTGAAGGGTTAAGCAGAGGTGTACCAATGTAACACACAGTTCATGGGTATGTTTCAAGTCCCATGTAATAGGGAGCGAGCCTATTGCCATTAACCGGGCACAAATTCTAACTCCGAGCTGCTACTGAGAATTATAGAAAAACCCAATAAGACTGCTCGACCTGGGAATCAAACCCAAGACCTCTAACGTAGCAGTCACGCTTGGGACGACTAGGCTAGTCAGGCAGTGTATGCCAATGATAGATATATAACTACACATTTTATGCACTCCTGGAGCTAATTAAGTTTGAATGTCGCGATGGCCCAGTGGTTAAGGCGCCCTCTCATGCAAGAGGTTGTGGGTTCGCAACCAGGCACGGGCAAATACCAATGTGACTTTTTCTATTTCATACGAACTTTCTAAGTTTATCTTGCACATCACTGACATCAGTAACCATGTCAGAGGCCCTTGATGCGGTTTAGAAACTCTGACACTAGGGTGTGTGGGGTCGTTACACCTTACTGCCTGCCCACATGATAAAGAAAGAAGAAGTTTGAACTGTCCTCTCGTTGATCTTTCCCATAAGAGGATTTCCAATACCAAAGTTGTTGTCACTGATTAGATTTTCTTTTATTTCGCTTTGCTTTAAATTTCTAGTTATTAACTGCCCCGTTGGTCTCGTGGCCGCAAGTGCGACTGCTGTGCAAGGGGTCCCGGGTTCGATTCCCAGGTCGAGCAAAGTGTTATTGGGTTTTTCTATGAAATTCTCAGTAGCAGCTGGGAGTTTGGATTTGTGCCCGGTTAATGGCAATAGGCTCGCCCCTATTACATGGGACCTAAATATACCGACGAACTGTGGGTGTACATTGGTACACCTCTGCCTAACCCTTCGGGGAATACAGGCGTGATGGTATATTTCTAATTATTAACATAAAACTGGCTCTAAATTCTTGTTATCTACCCAGCCTTTTCCCAACTAGGTTGGGGTCGGCTTCCAGTCTAAGCTGTTGACATTGTGAATGTCAGAATGTTAGAGTCTGGGAGTCCCATCACCATTTAAACACAACCCAGTTACCGGGCAATACGGGCATTCTGAGGTAAGATGGGTAGTCTGTAGATAGAATTTTTGTTAGCTAATATCCCGGCTTTTTTTACCGATGGTAAATCATCACATGATTTCTCCCACCTTAATGTCAGACTTTTACTGACTAAAACCCATCCATGTTCCTTCTTGTGCCCTTTGCGTTCCGGGGGCACGGTATCTCTTTCGAACAACCCGCAGCCCCGGCAGGCGTCGGCCCTGAGTGGCTCCTCTAATTGCTGACATCTCTTTGAGGCACGCGTGGTAAACGAACGCGTCGTCGACACGGTCTGTCGTTAGTTAACGTACGGACGGTGAGCTACCCATGGCTCACCGTCCACAGCTCGCTAATTACCCGGCTACTGCAAAGAAGGGTTGTGATGTTAGAGTAGGATTTTTTTTAACAAATTTTGTTTTATTTGATTTGTGTATTAGAGTTATGTTTGTAAACACATCCACGATATAGGAGAAAATCCAAAGGATTTTTTAGTGTTTTTTAAAGGTGACAACGTCTTATAAATTGGTTTGCCGGGTGACACTTCAAGAAACTGCGTTACGCTCCGCTCACGTTATGCGCTCACAATGAGAGCGAGTGAGAGGCACGCGTCCCTTCCACTCGGGCATGGTTAGCCCGCCTAAGAGCGAGAGAGACAGATCATCCTTCTTCCTATTATACGAATGAATATTCACATTAAAATTATTTTACCACTCAAAGTCGTTGTCACGTAAAACTTTCGCCCGTATACCGACTTTACAGGCAACCAATTTTTATATGGATTAGTATTTTTAATTTTCTGTTTATGTTTTAAGTATTAGCTGTTTAGTAGATAGGTAAGCCTAGTTTTAATTGTTGTTTTTCTGTGAACCACTATAATTTTGGGATCAACTTGTAGGTTAGTCAAATAAATAACTAAAGTTAAAAAAAACCGTAAATCTTTACAGATTTCACAATCAACGACTGCGCGAACGCCCCAAAACCGGTCAAAGCGATCAGAAAACCGGCTCCGGTACTAAAACCGACCATGGAACCATCTTGGGATGAAGTGACAGACGACACTGAGATCCTCACGGAAACGGCAGAAGACGGGAGTAAAAGACTAGTCTACAGCAAGAAGAAGAAGGAAAAGACCCCACCAGTTGATAATGGGGTTGAATATCCTGAGATTCTCTTCTATCTCCTTTCAAAATACATCAGGCCTGAAGAAATAGGCTCTTTTGCCAGAATCAACAAATCAGCGTACGCTGTAACTAAAAGCAAAGCCTTCTGGCTGTTACAATACAAAAGGTACTGCGAAAATCATCCAAAACTACCTGATAGGCTACGTACAGACAGTCTGAAGGCCTATGGTCTTAGACAGACGGTCATACGAGCCTTATACCATACGTATGAGAGGTTTACCCGTCGAATTTGCCGAAAAGATGTCCATCCAAGTATTTTGGTCAGTTGGGTGTGTGTGAATGTTTGGTATAATAGAGGCTTGACTTACTGGAATGTGTACTTTAAGTTGAAGAAGCCGCAGGTGCATACCACGCAGCCGAGCGTGGATAAGGATTTGATTGAGGAGTTGGGAAGGATTGATGCGAATGCTGAGGAAGGTGCTCAGGTGTTGATGGTGGGTATTTCATTACTTCTTTTCTTGTTTGACGTGATCGTCTTTCAGTTCTGTAAAGGGGTAATTGGCTAGTAGACACCATTAAATAATAACTCCAGGACACAACTTCTCTAAAAAAATCACTTTATTTTACCTCTGAAAACCCGATTTATTTTTAAATAACTATAAAATTAGATGTTTTTTTGTTTTGAAATCAATTAGTGACTTGAGATATTAAAAAAGTGATGTCACAGTTTAGTGTTGTCATTCTAAATCTATGGAGTAATCGCGTTTTGACAGCTCATAAAAAGTATGTCAATAGATAAGTGGTATCATCTACCCAAATTGCTAAAACCGATGAGACAAAAACACATTGCCTCGGCGAGGCCTGCAGCTCTGTAACTTATCATACGCAATTCACTTATATGTCGTTGGATAGAGCAAAGTAGCCATTACTCAGATCAATTTACAACAACATCCCCATGTCAATCCCCGTCCCCTCACACACGTCACATCTGGTCATACAAGCACGCCGGTTACGAGTACTGCGCACCCGAACTTCCTGAAGAACCCCACCAATCAGGTCAGGGTAGGTCTTTCTAGGGCGTCCCCTACCGGCGTTGCCACTCACATCTGCCATATAAACCTCTGTTATATATGCTTACAAAAATCCATTTAATATTTCAGGTGACCTGTAAAGGTTTCGACAGGATCCCAGCCTTGCAGGGAATGACCTTATCAGCTGTTAAAATGGTTTTATCTCAGGGTTACAGACATCACACCCTGCACCTCGGCTTCAATAGTTCCAGTTACCCTGTCAAAGGTATTGTGCCAGAATGTGAAATAATTCTGGATGCGGTTGTGAAAGCCATAGTTTGTAATTGGTGGCATCCCCAGTACCCTCATTCGGGGAATTTTATCCCCCGACAGGATCCCCCGCTGTTGTGCACGAATTTTTTCGATGAAGATGATGGCTGTTGAGTCGTTTGGTAATCTGTGTTGGTCGTAGGTCCGGATTGTGACATGGAGTATGCAACAAATGGAGTGCTCGGTTTTTTTTTGTCAAATGTTTTTCGTCGCGCAACATTTCTGAAATCAACTTTCAACATTACAACCTGTCAAAGTCAAAGTCAAAGCATTTATTTCAATTAGACCATTTACAGGCACTTTTGAATGTCAAAAAGTTACAGTTTAGAATTGAAGCTAGTTGCTCGTTCCAATACGTAGGTCTCTATGGAGAAGAACGAGCAAGAAACTCCATGGACCTGTATTTTTCATATCCCTTTTGCTGTTATATTTCACGTAAGGAGACTTACATTAATAATCGTGACTTTGTTGAATTATTTTGTATGAAAAATTAATATATTAAAATAATTATAATTCAAAAATACTTCTTACGCCGGTAGATCTTTTTGATGTGGTCTTATTCATGCCCTAGACTTACGGGATCTAAAAAAAAAAACTAATTATAGACGTCTTATGTCGTAACGTGCCGCCAGAGGGCGCGGCCCTAAAAGTTTTTAAATTACTATTGAAAAAGCAATATAAAAAAATAAGTATGTTAAAAACAGTTTTGATAAAGATATTTGTTTACGCTTTTTTCTAAAGCTATAATATAGCTATATAAATACTTAAAAAGTAGTAAGTACATTGTTCGTAGATCTTAGACGGTAAGTCTGACAACCAGTCTTACCAAGAGGTATCGTGTTGCCCAGTAACTAGGTTGTGGAATATGTTGTTGACTGCCCCATTGGTCTCGTGGTGGCACGCACGACTTGAGCGTGGGTCCTGGGTTCGATTCCCAGGTCAGGCAAAAAGTGTTATTGGGTTTTTTTATTAGGAATTTTTCAGTAACAGCCCGAAGTTTGAAAGTTGGTTATGTCGGTCCGGTGTCTGATCTTGTCCGTCTCATTGGACAAAGTCAAGGAAGAGGGAGTGCTTCTGTGTTTGCGCACACATTTGTGCACTTTTGTAGTTGTGATTGACTGCCGGGAATGAAATTCGGTCAGGGGATAGTATAGTTATGATGACATTGGATGTCTGACTCGGTAGCCTAGTGGTCCTAAGCGCGATTGCTAGGCTAGACGTCTTGGGTCCGATTCCCAGGTCGAGCAAAGTGTTATTGGATTTTTCTATGAAATTCTCATTAGCAGCTCGGAGTTAAGATTTGTGCCCGGTTAATGGAAATAGGCTCGCCCCCTATTACATGGGACCTAAACATACCGGCAAACTGTGGGTGTACATTGGTACACCTCTGCCCAACACTTCGGGGAATACAGGCGTGGTGATATGGACTTATGTGACATTATTGGACGTGTAAAAAATACAGAAAATTAGGTTTATCCAGTTTGACTGGAAATACGAAATCAACGTAGTTGGGAAATATCTGAAAATGAGTGATAAGTTGAAAACTTTGTGATGTTCGGTAAATTACTCTAGTACTAGTATTGTATTGTTTTGTTTTGTAGATTTCGATTAAGAAAAGGTTAAAAACACGAAAAGGGACGGGTAGATAGACGTAAGTGCGCCTTTGGTTTAACCGCGGAAACGGTTTTTTATCATCTAAATTAACCGGTAAAATACGGTTTTTTAATCTTCCAAAATTACCCGTATACAGTCTTTTACTTTAAAAACACCGGTTGAAACGGTTTTTTATCTTCCAAAATGATCGGTTTAACGGTTTTATACCTTCCAAAATTTGCGGTAAATATACCGCTTACCTAGTAGTATATTGGCACATCTGCAAAAATTGTGAAATTGCGATTGTACCTTGATTATGCAATTTTGAACACTTGTGCGGTAAAAACTCAATTACACGTTTTTTGCAGATGTGCCAATATACTACTAGGTGAGCGATACGGTTTTTACCTTCTAAAATAAGTTAATTTTAACTTAGTAAGTTTTTTAAGAAACACAATAACTATAATTATTCCGATATTTGGCATTGTCAAATACCAGTACGGAATTGCCTAGTACTCCATTTCTTACTTACTCTATTTTAACAAAACAAGCTCAAAATGTATATAGAATTCTGTGTATGTATGTGTGTATATTCTGTAGTGTATTTAATTAAGTACACACATTTAATGTACTATGTGCGTCCTAGAACGTGTCTTTATAAAGAATATTTAAAAAAATATTGATTAAAAAAATGTATATAAAAATGTATATTATTTATTATACAATCAGTTGATCTGTACATTTATGTTCCCATAACTTAAAACAATGTATATGTCGCAGGTTTATGACAAAATCAGGTTTTGATCAAGAAAAAAAGGCAAAATTATTACTTTATTTGATTGAAAAAACCCAGTCTTTTGATAAAAAAACTGAACTTGGTTACGTTATTATGTTTTTAATCATAAAGCTGATTTTATCATAAATCTACGATATTTAGGTCATCTGATTTTATTTATCACGTTTTTATAGTCAGTCTCATAAAACTTTGTCCATAATTATGAGTACAATAACCGATTTTTCGGCTTAGAAACCTTTTTAACTTTGTATACATTTTGGTTCTCAAAAATCTCTAAATTAAATCTAATCTCTCTACTTGCATGGTACGAGTACACCTGAATATACAGGAAAAGTTTTTAACTAGTGCGTAATTTTTTTTTGGTAGTTCAGTGTCAGTAATAGAACACATTTCCGTGTTGAGTTAAAAAAAAAAAAAAATTTCATCGTTATCCGAGTTTGAAATAAGCAAAACATGGACATAATCTATGAATCTTTTTCCATACTATCAATGACAACTCTTGTCCGCCGCCCGGGCGCATGGCTGGGGTGAGGGGGTGGGGAATGCGCTAGCGCCGAGTGACAATAAAATAATATTTTTTTTAATAATATTTTTATTTATTTTTTTTAGTTTCGTAAGCGATAACTTTTTTTTTAGTACTAAGACATATCAAAATTAAATATACGTGTTTAATAAAACGTGTTGAAGTTTATTATGGCAAAATTTACGCACTGGTTAAAACTTTTTCCTGTATAAGAAAATCACAAATCAAAATTATGTATATTTCCCTTACGAGAAAAAATAGTATTACATACTTAGGTAATTTACATAAAACTTATTCTTCATATAAAACACACAACACATACAAAACATGGTAATGTGTGTGTGTGTGTTCATATACAAAATATGGTAATGTGTCATATACGGGGTGTAAGGTACATCTATCCTTAAACTTCGCCAGTGCACACAGAACACTATTCTGACTTCAGAACAAGTGCAATTTCTTGCAGGAACATTTTGAAATTTTCCCCTTTTTTCGGCAGATCTAGTTTGAAAAATTGGTGTATTGCTTTTTTAGTCGCCCTTAAGGTGCAACCTCCACGGTGGCCTGCCAAATTCAAATATTCTTATGTTTTTTGCAATTTGCAAGTCAGTATTAGGATTAATGTTGGTTAAAGTATGATTCGCGGGCGTAAGAAGTATGTATTTTCAAAATTATAACCATTAAAATCAGTAAAATGACTCCATAAGTCAAGCTTCATGTAAAATGTCAAGATTTCACCTAATACTGACTTGCAAATTGCAAAAAACGTAAGAAAATTTAAATTTCGCGGTCTGGTCGGAGCATTCACCTTAATAGCAATAATGATATTTGTTTACAAGGGCAAGAGAAATGTTGACCACCCGCTGAGGATGATACAGGCGTGATTGTATGTATGTGTATATTAAAATGTATAGATATTACAATGTAAAGGTAGTCCAAAAGTGTTTCAAAATCAAAGACGTTTATAAAATTACGCTTATTTGAGAATAAAGTACATTTGTTTAATTCTGCCAAAGCGATCCAACCCATGAAAAATTGAAGCTAAGAATATTAGTTTTGAATATACATTGAATCATTATTGCTAGACAGTAAATAAAACATATTTAGCGTATTAAGACACAATTCAAGTAATTATCGAAAGATTGTGGGTTGGTTCGTTTTGTTTGAATTATAATTGGTTAGGAGACACAATTAAATAAATTCCAAGACGCAACTTTACTAAAAAAAAACATTTTAATTCAGCTCTGAAAACTTGATAAAAAATTAAATTACTTACTACAGAATTCGATTTTTAGTTGCTTTGAAATCAATAAATAGTTAGTGAATTGAGATGACAAAAAAGTGACGTCATAGTTTAGTATTGTCATACAAAATCTATGGCGGAATCGCGTTTTGACAGCTCATAAAAAGTACGTCAATTGATTAGTGGTGTCATCTATCCAATTATTTAGGACCGCACTGTGGCTTATTATCATACTTATTATCATAATGCCAGTGTACTTATAACTTAATTTATTTTTTTAATTGCAAAAAAAATAGCTAAAAGCGTTATTGGGGTTTTCTATGAAATTCTCAGTAGCAGCTCGGAGTTTGGATTTGTGCCCGGTTAATGGCAATAGGCTCGCCCACTATTACATGGGACCTAAATATACCGGCAAACTGTGGGTGTACATTGGTACACCTCTGCCCAACCCTTCGGGGAATACAGGCGTGATGGTTTTTTATTTTTTAAATTGGAGTTTCGTGCGTACATTGATGGATTCACCTAAAATATAACCATACATTTGAGAAGAAGACTTGATAATGACTGGAATGAGTTAAGATGTAATATATAAGTAGTAATTAACCATGTACTTCGCGGTTTCACCCGCGTTCAGTTACGTCTTCGGTTACTGCTCCGCTCCCGTTGGGCGTAGCGTGATGTTCTATACGTATAAACCTTCCTCTTGAATCACTATATCTATTGATGAAAACCGCATTAAAATCCGTTGCGTAGTTTAAAAGATATAAGCGTACAGACGGCGGGAAGCGACTTTGTTTTATATAAGGTGTTACCAAAATATCTGCCACGGATTTAATGGGAAGTAGTATTGTGTTTATAGATTACAATAGTGAAGATAAATTATTGATAATGTGTCATATTTTTTTTAATTTGTGTACCGCGTTATGCAGAGTAGAGTCAATGTTTAAATTACTTTATTTTCTCAAATTGAATTAACTATTCTGGGGTATGAAATTTCTTCACTATTGTAATCTTTAAACACAAAACTACCTCCCATTAAATCCGTGGCAGATATTTTGGTAACACCTTATATAATGTAGGAATTTACAAACATAAATAAGAAAATTTTGCGTTGGTTTACCTTTCTAGAACCGTATTTTAAATTAAATAAGAACTAAAATTGATGTTCTCGTTATCAGAAAAGCAATGTGTTCTATTTGTACATTCTGTGTATTTAATTATTATTTATTTAATTTGGAAATGTAACGCAATTTATACAGAAGAGAATTTTGACAGTAATGGTGATTAAGGCTATGTTCAGTAGTGCGATTTTCTAAAATGCAAACTCGAAAACGAGTCTCACTAAAGTGATCGCGCTCACTTCGATAACGAACCAACTTGTCATTGGTTTAGTATTCGTTCGCCGTGGTGACGTCACCGGCGTGATCGTGTTTAACAGAATACCTTTTTGTAATCTCACTGCGGATTCAGCTTCGAATTACGAAGTGAGGTTTAGAGAATCGCACTGCAGCAGTTGTCGTTTTCGCGCACGGCGACAGCAATAGTTTTTTATTTAACTAATATTTAAAAATTTCTGCTAAGGCGACCATTCACTAGTCGACTTTTTATCATCTCGTGTCAAGAAGTCTCCTCGTGTGAACGATCAGTAAGGTTTTGATCAGATGCAAGTAATCGGAATGTGTGCAATACATGAGGATTGTGTAAAGCGTTATGTGATATGATCATAAATATATATTTCTATTGTTTCTTTACGTTGTTTTATTTCAAATTATATAGAACGATTCAAACTCAATGGCGCCCAGCGCCATTGACGGCATGGCATGGCAAGGTATTTTTGGCGACAAATACAAATATAACTTAATGGTAAAGAAATAAAGTTAAAATTTCAATGTAAGTTAGCATACCGCGGTATAGTTTTGCCGTCGTGTCCACCCCAGAATGGTCTTGTGCCTACCCCAGGCTGTAGGGCTTACCTTCCGTCTGACCGCATTGCATCGCATCGGCCATAGCATCTTAGGGGCCAGACCCCCCCTGAACACTAACTCTAGATACGCCAATGCTCTCTGGGATGAATGAAGACCAATCTATGGATGACCTCAGATTGACCCTGACCTCTATTTCACCTTACGATGTTGTGTTAACAGTTTGCTAACATAACGCTTCTTGTGATCGTAGCAATTGGATTTTGCAATGACTGGAGTTATCATAATTTAAGTAGCAGCAAAGCTCTTTGTGAAGGAGCTCGTCCGGGGAAGTACTACCACCATGCCTATTTCTGCCGCAAAGCTGTTCCGGGTTAAAGGGTATGGGTGGCCGGTGTAATTACAGGCACATGACACATTTCAACTTTGTCTCTGGGATGGCAACGCATTTGCAAGGCCTCTGGTATCGCGGTAGACGCTCCGGGCATCGGGAGCCACGAGACGACTCCCGGCCACCGTAGACGCGGGTCTGTGGACGGTGAGTAATGGGTAGCTCACCGTCCGTACGTTTACTAACTGACGACAGACCGTGTCGACGGCGCGTTCGTGTTCCACGCGCGCCTCAAAGAGATGTCAGCAAACTTGGAAAGGGCCACTGAGGGCCGATGCCTGCCGGGGCTGCGGGTTGTTCGAAAGAGATACCGCGCCCCCGGAACGCAAAGGGCACATGAAGGAACATAGACGGGTTTTAGTCAGTAAAAGTCTGACACTCCCTCCCGCCCCGCCCAGGGCGGGGGAAGTTATTTGATGATTTAACGTCTTAAAAAAAAAAGGCCTCTGGTATTGCAGATGTGTATAGGCAGCGGTGACCACTTAACATCAGGTGGGCTGTCAGCTTTTTTGCCATCCAATGACAAAAATAATAATACTATTTATCGGCTAAGTAGTGTTGTCATGTTTCTATATTAAGGAAATAAATAAAAAACAGCATGTTCTTCACACTCATTATATTGTTCACTACATTTATTAATATTTGAGACAAATAAATAACTTAGAACTAAGAAAGAGTATTAACCTTTTAACCGCTTACGTCGAATTAATCCGACAAATATTTTCGCGTTCATTTCGCCAAAGTCGCATATTTTCGACCAAATACTACAGCTCGTTTAACCTTTTGACCGCCACAGTGACGTATAGATGACAAAGGAAAATGCGACAGCTCGTCACGGTCACGATCTCATGACAGAGTTTTATACGTAAATAAAACTCAAAAAACAACATCGATATAATTCCGAACTCACTTTTATTTTGTAAGTATTAAACGTTCAGGGGCAAAATGTCCAATTCTCAAAATGTCCAACGGTGTCAAAATGTCCAATTACCCAAAATGTCCAATGGTCAAAATGTCCAATTCTCAAAATGTCCAACTCCCAAAATGTCCAATCTTTGAGAATGTAGCAAATTTGTTCAATTACTCATCAAAACGCTTTTTTAATACTTATGACAAATAATAAATACAAAATACTGAAAGAATCTAAATATGTTTTATTTATAAATAACAAATTAAGACCAGAGAAAACACAAGATACCCGAAATCACTATTTTTGTTATCAATTCTTTCAGTATTTTGTATTTATTATTTGTCATAAGTATTAAAAAAGCGTTTTGATGAGTAATTGAACAAATTTGCTACATTCTCAAAGATTGGACATTTTGGGAGTTGGACATTTTGAGAATTGGACATTTTGACCATTGGACATTTGGGTAATTGGACATTTTGACACCGTTGGACATTTTGAGAATTGGACATTTTGCCCCTGAACGGTATTAAAGGATGAATTCGTAGCTTGGCGCTGAGGGCACGATTCTGCTTTTGGTTGTGGCGGTCAAAAGGTTAATTTGTTTATTTTATTCAATTACACTGTATTCTATCCAAAAAAAGGGATAATTTTAGGTAAATAAGTAATTATTTACTGTTTAATATACTTTAGTATCTTAATTAGAAGTCCTAAAAATAATGACCGAAGTTAGATGAATTACTGATATTGTTTTTAGAAAATCTTTTTTTTTTCGTGTCGGGGGTTACTTAATTTTTTATTTTTATATTTAATTATAATGTAAGCAAAGTAAGTTAACTATTTAATTATAAGATTTATTTATTTTTTAATTCATTTTGGCCACCGGGGGCACGACAACTAATTTGAAGTCGGGCGGTTAAAAGGCTAATTATCACAATATGAGTAATATTAATATTATAATCTACGAGTACTTTCATAATGTACAATGATTTTAAAAATAATAATCAACATATTGTAACTGCCTCGTTGGCCTAGTGGTACTAAGCGCGACTGCTACGCTAGAGCCTTGGGTTCGATTCCCAGGTCGAGCAGTGTTATTGGGTTTTTCTATGAATCTCTCAGTAGCAGCTCGGAGTTAGGATTTGTGCCCGGTTAATGGCAATAGGCTTGCCCACTATTGGACCAAAACATACCGGCGAACTGTGGGTGTACATATGTACACCTCTGCTTATCTATATCTATAAAAATCAGTTGCCATGTGTTAGTCTCGCAAAAAATCGAAGAAACACCGGGAACGAAGTCGCGGGCCGCAATTAGTTAGAAATAAAAATGATTAAAAATTAAATAACAAACTTCTAGTAGTCAAACAGCATTTTGCTCAACAAATAAAAATATGAGATCTTGGCAATACTAATTTGTTAGCAGCTGCGAACTTAACTCTCGGACGGGTAAAACCACAAAACAAACCTTGTCTTATAACTAAATACATTTTAAAACTAATTCTTATTCATTATCTATAAAATAAATTACGTTCATGCTAAAATTATAGTAACAATTAATACTATTTTAAAATTAAGTTTTTTTCGTAACTTCGTATATCTGCCTCTAGATGGCGTTGTTAATAATATTTCTAAATATGGGGCTACACACGTATTATTACAGTCAAAGCTTCAATATTGTACTTAGTAAGAGAATTGCCACACAACTTTATATTACATCTATTGTAACTTTATTTTTAATGGGACAAGCCCGCCACACTATTCCCAAACCACTGCAACTCCTGTAAGCCAGAATCAACAGTGGCGACCACAAGAAAAGCGTCGAGACAATGAAGCTTAACGAGTCCCGGAGAAACTATTCTACTGTCTACGAAATTAACCTTTTGATTGCCACAGTCATTTATAGATGACAAACTACAATGTACCCAGTACGTCACTGTCACGATACCATGACAGACTTTTATCTATACATATAATAAAATCGTAACGAGGTCAATTCTGTACATTCAATATTTTTTATAAAGAGTAATTCTCACATGTTAAATACATTATACTGAACACAAAAAAAATGGTTTTTAGAATTTTTGTCTGTTTGTTTGATTGTTTGTATATACGCGCATAACTTTTTAACTCCTGCACCGATTTGAACAAAACTGGCATTGTGTTGGCAGTAACCTAAGCTGTAATCTTAGGTATAATTTATCACGCTATGTCACATAGGGGTTAGACAGAAACAGTATGAACACTATTAACTTAAAAATACTGAACGCGAACGAAGTCGCGGGCAACAGCTAGTACGTAAATAAAACTTATAAAACAACATCGATATAATTCCGAACTCACTACTATTTTGTAAGTATTAAAGGATGAATTCGTAGCTTGGCACTGAGGACACGTTTTTGTTTTTTTGACGTGACGGCCAAAAGGTTAATCAGAAAAGATTAGCGGGGGAGTAATGGTGGGTCCACACGATACAGACTTTTTTTTTTATTTTTTTTTATTTTTTTATTTTTTTTTAGAGATGGGAAATCATCAAATTACCCCCCCGTCCTGGGCGGGGCGGGAGGGAGTGTCAGACTTTTACTGACTAAAAACCATCTATGTTCCTTCGTGTGCCCTTTGCGTTCCGGGGGCGCGGTATCTCTTTCGAACAACCCGCAGCCCCGGCAGGCATTTTGGCCCTTAGTGGCCCCTTCCATTGGCTGACACCTCTGTGCGCGGAACATGAACGCGCCGTCGACACACGATACAGACTTAACACAGACTTCTATAGAATTATGTCTGTACAACAAATCAGTACAGACAAATGTCGGTGTACCAGAAAAGTCGGAAGTCAAAGTCAAAGCATTTATTTCAATTAGACCAATTACAGGCACTTTTGAATTGTCAAGAAGTTACAGCAAGTTGAAGCTAGTTGCTCGTTCCAAAACGTAGATCTCTATGGAGAAGAACGAGCAAGAAACGCCATGGACACACTTTTCAAAATGGTTTTTACAAAATCATGGTTACAAAATTCTTGTTGCTTTTTTATGTGAAAACAATGGACGTGACTAAAAAACAAAAAATATAGTATCTAATAATAAAGAAGTCTGCGTACATGTCTGTACGATTGTCGGAGCAAAACTCATGATTTTTGAATTACTTAATTTATTCATTAAAATCGAAGTCTGAACTGATGAAAAGTCTGCACAGACATTTGGTAAGTAAAAATTTTTACTCAGACTTTATAGTCTGTGCAGATATCTGTACAGACAAAAGTCTGTATCGTGTGGACCCACCATAAGAATAAACATCATTTCAACAGTGATTATGACTTACGGGTTTATGACTAATTCTTATAATTTCTTTAAGAAATAATATATTTTTCACATTTAAATACACACTACATTGTCTACCTACCTACATATTACTATGATTCAAAAAAATCTTGAGATTAATTTTCAATTTTATTTTCTTTAAATATAATATTTTTCTACAAAACTGGTATTTCTAGAACTACAATATTTGTAATAATACTCGCATCATCTTCCTGCCCTTATCCCATGTTACTTGGGGTTAGCGCAACACGTTTTCTTCTTCCATGCCGTCCTGTCAGCCGTCATGCTATCACTGACTCCCTTCTCTTTCATATCATTCTTCACACGATCCATCTTTTCTTTGGCCTTCCTCTTCTTCTCCATCCATCTGTATTTATCTCTCAGTATCGATTTTAATCAGATCTAAAAGAGGTACCCAAGCTTTTCTATCTTGTCATGATTTTCGATTTTGGGTAGACCCCTTACTTACCTAATGGTAGTTCTTTTTTGCAGTTAACAACTTTATTCCAATTCACTTAAGGTATATTTTGCATTACTCAGCCTACTTGTGATTTATTTACAGAATAAATGTAATTTATAGGCGAATATAGCATACATGAACTCACGCCTTTTCCCATGGGGGTAGGCCACCTGCTACGATCCTTACACACTCCTTTCGCCTCGTTCACATTCATACATCTGGTCATAAAAGCACGCCGATTACGAGTACTGCGCACCCGACCTTTCTGAAGAACCTCACCAATAAGGTCAAGGTAGGTCTTTTTAGGGCGGCCTTGCCACTCACATCTGTCACATAAATCCCTTTTGTTAGTCGCCTTTCACTCATCCTCTCAATATGACCGAACCATCTAAGCATACTCTTTTCAACCTTTGTCACTACATCCTCTTTTAAACTGCAACTTTGTCGTATAATTTCATATTATTATATTATAGTTCTTTTTGGCAGTCATCAACTTTATTCTAATTCACATAGGGTATATTTTGCATTACTCAGCCTACTTGTGATTTATTTACAGAATAAATGTAATTTAGAGGCGAATATAGGTATATAATTTATAATTATTATAACACAAACGTGTGTTAATTAAAATAATTGCATTGCCTTTCATTTATAATCTATACATATAAACAAAATACAGCGTTTTTAAATAAATATGTTACTATGGTACGGTCAGCAACAGAAGTCGATTAACAATGTTACCTTTACATATCATTTAAATAGACACGAAATAACACAATTCACTGTTATTCAGAATTTTAGGCAATACCTAAAAGTTAATTTTATCTTAATTTTAGATCCATTTCGATTTGATATTGTGCTCAATAATATGGATTTAAATTTTTTAAATGTTAATCTAATTTTATTACTGACCGTACCTACACGAAAAACAACAATTTTAAATTGTCTTTTCCGACAAATTTCCGAAACGGCTGTACCAATTTTGATGGTACTTTCACAGCTATAGCTGCTGTTTAAAGAGTAACTAAGACTACTTTTATTTTAGAAAAACAAATAACAATAATACCTTGAACTGCCTCGTTGGCCTAGTGGTCCTAAACACGACTGCTACGCTAGAGGTCCTCGATTCCCAGGTCGAGCAAAAGTGTTATTGGGTTTTTCTATGAAGTTCTCAGTAGCAGCTCGGAGTTTGGATTTGTGCCCGGTTAATGGCAATAGGCTCGCCCCCTATTACATGGGACCTAAATATACCGGCCAACTGTGGGTGTACATTGGTACACCTCTGCCTAACCCTTCGGGGAATACAGGCGTGATGGTATATATATATAATACCTTGAGGTAACCGAGTCTCACGCAAACAAGGTCACAGGTAGAAGCTACTCATAAAATAACAAGGCAATAATCTCTTCTCCCTTTACCTTAACTATCAAAGCAGCACCTGTAGCCATGTAACAAACGATAAACGCAAACGCTGAGTAGGCTTTAATAGATCTTCAACTTTATGTGCTTGGTTTTAAGTTGAAGATCTAATGAAGATTGCATAGCGTTTTCGTTCGTTCCAGTCACTAACGCTTAGAAATCTTTAATAGATTTTTAACTTAAGGCTCTGGGGTATAAAGTTTAAAATCTATTGGTACCTACCGAGCGTTTACGATTGCGACTTGGCTAGAGGGGCTGCTGTTTCATCCAATAAGCCAGATTTTTTCACCTCTCAACCCAAAATTTCTTCTGATTCATCATCACAAATTCTTCTCTTCATCGTATCCCAAACCTTGGCAGCAACAGACGCATCAGTCTCCGTCCCCTCATACGTCTGACCCGGATGCTTTCTCATATAATGTCTTTGGACATTCTGCTTGTGCGAAAATCGTTTAGGACAAAAATCGCAAAGAAAATACTTTTCATTGACATGCGTTTTCATGTGGTATTTCAACCGACTCTCCCTTGGAAATTCCCTATGGCATATATCGCAGACTGTATGCTTAATTTTCTCGTGGCTAACTATATGCCTCATCATATTATGTTTGTGAGCGAATTTTTTATTGCATAGATGACATGTAAAGGGCTTTTCGCCGGTGTGTACTCTAAGATGTGGCTTAAGCAATCCGGAGCTGGTAAAAGTCCTATCGCAGTAAGGGCACCCGTAGGGCCTTATTCTATTGTGTACGTGCCCATGGCGGATAAGAGTGCTCTTGTATTTGAAGCTCAAAGGGCACTCGTTACAAGCGAAAGGCCTATCAGGAGTATGTTGAAGAATGTGAGCGTTGTACAAGTGCCTCTTTTCGAAGATCTTTTCGCAAACTTCGCAAGTGATTGGGGATTTCGAACGCTTTTTACAGACAGCTTCGTGTTTCTCCAACTCGGTCGTGTCTGCAAATCTGTTGGGGCACTTAGAACACTTATAAGGTCTTTTTTCCTTGTCAATTTCGGTATGGTTTCTTATCAAGTGTTTGTCTAAGAGGCTTTTGTTTAAGAATTTTGCCGTGCAATGCTCACATTTCATCCATATTGCGGTATGGATTTGGAAGTGTGTTTCTAGTGTTTGCGAGGATGTGAATTTTTTGCTGCAAATACCGCATTTGAATCTGCCAGTTGGTGAGTGGGCTCCTGGAAGGTGTTAAAGGAAGTATTAGAGATGCAATAGAAATAGGCTCGATTAAAAAAATATCAAATCGTAAAATCGTTCAAAAAAAAAAAACAATTATGCTGAGCGTCAGTCCTTTTGCGTGGTTGTGGCGCATATTTCCACAGACATATTTTTTTTAAGCTTCTGTTTTTTTTTAAGTAGGTTAAGTAAGTTTATGTTTTGTGCGTCGCTTTCACGCGAATAAATGGTTTTTCTTTCTTTCTTTCAATTAGAAAAAAAAAATTGTTTTCTTCTAGTTTCACCACTTTCTTGTTTTTATTTTATTATTTTAGGCAGATTCTTATAAAATTATTGCTTTATTAAAACGCTAGCTAGAAAAAAAGTTATGAGTCGTAAAAACTTACAGAAAGCAAAAAAACTTTTTGTTTTTTAAATATCCAGGGGGCCAGGGCCAAATAAATTAAGGCTGTGTAAGTAGCAGATGACCCATCTATCCACCATTTTCGTATGTTCAACGTTCTGCCAAACACCCTGTTCATCATATCTCTAAGAACTTCAAGAACTTACCACATCGCTCTTCAGAAGAACTTCGAGGACGGTCGTCGGCGTGTTCGGTTGCCGAGTACCCTGACTCTTCAAGCTCAGGATCGTCCTCTGGATCGTCAGGCTCCTACAAATAGGAATTGTGAAAGGTCAATGCAGGTCGCTTACAACCGGTCCTATTGGAAATCTATGGGGGAGGCCTATGTCCAGCAGTGGACGTCCTGCGGCTGATATGATGATGATGAATGTATTACTACCAAAAGGGCAAAGTCAAAACATGTGTGCTATTGCACACTAGCCACGTACGCAGGAGATATTATAGTGCACAAGTGTGTGCGCAAACACCCCCCCCCCCCCCTCCCTCTTCCCTAACTCTCAAAGCCCGATGGTACGACAATCCGACACGACCGGAGAGAGATCAGGCGCAGGACCAACGGCTTTACGTGCTTTCCGAGGCACGGGAAGCATGAAAATTCCACCCAGTATATACTTATTTATATATGGCAGATGTGAATGGCAACGCCGGGTTAGGATGCCATAGAAAAACCTACCCTGACCTTATTAATGAGGTTCTTCAGAAAAGTCGGGTGAACAGTAGGTACTTGTAACCGGCGTGCTTTTATGAACCTGTATATAAACTTACATAGGTGTCATCCTTGATGGCTAGTTGAAGGTAGTCCACAGGAGAAGGCGGCTCCTGGATTGGCACCAGCCAGGAACCGCTTTCACTGTCTGTGCTGTCGGGGGACGGCGGAGGCTGCGACTCCTCAGCCTCTATCCTGAAATGATGAGGGGAATCATACAATTCGTATTTATATTTATTTAGACCGATCTTCCGGGTTAAGCCACGCTTCCCGAGGTTGGTCTGTGGATGGGTGACCATTTACCATAACGAGTTTCCTCCGTGCCTCGGAAAGCACGTAAAGCCGTTGGTCCCGGCTGTCATTTGTAGATCTTTGACAGTCGTTACTGTTAGTCAGAAGCCAGAAAGTCTGACAACCAATCTTACCAAGAGTATCGTATTACCCATTACTGGGTTGTGGAGGTCTGATAGGCAGTCGCTCCAAGTAAAATACCGATATTCAGCTGCATCCGGTTCGACTGGAAGCCGACCCCAACATAGTTGGGAAAAACGCTGAGCAGATGATGAACTGCCCCTTTGGCCTAGTGGAGCGTGGGCTCCTGGGTACGATTCCCAGCTCGGGTAAGAGTGTAATTGGGTTTTTCCATTAGGAATTTCTCAGTAGCAGGTCAGAGTCTGAACTTTAAGGGCCTGCCCTTGCAGCCCTTGTGTGGAGATACGCTAAAGAACAAATGGACACTGGTAGGACACAGAAAAATAGTACCTATTATCTTGAAATTTAAATTCAACAATAACATTTTGAAAGAAATATTTTTTAATATTAAATACTAGCGAAGTATCCGCAACTTCGTTTGCGTAAGTCGGTTTATCTTTTTCTAAAATAAAAGCCTTAGTAACTCTTTATACGAGTAACATCAACTAACGGTTAGTAAAATCCCGTTATTATCGGCTCAACTGTTTTGGAGATTAGCCGCAATGTGAAAGTACCGAGTAAATAAACACCCAGCACAAATCCAAACTCCGAGCTGCTACTGAGAATTTCATAGAAAAATAAATAAATAATAAATATCTTGGGACAACTCACACACGGCTATCTGATCCCAAGCTAAGCAGAGCTTGTGTTATGGTAACCAGACAACTGATATACATACTTATATCATTTATAAATACATACATATTATAGATAAATCACACCCAGACACAGAACAAACAATCATGATCATCACACAAAGTTTGTCCTGGGTGGGAATCGAACCCACGACCTGCGGCTTAGCAGTCAGGGCCACTAACCACTAGACCAACAGGCCCGTCGAATTTAACCATTTTTCATCAATAGATAGCAAAATTATCAGGAAGTAACATAGACTATATAACATCACGCTACGACACACGGGAGCGGAGCATTAACCAAAGACGAAACTTAATGCGTGTGAAATAAGACACGCGGACGAAATCGCGGGAGAGACGCTAAACATATATAAACAAACATACAAACTGTCACATTTATAATATTAGTAAGATTGTAAATGTAAAAATGTAATGTAATTCTCCAGGCCGATTCCGGCCACGGCGCGCGGCGGCTAACCTTAATGCAGACTAGCCAAGTACGCAGGAGATATTATAGTGCACAAGTGTGTGCGCAAACACAGGTGCACTCCCTCTTCCCTAACTCTCATAGCCCGATGGGACAGCAATCCGACACGACCGGAGAGAGATCAGGCGCAGGATCAACGGCTTTACGTGCTTTCCGAGGCACGGGGGTGTCTAACCACCAACTTCCAAACTCCGGGCTGCTACTGAGAAATTCCTAATGGAAAAACCCAATAACACTTTTTGCCCGACCTGGGAATCGAACCCGGGACCCCTTGCTCAGCAGTCGCGCTTGCGACCACAAGACCAACGGGGCAGTAAGATTATAATCAGATTAGAAACTTCCTATCTAAAACATTTGTTCTGATTAGGTTTTGTTATCAGATATTAATACACGGTGAATTTTAAAGCGTTGCAAAGCGGCAGCGAAATGATTTTGTTTTGGTAGTAGAATCGATTACTAAATATCTTTTTTATGTAAATATAAAAATGGCAGATTTACAATTGTGAAAAACTAAACTCGAAAGCGACCTCAATCTAATAGTAACCACTTTAAATAGGTATCTCGCGCAGCGGTCGAGACGCGGGCGGCATACGGTGGCGGCGCGCGGCGCGCGCGCCTTTGAACAGGGTCGATACCCCTGCGCGTATCAACAGCTGATTTGCTGATTTTTAGTTAATTTAATGGAACACAACACTGAAGAAGTTAAACCAATTTTCCCTTCATCCTTTTACGGGTTTAGGACCGTCAAAAATACTTTTTTACCTACAACGTACTGAACAGAGAAATTAAAATAATTGTTTGTTATCTTTAAGAAAATAATTTCGTGATAAGAAGATAGTAAAGTATTTTAGGCGTATTTAAAATTGGAATCAACTTATTTACAATGATTTCAATTACCTACGTAACCTATTATTAATGTTTACTATTTACAAAATACTTACCTACATTTCCCGGTAATTGTTCGAAGTGTAAGCCACTACGTTCCACACACAAACAAGCACGATTTAGTGAATTTGGTTTTAGTTTTAATAATAATGTCTCTGTCACTTCTAATCACATCGAAAGCGTTCACTATCGGAGTCACTAACGCGTCCCGAGTTTCGTATTCCTCGCGATATACCAGGCATTTTAGCTCCGACCACAAGAAGTCCAATGGAGTCAAATCGGAGTAAAGTCGTCGAGCAGCAGACGCATTGTGATCCGCCCTAGCGTACAGTTGCACCATGGTGACGTACTCTAAATTACCGTAATTGTAGTTTCTGTTCATTTTTGTTTACTTGAACTTACAAGTACAAGGTTCGCGAGGCAACTGAGCGACGAGTGCGCGGCGCAACACAGCGCGGCGCCGGCGCGTCTCGGCGGCGTTCTTCTTATCTTTTGTTGCGAATGGCGAGTGTGCGAGCAACGCGCTCTAGTTTATACCGTATCACGAGGGGCGAAGGCTTGTTTTTCTCTGAACATTTAATTTTTCGCTTTTTCCTTTGTGGGCACCGCGTGGCTTCTAGTTTATACCGTATCACCAGACGCGAGAGCTTATTTTCCTCTGAACATTTATGATTTTGTTTTTCCTTTGTCGGCAGCACGTGGCTGCGCGCGAGTTTGAATGTACCTACGTTACGTCTGTGTGTGTCTACCGTGTGTAACTATTGTAACTCACGCTTTCGAGTTAAAGATTCTTTTTTTTAATATTTTAAAATAAAAATATGTTTATTTTTTAAGTTTAACTCTATAATCTATTAGTACTACTGAGGGCAAATCGATCTGCCGCGGCTTTGCAACGCTTTAAAAGTCAGCGTGTATAGATAATAAATACAACATGCTACAAGAATGATTAGATTGTAATTGGACCTACTGTAATTAAGGAAATTAAGCAGTAATTATTATAATGATTATCTTGGACATCACTGACATCGTTAACCATGTCAGAGGCCCTTGAGGCGGTTTAGAAATTTTGATACTAGGGTGTCGTTAGACGTAGGGTGGGGTCGTTAGACCTTACTGCCTACACGATAAAGAAAAAGACCTGAACTGCACATACGCCTGTATGCCCCGAAGGGTCAGGCAGAGGTATACCAATGCACACCCACAGTTCGCCGGTATATTTAGGTCCCATGTAATAGGGGGCGAGCCTATTGCCATTAACCGGGCACAAATTCTAACTCCGAGCTGCTACTGAGAATTTCATACAAAAACCTAATAGAATTTTTTGCTTGACCTGGGAACCGGACCCAAGACCTCTAGCGTAGCAGTCGCGCTTAGGACCACTAGGCTAACGAGGCAGCCAACACATGACATATTTATTAATTGAGTAATACATTGAAAAATGCTTACGTGATATTCACAACAAATAAAGATAAAGTTTTATCGAATTCGCCGTAAGCCCTCATTGTGTCGCTTTTATATTTTTAAACAAGGAAAATAATGCGTGTTGTTATCAATATTTAGTACATACATAACAACACGCCTGTATTCCCCGAAGGGTTAGGCAGAGATGTACCAATGACACCCACAGTTCGCCGGTATGTTTTTAGATCCCATGTTATAGGGGGCGAGCCTATTGCCATTAATCGGGCACAAATCTAAACTCCGAGCTGCTACTGAGAAATTCATAGAAAAACCCAATAACACTTCGCTCGACCTGGGAATCGATCGAACGCAAGACCAATATTTAGTACACGAACTTAAGTGAAAACTTTGGGCCAGTCAGGGCCGATGCCTGCCAGGGCTGCGGGTTGTTCGAAAGAGATACCGCGCCCCCGGAACGCAAAGGGCACGAGAAGGAACATGGATGGGTTTTTTGGTCAGTAAAAGTCTTACACTCCCTCCTACCCCGCCCGGGTTGGGAGAAGCCATTTAAAGATTTACCATCGAAAAATAAATATAAATATATACCATCACGCCTGTATTCCCCGAAGGGTTAGGCAGAGGTGTGCCAATGTACACCCACAGTTCGCCGGTATATTTAGGTCCCATGTAATAGGGGGCGAGCCTATTGCCATTAACCGGGCACAAATCCAAACTCCGAGCCGCTACTGAGAATTTCATAGAAAAACCCAATAACACTTTTTGCTCGACCCGGGAATCGAACCCGGGACCCCTTGCACAGCAGTCGCACTCGCGACCACGAGACCAACGGAGCAACGGACCAACGGACCAACGGACCATCGAAAAAAAATAAGTAAAAACTAAAACAAGGGCAATTAGTCATGTCAGGAACGGAATACCTCAAAAACATGTCATTGAATGGCAAACAAGCCGACGGCCCGCCTGATGTTAAGTGGTCACCGCTACCTATACACATCTGCAATACCAGAGACCTTGCTAATGCGTTGCCATCCCAGAGACAAAGTTGTAATGTGTCATGTGCCTGTAATTACACCGGCACCCATACCTTTCAAACTGGAACACAGCAACGCTGCTTTGCGGCAGACATAGGTATGGTGGTAGTACTTCCCCGGACAAGCTCCTTCAAAGAGCTTCTTGCGTAGTTTTGTAGTTTGCATGACAATGCAATATAATGATGTCACAGAGCTGGTCTGATGATGGACCCGGAAGGTGGCCATAGGAACTTAATCAAATCTTACAAGTTGACCTACTTCCCGGTGTTCGATTGAGCTGGAATTTGGAATACATATGCACATTGCATGACAATACAATATAAAAGCTTGATTTAATATTTTTTATTCGGGATGGGTAAGCTCTTGACTCTAGTCTAGGTCAGAGGTGACAGAGACAAACTACACGATGGAGTGAGCTTACCCAGAAGAAGCCTGTTCACTCTAACTTTGAAGAGATTAGGGTTGAATGCGTTCGAAAATACAGACGCAGGTAGAGAGTTCCACTCCTTTGCAGTGCACATTATAAAGTACATTTGAAAACGCTTAGTACGAACAATTAGTAGATAGGACTTGTTTATAAAATCTCTTTGGGGAAATACCCAAAAATTCGCTATTTATGACAATATGCCGACTCAGTTTCTTAAGCATGTAGTTGACTCATTGAATAATCTCAATCCTTATCGAAGTTATTAAAACCTATATCTTCAATATCCGCTATTTACCTAAAAAAAAAGCATTTAAAAAAGTTCCGTATATTTTTTTTAATGCCTGTTACCTCATTTCTTCTGCGGATCTCACATACCATCACGCCTGTATTCCCCGAAGGGTTAGGCAGAGGTGTACCAATGCACACCCACAGTTCGCCGGTATGTTTAGGTCCCATGTAATAGGGGGCGAGCCTATTGCCATTAACCGGGCACAAATCCTAACTCCGAGCCGCTACTGAGAATTCATAGAAAAACCCAATAACACTTTTCCCTCGACCTGGAAATCGAAACCCAAGACCTCTATCGTAGCAGTCGCGCTTAGGACCACTAGGCTACCAAGGCAGTCAAACTTTTGACATTTGATTTTTTCAAAATGTCGTGATAGGAAAATTATTTATTTATTATGACCAACAAGACTTATGCCTAAAAATAAGCTAAACTAATCGCCCTCCCGTGATAAAACTTGTTATCGAGACCCAATCGTTAGCTCACTGTCCAACTAATCTTAATCCGTGGCGAGAATTGGAACTAAACATTTAAACGTACTGTTTTTAACGGTCATCCGCCATTCTTCTTGACGACTAGCGCCACCGGCACGTACCAAGATATTTTTGCCACTATGGACACTACTATCATTTTTTGTGTTATTTATCTAATCTTGGACTAAGCTAATACTCTAAAAAACCTCAATATAATATTTAGTTTGTGTCGAAAAACGAGCGAAAACAGTTGATTTATTTATTTTATTTTCCTTTTTAAAAAAATAAGGAAAAATGTGTTGTTTCGCCCAGTTTGTAGTAAAATATGTTTTAATTATAGCTAATTTAGTTTTCGCTGTGAGTATTTATTATTATTTTATTTTTATATTTGTATTTATATATGCGCAGTACTCGTAACCGGCGTGCTTGTATGACCAGATATATGAATGTGGACGAGGCGAAAGGAGTATGTAAGGATCGTAGCAGGTGGCGTTCTGTGGTTTCTGCCTATCCCCATGGGAAAAAGGCGTGAGTTTATGTTTGTATGTATGTATATTTATGAACTAGATTTTAAACTATAAGTAGGTAATCTATGTACCTATAGGCTATAATAGTTTATACTAATATTATAAAGAGGTAAAATTTGTGAGGTTGTAGGGGGTATAAATCTGGATTTACTGAACCGATTGTGAGTGTCATAAGCTATATTACATCGCGTTACGACACACAATAAAAATAACACCTTATTACCTAAAAATTTTAGACTATAAAAATTTTACATACAAATCAACGTTGAATTAAAAAAGACCTCAAAAGTCAAATGTTTTTCTTATAAAATAGTCAATTGTTTCTTATAAAATAGTCAAAGTCATCATCATCTGCCTAGCCTTTTCCCAACTATGCTGGAGTCGGCTTCCAGTCTAACCGGATGCAGCTGAATATCAGTATTTTACATGGAGCGACTGCCTATCAGACCTCCACAACACAGTAAAGGGTAAAAAATAGTCAAAGTCAAATAGTAAGTAAGTAGTAATAGTAAGTTGAGGCAACAGGAATTTTTTAAAGGCTAGCCGCACACACGCAATAATATTGACAATAAAGTACGTATTGTCAATAATATTGTGTATGTGCGGCCTGTATTGCGGTATTGTTCTATATATCTTGAAATTCTGACAATATTGGATTGTCAATATTATTGTGTGTGTGCGGCTAGCCAAAGGGTTGATCCCTTTAAGGTTATTACACCGCCCGATGTCCTTGAGGATTTGACATCTGTACTATTATTTTTTAAATTTAGCGCCATCTACCGATGTCCACTATGCTACGATAAAAGGAACTTAACATTAAGCAAGAACACAGATGTGTCGCAGAGTTGTCATTGTTTTTGCCTATTTTATTCGCTCTCTGAGAGATTTAATACCTACATTTTGTTCTTATATTATGTATTATTTGGTACATCGTAATTTATATTTATTATATTATACTCGCTTACTTTAACATCGTTCTGGAACCAAAAGCCATAAACTCTGTCATAGTAACAGAAACTATTGGCTATATTATTTTCAATAAATAACATAATTAATTGGTTAATGGCAATAGGCTCGCCCCCTATTACATGGGACCTAAATATACCGGCGAACTGTGGGTGTACATTGGTACACCTCTGCCTAACCCTTCGGGGAATACAGGCGTGATGGTATATGTATAAATAACATAACAAAATTAATTTGAACAGGCAGTTCAAATTAGCCTAGTGTTCCTAAGCACGACTGCTATTCTAGAGGTCCTGGGTTCGATTCCTAGGTTGAGCAAAAGGTGTTATTGGGATTTTCTACGAAATTCTCAGTAGCAGCCCGGAGTTTGGATTTGTGCCCGATAAATGGCAATAGGCTGGCCCCCTTTACATGGGACCTAAATGTACCGCCGAACTGTGGGTGTACATTGGTACACCTCTGCCTAACCCTTTGGGGAATACAGGCGTGATGATGATTGTTTAATTTGTGAAATAGTGAGAACTCGAAGTAAACGCTTCTTTGCAGTCCATGCATATTATTTGTGTGTAAACCTTATCGACTATACAAATGCGAACGGCAGCCTTTGAAAAATCCATTCATCGATCAGGCAGAAACGCACTAACATCTAGAATGACAAAAACTTTGACTTTGACTCTGACTTTGACTTCTGACAAAAAAAGCCACAAATTTTCAAAATCTTTGAGACGTGTTAAAAAAAATAACGCCAATAGTAATTATTACTTTACTGGAGTTCCTGTGTTTCGGCTCCCGAATGATGTAAAAGTAACCGTGTAAATAAAATATTCACGGTTGTCGGAAACGAGAATTTGTTAGAATGACCTAGCTTTCAATATTTATCTAACTAAGCACGGGTGCTACTATGTGGTAGGTACATTTTAAAGGTGATGACCAAATAAGCGCTTATCGGATCTCAGTAACGGAAATAGTTGTGCTCATACATGATACATTCTGAGAGATTGGTAAGCAAATAATTAAAAAAGAAACACCTAAATCTATGTTCTCCGTGAAACGAAATTCTTAAGGGTAAAAAAAAACATAAAAAAAAACACCAAAGAAATAATGTATCTACTAAAAGAGTAGGTTGGTCCGTGGTATTTTCCAATAATTTTGGAGAGCTCGGTCAAGCATTTGTTTTTATACATAGGCATAGTAGTCAGGCTTACTCTATGATAGATTCAAAAACTAAACGAAATTACAAATTTGTTTTTATTTATTTACGAACATAATTTCAATTCTTATTTTACACAATATTTACATTTGTACTATTAACAATATTGTTTCATACATAAATTATTTAAAAAGTGAACTTTTGGTTTTTATTTTGGAAAAAATAACATGCGTATAGTCCACCCTTGACAAGAGCCATCAAGGCACTGAAGTTTGGCGTCTCAGGCATAGCGGGGGTGCCTCGTGGGGGGAATTGATGAAATTTCGAGTTTTTAGTTATTATTACAAAATTTTAACAGAAACAAGAAAAAGTAAACAATGCGAATTGTTTGATATGTCATTACATAATTTTAGGTATAAAATTCATGTTGAACTATTCAGTCGTTTTACCAACAATTTGCAATTTAGATTGAAAAATGACCTGTTTAAAATATTTTTTTCCGAAATTTGGGCAAGATTATTACAATTCTAATCAATGCGAACTGTTGAGGATGACTTTAAGTATAACATAATTTTTTTTTATGGAAAACGTATGGAAGGATTCCTCAACAAATTTCTTTAAACATAAGGTGTTTTTAGGACTTGAGCGATGTAATACCCTTAAAAGTTTCCTGTAAAAAGTTGAGTTGCTATAACGTTTACGGTTGCCGCAACTTTATGGCAATCTGGTACTTTCATAGCCGACTTGCTCAGTCTACCTTAGACCTTACTGCTCACACGATAAAGAAGAAAGGTAATATAGGATTCCCTTTGCACTACCGTTCGCGGTCAAATTGACGGGCCTGTTGGTCTAGTGGTTAGCGGCCCTGACTGCTAAGCCGGAGGTCGTGGGTTCGATTCCCACCCAGGACAAACTTTGTGTGATGAGCATGATTGTTTGTTCTGTGTCTGGGTGTGATTTATCTATAATATGTATGTATTTATAAATTATATAAGTATGTATATCAGTTGTCTGGTTACCATAACACAAGCTCTGCTTAGCTTGGGATCAGATAGCCGTGTGTGAGTTGTCCCAAGATATTTATTTATTTATTGACGTCCCGGCCCTGCCGTGTGTTTTGCCAAAGATTCTAGCTAACGTGTTTTTTTCATTTCAGCTTGCAGGTCTTGCAATCATCGGATTGGGTTCCGCAGCGCACGTTCAATTGAACAAAATCCACGATGTGATTCCAGTGAACCTTTCTTTCATATCGATTAGTATTATAGTAATAGGATGCATAATCTTCATCATTGCATTCTGTGCGTGCTGCGGAGCAATGAGGGAATCTTGCTGCATGCTTGTAACTGTAAGTTCATCTTTTGCTTTTAACTGCCTCGTCAGCCTAGTGGTCCTAAGCCTGCGACGCTAGAGGTCTTGGGTTCGATTCCCAGGTCGAGCTAAAAGTGTTATTGGGTTTTGATATAAAATTCTCAGTAGCAGCTTGGAGTTAAGATTTGTGCCCGGTTAATGGCAATAGGCTCGCCCCCTATTACATGGGACCTAAACATACCGGCGAACTGTGGGTGTACATTGGTTCACGTCTGCCTAACCCTTCGGGGAATAAAGGCAGGCAGAATACAGGAATTGGAGATTTTGAACTTCTAAAACCTCCAATCCGCCTTGAGCAAGTGTAGTGATCAATGCTTGTGCCTTCTGTATAGCTGGGTACTCACTTAGCAGTGTAGCACGTAACGTATCAGATACGGTATCAAGTCAGTACGTAGGCGCGAGCCCGCTGAGAGCCGCTCGCGCGCGACCCGCCGAGTGGCGGTGTCACTGCGAACACAAAGGGGGAGCACTGCGGATCCGGCAGCTCGTAGCTAGATATGCGGAGGACCGTGGACGAGCCGTACCCACTTGCAGGTTGATACCGTATCTGATACGTTGCGTGCTTCACTGCTAAGTGAGTACCCAGCCTTTGAAAACAGGCATTTGCCCTGCAGTAGGACACTAGTACACATTATTATTTAAGCGTAGCTATCCTCGTATCGATCCTGTGATTATCCATCAGTGCAGCATGACGTGTTATACATATTAACAGATTGTAAACGCTAATCTGTTGATAAGGCACGCCCTAAAGTCGTAAATAAATAAACTGCCTTTATCAGATAGATAAAATCCAAAGTATGTTTAGTTAAATTACCGAATCCATGTGAACTTTAGTTTTTTAGCTTTAGGGGTTATGTACACAGCAATAGTAGTAGAGCTCTTTGTGAAGGAGCTCGTCCGGGGAAGTACTACCACCATACCTGACGGGCCTGTTGGTCTAGTGGTTAGTGACCCTGACTGCTAAGCCGGAGGTCGTGGGTTCGATTCCCACCCAGGACATACTTTGTGTGATGAGCATGATTGTTTGTTCTGTGTCTGGGTGTGATTTATCTATAATATGTATGTATTTATAAATTATATAAGTATGTATATCAGCTGTCTGGTTACCATAACACAAGCTCTGCTTAGCTTGGGATCAGATAGCCGTGTGTGAGTTGTCCCAAGATATTTATTTATTAAGATATTTATTTATTTATACCTATGTCTGCCGCAAAGCAGCGTTGCTGTGTTCCGGTTTGAAGGGTATGGGTGCCGGTGTAATTACAGGCACATGACACATTTAAACTTTGTCTCTGTGATGGCAACGCATTTGCTAGGCCTCTGGTATTGCAGATGTCTATAGGCAACTTTCAACTTAAATTCGGAAAAGCATAGTTGTAGATTTGGTGCTCAGAGCGACACCCATGTTTTGGCCAATGGTAGTTGGAGGAACACCGTGGGGTTCTAGTAGGAGTCCGACACAGCCCTTCGCCTTCCCCGAGGCGAAAGCAGTCCATGAGGATATCCATCCAAAAATAAGTCTAGGAAACCCTGTTATATCATAACATACCATCACGCCTGTATTCCCCGAGGGGTTAAGCAAAGGTGTACCAATGCAACCCACAGCCCGCTGGTATATTTAGGTCCCATGTTATAGACGAGCCTATTGCCTTACGGGGCACAAATCCTAACTCCGAGCTGCTACAGAGAATTCCACAGAAAAATCCAATAACACTTTGCTCGACCTTGGAATCGCAACCAAGACTTCAGCAGTCGCGCTTAGGACCACTAGGCTAACGAGGCAGTACATCATCTTTAACAATGGACTTTAAACTCTGTAATAATTGTCTTTATCTTAATTTCCAGTACTCAGTCTTCATGGGAATTTTGGCAGGTGTTAAGATATACTTCACAGTGGTGATATTCCGGTTTCTGGGTAACACAATGGAGAATGTTTCGGAATGGCTTCTCAGAGCATTCCTCAGGCCTGAAGCAAGACCAGCATACAACGCCATGGAAACTCTGGTAAGTCACTCCATTTTCTATCTATACATAGGTAACCATGTCAGAGGAACTTGAGGCGGTTTAGAAACTCTGACACTAGGGTGTGTGGGGTCGTTAGACCTTACTGCACGCACGATAAAGAAGATCTACCTATACTCATATTATAAAAAGGAAAGATTTTTGTTTGTTTGTTTGTAACGAATATGCTCCAAAACGACTCGACCAATTTTAACCATTTTTTACCAATAGGTAGTTACATTATTCCTGAGTAACATAGGGTATATAACATCACGCTGTGACACACGGGAGCGGGGCAGTAACCAAAGACGTAACTTATGGCGGTTGTAATAAGCCACGCGGAGGAAGTCGCGGATAGTTCAGTAGTGATATATGTATAAAAAAGGTATGTAAATGAATTGCTGTGTTTTCTGGGTTTCAGTTCCAATGCTGTGGTACCCTCAGTGCTGCTTCCTACCCTATGCTGGGGCAGGCCGTGCCACCTTCCTGTTGCTATAACCCCGACATGTCGGAAAATGTCTGCACAGTCCAGAATTCTTACCAAGGCTGCATCCCGAGGGTCGGCAATTACTTCGACACTTTTGGGGATGCCATCGGAGGACTCCTCATCGTGGTGATCATTGTAGAGGTGAGTGGTGGTATCATCATCATCATTGTGATGGCCCCATAGGCGTATCTAGGGGGGAGGGGGCGGGTGGGCCGTGTCCACCCCAGAATGGTCGTGTGCCTACCCTAGGCTGTAGGGCTCACCTTCCACCTGACCGCATTGCATCGCATCGGCTATGGCATCTTAGGGGCCAGCCCCCCCCCCTGAAAACTAACTCTAGATACGCCAATGGCTCGCCCCATGGTTAACCTCTTGAACGCCAGAGCGTAAACGCATCGGCGCCATTGCTACGCCAAGCCACAAATTCAGCGCATTTCGAATAACAATTTTTGATTATTGATTTTTCTAGTAAATTGTAAGTAATTAAAGTATCTTTGTGCTATTTTATAATATTTCATTAATGTAGTTTTAAATAATAGGAAAGAGAAACACAGAAAACTTAACTTACTACATTTTTAAGCACAAAATAAGTTTTCTTGTCGGCTATAGACGACCGTGGCGTGTTTGGCACGCTTTCGTTTGTCGGCTATATCCGACCACGGCGTTCAAAAGGTTAAGGCGCCCGCCTCTCATGCACGAGGTTGTCGGTTCGCAACCGGGCACGGGCAAGTACCAATGTGACTTTTTCTAATTCTTATACGTACTTTCTAAGTTTATCTTGGACATCACTGATATCGGTAACCATGTCAGAGGCCCTTGAGGCTTTAGAAACTCTGACACTAAGGTGTGTGGGGTCGTTAGACCTTACTGCCCACACGATAAAGAAGATCATCATCATATCAGCCGCAGGACGTCCATTGCCGGACATAGGCCTCCCCTATAGATTTCCAATAGGACCGTTTGGAAGCGAAGTTGGTATAATGTATGTATGTGATCTCCAGACCGAATTCGGCCACGGCGGCTAATCTCGGGGACTAGCCAAGTACGCAGGAGATATTATAGTGCACAAGAGTGTGCGCAAACACAAGTTCACTCCCTCTTCCCTATTTTTTATAGCCAAAAATCAACTGCCTCGTTGGCCTAGTGATTCTAAGCACGATTGCTACGCTAGAGGTTTTGGGTTCGATTCCCACTTCCCAGGTCGATCAAAGTGTTATTGGGTTTTCTATAAAATTCTCAGTAGCAGCTCGGCGTTAAGATTTGTACCCGGTTAATGGCAATAGACTCGCCCCCTATTACATGGGACCTAAAAAGACATACCGGCGAACTGTAGGTGTACATTGGTACACCTCTGCCTAACCCTTAGTGGAAAACCGGTGTGATGGTATGTACGTATTATCAGTGCCTCAATTTTCTTTTTTTATGTTTCAGTGTGTCTGCCTGATCGCCGGCTTGTTCCTGGCTTGTCAAATAAGAAACAACAAAAGATACGCATAAAACATCAAGGTTTCCAGGTCTGGTGGCTACTTCCAACCCTTGATGAACAGCATTTGTGGAAGAAACATCACAGTTCTGCCAATCTCATGTAGCTACCATCATCATCATATCAGCCGCAGGACGTCCACTGCTGGGCATAGGCCTCCCCCATAGATTTCCAATAGGATCGGTTGGAAGCTGCCTTGGTAGACCTTGACAAACTGAAGATTATTCAGAGCATTTTAGGCCGCTTTCACATTTAGGCGACTTTAGCAGCGCGGCTGCCGCGCGTCTGTCGCCTCGTCAGAATTTCATAATAAAAAAACAGAAGAGCTGTCGCCCAAAGCATCTATTTTTAAAATGAAGTGCGCCATACTGACCTAAACTTTAATCTGTTCTTGTAATGTGAAGGAATGTACTTCTGCCGCGCTACTGTCGCGCTGCTAACGTCCTAATGTGAAAACGGCCTTAGACAATGAAAAAAAGATGAATATAATGTAAAAAAAAAATTAGGACTTGTAATTCTTCAATGATAGCTACTGTGACGGTTTGACTGAGCCAGAAATTCCAATTGGGTAGATGACACCACTAATCAATTGACGTACTTTTTACGAGCTGTCAAAACGCGATTCCTCCATAGATTTTGTATGACAATACAAAATTATGACGTCACTTTTTTGACATCTCAATTCACTAACTATTTATTGATTTCAAAGCAAATGAAAATCGAATTTTATAGTTATATTTAAAAATTCATCAGGTTTTTAGGGGTAGAATATTTTTTTTTTTTTTTTACAGGAGTTGTGCCTGAGAATTATTCTTTAATGGTATCGATACTACCCAATTTAAAAGCCAAAAATCATTCAAATTTAGATCAATTTTTTTTATTTTTTTGGTCCCCAAAAAAGGTTTGCTGCTAAAAAACTCATTTTTTAGTTGATCTTGTTGTTATATCTTAAATCACATCTCAGAATGTATATGGTAATGTAACATTATTATTTAATTAACTTAATTTGTTTATAATAAAAAGAGTAAGAAAGAATTTTTTTTTTTTCTTTATTTCTTATTTTGCCCGCGGCTTTGTCCGCGTGGATTAATAGTTCCTGTTCCCGGGGAATTTCCGGGATGAAAACTATCCTATGTCCTTTCTCGGGTCCCAGACTATATCTGTACCAAATTTCATTGAAATTGGTTCAGTGGTTTAGGCGTGAAGAAGAGACAGACAGACAGACAGAGTTACTTTCGCATTTATAATATTAGTAAGGACTTACATATAAAATTCTCATGTCACGAAACGGCTGGACCGATTTCTATAAAATTTTGTGTACATATCAGGGAGGACTGAGAATCTGCAAACATCTACTTTAAATAAACCTAAAAAAAAAATATGGCAAAACAATGTTTGCGGGATCGCAGCTAGTATTAGATTTAAAAAACTAATATTATTAAGAGGACAGATTTGTATTTTACCACATACCATCACACCTGTTTTCAACAAAGGATTAGGCAGAGGAAGGGTGTTTATTATAGTTTGTAATGGATAAACTTGAACTTGTTGTTTGTAACTGCCTCGTTAGCCTAGTACTCCTAAGCATGACTGCTACGCTAGAGGTTCTGTGTTCGATTCCCGGGTCGAGCAAAAAGTGTTATTGGGTTTTTCTATGAAATTCTCAGTAGCAGCTCGGAGTTTGGATTTGTGCCCGGTTAAAATAAAGAAAGGATAAAAAAAGGCCTAAAACACATGGGGGAAAAGGCTTGAGTTAATGTACACACATACATACATAAACTCACGCCTTTTTCTCATGGGGGTAGGCAGAAACCACAAAACGCCACCAGCTACGATCCTTATATAGTACTAAAAAAAAAATTGTAAATAATCGAGATAGTTGAAAAAAAATATATAAAAATATTATTTTTTTCAACTATCTCGATTATTTACAATTTTTTTTTGTAAATAATCGAGATAGTTGAGTTAATGTAAATTAAATATGTATTATTGTGTAAAACCATAATTGTGGCTTCAAAAGCCACAATTAAAAGCTACAAAAATAACACTAGCCCTGTCAAAAAAAAACAGTTTATCATATCATATACCGGTACATAATAATTTAAATAAGATTTTTTTTCAATTAGATCTGTATTACCACAATTTTGTATCATCGATAATCGCAGAAGTATACGCAGTTGCTGATTAAAAAGCAGCTTATCATCTTTCTTCGGGTTCAATCTTACTCCGTACCAAATTTCATTATAATCGGTTCAGTGGATAAGCCGTGAAAGCGTAAAGACGGGCAAAACAGTTACTTTTGCATTGTAAATGTTGCTAGAAAATATGGATGATGACTATTTACCTTTGATTATTTGGTATTGGTGAAGCTGTTTCTTCTTCATTATTGTGAATATAATCGAGATTTTCTTCTTCATAACTCCTTGGGGCTCCGATCCTTGAGTTGTTTACTATATTATTCTCCTCCTTTACCAAAACGCATTCAAATCGCTCCAAAGACATTTTAGTTTATCACTTAAATGTCTACATTCTCATTATTAAAATACTCTAACACTACACTTGATCGATTGCACTCTTGTTTTTGTAATTTCTGAAATATTTTTTCTGTTATTTTAACGCTTGTTTATTATAATAATACTTTTTTATAAATATTATTTTTATTAAATTGAAATGAAAAAGAACGACGAGCACAGATAATACATATTATAGCATAGCAGCAGAACAACATAGACTAACTAGGGCATAGAACATTTCATAAATAGCAGGTGAAATTTCATATGTCAATCATTAATCACACACACCCGCTATTTGCCTTCACTTATACTGCTATTTTTCACAGTCAACGAAATCACGCATCATTATGATTTCATTTATTCATTCAATTTCATTCGAGCGAAGTTTGTGAGCGGCGCGCTGCTGTCTGCCAAAGCGACCGAGCGAGTAAGAAAAAAAGGAATGATTCGTTCATGTGCGTGTTAGATAAGGACGAGAGATGTGATGACGGACGACACTGGGCATTTTAAATATGAACTTTAAACTTAAAGGTGTAAGGTTTAGATTTCCTTGTCATAATTCATTGTGATTTCATTAGATAGCACGTCGTACGTGTTTGTGGCGCTCGTTGTTTTTATAACACTGCCAATAAAAATCATTGCCTGTGAAATTTCACATGTGAAAACATATGATTAAAAGTCATCATTTCATATAATGAAAATGAATGAAAAATAGCAATCATTTCCATGCCTACTAGTTATACCAGTGGCACAGAGAACAGTCAAATCCAGTGTTGCCAAATAAAAAATGATAAAGTTCAATATTGTAGCCTCAAAATTGCAGTTTGCGATAAAAAAAAAAAAAATAGAGACAGAACTGTCAATGTAATATGATTTAGACTAAAATTTTATAACATTCAATAGGGTAACTTAGCCGGTTTTCGGCCACTTAAGCGAACGTGTGACTTTGTGACGATTTTTCTCCATGGCATTAAAGTCGCAGACTAGTTTCTTAAATATTTTTGAACTCGAAATATAATGTAGTTTTGATATTTGTAGACCTTTTACTCGTCAGCGTTAAATTAAAATTACTGAAAATTAAAATGTCTGAAAATAGCAATTTCGCCTGTTTTCGGCCACCTGTTTTAGTTTCCGGCCGTTATTTTGCTAGTTCTCGGCCACTAATGTGCTATTTGAAAAATGATCTATATTTGCTAACTAGTAGGTTCTATAATGGGTTAAAAGCAAAAAATACGTATGAATCAACGATTTTAATTAAAATACTAAACATAAATATAGAAATATTTTAAACATAATAGTAGGAACATTGGTCAAAAAGGAAAAAGGATAATATGGCATAGCAAAAATAATTGAGATTATGGAAAAATATCATCTTTTTGACTGGCCGAAAATACGATTTTTTAAACTGATTTTCGACCATCCCTTCAAACACGGCCGAAAAACAAATTTAAATTAATTAGTTTCCGGCCCTTGATCATCTTGCTTAATTTTCTAACTAGCTAATAAGAAAAATTTTGGGGAAGTCCTTTTATGTCTGTATTGTTCGTGTGAGTGATGATTTCGATTCAGTTAGTTGATTTATTATTGTTAGCTTTTATTGGCCGAGAATCAGTAAGAAAATTATTAGTTTTCGACCCTATCGATTAGCTTAGGCCGAAAGGTAAATATTAAAATTCTAATTTTCGGCCGTCAAATATTCAATAACTATTAAGTGTTATACCACATAATTAGCTCAAAACATGCGGCCGAAATCTGACTACACAAATGAGAAGCGGTTCTACTTTGTGTATAAAGCATTTCTTTTTAAAGAATTCCTAATTTAATAGTCAAAAGAATCAATTAAATATAAACGGTCTTCTTCTAGTTTTCGGCCGGCCGGCCGAGAAGTAAATAGTCCCCCAAATCATTATCTAGTTTACCGGCCATCAAATTTAAATGTAAATAACATTATCTTTCTTCCATTTTAATTAAAATAACACTATTTAAACTTATCTCCCGTGCACAGAACAATAATTATGTTTATAAAACCGATAAACAACTTTGTAACTTCCCTTGCAAAAATTATGCGCACACTATTTTTTTCACTAATTTCGACACACGCGTGCACTGTAAGACTTTCGGAGGGTCATAGACGACACAGTTGGATCATTAAAATTCTACAAAATTCAAAAGTTGTAGGGTTTATACCAATACATTAACAAGGCGTTGTTTTTTTAAATGGGTAGGTTAAAGTGTCCTTATTATATTAATATAACAACGTAGTGGCCGAAAACCAGAGGTGGCCGGCAAACCGGCTAAACTACCCTAGGTGTACCAGAATTTCACGGCAAAAAGGGAAATCATTTGTAGTTTGCAATACCGTGAAAAACATACGATACGATCTTGATATTTTTTTTATTTAGCCGGGTGAATATTTCATTTCGTGCATATTAGGATGTTTTGAAAAAAATAAAAAAAATGTGCTTAATCAGGTTCTTTATATGATTTTCGGATACTGTTTTACAATTGTAAGAGTAATTTAATAGAGGGACAGTAATCAGACATTTAATTTGGAAGTTATTGACTTTTGTTTTTTTTGAGGGAACGGTAATGAGATTTCATTTATATGGAAATGAGATATCAATATATGGTAATGAGGTAGGCTTAAATGGTAAATAGAAATAAAACAAAAATGTAATAAATCAGCCTTTTAATTTACAATAATTCGCTCAGGCTTTTATAGAAACTGCAGTAATTTGTAATTTTTAATTAGAAATAAACCTAGAACATAACAATAATAGCTATAATCGATCACATGCCTGCCGACGGTCTATAAGGTTCTTACATCTATTTTGACAGCTAAAATTAACAAACATATAGACATTAATTATGTCTCCCTCTCAGAATGGATGTAGGAGTGGGTCCGGTGGTACTAAAGAGCTGCTCCTCATTGACATGGCTATTAGCCAACAGGTTCGCCGATCCCGGAAGGATCTGTCGACATGTTGGATAGATTACAAGAAGGCCTATGACTCGGTGCCACATACATGGCTCATGAGGGTGCTGGAGTTGTATAAAATTGATGCAACTCTATGCGCCTTCCTGATATCGTGTATGGGGCAGTGGAGGACGGTCCTTCGCTATCCAGGATGTCGAAATATCCAGAGGAATAGCGAACCGATAAGGATTGAGCGTGGTATATTCCAGGGCGGTAGTTTGAATCCGCTTTGGTTCTGTTTAGCCTTGAATCCCCTAAGCACACTGCTGGAGGATTCAGGTCTAGGCTATCGGTTAAAGAGAGGAGGTCAGGTAATATCTCACCTTCTTTACATGGATGACTTGAAACTCTTTGCCCCCAACAATTTGCAACTGATGGAGTTACTGAAGGTAACAGAAACTTTCAGTAGCGCCATCAGGATGGAATTTGGTGTGGACAAATGTGCGGTCATGCATGTCAAGCGAGGGGAGATTGTGGAGTCCGAGGGAGTTCACCTCTCGGAATCCATAAACCTTAGATCCCTTTCTTCAACGGAGACCTACAAGTATTTGGATATGTCGGAAGCGTTGGGCATCAATACTGTTGACGCGAAGCAATTGTTTGGGGAGCGCTTCTTAGGCCGCCTAAAAAAAGTATTAAATAGTCTTTTATCAGGCGGAAATAAGGTGCGCGCCTTCAACGGGTGGGTCATGCCGGTATTGATGTACTCTTTCGGCATACTTAAATGGACTCAAACGGAACTCAACGTCTTGGATAGGAGGGTCCGTACATTGGTAACGGCATATCGGATGCATCACCCACGGTCATCGGTGATGAGACTTTCCGCGGAAGTGTGGAGGTCGTGGCTTCTTGAAGCGCGCAATGATTGTTGACATAACAGTCCCACATGACGTGAACCTCGTGAAGGCCGAGAATGATAAGAAGATCAAGTATCTTGACTTGGCTCGCGTGATTGCCGACATGTGGGATGTGGACTCAGCGATCATTTTGCCGATTGTCGTTTCAGCCAATGGCTTAATTGCTAAGAGCCTCGACCCACATCACATTTGTATCATAATGTATCTTAATCTTCTTATCTTCTTCTTTAATCTTGCTACAGTGGATATTTCTTCAGGTTGAGATGTCGAAGGTTGTGGATCTTCTGTTACGCGTTGATTCTGTGATCGATCACATTCCTCTTCGGAATTTACTTTAACCGTGTCTACTTCAAGAAGATCTTCACTATCACTGCAGCTTGGAGTATTAGCGTTCATCATTTCAATACCACGATTTAGTAACCGTTATTTTTGGTAAAATTTATTGAAGTTTTCTCTCCATTTTTTCTTTGCACTCTCTTGGCTCTAGGGGTAATATCACCTATGGATAAAATTTATTTTTGTTTCTTTCTCTTTAGGTATCTTTGGTGTGCTTTTTCTTTTTCTGAAGCATAAAGGACGGGTCTGATTTATTTTTTTCTAATATTTCTTCTCGGGTACACATTTTTCGCGGCATTGTGTCTAAAAAAAAATTATTATTTATATTATTAACCATAAGATGGACAAACAATCACAATAAACACGTGGGTTAGTAGTTTTTAAATACGTTTTTATAATGGCAATAGATCTACCAACCGAAAAAAAAATAGCTAAAATTTTAAAATAAATTAGTTTGTATAAATATAAAAAAAGGTTAAAGCTAGCAAAATGTCATATTGTCTGGGTACCTTTTAGGGTCCCCCATAATAATGAGTTTTTGTAGATATAAATTGATTCATATTCATATTGAACTATTAAATATAATTACCGTTCGTTTCGTCTAATTACCATTCGGATAAAATGAATGGTAATCGATGGTAATTAGGAGAGTGGTAATTAGATTCACTGCTATTTTCAATAATTTATCGAAGTGGGAACAGGTACAGTGTTATAGCTATATCAGCGGAAGGAGAGATTAATAGCGTATACATCTAGCAAACATTTGATTGAAATAAATAAATATAAATACCTTTTGTATCACGAACGGTGCGTAGAAATTTTTTGAACCACTTCACTTTTTGCTCAGGAGAACTTAAATTTATGTAGCCAGAATTAGTCTTACACGCGTGTGTTCGGCTCGAGAGCTAAGCTTTTGACTGCCAGCGAATATTTTTTGTGAAGCACGGGCTCTGCGGCGTAAATATTTGAAAATATCGGTTCGAACATGTCGTCTAATGGTAATTATGGGGAAGCGTAGGGACATTTTTTAAAGTTCCATTAAACCGCTTAAATTTGTTCTTTCGTAAACAATAAATAGTCACCATATACATTAACTATCCTACTGTCCTAAACAGTAATAAAAATGCCGTTCTCCCAGTACATTTTTAATCAAGACGTGTCAATTAACTCAAATCTGGGAAAAGGGACATCGCAGGTAATTAGATTTTCGGGTTTTGTTTATTAATTTTACGCCTTTTTAATTATAAAATGTTAATTTTAAATATAGCCGCTAATAGAACCCGATGTTAGCTATACAAAAAAAAATATAGTTTAAATTTTTTTCAACATTACATATGTTCTTTATCGTCCGTAATGTAATATGCACGAAATGAAATATTCACCCAGCCCGCTGACCCACTGCTGGGCAAAGGCCTACCCCAATTCCTATAAATTAATTTTGATGATTCTGGTTGGATCTGTTTGGTAGGTCATATTTCAGAGGTGGTCCATATAAGTTTTATCAAAATTGGAACATGCAGCTTGGTTTAAAAAAAAAAAAAAAAGAACTGAAAAAAAAACATCTAGGTAAATGAAATTACTGGCGACTTTTAAATGGTGTCTCGTGGTCAAGCGCGACTGATGAGCAAGGGGTCCTGGTATCGATTCCCAGGTCGGGCAGAAAGTGTTATTGGGTCTTTCTATTACGGATTTCTCAGTAGCAGCCCGGAGTTTGGAAGTTGGTGGTGTCACCTCCGTGCCTCCAAAAGCACGTGTAGCCGTTGGTCCTGCGCCTGATCTCTCCTTGGTCATATCGGATTGCCGTCCCATCGGACTATGAGAGTTAGGGAAGAGGGATTGCACCTGTGTTTACACACACACTTGTGCACTATAATATCTCCTGCGTTCTTGGCTAGTCTGCATTAAGATTAGCCGCAATGGCCGGAATCGAAAGTTTTTTTTTATTAATGCTCGTGCCTTATTTATACCTATACGACTAGCAACCCGCCCCGACTTCGCACGGGTGCAATGCTGATACTAAATACACTACAGAAAAACTGTAAACGTTGTATACAAAAACATAGCGGCCCGCTCCGCCGCAAACGCTACGTCCCGCAAATTTTAATCTGTAAAGGCCTATTCAGACCTAAGCGGTATTCCGTCGCTACCGTCTGCGTCAGAGAAAACCCAGTGGGTATGCGGTAATATTACTGTTCAGACCTAAGCGGTATTCGCTACCGTTCGTAACCCGCGTGGTATGTACCTCTACCCACAGCGGCAGCGAATATCGCTCAGGTCGCTCTAGCCGCGGTACTTGATACTAAAGGCCTATTCAGACCTAAGCGGTATTCGCTGCCGCTGTGGGTAGAGGTACATACGGCGCGGGTTTCGCTCAGGTATTTAGTATCAAGTACCGCGGCTAGCGCGACATGAGCGATATTCGCTGCCGCTGTGGGTAGAGGTACATACCGCGCGGGTTTCGCTCAGGTATTTAGAATCAAGTACCGCGGCTAGAGCGACCTGAGCGATATTCGCTGCCGCTGTGGGTAGAGGTACATGACATACCACGCGGGTTACGAACGGTAGCGAATACCGCTTAGGTGTGAACAGTAATATTACCGCATACCCACTGGGTTTTCTCTGCCGCAGGCGGCAGCGAATACCGCTTAGGTGTGAACAGTAATATTACCGCATACCCACTGGGTTTTCTCTGCCGCAGGCGGCAGCGAATACCGCTTAGGTCTGAATAGGCCTTAAATACCTGAGCGAAATCCGCGCGGTATGTACCTCTACCCACAGCGGCAGCGAATATCGCTCAGGTTTGAATAGGCCTTAATATCTTCTAAAAATAAATATTCATTTAAATCATATGCTGTAAAAGGCCAAATAGATCTATATTAAATCAACAATGTATTTAAGGTATTTAATTTGATGAGGATTAATGATGTATTGGTTAAAATCGCTTCGAAAATTAGCTAATAAATTAATTAAAAAGTAAATGACAAAAAAGTGTTATTGTGGGATATCCATAAGAGATAGACATATACCATCGCGGAGTTTTCTGTAGGCCTTTTCAATGTGTACAATACTTAGTACATTATTTTGATAAATCTCGTAGGGTTCAGCCTGCGTTTGCAATGTAAGCGGAAAAAATGAAATTATTTACGACATCACATTAGAAACCTCAAAAATAACAGTATTTCTCCGCTATTTAATGGATGTTATTATACATATAAACCTTCCTCTTTAACCACTCTATCTATTAAAAAAAACGCATCAAAATCCGTTGCGTAGTTTTAAAGATTAACGCGTACAAAGGGAATAGGGCGACTTTGTTTTATACTATGTAATGATGATGATAATGATAATGATGATGATGAAGAGGTCTTTGGGGGAAAATAAAAGACTGGTGTTATTTCTATAAGTTTACCATTTATCGTCAGAGTCATCATCGTCATCACTATTTGCTTTAGGAGGGGGCTTCAGTGACGTCGTGGGAGGTTTATACGAATATGGATGATATTTCTTCTTGTGTATTAGAATGTTTGTCGGATCATCCAACATCTTAGGGAAACCTTTTAGTTCCGCACATTTGCCCTTGTACATTGGAACAAAACCTAAAATAAGAACACTCGCACATAAGTCACCTTTATTACAAAAAAAACTAAATTGAAATCGCTTCATCCGTTCGGCAGCTATGATGCCACAGACAGACAGACACACACACACACAGGCAGACACGTCAAACTATAACACCCCTCTTTTTGCGTCGGGGGTTAAAAAAGAACTACAGTGTGATTCTCTAAGCCTCACTTCATAATCCGAAAGCTGACTCCGCAGTGAGATTACAAAATGGTATTCTGTTAAACACGATCACGCCGGTGACGTCACCACGGCGAACGAATCTATACCAATGACAGGTCGGTTCGTTATCGAAGTGAGCGCGATCACTTTAGTGAGACTCGTTTTCGAGTTTGCATTTTAGAGAATCGCACTGCTGTTATGATATTCTGGAATGGGCACTACGATAGTCATCTCGATACTCACGCTTGCTTCACAGAATATAAAGTCCTATTGAAAAACGTCAAAATACTCACTCGATATAGGTAATAGTTCTTAATTACGTCAGCACGCGGTGGCGCTAGAGTGTCGAACTCACTCATTGTAAGAATACGAAACTAAAATCTCACCGCGGATTCAGAAGTAATTTCATAATTAACTTTTTAGAATAGCACTGCTGATACCTTTAAAACGGCTGAACCGATTCTGATGAAACAGGAAGAACTAAGAACTATCGCTAGGAAACCTGCTTTCGAATAAATAAAACCGCATTCGAATCGGTTCACCCGTTTAAGTGCTATGGTGCTACAGAGAGACAGACACGTCAAACGTAAAACAATCAATCAATCAATCAATCAATCAATCCTCTTTTGCAATCGAGGGTTAAAAAATAAAGTAATAAAGCCCTATAAAGGTAATATTGATCGGTTTATTGTCTAAAGCAATAAATATTTTCATTTTTTTTAAATTGTAAATTGTTTTTTTCGCTCTTTTTCATCAGCAGCTCGAAGTCAGGATTTGTGCCCGGTTAATTATAGCCAATAGGTTCGCCCCCTATTAAATTTTGCCTACCACCAGCACCATGTTGTCACCTGTGTTTGCGCACACACTTGTGCACTATAATGTCTCCTGGTTAATCTGCATTAAGATTAGCCGCCATGACCGGAGTCGGTCTGGAGTTTTTTTTTTTACATAATTATATAGTAATATAGTACTTACGTGGTCCTAAAATAAAAAAAAAAATGACAATTAGTAAAGTATTTTCATGTTTGTGAAATGAAGGATTGAAATATTTCGTTCTTTTGTGGTTGCAAGCCCGACTGCAGACAGTGAGGTTTCAGACCGATTCTTCATCATCGAGTAGGTAGTAGTGGAGCTCTTTGTGAAGAAGCTCGTCCGGGGAAGCACTACCACCACATCTTTTTCTGCCACAAAGCAGCGTTGCTGTGTTCCGGTTTCAGGGGTATGGGTGCCGGTGTAATTACAGGCACATGACACATTTGAACTTTGTCTCTGGGATTGCAACGCATTAGCAAGGCCTCTGGTATTGCAGATGTGTATAGGCAGCGGTGACCACTTAACATTAGGTGGGCCGTCGGCTCGATTGTGATTCAAAGACGTTTAAGAAAATTTTCGTTTTTCACGAATATTCATGTTCGTTATTACTACAGACAAAAAATAATATTCAAAAATATCAAAATCATCATCTGCTTAACCTTTTCCCAACTATGTTGGGGTCGGCTTCCAGCTTAACCGGATGCAGCTGAATACCAGTGTTTTACATGGAGCGATTGCCTATCTAACCTCCACAACCCAGTAACTGGGCAACACGATACCTCTTGGTTAGACTGGTTGTCAGACTTCTTGGCTTCTGACTATCCGTAACGACTTTTTTTTTTAAATGGGACAAACCCGCCACACTGTTCCCAAACCACTGCAACTCCTGTAAGCCAGAATCAACAGTGGCGACCACAAGAAAAGCGCCGAGACAATGAAGCTCGACGAGTCCCAGAGAAACGATTCAACTGTCTTGGATCCCGCAACGAAATTAATCAGAAAAGCTTAGCGGAGGAGTAAGAAAAACATAATTTCCACTTCCCCCATCCGTAACGACTGTCAAAGATCTACGAATGACAGCCGGGACCAACGGCTTTACGTGCTTTCCGAGGCACGGAGAAAACTCGCTATGGTAAATGGTCACCCATCCACAGACCAACCTCGGCAAGCGTGGCTTAATCCAGAAGATCGGTCTATGCGGCTGTAATTGTTTAGCCACGAGCTCCTCAAAAATATCAAAATCGTATTGACTAATTTCACCAGTGTTACAAACTACAAATTTTAATTTCCCTTTTTGCCATGAAATTCTCGTACACCTTATAACTACAAGCGTTTTAAAGCGCGAAAATAGGACATTATACATTTTTTTTATTTACCGATGGGAAATCATCAAATGACTTCTCCCGTCCAGGATGGGGCGGGAGGGAGTGTCAGACTTTTACTGACTAAAACCCATCCATGTTCCTTCTTGTGCCCTTTGCGTTCCGGGGGCGCGGTATCTCTTTCGAACAACCCGTAGCCCTGGCAGGCATCGGCCCTTAGTGGCCCCTCCGAATGTTTTCTGACATCTCATTGCCAATAGGACCCATCACCATATATATGTCACCGGAAAATAACAAGATCCGTAAGTTTATCAATTTACTAGGAAGTTTATTACTTATTATTTTACGAGTGAGTTCAGTAAGTTTATCAATTTACGAAAATGTGGACGTAAAATATTACAATTTATCTCCCGTTTAGAATCTTACGAAAGTTTATAAACTTCCTAGTAAAGTGATAAACTTACGGATCTTGTTATTTTCCGGTGACATATATACCATCACGCCTGTATTCCCCGAAGGGTTAGGCAGAGGTGTAACAATGTACATTTGTACACCCACAGTTCGCCGGTATATTTAGGACCCATTTCCACTATTAGGGGTTCCTAATAGTCGTGCTTACTTGAATTCGGGTCTATGCAGTTTTCGCGGTCCAAATCACAAATATCTTCAAAATTTCTGTATACATTTATTGTTTTATAAGGATCGTAGCGACGTCCGCATATTTTTCCATATCTGAAACCACGATAAATGTTAGAGGAAAGTGTAATGTAATGTAATGTAATTCTCTAGACCGATTCCGGCCACGGCGGCTAATCTTAAGGTGCAACCTCCACGGTGGCCCGCCAAATTCAAATATTCTTACGTTTTTTGCAATTTGCAAGTCAGTATTAGGTTTAATGTTGGTTAAAGTAAGATTCGCGGGCGTTAGAAGTATGTATTTTCAAAATTATAACCATTAAAATCAGTAAAATAACTCCATAAGTCGATATAATTCCAAAATGTCGAGATTTCATGAAATAGTCATTCTTTGGGTTTACCTGGCTCTATGGAGTTTTATTGCTGACTTAAATGGTTATAATTCTGAAATTACATACTTCTTACGCCCGCGAATTATACTTTAATCAACATAATTATAACTTAATACTGACTTGCAAATTGCAAAAAAACGTAAGCAAATTTGAATTTCGCGGGCTACCGTGGAGGTTCCACCTTAATGCAGACTAGCCACGTACGCAGGAGATATTATAGTGTACTAAGTGTGTGCGCAAACACAGGTGCACTCCCTCTTCCCTAACTCTTATAACCCGATGGGACGGCAATCCGACACGACCGGAGAGAGATCAGACGCAGGACCAACGGCTTTACGTGCTTTCCGAGGCACGGGGGTGTCACACCACCAACTTCCAAACTCCGGGCTGCTACTGAGAAATTCCTAATGGAAAAACCCAATACCACTTTTTGCCCGACCTGGGAATCGAACCCGGGACTCCTTGCTCAGCAGTCGCGCTTAAGACTACGAGACCAACAGGGCAGTTAGAGGAAAGTAACCAAACATCGAAGTTATATAAAAAAACTGGCCAAGTGCAAGTCGGACTCGCGCACGAAGGATTCCGTACCATTATCTATAAGCATCATCATCTGCTTAACCTTTTCCCAACTATGTTGGGATCGGCTTTCCAGTCTAACCGGATGCAGCTGAATACCAGTGTTTTGCATGGAGCGACTGCCTATCTGACCTCCACAACCCAGTAACTGGGCAACACGATACCCCTTGGTTAGACTGGTTGTCAGACTTCTTGGCTTCTGACTATCCGTAACGACTGTACCATTATCTATAAGCACGACCAAAAAACCTCGTTTATTGTATGGGGGTCATTTTTTTATGGATATACAGGGTGATTGGAAGATGGGTGCAAAAGCTTTAAGGTGAAGATAGTACAGACAATTTAGAACCATTTAAGCCATGGCTGTCTTAGACGAAGTCTTACTGTTTTTTTTAACCTAATTTTTATGTTTGTTTTCGAAAATTACCAAAATTTTAACTAAACCGCTTATTTATGGCCAAATTAATGATAAATGAATTCATTTTTGTTTTATTTTATTAAAGTAATGTGTAAGCAATCTAGCAAAACATGCTTTAGGCCTCTGTGTCTTTAGACAATTAGAATTTAGAAAATTAGATTTAAAAAAAATGGTAAGACTTCGTCTAAGACAAGCATGGCTAATATGGTTCTAAATTGTCTGTACTATCTTCGCCTTACAGCTTTGCACCCATCTTCCAATCACCCTGTATAACTAAATATTCTGTGAATATTTCAAGCGTCTACCTGTTGCCGCTATCAATATCAAGCAAAATCGAGCAAAACAAAACACGTTTGTTGGATGAACAGAATAAAATAACCCCTTAAATATTTTCGGATAACCGAGATTCTACTGTAAAACAAAAAAGAAACATACTTTTTATAATAAATTAAACAGGGTTGTTCACAACTTCTGTAGACTGACATCGGGTTTTTGAGAGACGCTGCAACGAGGAAATAAAGCTATCAGTACATTAAGCTGCGTTGACACGATCAAAGTACTCTCGGACCGAGTACACTTGGATACCTACTCGGACGCTACTCGTATTGTGGCAACCACAGTTTATATTTCTGTGGTGGCAACCGATAATTCGAGCGCACTCGGACGACGCCGTCCGATCTGTGTTGACTCGGACCGCGTCCTTTTTTTTTTATAGACGGGAAATCATCGAATAACTTCCCCCGCCCTGGGCGGGGCGGGAGGGAGTGTCAGACTTCTACTGACTAAAACCCGTCTATGTTCCTTCATGTGCCCTTTGCGTTCCGGGGGCGCGGTATCTCTTTTGAACAACCCGCAGCCCCGGCAGGCATCGGCCCTGAGTGGCCCCATCCAATTTTGCTGACATCTCTTTGAGGCGCGCGTGGAACACGAACGCACCGTCGACACGGTCTGTCGTTGTTTAGTGAACGTACGGACGGTGCTACCCATTGCTCACCGTCCACAGACCCGCGCCTACGGTGGCCGGGAGTCGTCTCGCGGCTCCCGACGCCCGGAGCGTCTACCGCGGCGGCCGCTGGGACGGGGGACCCTCCTTTCCCTCTCCCGTCCCGCCGCCTCCTTCTCTAGCATTACAGCTTCGCAGAAGGATTACAGCTTCGCAGAAGGGGACCGCGTCCTATTGTTCCGAGCTAGCTCGGGTACAAATTAAAAACGAGAAAAATGTATTGAAAACGAGTGAACTCTGATGTGTGTTAACCACTATCCGTGTACACTCGTATGAAGCCGATTCGTACGAGGCCACTCGGACCGAGAATACTTTGATTGTATCAACGCGGCTTTATAAACGGACCCTGTTAAGCAGAAAAGATCCAGCCAACATTTATTACTTTTGAGTAAAAGAAGTTTAAAGTTAGGCAGATAATAAAAAAATCGTATGATACAGTACCTACTTGAAAAGTAGTGTAATAGGCCATAACATATACATTATTTAAAAAGTAATATATAGTGTATTTTTATATGAAGAGTATTTATTATTACTAAAAATGTTGGTTGGATCTTTTCTGCTTAACAGGGTCCTAAACAGCAGTGTGATTCTCTAAGGCTCACTTCGTAATTCGAAAGCTGAATCCGTAGTGAGATAACAAAATTCAAATCTTGCGTGGATTGTGAGACCATTTAGCAATACCAGACTATTATCCATTATATTGTCTTAATGCAGGACAAAGGCGTCTCATACAGAGACGGCATATAAGCATTATTTCATCAAATTTACTATGTGCAAATGTGCACTCAACTCAAAACTTAAAACGCCGTCATGTCTTAACCTCGTAAAGGCAAAACTCACTTAAAATGCATTGTTTTCGAACTGGCGTACCACTCTTATTTTTTTTCGAAATGGCGTGCGTCGCAATAGCGTCATTCGATATAGCGGTTTTCGACATAATGTGTTTTCGAACTAGCGTACCACTCTTAATTTTTTTCGAAATAGCGTGCGTCGCAATAGCGTCATTCGATATAGCGGTTTTCGACTTAATGTGTTTTCGAACTAGCGTACCACTCTTAATTTTTTTCGAAATAGCGTGTGTCGCAATAGCGTCATTCGATATAGTGGTTTTCGACTTAATGTGTTTTTGAACTAGCGTACCACTCTTAATTTTTTTCGAAATAGCATCCCTACAGCGTCGCCAGATTTTTATTTCGGCTAGTCGGGACTTGAAACTTTTTGAGTGAAAAAAAGCGGGATTCTTTCGTCGAAAGCGGGACTAAAGAAACATTTTTATAATCAGAAGTTTTTATATATTTAATATTTATCCTTGTATTTGAATTTTAAATTACGTTTAGATGACAATGGTGTCGATTCTGTTATGCACAAGAGTACAAGACTATTTCTATTTATCTTTTTCTCTCCAATAAAACAAGAAAGGGACGGGCATGAATAAGACTTGTAAATTTTAGTGGATCTGAAACCTTTATTCAATTATTATAAACATGAAAAAATTCAAGGCAAAACTAATTTGACATCTTTAACTTTAGTTCTAAGGTATTACCGTCCTTTTCTTTCGCTGTATGTTAGTAAGAGATATCAATTCTCTAATTTTAGTTTAGTTTGTAAACAAAGGAATCGGCACCATCAGATCGCGAAAATGGCCATTGAAAATGCATTTTAATGTGTGATATTTTAAGCGTGCTTCCTTAGCACGTGCGGTCGAGTTTTACCCGAAAACCGGGACAGTAAAAGTCGGGATGTCCCGCCAAAATCGGGACGTCTGGCAACGCTGATTCATGATCACGCTTGCTCAATACCTCATAAAATTGTAAAACATTACCTTCGTCTTTTCGGGTCGGCGTTCCGGTTCTGAAATTAAAATATTCTGTCATCATCTGCTTAGCCTTCCTTTTGCTCATCGTCGACTTTGTCTCTGTCACCTCTGACCTAGACTAGAGTCAAGAGCTTACCCATCTCAAATAAAAAATAAATTGTTTTTTTTTTTGACAAACAAGCTTTTATGTTTCACTGTCATGCAATGTGCATCATCATCATCATCTGCTTAACCTTTTCCCAACTATGTTGGGGTCGGCTTCCAGTCTAACTGGATGCAGCTGAATACCAGTGTTTTACATGGAGCGACTGCCTATCTGACCTCCACAACCCAGTAACTGGGCAACACGATACATCTTGGTTAGACTGGTTGTCAGACTTTCGGGCTTCTGACTAACAGTAACGACTGTCAAAGATCTACAAATGACAGCCGGGACCAACGGCTTTACGTGCTTTCCGAGGCACGGAGGAAACTCGCTATGGTAAATGGTCACCCATCCACAGACCAACCTCGGCAAGCGTGGCTTAACCCGAAAGATCGGTTTATGCGGCTGTAATTATTTAGCCACGAGCTCCTCAGATCAAGAAATTTATTTATTATTTTATTTATTTTCATTTATCAAAATATTCTGTAAATGACATAATTAAACAATAATTCCAAGACACATATGTACATACATACCATCACGCCTGTATTCCCCGAAGGGTTAGGCAGAGGTGTACCAAGTATGTTTTAAGTCCCATGTAGGTAATAGGGGGCATTTTAAGTCAAAGTCAAAGTCAAATCATTTATTTCAATAAGACCATTAAAAAGCAACTTTTGAACGTCAAAATAATTAACTAAAACTAATGAATCTGGTTGTTTAGAATATCATAGCTTAATCTTTGGCTTAACGTGAATGCTCCGACCAGCCCGCGAAATTTAAATTTTCTTACGTTTTTTTGCAATTTGCAAGTCAGTATTAGGTTTAATGTTGATCAAAGTATGATTCGCGGGCGTAAGAAGTATATATTTTCAAAATTATAACCAGAGTTTATGAAACCTTGACATTTTACATGAAGCTTGAATTATGGAGTTATTTTACTGATTTTAATGGTTATAATTTTGAAAATACATACTTCTTACGCCCGCGAATCATACTTTAATCAACATTAAACCTAATACTGACTTGCAAATTGCAAAAAACGTAAGAAAATTTAAATTTCGCGGGCTGGTCGGAGCATTTACCTTAACTGTTACTTACATCAGGTAGATTTCGTCCCCTCCTAACCAATAAGGCTCGCGAAAACCTTTGAACCTCTTTTTTTTTTCTGTAGGTGGAGCGCCATAACCGTCCCCTCCTTTCCCCTTCATACCTCTTGGCCCCTGGCGTCGGCTGTCGATTATTAAAAGACGGTTCACTGTTCAATATTAGTGAGGAGTGTCGTGATGGCCCAGTCGTTAAGCTGAAATTACACGGTTCACTTTTGTCTTCCAATTTGGATGAAGCAACCAAATTGATCCATGTAAACTTATAAGTGCATCATTCAATGCCATTGATTCCTTTCATTTCTGCTCCATTCAACCAAAGTGAATTAATTTGATTGAACCGTGTATTTTCACCTTTAAGGGCCTTATCACACTAGCGGTTTGCGAGCGTATTTTGTATGAAGGCGATCACGCAGCGAATTCGCCGCGTCAGATATTTGTATAGAAAACACGCTCGTAATTCGCAAGTGTGATAAGGCCCTAAGGCGCCCGCCTTTCATGCACGAGGTTGTGGGCTTGCAACCGGGCACGGGCAAGCACCAATGTGACTATTTTTAATTCATATGCATTGGCGTAACTAGATTTAGTTTTCAGGGGGGGCCTGGCCCCTAAGATGCCCTGGCCGATGTGATGCAACGCGGTCAGGCGGTAGGTGAGCCCTACAGCCTGGGGTGGGCACAATCATCAATAAACATCAATTCTTTCATACATTATTTTTGCGTAACTTTAACCGTTTACGCAGCGTACGCAACGAACGCCCTCGAAAGGAATATTTTTCCCCGTTATTGCCACATTTTTCATTGATGCTCCGCTCCAATTGGTCGTAGCGTGATGTTATATAGCCTATAACCTTCCTCGATAAATAGGCTATCCAACACAAAAAGGATTTTTCAAATCGGACTGGCAGTTCCTGAGATTAGCGCGAACAAACAAACAAACAAACAAACAAACAAACAAACTCTTCAGCTTTATAATATTAGTATAGATTACTAGCGCACTGCCCGCGACTTCGTCCGCGTCACTTATTTCACCCGCCAGAAGTTACATCTTTGGTTAATGCTCCGCTCCCGTGGGTCTTAGCGTGATGTTACATAGCCAATGTTTCCCAGGAATGTTTTTTTTTTTTTTTTTTTATAGACGGGAAATCATCTTATAACTTCCCCCGCCCTGGGCGGGGCGGGAGGGAGTGTCAGACTTTTACTGACTAAAACCCGTCTATGTTCCTTCATGTGCCCTTTGCGTTCCGGGGGCGCGGTATCTCTTTCGAACAACCCGCAGCCCCGGCAGGCATCGGTCCTCAGTGGCCCCATCCAAGTTTGCTGACATCTCTTTGAGGCGCGCGTGGAACACGAACGCGCCGTCGACACGGTCTGTCGTTATTCAGTGAACGTACGGACGGTGAGCTACCCATTGCTCACCGTCCACAGACCCGCGCCTACGGTGGCCGGGAGTCGTCTCGCGGCTCCTGACCGACGCCCGGGAGCCGCGGAAATGTAAAGTGACCGTCAGGTTATATGTGACCGATTAATCTGACCGAGCATATTGGACATTTATCCAATTTGACCGGTCACTTATTGTCATTTATTGTCAGCAACGTCAGAAACGTTTTTTTAAATATAAATAGACTTTATTCTATAAAACTACGGAAGTTTTAGAATCATCGAAGCTAACCAGATGTCATTCATCGATCTATAACAGAGTAATAAAAAATCCTTACTAATATTATAAATGCGAAAGTAACTCTGTCTGTCTGTCTGTCTGTCTCTTATTCACGCCTAAACCACTGAACCGATTTCAATTAAATTTGGTACAGATATAGTCTGGGACCCGAGAAAGGACATAGGACAGTTTTCATCCCGGAAATCCCCCGGGAACGGGAACTATTAATCCACGCGGACAAAGTCGCGGGCAAAAGCTAGTACTTAATAAAATACATAAATAAAAATAAACACCTACGTGAGATTCTATATTTTTTAAAAGTTATCTACACACTATGTTGGTTTAGAAAGTCAATAGGTATTATTTCACATTCATAAAGTTAAAAATTTGCCTGATTTTCAATATTTTACGAAAATAATAGTTACACCAAGTAAAGAATAAGTATTAATTTATCTGACCAGTATGACAATAAATGTCCAATGTGACCGGTCATTTAATGTTAATTGACGGACGCTTATCGTATGTGACCGTCAGTTTACAACCCTACTACCGCGGCGGCCGCTGGGACGGGGGACCCTCCTTTCCCTCTCCCGTCCCGCTCCCAGGAATGATGTAGCTATCTATTGGTGAAAAATGGTTAAAATCGGTTCAGTAGTTTCGGAGCCTATTCGTTACAAACAAACAAATCTTACCTACCTCTTTATAATGTTGGTTACATTGGTGTATACCTAAAGGCCTATTCAGACCTAAGCGGTATTCGCTGCCGCTGTGGGTAGAGGTACATACCGCGCGGGTTTCGCTCAGGTATTTAGTATCAAGTACCGCGGCTAGAGCGACCTGAGCGATATTCGCTGCCGCTGTGGGTAGAGGTACATACCGCGCAGGTTTCGCTCAGGTATTTAGTATCAAGTACCGCGGCTAGAGCGACCTGAGCGATATTCGCTGCCGCTGTGGGTAGAGGTACATACCACGCGGGTTACGAACGGTAGCGAATACCGCTTAGGTGTGAACAGTAATATTACCGCATACCCACTGGGTTTTCTCTGCCGCAGGCGGCAGCGAATACCACTTAGGTCTGAATAGGCCTTTACATATAATAAAATCGTAACGATGCCAATTCTGTACGTATTCAAGATTTAAAAAAAAAAAAGTAATTGCTACATGTTATGCACATTATACTACTGAACCCAAAACAATAAAAAAAAAAAAATTGACTGTTTGTATGTACGCGCATAACTTTGTAACTACTGCACCGATTTGAACAAAACTTTTTGTAGTATGTTGGCAATAACCTGGGCTATAATCTTAGGTACACTTCATCAAGCTATGTCACATAGGGGTTAGGCAGAAACAGTATTCACACTCTTAACTTAACAAATACTGAACCGACATGCACATATCTTTTTGCTTACTTAATTAGTTACGTAACAGTTAGGTCAACGTGAGCGAAGCCGAGAGCAACAGCTAGTTAATTAATAAATTATTACTTACGTTTCATTATAGGCACTAATATTGCTTTTAAATCTTAATAATTCTCTTTCTTGTTGCAAAGTTTTGGTAAATTCCATCTCTCCACTAGGCCTGGTCACATTTGCGTCATTTTCGTCCTTCGGTACTGATGTTAAGGTATCATTTTGAGTGGCGTGTGATGTATCTGGAACACTACTCGTTCCATTTGCGCCGACAGATGGCGTTTTATTAGTAGATGCGTAGCTAAAATGGATAGTGAAATTATAAACTTCGTCTTTGGTTTTTTTAGTCTTTGATTACTGCTTCGCTTCCGTGAGTCGTAGCGTGATGTTATATAGCTTAGATACTTCCTAAAGACTTAGCTATTATTAGTGAAAAAATTGTTAAAATCGGTCAGTTTCGGAGCTTAGTTAGTAATTGGCTGTCAGTTACACCTACTATTTTTTATTCTGTTTTGTTTAGCTGTGTAAGTCTTCTTACTCATAAATAAATAAATTAATTGGGTAGATGACACCACTAATCAATTGACGTACTTTTTATGAGCTGTCAAAACGCCATTCCCCCATAGATTTTGTATGACAATACTCAACTATGACGTCACTTTTTTGTCATCTCAATTCACTAACTATTTATTGATTTCAAAGCAACTAAAAATCGATTTTGATAGTTATTTAAAAAATCATCGGGTTTTAGTGCTAAAATTAAATGTTTTTTTGAGAATTTGTTTCTTGAAATTATTGGTTAGTGGTGTCATCTACCCAATTTATAGGCACCTCTCAGTAACAGCATCAGAGTTTTTCATCATCGGTGGTGTTTGTGAATTCTTAGTTCTCTTCCAACGTTCATATTTATCTTTTAAATATCTTCTCCAAACAGCCTGTATTTCTGGGTCCACATAATTATCATCTTCTTTTGTGGTTACCTTCTTGACTGATACAGAAGAAGAATTTGTAACTTCTGTTAAACTCAAAGGCTGGTCTTGAGTTACATTTTCATTTGAAACTACGGTTTTATAAGTCAAAATTAATATTACTACGACTAGCGCAAACATTTGATTTGTATTTTGGTTAGCTTTCAATTAAAACCGAAAGTAGAAACTCAATTAATTTTTAAATTTAATTGAGTGTATGATTCGTGGTTGCGTTCGTCTTTATCTTAACTAATATTATTAATGGGAAAGTAAGTTTGTTTGTTTCTTAACTCTCTTTGTGAAGGAGCTCGTCCGGGGAAGTACTACCACCATACTTATTTCTGCCGCAAAGCAGCGTTGCTGTGTTCCGGTTTGAAGGGTATGGGTGCCGGTGCAATTACAGGCACATGACACATTTCAACTTTGTCTCTGTGATGGCAACGCATTAGCAAGGTCTCTGGTATTGCAGATGTGTATAGGCAGCGGTGACCACTTAACATCAGGTGGGCCGCCGGTTTGTTTGCCATCTAATGAAGTTTAAAAAAAAATACGCGGTTAAAATCGCGGGCGTAAGCTGTAGTTGATTTTCGAACCCGCACGCACACAGTGATATACCTAGTCGCGCGACTATGCCTATCGCATACGCAAAAAGGCGATTTTGTTCTTTAAAACGAGGTGTATTCTGAAATACTGAACGAACGCCACCTGCTACGATCCTTACATACTCCTTTCGCCTCGTCCACGTTCATACATCAGCCCCTGTAGCCATATAACAAACGATAAACGCAAACGCTGATAGATTTTCAACTTTATGTGCTTGGTTTTACGTATAAGTTGACGATCTAATGAAGATTGCATAGCGTTTTCGTTCTTTCCAGTCGCTAACGCTTAGAAATCTTTAATAGATTTTCAACTTAAGGCTCTGGGGTATTAAGTTGAAAATCTAGTGGTACCTACCGAGCGTTTAAGATAATCGTTTGCGATTTGGCTAGGGAGGCTGGTCATACAAGCACGCCGGTTACGAGTACTGCGCACCCGACCTTTCTGAAGAACCTCATCAATAAAGTCAGGGTAGGTCTTTCTAGGGCGTTGCCAATCACATCTGTCATATAAATTCCTTTTGTTAGTCGCCTTTCACTCATCCTCTCAACATGACCGAACCTTTATTTTGAAAAAAACCAAATAAAACAAAATTTTAATAATAATAATTAATAATTTATTAAAATAAGTACAATATACTTAGACAATAGTTGAATAAATTAATATAATTATTTAGATTAATAAGATAAAAGAATATTATACAGTGTTTAGATTTTAACCAATTATGTTATTGCAAAAATTGAGTGTAATTGATCTTAATTCTGCCAAAACAAGCCAACCCACAATTTCTCAAAAAGTGTAATTGGGTTTTTCTATGAAATTCTCAGTAGCAGCCCGGAGTTAGGATTTGTGTCCAGTTATTGGCAATAGGCTCGCTCTCTATTACATGGGACCTAAACATTCCGGTGTACTGTGGGTATACATTGGTACACCTCTGCCTAACCCTTCGGAGAATCCGGGCCTGATGTTATGTAGTAGATTTAAAAAAGTAAAAAAAACTTTTTTATTTACAATCTGTTATTTCGAGTTATTATCAGTAAGCCCTTTCATTTGATATCCATATTTTAAGTAGTGCATTAAAAATAACTAGTCCGCCATCTTGGATGTTCCGCCATTTTGGATTTAGAATGACGTCACACAGCTAACCATGCATTGTCATCCAAACTAAACGTGTATACAAAGTTTCAGCTCAATCGGTTGAAGATATCTGCTTCAAAATTGAGGTGTAAGATTCCACCCAAACAAACAGATATACACTGCAAGTCAAATAAAAGCTTGTAATAATAAATTTAAAATGGGAACCATTTTGACGTGAATCGTCCGTCATTGCTGACTGCCTCGCTAGCCTAGTGGTCCTAAGGGCGACTGCTACGCTAGAGGTCTTGGTTTTGATTCCCAGGTCGAGCAGTCTTATAGGGTTTTTCTATGAAATTCTCAGTAGCAGCTCGAAGTTAGGATTTGTGCCCGGTTAATGACAATAGGCTCACTCCCTATTACATGGGACCTAAACATACCGGCGAACTGTGGGTGTAAGTACATTCGTAGTTCGTACACCTCTGCCTAACCCTTCGGGGAAAACAGGCATGATGGTATATTCGTGATTTTAGGAACTCAAACCGTCATTCTTCCCAATATTAGCACACCTGTGTCTTTTTAAGCCACTGCTTTGCGTAAATTGACTATTACAAATTTCGCAAGCAAAAGGTTTTTCGCCCGTATGAATTCTCATATGCAATTTCAAGTTACCATTTATAGAGAACTGCTTATTACATATATTGCAACTGTAAGGGCGTTCCTCGGAGTGTACCCTCATATGTTTGGACAAATTCCCTATTTGTTTATTACATATCTTGCAAGTATAAGGTTTTACCCCCGTATGCACTCGCATATGCCGTTTCAACTGCCCAGTTTCTCTAAAGCACCTCTTACAAACTTCGCAAGAAAATGGCTTTTCCCCCGAATGTACTCGCATATGAATTTTCAAATACCCATTATCTGAGAACGGTTTCTTGCAAATTTTACACGCAAACGGCTTTTCGCCAGTGTGCGTCCTTTGGTGGAG